>OZ001257.1:24919955-25631611 GCA_963924015.1 Macrophya annulata | reverse complement strand
ACAGACAGAGACAGGTAAATCATTCGATTTTCAATATTCAATTAGATTTTGAGATGGTTTTATTCATACTTGATGTAAGTCTAAGTTGATGAAATATTCTTCAACAATATCTAAAGTTTACTTTATATAAATAAGATATCACAAGTTGTGTATAAATTGTTGTATTCTGATCTGAAAGTGTAAAGTTATATCTTTCACAAAAAATTTTTATTGACGTAATGCTTGCGTGTCTTTAATTTCCAGGTTTACGCAGAATCTAACAATGTTCAGAAGAGAAATAAATGACTTCCGACAGAGCTCAATAGTCTAGTCAAGAAGTGAATCGTTTATTTGAGAAACCCCATAAGTCAAAAATACTAAATTTTTCAGGAGAAGCAAAAAACATTTTTCTAGGTTAAGTTTGCATTCACATCATGAACCAATGATGAATAATAATAATGTTAGCATCCCTAAAAAAGATTCGAGCATGACAAAATTTAATTGTTAATTACTACAATTAATAATAATGAATTAAAGTTGATTGACTTATGGGGTTTCTCAACAAAACGAACAAAATAGCAATAAGATCATTAATTTTTCAATTTTTCTCCATCAATTATTTATTATATTTATAAAATGAAGTACAAAATATGTATTGGCACTACAATTGATGGAAATTATAATAATCATTTGTTTTTTAATTCAAATTAGTGAACTGATATTCAATAATAAAACAACATTTTAATTTATCACAATCTACGCAGAAAAATTTTTTTGAAAAAAATAAAAGGAAACATACTTTTGTGATTTTGAAATTGATTGTTTATTCGAAAAACCCGATAAGTCACTGACTTGTGGGGTTTCTCAACTAAACGAAATTTGTATCGACCGATTAGTTAGGTTTTGAACACGGATTTAATTTTTTTTTGTGCTGGTATAGATGAAAGGATATTCTAAGAATCGAAAAATGCAATAAACCCGATTTCGAAAAAAATATGACTTATGGGGTTTCTCAAATAAACGATTCAAGTGCTTTTTGGGTCAAACTTTTTTCTCCGCTTCCGAAAAATATGAACGAGGTGTCATTCGATTCGGAATAGCGTGTAGATGATTTTTGAAAAAATTCAAGTCCCGCTTGCAAAAATTGCAAAAGTTATAAACAATTAACTGAAAAAAAAAATGGGGTTTGACTATTTGCTAATATCTCAAAAACTATTCGACATTTTTCAAATTTGAAAAAAGATTCAAAAAGAGGAGGAAATTTCCCAAAAAAAAGTTTTGCCTCCCGGAACTGTAGGACCAATATTTATAATTTTCCCAGAGGGTTGAAAATACGGCCGAAAACGGGGACTCTGGCTTTCGTAACCCCCGCCCACTTTGGACCTTTAATGAATAAATATTGTTTAAACTTATTAAATATGAAAATGAAGATTCGAAAAAATTCAGGTATCTACTGGATTGATAAATGAACAATATTTTGCGGTCAAAAAATTTTTATCGCGGATTTTATTTTTAAGGAAAAAAATTTCAGATTTGTTATTTAACAATTATCAAAAATTGTTAATTAATTAATGCATAATTAATAGAAAAATCGCGATAAAAATTTTTTGACCGCGAAATATTGTTCATTTATCTATCCAGTGGAGATATTAGCAAAAAATCAAACCGCATTTTTTTTTCAGTTAATTGTTTATAACTTTTGCAATTTTTGCAAGCGGCTCTTGAATTTTTTCAAAAATCATCTACACGCTATTCCGAATCGAATGACACCTCGTTCATATTTTTCGGAGGCGGAGAAAAAAGTTTGACCCAAAAAGCACTTCTTGACTAGACTACTACAGCTGTTGTGTACGGCAGCGTCGTGGGCTTCAGCACGCTCCGAATTCGTTCAGTGTTGGCCATCGTACGTTAGTGGTGTGTAGTGTACGGCAGTGTGAAATAGTGGTAAGTAGCAGATTTATTCACAAATTGCAAATATACTGTATAATAAAACGTTTTACGGTCTTGGCTAATAGTTAGGCACCATGTATATAAGATTGGTTGTACGAAGGTTGTGCATGCAGAATCTCATCTCCTATATCTCTTTTATTACGCTACGTGTGTAGTGAATAAACTTATTGTATGCCTTTGTGTCTTTTTTCTACATCATTTCGTTATTTAGAAATTTGTCAAAACCTATAGTATTATATTCTCCTCAGAATAACGTAAAGAAATGTGATAAATGAGATGTCACTGAAAATAATAGTAATAATAATAATTCCCCCCAAAAGCACCTCACGTGCAAAAACCTTGCGCCAAGTACATTGAAACGTAGTAACTGTCAAAAATTTGTTAACAAAATATTCGAACAAGTAGCACTCGATCTACAAACGTATTGAAATCAATGGACGTTGCCAAGTACAATAAAACTTTTTAACAATTTCTAAATGTGAACTAGTAGGTTTTGGTTGGTATTCGCATCTGAATATTCATAACATGCATAACAAGTCATGACATGCAACATATGTACTCGTGAGAAAAGATTAAGCAAAATTAAAATTGAGAACAGGAAACAAAAACAAAAAAAAAAAAAATTTGGAGTACGTGGTACTTGGCGGGCTAATGTTTGAATTATTTTCAGAATTTTAAAATAGTTTAATTTATATTTTCTTGTGATTTTCACAAAAATGCCCGCCAAGTACCACTACCTCCAAATTTTTTTTTTTAAATATTGATCGTACGAAAAAAAGTCGAAGATCTGAAAATGTTTGTTTAATTACTTAGTTCCGGAAAAAATATTAAAGAAAATTCTATTCGAAATATTCCGAATTTCGGAGCAAATTCAATAGTTTAAACAGCTGTAACAACTAAAATATTGATCGTACGAAAAAAAGTCAAAGATCTGAAAATGTTTGTTTAATTACTCAGTTCCGGAAAAAATATTTAAAAAAATTATTTTTGTTCGAATATATAAGTTATTAATAAAAAAAATGTGTAAATGTTGAACAACCGACTCGTTGACTCAATTATACATATTCAGTCCACGATCGACTTTTCTAAACAGCTGTGCTCGATATATTCACAGTAAAGGGATATTACCCAATAATTTTCATAAAAGTTACCCCGGGGATTTCGCAGTGCATACATAAGCGCAGCATGTGCACCGATTCTTCATAAGGCTTATTTTTCGCGAAATCAGGAGATTTTGTATTATTGACCACTTTTCACGATAAAGGCTGACAGATTTCGAGCTATTTTTACTAATTTCAAACAATGTCATTGATTTCGCAGAATATCAATAAATGATTTGTTTCTTCTTGATATTGATATAATAACCACATATATTGGTCGAATGATTTCCTGATAGAATAGTCCTCCTTTTTTATCTTATTGCCTGTATAACCGGCATGTGGCCGAATCTATCTCAAATCGAACAGCCTTGCACAGTGACCATCGCCAATCCTTTTTCTCTTCCTGACTCTGGACCTTTTTTTTTTACATTCTTTATGCAATTTTACGTTATGCAATTTTAAGCGACACGTGTCTCGGAGTTTTGCTTAGAAATGATTATTTTCGCGTAGACGCGCCACAAGTATTTTAATTTCAATAAGACAACGTAGATGCGAAATATGAAGTAAATTTTTAAACAGCTGCCATTCAGCGCCAAATTATTCGATCGGAACGGTTTTTTTTTCAAAATGTGCGTAATTTCATATGTTTTCGATAGCTTTTTTGATCGGCTGAAAATATTTAATATTTAAGTTTAAAAATTTTTTACTTTTTTCACTCTTTAGTAAATGTCCCCGTCAATTCTGAATATTTTCAGCCGATCAAAAAAGCTATCGAAAGCTTATAAATTTACGCACATTTTGAAAAAAAACCGTTCAAACCGAATAATTTGGCGCTGAATGGCAGCTGTTTAAAAATTTATTTCATATCTCGCGTCTACGTTGTCTGATTGAAATTAAAATACTTGATGGTGCGTCTACGCGAAAATAATCATTCCTAAGCCAAACCCCGGACACGTGTCCCTTAAAACTGCACAAAGAATGTAAAAAAAAAGGTCCGGAGTCGATTGGCGATGGTCACTGTGCAAGGCTGATGGATTTGAGATGGATTCGGCCATGTAATAAATAGGTATGAAAGGAGACAATTTTCCACGAACACACATATCTGGTTAGTGCCTGACCGAGACCACTTTTTAATTACTAATTCAGATATACGCTTTATTAACTCGCTGTTCGAATTAATCGTTTACTTATTGACTGTTGCGATTTCATTTTTTGAACAGATTATGACGGACGAAACTTCACAGCTAGCGGCGGAGTGGGAGAAAGTGAAGCAGTACAGAGAGAGGTTAGAGGAGGAGATGAAAGAAATAAAACGATTAAAAGAGGAGCTTTTAGAAAAAGTAAAGGTAGCAGATACAGACATAAACAGAGTGGAGATAACAGAAGACAAAGAAAGGCAAGAGCCATCAATAAAAAAAAAAAGAGAAACGTCTGTGGAGAAAGGAGGAGAGCAAGCCTCAGTGGACAGAGGGAGAGAAATAACAGCAGTGGAGAGGACAGAGGTAAATGAAGCAAACTTTTGGCAAGAAATGTTTTTTTATCACAATTTCAGCGAAATTTTTAATATACCAACGAAGAATTACTATCACAAACATTAGATTTGCTTGTTCTATGATTTAATTCAAGGTGTAAATATTTTGTAACAATTGTTAGTAGATTTCTAACCATTCCCGTTCATAAATTCGTGATTCTTCATACACTATAAAATATTTTTTGCATTAAATCTTGTTATTTTGGACTACATAAAAACTGCAATCTAAAAATATTCCTTTCGATGAGCTTGTCAATATGACATTTTTGTACCACTGTTTACTATTAGTCACCTGGCTCACACTTTAATTCCCCGTGTTCCGCGATTTCATTCGCTTTCATGAATATTCGTCATTAATTAGGTCCGCGGGAACGAAAGGAAAAGAGAAGGTGGCAGAACGCAGGGTGGAAAAAGCAAGAAACAGATGCGCGACGAAAAGTGAGTGTACATACGTGTAATAAAATCGTACAGGTACTTATAGTCTTTCTTATTGCATATGAACGGACAGCCCTGTTTTGCTGCCCTTCGCCTTCGCCTTCGGGAGGACTCAGTGAGTCTTCCGCTCGCCCGAGTCCCCCCTACCAGCTCGGGCAGCAGGCTACACACCCCGGAGTGAAATCGTACTTTCTTCCCTAGGTGCACATTATACTATTATCATGTCACCTTACAATTCTATGAACTATATTGATTTTTCTAAGAGAGATAGAAATTGTTAAGGAGTGACACCACTCTAGGGCCTGTAGGGGTCCCATTATGTGCGATCTAATTTTCAACTCCGCTGTTGTTTTAAAAACATTATATATTTTGAGTTGCGTTCTGACAATTACTTCTGGAAAACTTTGATGAGATCATTTTTGGAATCCGTTGAATAAAAGTAACAGATATTTGAAATTCTTCGGGTTTTATCAAGGTCATCGATTTCATGTGAAATGTCCCAACACTTCTTGAGACATCAGAAATTGTTGACTGAAAGAAATTTTCTTAATATACCTAATAAAATTAAAAATCAAATCATACTCAGTGATAATTATGTTGACATTACTAAATGATATGTGTAAGGTGTTTCAAACTAAGGTGTTTAAAACAAAAAAAAAAAATATTTTTTCTTTTGGGTTCATAACTTTCAACACATTTTTGGAGAGAATTCAATTTCCTATATAAGAAGGTGCTAGTCAAAATTATATAAAAAATTTTTTACTGCATTTTCCAACGTCAAATGAGAAAAAAATAATTTGTACGTGTATTTTCAATGGGAAAAAACACCTCTCAAGCACCAGCTCAATTTTTAAGATATCGCGCTGAAATCTTAGAAAAATTTTCATTAGGTACATCTCATGATAACTTTTGAGACGATGAGACCTATAATAAATTTTTTTTTTTTTTTTTGAAACACCCTAGTATATGTATACTCAAAGAAGTGTATGGAAACTCTATGTGGGATCAAAGTTTTTTATATAATTATTGTGTGCCTTAGATATAACTGGTCTACTCGTCGTCGGTGGGAACGTGACGGACGACGTGGCGGTGGCAGCCGTGGCGGGAGGGGTGGTCGCGGCAATATATACATTTTCAATGCCTAATTTTAGAATACATATTTTTAATAAAGTTCGATGAAGCCTGTTAACAATGTCGAGATTATTGAGTTTTAATAATTCCACCTTTTTTCTTTTTAACTTTTTAATAGAAACAACGACACTATAACTATCGTATTCACATGTAGTATCGATGTGTATTTATATGTATTGCGACGGTGGTTTCGATTTTCAGATGGTTGATCTAAAAATCGTGCCCTTCGGCGTTTGCTTTAATTAATCAAAAAATACAAGAAAAATTAATTCGTTGGGCGCCAGACGTTTTCACGTCACTCGAAATACAAAATACACTAAAGAATTAGAGTTTACGGCGGAAATTGCCAGATAGCTCAGAACTATACTCGACTAAAGAAGGTAGAGTGGCCGGATTCACCAAATAATTACGCAACCAGGAATATTTAACAAAGCAAGACCAATTTATTGTTATTTTCGGGACAAGCATAAAATAATCAGTATCAATGCGGGAATATGTTCAATTAACAAACCATAAATCAGAGAAGAAGCTATACGGTACAAAATATGATTCAGAAAAAGTCAGATAAATTTCGGGAAAGAAGCAAATCGTGTACGAGAACTAGATTCTTGAAAAATACAACCAAATATAACAGAATTCGTAGCAGCTCAGCTCAATACAATATTAAATTTGAATTTACGGGAATTAGACTAATTTTAGCCTGAGGATCAAATTAATTCCTCGCTAGAAAAACTCTAAATTATACAAAAATTGCGACTAAGAATCGATCTTAACTAATAAATTACAAACTAAATAACAAATGCTTACTTCTACGTTCGCTAGCTCCGGAAGTTACGCTCGACAGATCAATCGATATCAGAAAAACTATTTCATGTAGAACTTAGCTAAAGATACTAAATCACAGTTATAAGCATTTTAATGTTTAAACAATTATTAGAAGAAATTTCGGGAGATTTCGGTCAAAAAGTCAATAAATAAATCATAAGTCGTAAATGGTAAGTGATACAAAAAAGATTATTTCACAAAAAACACAATTTCACAATTTCACTTAAATCGACAAAAAACAAATTGATGAATCAACGACGGGAAAAAATAGGATTAACAGATTAAAATTAACAATAATATTAATTATGTACATATGTATGTATATTGTTACCAAATAATTACTGGCGTTTAGTAAAAGGATACTCCGATTCCATTTAATAAGCTAAAATTTTTAATATTTCAAATAGGACACTACCCAGTAGGGATTCTGTAAGATGTATTAATAAATTATAGTTATCATAATTTTAAGTTAGTTATCCAAAAGGTAATTCCGATCATGAGTCATAGATACACGCACAGTCAAGCATTTGGCGAGTAATAATTAAGGGGATGGTCTAGTCGATTTTGACCGGCATTTTTATTCTTTCGAATATCTCGGAAACGGAGTTCTCAATCGGATTATCCTTTTGGCAGGGGATGAATGACGAGCAATGAATTCGAGTTAGCACGAAAATTCAAGAAAATAAAATCATTTATTTTTTTTTTTGTTGTTGTAAAATGTAGGCGTGTCGCTTATGTCGACTTATATCAGAGTCTACGCATCGTTTTCGCAAAAACGAGTGTCAGAGCCTCATTCTATACGGAATCACGAACACACCCATCAAAAAACATTTCTGTTTTATGTAGAAATGAGGTCTTATTCTGAAAACTGGCAGTTCGTTGTAATTAGGGATTGCAAATTGTTGGAAGGCCATGACAATCCTTAGTTCCCGCAGTGTCCGAGAGAGAGAGCGCAGCGTGCGAATCGTTGCATCTTCGTCTGAACCAAGGATCAGAAGAAGAAAACAAAGTTGCCACAATTCGCGAGCTGAGCTCTCTCTCTCGGGCAATGCGAGAACTAAGAATTATCATGGCTTTTCAACAATTTACAATCGCTAATTACAACGAACTGCGAGTTTTCAGAATCAGACCGCATTTCTGCATAAAACAGAGATGTTTTTTGATGGGTGCGTTCGTAATTCCATATAGAATGGGGCTCTGACCCTCGTTTTTTGCGAAAACGATGCGTAGACTCTGATATAAGTCGGCATAAGTGACACGCCCACATTTTACGACACAACAAAAAAAATAATAATTTCATTTCTTTGAATTTTCATGCTAACTCGAATTCATTGCTCGTCATTCATCTCCTGCCAAAAGGATAATTCGGTTGAGAACTCCGTTTCCGAGATATTCGAAAGAATAAAAATGCCGGTCAAAATCGACTAGACCATCCCCTTAAGGTTTGGGTCGAACTAGCTATTTAACAACAGTCGACCGAGCCACTACGAAGTCATCATGTCACCGACTGAATTTGCTGACACATTGTAGTCTAGTCAAGAAGTGCTTTTTGGGTCAAACTTTTTTCTCCGCCTCCGAAAAATATAAACGAGGTGTCACTCGATCCGGAATAGCGTGTAGATGATTTTTGAAAAAATTCAAGAGCCGCTTGCAAAAATTGCAAAAGTTATAAACAATTAACTGAAAAACAAAAAAAAAAATGGGGTTTGATTATTTGCTAATATCTCAAAAACTATTTGACATTTTCCAAATTTGAAAAAAGATTCAAAAAGAGGAGGAAATTTCCAAAAAAAAAAGTTCCGCCTCCCGGAACTGTTGGACCAATATTTATAATTTTCCCAGAGGGTTGAAAATACGGCCGAAAACGGGGACTCTGGCTTTCGTAACTCCCGCCCACTTTGGACCTTTAATGAATAAATATTGTTTAAACTTATTAAATATGAAAATGAAGATTCGAAAAAATTCAGGTATCTACTGGATTGATAAATGAACAATATTCCGCGGTCAAAAAATTTTTATCGCGATTTTTATATCAATTATGCACTAGTTAATTAACAATTTTTTCCTACTTGAACATGAACATTGCAAGTGCGATAATTGTTAAATAACAAATCTGAAAATTTCTTCCTTTTTTGGAGCTATTTTTGGAAGGTCTCCGAAGTAGTAAAAATTCTGTTCTCCTTTACTCCATCATTCTCTCCTGATTTTTTATGTTTAAACTTATTATAACTTACAAACTAATTGAGATACGATAAAAAAACTTAAGACTCATTTATTCTTTAATAATTGAAGAACAAATTAAGCCCAAAATTCAAGCTCTTACCCAATTATTTATTAAATTTATAGCATTTATTTATAAACAAAAACTGTCCGAAAATTTTTTTTCAACTCTTACGTTTCAATATCTTATGAACTATAATGAATATGATTATATTACTTATGAAACTTTTTATCTGACGTATAATTAGTTTGTAAGTTATAATAAGTTTAAACATAAAAAATCAGGAGAGAATGATGGAGTAAAGGAGAACAGAATTTTTACAATTCGATAAAAAACATAAATAAATTATTTTTCTCAAAAAATAACACACGGTTGTTTTTGTTTCATTATGTAGAAAAAGAAAAAAGATATATAGAAAAAATTTGATTGTTTATAACAAATTGTTTATTAAATAAACAATGAAAGCGTAGATAAAAACAATTTTTTTCTTTTAGTTATCAAAGAGCAAGATAAATGATGATTTTCTAAAAAAAAATGGTTCCTTAATAATAATTACAGGTGGTAGAAAAAAATTGTTAATTAACAAATCCGTTTTTAAGCAATAAAAAAAATTTTTTTAGGACCGATTTTTTTTGTTTAAATCATAATTTGCATCAAAGATTATGTTTCCAAAAAAAATTTTTAAATTATCTTATAAACAAAGCATTTGTTTATAAAAATTTTTTGAACTATAGGAAATAAAAATTTTTAAAAATCATTTTCATGTGGCTTCTGATCGTAAAAAAACGAATCAATAGTAATATAAAAAAAAGAAAAATATTTCAATGATTAATCAAGCTTTTTAATTTTTAACCTAAGTAAATTGTTGATAACAATATGAAAAATAACAATTTTTTAATTTTTCCAACGGGAATCTCTTCTGAGACCTTCAGAAAATAGCTCCAAGAAAGGAAAAAATTTTCAAATTTGTTATTTAACAATTATCGCACTTGCAATGTTCATGTTCAAGTAGGAAAAAATTGTTAATTAACTAGTGCATAATTGATATAAAAATCGCGATAAAAATTTTTTGACCGCGGAATATTGTTCATTTATCAATCCAGTAGATACCTGAATTTTTTCGAATCTTCATTTTCATATTTAATAAGTTTAAACAATATTTATTCATTAAAGGTCCAAAGTGGGCGGGAGTTACGAAAGCCAGAGTCCCCGTTTTCGGCCGTATTTTCAACCCTCTGGGAAAATTATAAATATTGGTCCAACAGTTCCGGGAGGCGGAACTTTTTTTTTTGGAAATTTCCTCCTCTTTTTGAATCTTTTTTCAAATTTGGAAAATGTCAAATAGTTTTTGAGATATTAGCAAATAATCAAACCCCATTTTTTTTTTTTTTTTTCAGTTAATTGTTTATAACTTTTGCAATTTTTGCAAGCGGCTCTTGAATTTTTTCAAAAATCATCTACACGCTATTCCGGATCGAGTGACACCTCGTTTATATTTTTCGGAGGCGGAGAAAAAAGTTTGACCCAAAAAGCACTTCTTGACTAGACTACAATGTGTCAGCAAATTCAGTCGGTGACATGATGACTTCGTAGTGGCTCGGTCGACTGTTGTTAAATAGCTAGTTCGACCCAAACCTTAAGGGGATGGTCTAGTCGATTTTGACCGGCATTTTTATTCTTTCGAATATCTCGGAAACGGAGTTCTCAACCGAATTATCCTTTTGGCAGGAGATGAATGACGAGCAATGAATTCGAGTTAGCATGAAAATTCAAAGAAATGAAATTATTATTTTTTTTGTTGTGTCGTAAAATGTGGGCGTGTCACTTATGCCGACTTATATCAGAGTCTACGCATCGTTTTCGCAAAAAACGAGGGTCAGAGCCCCATTCTATATGGAATTACGAACGCACCCATCAAAAAACATCTCTGTTTTATGCAGAAATGCGGTCTGATTCTGAAAACTCGCAGTTCGTTGTAATTAGCGATTGTAAATTGTTGAAAAGCCATGATAATTCTTAGTTCTCGCATTGCCCGAGAGAGAGAGCTCAGCTCGCGAATTGTGGCAACTTTGTTTTCTTCTTCTGATCCTTGGTTCAGACGAAGATGCAACGATTCGCACGCTGCGCTCTCTCTCTCGGACACTGCGGGAACTAAGGATTGTCATGGCCTTCCAACAATTTGCAATCCCTAATTACAACGAACTGCCAGTTTTCAGAATAAGACCTCATTTCTACATAAAACAGAAATGTTTTTTGATGGGTGTGTTCGTGATTCCGTATAGAATGAGGCTCTGACACTCGTTTTTGCGAAAACGATGCGTAGACTCTGATATAAGTCGACATAAGCGACACGCCTACATTTTACAACAACAAAAAAAAAAATAAATGATTTTATTTTCTTGAATTTTCGTGCTAACTCGAATTCATTGCTCGTCATTCATCCCCTGCCAAAAGGATAATCCGATTGAGAACTCCGTTTCCGAGATATTCGAAAGAATAAAAATGCCGGTCAAAATCGACTAGACCATCCCCTTAATTATTACTCGCCAAATGCTTGACTGTGCGTGTATCTATGACTCATGATCGGAATTACCTTTTGGATAACTAACTTAAAATTATGATAACTATAATTTATTAATACATCTTACAGAATCCCTACTGGGTAGTGTCCTATTTGAAATATTAAAAATTTTAGCTTATTAAATGGAATCGGAGTATCCTTTTACTAAACGCCAGTAATTATTTGGTAACAATATACATACATATGTACATAATTAATATTATTGTTAATTTTAATCTGTTAATCCTATTTTTTCCCGTCGTTGATTCATCAATTTGTTTTTTGTCGATTTAAGTGAAATTGTGAAATTGTGTTTTTTGTGAAATAATCTTTTTTGTATCACTTACCATTTACGACTTATGATTTATTTATTGACTTTTTGACCGAAATCTCCCGAAATTTCTTCTAATAATTGTTTAAACATTAAAATGCTTATAACTGTGATTTAGTATCTTTAGCTAAGTTCTACATGAAATAGTTTTTCTGATATCGATTGATCTGTCGAGCGTAACTTCCGGAGCTAGCGAACGTAGAAGTAAGCATTTGTTATTTAGTTTGTAATTTATTAGTTAAGATCGATTCTTAGTCGCAATTTTTGTATAATTTAGAGTTTTTCTAGCGAGGAATTAATTTGATCCTCAGGCTAAAATTAGTCTAATTCCCGTAAATTCAAATTTAATATTGTATTGAGCTGAGCTGCTACGAATTCTGTTATATTTGGTTGTATTTTTCAAGAATCTAGTTCTCGTACACGATTTGCTTCTTTCCCGAAATTTATCTGACTTTTTCTGAATCATATTTTGTACCGTATAGCTTCTTCTCTGATTTATGGTTTGTTAATTGAACATATTCCCGCATTGATACTGATTATTTTATGCTTGTCCCGAAAATAACAATAAATTGGTCTTGCTTTGTTAAATATTCCTGGTTGCGTAATTATTTGGTGAATCCGGCCACTCTACTTTCTTTAGTCGAGTATAGTTCTGAGCTATCTGGCAATTTCCGCCGTAAACTCTAATTCTTTAGTGTATTTTGTATTTCGAGTGACGTGAAAACGTCTGGCGCCCAACGAATTAATTTTTCTTGTATTTTTTGATTAATTAAAGCAAACGCCGAAGGGCACGATTTTTAGATCAACCATCTGAAAATCGAAACCACCGTCGCAATACATATAAATACACATCGATACTACATGTGAATACGATAGTTATAGTGTCGTTGTTTCTATTAAAAAGTTAAAAAGAAAAAAGGTGGAATTATTAAAACTCAATAATCTCGACATTGTTAACAGGCTTCATCGAACTTTATTAAAAATATGTATTCTAAAATTAGGCATTGAAAATGTATATATTGCCGCGACCACCCCTCCCGCCACGGCTGCCACCGCCACGTCGTCCGTCACGTTCCCACCGACGACGAGTAGACCAGTTATATCTAAGGCACACAATAATTATATAAAAAACTTTGATCCCACATAGAGTTTCCATACACTTCTTTGAGTATACATATACTAGGGTGTTTCAAAAAAAAAAAAAAAAATTTATTATAGGTCTCATCGTCTCAAAAGTTATCATGAGATGTACCTAATGAAAATTTTTCTAAGATTTCAGCGCGATATCTTAAAAATTGAGCTGGTGCTTGAGAGGTGTTTTTTCCCATTGAAAATACACGTACAAATTATTTTTTTCTCATTTGACGTTGGAAAATGCAGTAAAAAATTTTTTATATAATTTTGACTAGCACCTTCTTATATAGGAAATTGAATTCTCTCCAAAAATGTGTTGAAAGTTATGAACCCAAAAGAAAAAATATTTTTTTTTTTTGTTTTAAACACCTTAGTTTGAAACACCTTACACATATCATTTAGTAATGTCAACATAATTATCACTGAGTATGATTTGATTTTTAATTTTATTAGGTATATTAAGAAAATTTCTTTCAGTCAACAATTTCTGATGTCTCAAGAAGTGTTGGGACATTTCACATGAAATCGATGACCTTGATAAAACCCGAAGAATTTCAAATATCTGTTACTTTTATTCAACGGATTCCAAAAATGATCTCATCAAAGTTTTCCAGAAGTAATTGTCAGAACGCAACTCAAAATATATAATGTTTTTAAAACAACAGCGGAGTTGAAAATTAGATCGCACATAATGGGACCCCTACAGGCCCTAGAGTGGTGTCACTCCTTAACAATTTCTATCTCTCTTAGAAAAATCAATATAGTTCATAGAATTGTAAGGTGACATGATAATAGTATAATGTGCACCTAGGGAAGAAAGTACGATTTCACTCCGGGGTGTGTAGCCTGCTGCCCGAGCTGGTAGGGGGGACTCGGGCGAGCGGAAGACTCACTGAGTCCTCCCGAAGGCGAAGGCGAAGGGCAGCAAAACAGGGCTGTCCGTTCATATGCAATAAGAAAGACTATAAGTACCTGTACGATTTTATTACACGTATGTACACTCACTTTTCGTCGCGCATCTGTTTCTTGCTTTTTCCACCCTGCGTTCTGCCACCTTCTCTTTTCCTTTCGTTCCCGCGGACCTAATTAATGACGAATATTCATGAAAGCGAATGAAATCGCGGAACACGGGGAATTAAAGTGTGAGCCAGGTGACTAATAGTAAACAGTGGTACAAAAATGTCATATTGACAAGCTCATCGAAAGGAATATTTTTAGATTGCAGTTTTTATGTAGTCCAAAATAACAAGATTTAATGCAAAAAATATTTTATAGTGTATGAAGAATCACGAATTTATGAACGGGAATGGTTAGAAATCTACTAACAATTGTTACAAAATATTTACACCTTGAATTAAATCATAGAACAAGCAAATCTAATGTTTGTGATAGTAATTCTTCGTTGGTATATTAAAAATTTCGCTGAAATTGTGATAAAAAAACATTTCTTGCCAAAAGTTTGCTTCATTTACCTCTGTCCTCTCCACTGCTGTTATTTCTCTCCCTCTGTCCACTGAGGCTTGCTCTCCTCCTTTCTCCACAGACGTTTCTCTTTTTTTTTTTATTGATGGCTCTTGCCTTTCTTTGTCTTCTGTTATCTCCACTCTGTTTATGTCTGTATCTGCTACCTTTACTTTTTCTAAAAGCTCCTCTTTTAATCGTTTTATTTCTTTCATCTCCTCCTCTAACCTCTCTCTGTACTGCTTCACTTTCTCCCACTCCGCCGCTAGCTGTGAAGTTTCGTCCGTCATAATCTGTTCAAAAAATGAAATCGCAACAGTCAATAAGTAAACGATTAATTCGAACAGCGAGTTAATAAAGCGTATATCTGAATTAGTAATTAAAAAGTGGTCTCGGTCAGGCACTAACCAGATATGTGTGTTCGTGGAAAATTGTCTCCTTTCATACCTATTTATTACATGGCCGAATCCATCTCAAATCCATCAGCCTTGCACAGTGACCATCGCCAATCGACTCCGGACCTTTTTTTTTACATTCTTTGTGCAGTTTTAAGGGACACGTGTCCGGGGTTTGGCTTAGGAATGATTATTTTCGCGTAGACGCACCATCAAGTATTTTAATTTCAATCAGACAACGTAGACGCGAGATATGAAATAAATTTTTAAACAGCTGCCATTCAGCGCCAAATTATTCGGTTTGAACGGTTTTTTTTCAAAATGTGCGTAAATTTATAAGCTTTCGATAGCTTTTTTGATCGGCTGAAAATATTCAGAATTGACGGGGACATTTACTAAAGAGTGAAAAAAGTAAAAAATTTTTAAACTTAAATATTAAATATTTTCAGCCGATCAAAAAAGCTATCGAAAACATATGAAATTACGCACATTTTGAAAAAAAAACCGTTCCGATCGAATAATTTGGCGCTGAATGGCAGCTGTTTAAAAATTTACTTCATATTTCGCATCTACGTTGTCTTATTGAAATTAAAATACTTGTGGCGCGTCTACGCGAAAATAATCATTTCTAAGCAAAACTCCGAGACACGTGTCGCTTAAAATTGCATAACGTAAAATTGCATAAAGAATGTAAAAAAAAAAGGTCCAGAGTCAGGAAGAGAAAAAGGATTGGCGATGGTCACTGTGCAAGGCTGTTCGATTTGAGATAGATTCGGCCACATGCCGGTTATACAGGCAATAAGATAAAAAAGGAGGACTATTCTATCAGGAAATCATTCGACCAATATATGTGGTTATTATATCAATATCAAGAAGAAACAAATCATTTATTGATATTCTGCGAAATCAATGACATTGTTTGAAATTAGTAAAAATAGCTCGAAATCTGTCAGCCTTTATCGTGAAAAGTGGTCAATAATACAAAATCTCCTGATTTCGCGAAAAATAAGCCTTATGAAGAATCGGTGCACATGCTGCGCTTATGTATGCACTGCGAAATCCCCGGGGTAACTTTTATGAAAATTATTGGGTAATATCCCTTTACTGTGAATATATCGAGCACAGCTGTTTAGAAAAGTCGATCGTGGACTGAATATGTATAATTGAGTCAACGAGTCGGTTGTTCAACATTTACACATTTTTTTTATTAATAACTTATATATTCGAACAAAAATAATTTTTTTAAATATTTTTTCCGGAACTGAGTAATTAAACAAACATTTTCAGATCTTTGACTTTTTTTCGTACGATCAATATTTTAGTTGTTACAGCTGTTTAAACTATTGAATTTGCTCCGAAATTCGGAATATTTCGAATAGAATTTTCTTTAATATTTTTTCCGGAACTAAGTAATTAAACAAACATTTTCAGATCTTCGACTTTTTTTCGTACGATCAATATTTAAAAAAAAAAATTTGGAGGTAGTGGTACTTGGCGGGCATTTTTGTGAAAATCACAAGAAAATATAAATTAAACTATTTTAAAATTCTGAAAATAATTCAAACATTAGCCCGCCAAGTACCACGTACTCCAAATTTTTTTTTTTTTTGTTTTTGTTTCCTGTTCTCAATTTTAATTTTGCTTAATCTTTTCTCACGAGTACATATGTTGCATGTCATGACTTGTTATGCATGTTATGAATATTCAGATGCGAATACCAACCAAAACCTACTAGTTCACATTTAGAAATTGTTAAAAAGTTTTATTGTACTTGGCAACGTCCATTGATTTCAATACGTTTGTAGATCGAGTGCTACTTGTTCGAATATTTTGTTAACAAATTTTTGACAGTTACTACGTTTCAATGTACTTGGCGCAAGGTTTTTGCACGTGAGGTGCTTTTGGGGGGAATTATTATTATTACTATTATTTTCAGTGACATCTCATTTATCACATTTCTTTACGTTATTCTGAGGAGAATATAATACTATAGGTTTTGACAAATTTCTAAATAACGAAATGATGTAGAAAAAAGACACAAAGGCATACAATAAGTTTATTCACTACACACGTAGCGTAATAAAAGAGATATAGGAGATGAGATTCTGCATGCACAACCTTCGTACAACCAATCTTATATACATGGTGCCTAACTATTAGCCAAGACCGTAAAACGTTTTATTATACAGTATATTTGCAATTTGTGAATAAATCTGCTACTTACCACTATTTCACACTGCCGTACACTACACACCACTAACGTACGATGGCCAACACTGAACGAATTCGGAGCGTGCTGAAGCCCACGACGCTGCCGTACACAACAGCTGTAGTAGTCTAGTCAAGAAGTGCTTTTTGGGTCAAACTTTTTTCTCCGCCTCCGAAAAATATGAACGAGGTGTCATTCGATTCGGAATAGCGTGTAGATGATTTTTGAAAAAATTCAAGAGCCGCTTGCAAAAATTGCAAAAGTTATAAACAATTAACTGAAAAAAAAATGCGGTTTGATTTTTTGCTAATATCTCCACTGGATAGATAAATGAACAATATTTCGCGGTCAAAAAATTTTTATCGCGATTTTTCTATTAATTATGCATTAATTAATTAACAATTTTTGATAATTGTTAAATAACAAATCTGAAATTTTTTTCCTTAAAAATAAAATCCGCGATAAAAATTTTTTGACCGCAAAATATTGTTCATTTATCAATCCAGTAGATACCTGAATTTTTTCGAATCTTCATTTTCATATTTAATAAGTTTAAACAATATTTATTCATTAAAGGTCCAAAGTGGGCGGGGGTTACGAAAGCCAGAGTCCCCGTTTTCGGCCGTATTTTCAACCCTCTGGGAAAATTATAAATATTGGTCCTACAGTTCCGGGAGGCAAAACTTTTTTTTGGGAAATTTCCTCCTCTTTTTGAATCTTTTTTCAAATTTGAAAAATGTCGAATAGTTTTTGAGATATTAGCAAATAGTCAAACCCCATTTTTTTTTTCAGTTAATTGTTTATAACTTTTGCAATTTTTGCAAGCGGGACTTGAATTTTTTCAAAAATCATCTACACGCTATTCCGAATCGAATGACACCTCGTTCATATTTTTCGGAAGCGGAGAAAAAAGTTTGACCCAAAAAGCACTTGAATCGTTTATTTGAGAAACCCCATAAGTCATATTTTTTTCGAAATCGGGTTTATTGCATTTTTCGATTCTTAGAATATCCTTTCATCTATACCAGCACAAAAAAAAATTAAATCCGTGTTCAAAACCTAACTAATCGGTCGATACAAATTTCGTTTAGTTGAGAAACCCCACAAGTCAGTGACTTATCGGGTTTTTCGAATAAACAATCAATTTCAAAATCACAAAAGTATGTTTCCTTTTATTTTTTTCAAAAAAATTTTTCTGCGTAGATTGTGATAAATTAAAATGTTGTTTTATTATTGAATATCAGTTCACTAATTTGAATTAAAAAACAAATGATTATTATAATTTCCATCAATTGTAGTGCCAATACATATTTTGTACTTCATTTTATAAATATAATAAATAATTGATGGAGAAAAATTGAAAAATTAATGATCTTATTGCTATTTTGTTCGTTTTGTTGAGAAACCCCATAAGTCAATCAACTTTAATTCATTATTATTAATTGTAGTAATTAACAATTAAATTTTGTCATGCTCGAATCTTTTTTAGGGATGCTAACATTATTATTATTCATCATTGGTTCATGATGTGAATGCAAACTTAACCTAGAAAAATGTTTTTTGCTTCTCCTGAAAAATTTAGTATTTTTGACTTATGGGGTTTCTCAAATAAACGATTCACTTCTTGACTAGACTATTGAGCTCTGTCGGAAGTCATTTATTTCTCTTCTGAACATTGTTAGATTCTGCGTAAACCTGGAAATTAAAGACACGCAAGCATTACGTCAATAAAAATTTTTTGTGAAAGATATAACTTTACACTTTCAGATCAGAATACAACAATTTATACACAACTTGTGATATCTTATTTATATAAAGTAAACTTTAGATATTGTTGAAGAATATTTCATCAACTTAGACTTACATCAAGTATGAATAAAACCATCTCAAAATCTAATTGAATATTGAAAATCGAATGATTTACCTGTCTCTGTCTGTGGTGAGTAGATTCCGCTCGAACCATCCATCAAGTTTTCGAACCATTGCGCCATGGCACCCTGTTTATCAACCGGTTGACTCCTAATGATGTTTTCTCGTAAAAGAGATTTATTTCATTGATGTACGAACGATGTGAGTCTTTTTGAATTTGCTCCTGACGTGGTATATCTCACCTCTTTGTTTAAAAGTAGGTATTAGACCCAATAGAGGCCTAGATATGCTTCATTGGTTTCTACATACTTTCAAACATTACTATACATTTAAATAGAGAAGAAGGTCTGAAATTACTGAAAAAAATTCAATCATTTCATTCGGACCTCATTCATAAACCGTTAAAATCACGATTCCTTCAATAAATGTTTTGTGCTTTCGATGGGCCAATTAGAATTACGCTATTGTATTTTTTCCGTCAAAGTTCATACTCTTCTATGTCAAAGGTCCAGTTTTTAGAGTGGGATCTCTATGGGATCAGGTATCAGATTAAAAATTAATTATCATAATTAATTACATATTAGCGTAGCGTAGTTCCACTTTCAGATAAAATTGTTTAAAAATGTTTAAATTCACAAAAATCGATTTTTTGTTTCGTTTTTCTTCTACAATTTCTCACTCATTTAATCTTTTCGATGTAGATTGTAAAGGTTCGTACTAGAATTTAAAGTCAAAATATTAATATCTAAAGGTCACCCAATCATTAAAAAAAAAGATTCTAATATTTATAATGGTTTATAATATGTATAATATGTATAATATATGTCGGCGCGTATCATTTTAAGTTCCTTTTCTCGGAGAGATGGAGCGATCTTCATGTCGCTCGCACGGAGCCGTTACTGCGATGATAGTCGCTCGGTTTCAAAAAGGACTATCGTTGCTGGGCTCCTGATGTTTTGAAAAGATCTGCTAGAAGATTATTCTTGGATTTGAAACTGGAGCTCGCGGAACCGTGACATCTCTCAAAGAAAATATAATTGAAAAGCATTCGTTCATTGATTTCTGTTAACGTATTGAAAGTTATATAAAGTTCTGTTAAATCCTGTTAATTGTATATCAAACAACGTTTAAATACAATGCCTCCAAAAACGACAAGAAGAACTACTTCTTCTTCTTCAACGTCTTCGTCTTTAAGAGAAGACTCGTCTTATATAATATGTTCAATGTTAGAGCGTTTCTAAACATTTTGTGTTTTTTTATTTATCGTGCTCCAACCCCTCAAAACTTGAGTTTTTATAGAAAAAAACACTCTCGCACCAACCCAGCTCTTCAGAGAACAAATTTTTTTGTATTCCTAAATTGTAATTTTTTATAAAAAACAAACAAAAAAAATAGAAACAATTTTGATGAATTTTTGTTTTTCTAAGACCATCGTTTTTTGTCTTAATAATAATTTTGAGACCTAATCTAAATCGAAATATATTGTTATATATAGACCACGATGGTTTCAAACACACAAATTTCGAATCAAAATTGTATCTAATTTTTTTTATCAAACATTAGAATTCAAGAATTGAAAAAAAATTATTCAATGAAATTGTTTTTTCTTCACTCAAAATACAATTTCCATGGTCTCAAAATTTTCCTTCGAAAAAGTTCGCCATAGACGTTAATTGGCTAGATATAAATAGAAATGTCCAATGAGGGGCAGCTTCCGCCTAACCTACACGAAAAAAAAAAAACAGTAACTGTAACGGGACTTAGTCCTGTAACATGGTCCTGCAACAGGACTAGTCCTGTTGCAGCTACAGGAAACTGGAATGTAGTATCTACAGGACTCAGTTCTGATGTAACGACAGTTTTTCTTTCCGTGTACGGAGCTGCGCCGGTACGAGGACGTTTTTTTTCTATAAAAACTCAAACTTTGAGGGATTGGTGCATGAAAAATGAAAACTAAAAATTTCTTTCGAAACACCCTAAGGTATATGGGAATTTTTAAAACTCTTATGCGACTTCTAAAAACTTTTAATTGAGCTGAAATTTGGCTTCAAAAAGATAAAAAGTCAAACAAATATTGCCGCCCCAATGAAAGTATTTTATTGAAAAACTATTGTATCCTAAGCCTTTATTTTGTGATATCTGAAAACAATTCGCGGCCTTAAAAAGTGCGTGACAATTACTAGCGACACATTAGTTTCATTAAATTCATTTAGCTGACGATTGATCATAATTAACATTTTATTTCGAAGCAAGCAAACAGACATATTTTGAAGCTAGGAATTACTCTCACTTCCGGAAATTCTACCTAATGGAAAAATTTTGATCATTCTAGTTCTCGAAATTCATAACCTATTTTTACATGTAGTTATCAATTTGTCAATTATTAGCTGTTCTAATTTTGGGAGCATTTCCAGGAGACGCCACGAGGAGGCTAATTGACAGTGTCTCCCACATATCGTTCAACTGATCGTTCACCTCCGCAAGGAGATGCGAAGTTGCGACTTTGGCTCGTTCAACCCCGAAGAGTTGCGAACTATTTTGATTTTTGTCGTTCAACTCGTTCACCTCCGCAAGGAGATGCAAAGTTGCGACTTTGGCTCGTTCAACCCCGAAGAGTTGCGAACTATTTTGATTTTTGTCGTTCAACTCGTTCACCTCCGCAAGGAGATGCGAAGTTGCGACTTTGGCTCGTTCAACCCCGAAGAGTTGCGAACTATGTTTTTTTTTTTTTCTTTAATGAAATTACAATAGTCAAAAGGACAATGAGAAACTCACGATCTGTTTTTATTGGCTGCAATGCACTTCGCAGATTAGTTAATTTTTGTGAAGCTTTCGAATACGAACTGCGGGTGGTTTGAGTTCTCAATAATTCACCCATCCACTTAACATCTTTGTTAATTTTCACACGCATAAAGTTATACGCAAGCTCGCATCGATGTTGACCACAGACTTCGTCGTCAAACCAACCGGTATATTCCGATGTACGGTTTACAGCCGATTTCATCAGATGGAAGAGCTTGTCCTGGATACCATACTGGGCCCTGAACAACGGATAACCTGCGTCGAAAATCGCATTAATCAAATCAAAGACGAATGAAAAATCATGGGTTGCTACGCACGTGTGCCCATATTCTTTTTCATCTTTAGTTTCGTAGGCTCGGAAGTACGTCAACAGATGTCTATTGCCGAGCTTCGGGTCAGGATGGATGAGCGTTTGTCGACAGAACTCGCATCCTGTCTTGTCAACCGATTTTTTAGCAATGTAACCTGCTAGGTACTCCACTGCAGATTTTGCCAGCGTTGCCTCGGTCGTACGTGATTTTTCAACTTTGGCGAGAATTTCCTCGATATCGATCGGGTTCTCTTCGCTATCGCTATCGTCATCAACTTCTTCGTCAAAGTTGCACTGCAGAGTATTGCTCTGGCTGGCCTCTGTCCTGGGCTCAGTTACTTTTCTTATCCGGTTAATCGCTGCTGCTTGCACGTCAGCATGCAACAGTGTGTCGTCTTCATCGTCCATGCAATTTGCCGATTGGGCTGGTTTCATTAAATTGAGGATAATATTTTTTTGGAAGATGATACTGCTTGGATGGTTTGTTGGACACCTTTGAAGCACGGAGGAACCTTCAGACCCTTATCAGTGACTGTACGCCACTCGACAGATCCTTTCAGGAACTCTTCTAAATTTTCTTGAACCTGTGGACGCTGCTCGGAGAGAGCACATTTGTTTGGATTCGCGTCATTAGGACATCGGCTGTTCAAATTGTCGAATGCATCGTTCAACTCCCTGAAAAACCATGCAGTGTCCATAATGGTATTGCTGTTGATGCAATCCGTAGTTCCGGCGGCCATTAATGCTGCAGCAACTCTGCGACTAAAGACCTGCAATGCCAGGCGACAATTCATTTTTTCAAAAATGGCCGGATGGACATGTTCGTTCGATAATTTGACCGCAGCCCTCGTCATTTGATGATGCTCGAGCTTCCATAACTCACGCACATCATTCCATGATGCTGTTCTAGGGCTAGCGAACACGATATCATGAATCAAAAGCTGATTCCTGAAATTCTTCCACAAGTGGGTAGGGTCGAAGAAACAATAAATTTTTTTCGCCTGGTAAACGAAATAGGGACCATCCGGCGACAACCGCTTGCTAATAACACTCTGATTATTAGTGCCTTGATCGCAGACCAATCCACGTACTCCTAGTCCCGTATCAATAACACCATCAAGCATTATGTCAATGAGTTTTGACAGTGTTCCAGAAGTAACAGAACCGGCAGTTAGAAAATATCCAATTGGCTGCTTCCAATTGTTCAACAATCCGCGGGCCATGAACACGAGAGCGCTCGTAGCCACTCCGGTTGAGGAACCTAGGCTACCAAAATTCTGGAAACCCTCAATTTTTTGACAAGTTTCATTAAACTCGAAGCCTTTCTTCAATTTGACCTCGTCAAAGAGAAGAATGCATTGCCGCTCATTTTTCTCCATGCACGATCCCTTAGTCTTTAAGCAATCGAATATTGCCGAACAGGTACCTGGCCAAAGATTTATGTTGCCGAACCAACGTTTCAATGCCGTCAGAGAGGGAAGAATAAATCCAAAACTGTCTCGCAGTTTTGAGGACAGGCTTGGCGAGACGTATAATGCATTTTCATCGCTATTTCGTTTTCATTCGGAAAGTATTCTGTTTATCGCTTATGAAATAATTGCATGATTACAAACGTATACAGAAATCCAGTGACTTTGCGCGCCACTGCCTTAGCAAGGCTGTCGTCTGAAAGTATACCAGCCCGAATCTTAATTGTTTGTCGTGACAACGACAGTTTCGCGATTTTTAAATTCCGTTGAAGTGCCGCATTGCGTTGCCGCAACCGAACGATCTGGTTGTTTTGACGTTCTATTTTTCGTCTTAACGCTTTTTTTTCAGTAGCGCAGGTATCATGAATACCCGGAAGCGAAGCTGCTTCAGTAATAATTGGCTTGCTATCATAGGCGAAAGGGACCGCATTACGCGTTAAGCGACCCTTCGGACTAATGTGATTGCGCGGAAAATGTTGACTGCATATTCTTACTCGGCCTAATTCTTTTTCATTTTCTTCGGTGAGGTGGGTAAGATTACTATTTACAAGCCATATTGTACCGTGAGCGCAGGATCTGCAGTCGGCAGACCAAAGAATCGTAGACCAAAAATTTGGTCTCTCCTACGATTGGCACATGTCGAATAGGCGCAAATATGATTATGCGTTAATTTATGCCCAACCATGATTCGTTATCTCTTGGAATTAATTACGAATCGAATCAAGAGACTCGGTAGAGTCTCGAGCCAAGTACATTAAAAAAAAAATTAAAAAAAAAAAAGAAAAAAATTATTTCGTCTCGACTCTACCACTCTCTTTTACCGGAACGGGAGCTCGGCGCAGGAGTGGGGGTAACCATATTATTTCATTACGGCGTATAGGCAATATCTCAGGGCTCACCGAATTAATACACTCATAAGATGCGAAAAAGATTACATTTGAGCGTAATATCAATGCAATCGGTGCACGGATAGCTGAGATATGATTATTTAAAAAATCGAGGGGGTCAGTTTCATCTCAGCAATTTCTTTGTCGTACCAGATTTTCGCTCCGTGCATAAAAACTAGGCGGATATAATACATAGAGAGTACTCCGACGAGACAAGAGTTTCCACTGATCTCTATATCTATATATACTACGGATACGCATAGAATTCCGAGCGAGTTCGTCGGTCTGCCATGCAATAACTCTTTCTATGGCCCACGGGAGGCAGCATAATCGCGCACACCGTATAGCTGAACGTACTAACCATATTTATCTTTTTGTTTATTTGACGAGTCAAGACTTTGAGGTTATGATACCTGTCACGATTGATCGCGATTATAACGACGTGTCGGTAGTTCACTTTTATTTATTTCAAATCAAAGTAATTCCGTAATAATACGGAGATAATAATTCTTAAACGCTTACTTATAATAATATTTATGGAGCATAGCAGTATTGCATCGATATTTTGACACTTTCAAGAAAGCCTATGTAACCGTACGTGATCAAAATGAGTAACAACATGCCCTCTATTTGCTATCGAGGATAAAGAATTATTATACAGTTCCAATATCGTGTAAAAATGTCTGTGACGATTCATCTCAATTATAACAAAGGGTCGGCTGTAAATTACTTATATTTATTTGAATATTTATTTCTCTGACTACGGAAGTTGGATATAACGTAGAATTCATAAAGGAATCCGAAATTCAGTAATAATGAAGAGATAAACGCTAATATTATGTATAGGGCAAATAGAAATAACCTCATTTAAATTCACATACAAATCCAGTCCTAGAACTCACTACAGCTGTTGTGGGAAATGTGACCGTCAGTTCTCAAAATGAGTAAAAATAAGCCATCGATTACTTATCTAGGATAAAGAATTGTTATAAGGTCCCAATATTGTATATAAAATTTGGAAATATTCTACATTGCAAAAATGAGCAGGCACGTGGCATCGTTACCTAAAATATGAATTTGTAATTAAATGCAAGATATAATATATAATGCGAACTCAGTCACTGTTCTCTGTAAAACGTATTTTGTACAAAAGCTATAAATGCGTGCCGTGTGGCTGGTCGTGATTAGATGAGGAAGATACTTGTTTATTACATTGAAAACTGATGTAAATGAGATATGCGGAATATCAGTTAATTGACAACAGGTGATGAGATTGGACAAGAAATGACCATGAGATTGAACAAAATAATAAAATTAATTTTTATAACACAATAATGACCATACGTGATCAAAATGAGGTATGGTTTCATATCACGTATAAAATAGTCACATATTCTATGAACATACATAATCGTGAATGTTTTATTATGAAAATTAGTAGGGAGATGGCATCGTTACCTAAGATTCGATGAGATATTTGCAATTCAATGCCGAATATAATGAATGATGTGAACTAAGTCAATGCCTCATGTAATATCTTGTGCACTGAGAGCTATCACCGCATGCAATGTGGCTGAACATAATTAGATTAGCGAGATAAAAATCTGAGAACTGGAAAATGAAAACAAATCAAAAACTGAAGATAATCATCATTTGACTAGTTTAAGTTAATTTGATCAGCATCTGGGCCTTCGATGATGTAAGTATAGTTCTTCGTAGCCAAAATTTTCGTTGTGAATATTTTTTTAACGTTTTTTCAACTTTGTTCTGTCAGCTTGAAACTCTTCGGACAACTTTTAGTAAGCAGAGAACTTGTCAAAGTCAAAATTATAAGCGACGACGGTATGTAATTTCATCATCGGTGGCTCGATTGCTGATCAAACTTGAATCACTAGAATATTTACAATTATGCAGCCAAATTGCATCTTCAACTCTTTAGGCAAGACCCTACTAAAATCTTGACCAAGAGGAGTTTCTTATTTTCCAATTAGCCAAGAAAGGTCGAATCGAAAAAGTGATACTACCAATTCTAGATTACGGTAAAATATGTTTTCAAACAAAATCTCAGTCTTCTGCGATGAAAGTGTATGCGCAGGAAACCCTTTGCAGCGCTGTGAGGGACAGATTCTGCGAAAGGTTCCCTACGCATACACTTTCAGTGCAGAAAACTAAAATTTATCAGTAAAACACTTTCAATAGAACTTATAACGGTTAGATTTATAGAAATGAATAGTATTCTGAAAAATATTATTCAACAGAAACGGTTGAGAAAATCAGAACGTGTACAAAAAGTAATGAAATCCCCCAAAAGCACCTCGGGTGCAAAAACTTTGCGCCAAGTACATTAAAACGTAGTAACTATCAACAAAAATTTGTTAACAAAATATTCAAAGTAATAGCATTTGATCTACAAAAGTATTGAAATCAATGGACTTTGCCAAGTACAATTGAATTTGCTTCCAATTAATTTATAAATATTGATATTTCAATATACATAACATGTTACAACATGCAACATACGTACTCATATAAGAAACGATCAATTATAAATAAGATGACGGAAAAACAAAGAAAAGAAAAACAAAAATTTGGAGGTAGTGGTACTTGGCGGGCATTTTTGTAAAAAGTACAAGAAACTATAAATTGAACTATTTCAATATTCTTATAATAACTTCAACATCAGCCCGCCAAGTACCACGTACTCCAAATTTTTTTTTTTCTTTTCTTTGTTTTTCCGTCATTTTATTTATAATTGATCGTTTCTTATATGAGTACGTATGTTGCATGTTGTAACATGTTATGTATATTGAAATATCAATATTTATAAATTAATTGGAAGCAAATTCAATTGTACTTGGCAAAGTCCATTGATTTCAATACTTTTGTAGATCAAATGCTATTACTTTGAATATTTTGTTAACAAATTTTTGTTGATAGTTACTACGTTTTAATGTACTTGGCGCAAAGTTTTTGCACCCGAGGTGCTTTTGGGGGATATCACTTACCTGTGATAAGTCAACGACTGTGAAATATCCGTTCCTTTCCGGCGAACGCACTGGTGTTGCGCTGCCGCGATACCGACCATAAAACAGTCTAAAACTTTTTTATACTATAAAATATTAATTTAAAAATTCTAACAATCATGGTATTATTTTGACACTTGAAAGAATAAAATTCCATCTAGAAAAAAAATTTTCTTCGATTTTTCAACAATTGATTATATTGTTGATAAAGCCATTTTTTTGGAGTTTGCGTCTATATTCAAATAATTGTTTAAGGAAAGCTGTTAAAATTATTTCGCTTTGGGGAGACCTTTTGATAAGTATATACTTAATCACATTATAACATTACGTTATCTTTAATTGTTACAAGCTATTATAGTTATGAACACATTATCTAAGCTCACAAAAAATTAAAATTTTGAAAAATGTGATTAAACATTTTTTTCATCGAATTATATTATGATTATTATTAGTGTTTTTATTCAAGAAAATGGCATGGAAGAACATTTCTTCTTTCTAGTTCTTGGGGCAATTTGTTTAAGAAAAATTTATAAATAAATAGAGTAGTTACACATTGTTCAAAATTTTTATTTTGTCATTTTATTCGTTAGAAAATATTATGATTTAAGATGTCTATCATGTTTGATGGATATAATCAATTTTGTCATTTTTCGGTTGTTCAAACAATATATTAAGAAATTATTATTAGTTTTAAAATAACCATTCACAATTCTTTACCAGATGAAATTTTTTTTTTTTTTTTGATAATTAAATTATCTATTACGTAACCAATTTGTTACAAAGAATCACTGAATATATTTAGAATTTTTTTGTAAATTCTCAACAAAAATAACGTAAACAAACATGTATGTAAAAAATTCAAAATGTGAAAAAAAATCTAACCAAGGACATTTGCTATTACAGCAAATTAATCAAAAAAAAATTATCACATTTTGACATACATGGTTGTTTTTATAATTTTGTTAGAATCTAAAGAAAATTTTTAATATATTCGGTGATTGCTTATAACAAATTGTTTACTTAATAAACAATTAAAATATAAATAAAAAACAAAAAAAAAAATTACCCAGTACAGAATTGTAAACGATTAATTTAAAATTAATAATAATTTATTAATATATCGTTTGAACAACCCAAAAATGATAACCGAATGAAATGCCGAAATAAAAATTTTGAAAAACATATTAAACCACTCCATTTGTTTATAAGTTAAAAAAAAAAATTGCCCCGAGAATTAAAAAAAGGAAATGTTTTTCAATGCCATTTTTTTAAATAAAAACAGTAGTCTAATAATATAGTTCGATTAAAAGCAAAACAATTCTAGTATTCTTCCTTAAACAATTATTTGAATATAGACGAAAATTCTCAAAAAATGGCTTGATTAACAATATATTTAATTGTAGAAAAATCGTCAAGAAATCTCTTTCTCGATGGAGTTTCATTTTTTCGAGTGTCAAAATAATACCATAATTGTTGAAATTCTTAAATTAATATTTAACAGCATCAAAATCTTTTTTTGGTATGTTTTACGATCGATATCGTGGTAGCGTAACACCAGTGTACGTTCGCCGCGCGGAGCTCTATACTTTCAACATTAAAATATAGAAATAAATAATTAAGATAGAGCTTCGGAAGTCGGAACTTTGTGATTGGAAATTTTTTCCTCTTCAAGAATTTTTTTCCAAGTCAACGCTATCGCTTCGAGTTTTTGATCTATCAGCAAAAAACTTGACCCCTTCTTTTCCGAATCTTATTTTGTTTGTAACTATTGTAATTGTTTATGGGTGGGTTTGAAGCCTTCGCCTTGACCTTCGTGAATTTGCTAGACGTCGTCCCGAATCAAATGAGCCTCTGATCATATTTTAAGTCACTGTATCTTGAATTTTCACGTATTTTAAGCTATTTTGTTTTTATGATTTTCTAGATTGAAGAATACAACGAAACAAGATTTTTTTTTTATTTTGATATTTTACGATCAAGAAAAATGCCCTTTTCTGGAAATTTATATCTCTGAAAATATGGATTTTATGAAAAAAATGCAAGAGCACTTTTAGTCGGGGAAGGATGGATATTTATAAAAAAAAAAACCAGGTGAAAAAAAGTGAATATTGACATATTTTTTCATAAACAATTGCATTTGTTTAAAACAAAAAGCATGTGCTCAAGTCGCTAAAATTCTGAAAAAATATATGATGTAGTCCCAAATCTCCCAGAACATCCAGTATTTGTTTTTTTTTGCGTTTTTTCCGGAAAGTTCACTTGCAATAAATTCTTTCGTCCCAATTATCCTGATTCCCATAATGTTGGATGTAGAATTTATTCGTTAGATGAAGAATTTATAGATCATTGTGTAGAACGATAACTTTTATACAGATTTTATTACCTCCCCAATCTATTGAATTTTGAACCAAGAGCATGTAACACTATTATGCGTTGTAACGGTAATTTCCCTAAGTTCGGGCGACCCAGAGAAATTAATCCGAAAACAAACCTGGCTCCAACGTTGAGGATTTGGGGAAGGTGTTGGGCGCCAGACTCCAGGGACGGAGTCCTCTCTCTCTCTCGCTCTCGGCTAGCTTAGCTCTAGGGGTAGAGGGATGTGGTGGGGGCGATGAATAAAGACACCGAATACGAATTATGGTTTGAAAGAAATAAAGTTTATTGAAAAAAAAGAAAAAAAAGAAAAAGGTCGCGAATTACCGCCCGCTACCTGGCGTATCTTACAATACAATACCGTGAAGCTACTCTACTCTCACAAGAAAACTAATAATTAATAATCAATAACAGATTAAATTAATAAAGAATTGACTCTACTCGCAAAAACAAAACTTAAATCTAAGTGTTGCTCAGCCGTCAGCTGTCAACTCGCTCTCTCTCTCTCACTCTCGTTGGGACGGGGTATCGGTGTTGACTCGCTCGCGGTAGACCGGAGTCTAGCGGCAGAGTCGGGGAGGGTGGTGGGGGACGGTACACTCTCTCGCTTGGGTGTCGGGGAGTTGGTGAGTCTCTGCCTCGCTGCAGCGCACTGCGACGCGTGACAGCAGACGACTCAACAATATGGCGGACGCGACTCGCTCGACGTTAGGTGCGCAGCGGGGACTCAACCGGCACCCTAACACGCAACTCGCCGATCACGTGGGACTGGGGACGTTTAAATCTCTGCCGTCTAACGGACAGGGATTCTCGCACGGGACTGGGGGTTGTTTTAGGGACTCTCTGCACTCTTGGGGGTTGTTGGGGGTTTCGGGACGGGACTGGGAGGTTTCTCGGATACACGGAAAGATCCTACCTGGTACTGGCGACGTTTCCGGCGAAGCTGCGGCGTCGGTACTGTTCCGAAGAAACGCACGTGTCCGTAACGCTTACCGGGTCGTCGTGTAATCCAATTCCACGGCAAAACCAATCCGAAACACACCAAAGAATTCCGGGGTAGATTCAGGGAGGTTTTAGGGCACTCGCTCTCTCTCTCTCTCTCTCTCTCTCTCTCTATCTCTCTCTGGATAGCACAACTTGTCACTCGCGTTCTCACTCGAGGTGATAATCGCGAGGTACGAAGATGGACTGAGGACCTTTTCCGCTATCAGTGATTCTTACCTTTGCCACCCGTCTTGCGAGCGCGGCTGACCACCGGTCGGCTGCTAACCGTGCCAGGTGACCAAGATGGCTCCGCGAGGCAAGGGCGGTAAGAATTTGAGTAGCGGAATCGGTACTCGGTACTCTCTCGGGTCTGGATACGTTCGTCAGGCTGGTTAGGAGGAGGTCCTAACGTTTTGCCACGTTACAGCGTGTATGTAACAAAAATAAATTATTATTTATAAATAATATGAGACTAAAACTAAAGACTTTGGAGTACATATTTCATAACATTTTAGTCACCACAGAATGGGCAGAATTCCAGAGGAAGGACGAACAGAAAACCAACAACACAACCAAGAGCACGACGTTGAACAAGACAAACAATGGAATAATTCAGCAATTTACAAATATAATCGAACGAAGAAGTTTCTGTATATGTTTCCGATAATTCTAAGTTACCTTGATATTTTAAAAAAAATTTTCTATAACAACATGATGAATTTCAATAAACAAAAAAAAAATTGTTTATAACAAATAAATGGATATTTATTAACTTTTTTAACATTTTTCCATAAAATGCATATTTTCAGAGATATAAATTTCCAAACACAGGGCATTTTTCTTGAATTCAAGATTTTGAGTCACCAAAACTTTGTCAAAAAATATTTTTGGAACTTTTTATACCTGGAAATGGGGGTTCCAAGGGCTCTCCTACGACATATCAAAATTTGACACGAATCGAAGATGAGGCTTTTTTTTATCGAAATAGTGTGGAATGTCTCAAATATGAGCATGAAACGTATTTGAATTCTATAAACTCCAAAAAAGGTTTCTTAACATTTTTTGCTAAGCTTCATAGTTTCAGAGATAATCATCGTAGAACTCGTAATAACGTGATTCCACCATGTTTCATCTCATAAAACTCAGTTGTAAGAATTCAAAAAATCAATCTACGGTTAAAACGACGAAATAAAAAATCAATTTTTTTTCTGGCTAGGCCTAATATAGTATGCATATGAAGGGTCCACCAGAAAAAGGGGGAATGTCAATTTTTCAACTTTTTGAGTAAGAAATGATTTTTTGTAGTTTGAAGAGTTCTTTATATGCTGGTAGTATCAGATTTTGGATTCGATCATTTATTTGGTTCTTACAGCAGCCTTAAAAAAAAAACAGTATACACAAGAAAAAGGGGGAAGGTCCAAAGAAATTTTTTGATGAAAAAAGTTACGTGAAATTAACATACATGCAATCTAGTTATTGAACTATCGCAACATTACCTTAACATTTTCAATTATAATTTTGTAAAGAAGAAGCGAAAACGTTTTTTTCTCAGCGATTATCGAAAGTGAAAAAAAGAAAGCAGTCAGATTTAGAAGACGATGATACTGCATTTCCTGAAACTATTAAAAAAGAAGACCGTGAAAAAAAAATTTTTTCAATTTTTTTGTCAACATTCCCCCTTTTTTTCCTCTAAATTACTGATTTTGTTTCGTTTTTTGATTATTTAATGTATCATTATTTATTGGATGTTGAAGATTATTTATGAATGGTGTTTAGGATTAAATTGTCTATGAAAATGTAAATATTTTTTTTTCCCGCCTTTGATTGAGTAATATAATAGATTTAACATGTTATTTTCAATTTCTGAGAAATAAGAAATTTTGACATTCCCCCTTTTTCCCGTGGTTCCTTCGTATAGTAAATATATATAGTCACAGATATGAAATTTTGAAAATCCATGGCATTATCAGATGCCTCCCTCGATATCCTATAACGTTTGTCTGAAACATTTTTTTGTTCGACCTTATCTTCTAATGCTTTCTCTGAAATGGGACATCCTGTATATCATTTAGTCAATGTATCAAGCACAATATGCTGGAGTTAGAAGGTATATTACGTTCTATTAAGAATTATATTGAACATTAAATAAAAATGTGTATTAGAGTTCACACTTCCTTACATAATTAAGTCGATATACAATTAGCAGAAAGTAGGGAATTCGGCCCTCCTAAAGAAATATTGATGCTATACAATACTCTGTACATCATGTTTCTCCTATTTAGACTGCATTGAGGATTGAAAAGGATTTCACTAGTGGCATATGGCAAATGTGACGAACAAAACAAATTTTAATTTAGTAAGATGTGAAATGGCTCTGCCCAAAAACAATTGAAAAATTTGATAGTCCATTTGTGGAATCTCATGTACAATAGTATATTATTATTCCATAGATTAGTAACCGTGATATATTTTTGCATGATAAAATATTATATGTTACATTTTTTCAAATGTTTGTGGGGGCTATATTACCCCACATTCCCTCGTTTTCTAGGAAGGCTATATTACTCCGCTTTCCCCTGTATGAAATGAATAGTTATATTACAACTGGAATGCTATAGGAGCGTGTTGTTAGCAGAACAAAAATGTATTGTCTGCTGATTTTTGCGAACACAATCGTTGTAATATCATTTCCCGTAAAAAGTAATAGTGAAATTCTGTACCTTTGATATAAAATAAAAAAGTGATTCTTCATTCATAGTTTGCTTGAATAATTTATCATTGACAACTGGCTAAATTTAATAATTCTTCAATTTATATGATTTTCACTGGTCTATATTTATTGTGCCAGACCGTCCAATGAATATATGTATATTATTCAGACAACGCACAGAGTAATGGATCACCTCATATTGAATCGAAAAAATGTCTTGAAAAAATTTGAATATTTAGGAATAACGGGACTGACAATGTATGAGACTCGTATATGTATGACCAAAACAATTTCCGAAGAACTCAGAGCTGCAATGTGCACGTCGTTGACATGGTCGATAAAGTGGAAAAAAACAGTGCGATTGCGAGTATATCAGATTTCTATAACTATCAACCTGCGCTTACCTCAGGAGTCTGATCGCAGGCTACGCGAAACTGTAAATTTCAGTAGGTATTAGGGATACCGCTTGCAACCTCAGGCCCATTCTAGGCTCACATTGTCGGCTCACAAATTAACCCAGGGTGAGCTGTCTTTATATTATTCAGTCAACGGTTGAATTGAGCCGGAAAATGGCAAATAATTTCGTCATGTCATGACGCGTTTTTCTCGTAAACGCGAGGTATTTTAGAAGCGAAACCTTTTCCGAAGAATTCAGCGGAATAAATTACATCAGAAAAGTGTATAATTGAGCCGATAAATAGCACAAAATTTCCTCATGTGATAACGCGTTTTTCGCGTAAACGCAAGGTATTTCGGATCTGAAACCGTTTCCAACGGATGCGGCGGAACATTTTACCCCAGAAAAGTGTATAATTGAGCCGAAATATGATAAAAAATTTCCTCATGTTATAACGCGTTTTTCTCGTAAACGCGAGGTATTTCGGATCTGGAACCTTTTCCAACGGATTCAGCGGAACATTCTACCCCAGAAAAATGTATCATTGAGCCGGAATATAACAAAAAAATTTTTCATGTTATAACGCGTTTTTTTCGTGAACGCGAGGTATTTCGAATCTGAAACCTTTTTCAACGGATTCAGCAAATCAAATTACTCTAGAAAAGTGTATAATTAGGCCGAAATATTACAAAAAATTTCCTCATGTTATATCGCGTTTTTCTCATGAACGCAAGATATTTTGGATCTGAAACCTCTTCCAACGGATTCAGCGGAACATTCTACCCCAGAAAAGTGTATACTCAAGCCGAAATATGATAGAAAATTCTCTCGTAATCTAACGCGTTTTTCTCGTAAACGCGAGGTATTTCGGATCTGGAACCTTTTCCAATGGATTCAGTGGATCAAATCACCCCAGAAAAGTGTATATTTGAGCCGGAATATCACAAAAAATTTCCTCATGTTAAAACGCGTTTTTCGCGTAAACGCAAGGTATTTCGGATCTGAAACCGTTTCCAACGGATGCGGCGGAACATTTTACCCCAGAAAAGTGTATAATTGAGCCGAAATATGATAAAAAATTTCCTCATGTTATAACGCGTTTTTCTCGTAAACGCGAGGTATTTCGGATCTGGAACCTTTTCCAACGGATTCAGCGGAACATTCTACCCCAGAAAAATGTATCATTGAGCCGGAATATAACAAAAAAATTTTTCATGTTATAACGCGTTTTTTTCGTGAACGCGAGGTATTTTGAATCTGAAACCTTTTTCAACGGATTCAGCGAAACATTCTACCCCAGAAAAAAGTATAATTGAGCCAGAATATACCAAAAAATTTTCTCATGTTAAAACGCGTTTTTTTTCGTGAACGCGCGGTATTGCGAATCTGAAACCTTTTCCAACGGATTCAGCAAATCAAATTACTCTAGAAAAGTGTATAATTAGGCCGAAATATTACAAAAAATTTCCTCATGTTATATCGCGTTTTTCTCATGAACGCAAGATATTTTGGATCTGAAACCTCTTTCAACGGATTCAGCGGAACATTCTACCCCAGAAAAGTGTATACTCAAGCCGAAATATGATAGAAAATTCTCTCGTAATCTAACGCGTTTTTCTCGTAAACGCGAGGTATTTCGGATCTGGAACCTTTTCCAATGGATTCAGTGGATCAAATCACCCCAGAAAAGTGTATATTTGAGCCGGAATATCACAAAAAATTTCCTCATGTTAAAACGCGTTTTTCGCGTAAACGCAAGGTATTTCGGATCTGAAACCGTTTCCAACGGATGCGGCGGAACATTTTACCCCAGAAAAGTGTATAATTGAGCCGAAATATGATAAAAAATTTCCTCATGTTATAACGCGTTTTTCTCGTAAACGCGAGGTATTTCGGATCTGGAACCTTTTCCAACGGATTCAGCGGAACATTCTACCCCAGAAAAATGTATCATTGAGCCGGAATATAACAAAAAAATTTTTCATGTTATAACGCGTTTTTTTCGTGAACGCGAGGTATTTCGAATCTGAAACCTTTTTCAACGGATTCAGCGAAACATTCTACCCCAGAAAAAAGTATAATTGAGCCAGAATATAACAAAAAATTTTCTCATGTTAAAACGCGTTTTTTTCGTGAACGCGCGGTATTTCGAATCTGAAACCTTTTCCAACGGATTCAGCAAATCAAATTACTCTAGAAAAGTGTATAATTAGGCCGAAATATTACAAAAAATTTCCTCATGTTATATCGCGTTTTTCTCATGAACGCAAGATATTTTGGATCTGAAACCTCTTCCAACGGATTCAGCGGAACATTCTACCCCAGAAAAGTGTATACTCAAGCCGAAATATGATAGAAAATTCTCTCGTAATCTAACGCGTTTTTCTCGTAAACGCGAGGTATTTCGAATCTGAAACCTTTTTCAACGGATTCAGCGAAACATTCTACCCCAGAAAAAAGTATAATTGAGCCAGAATATAACAAAAAATTTTCTCATGTTAAAACGCGTTTTTTCCGTGAACGCGCGGTATTTCGAATCTGAAACCTTTTCCAACGGATTCAGCAAATCAAATTACTCTAGAAAAGTGTATAATTAGGCCGAAATATTACAAAAAATTTCCTCATGTTATATCGCGTTTTTCTCATGAACGCAAGATATTTTGGATCTGAAACCTCTTCCAACGGATTCAGCGGAACATTCTACCCCAGAAAAGTGTATACTCAAGCCGAAATATGATAGAAAATTCTCTCGTAATCTAACGCGTTTTTCTCGTAAACGCGAGGTATTTCGGATCTGGAACCTTTTCCAATGGATTCAGTGGATCAAATCACCCCAGAAAAGTGTATATTTGAGCCGGAATATCACAAAAAATTTCCTCATGTTAAAACGCGTTTTTCGCGTAAACGCAAGGTATTTCGGATCTGAAACCGTTTCCAACGGATGCGGCGGAACATTTTACCCCAGAAAAGTGTATAATTGAGCCGAAATATGATAAAAAATTTCCTCATGTTATAACGCGTTTTTCTCGTAAACGCGAGGTATTTCGGATCTGGAACCTTTTCCAACGGATTCAGCGGAACATTCTACCCCAGAAAAATGTATCATTGAGCCGGAATATAACAAAAAAATTTTTCATGTTATAACGCGTTTTTTTCGTGAACGCGAGGTATTTCGAATCTGAAACCTTTTTCAACGGATTCAGCGAAACATTCTACCCCAGAAAAAAGTATAATTGAGCCAGAATATAACAAAAAATTTTCTCATGTTAAAACGCGTTTTTTTCGTGAACGCGCGGTATTTCGAATCTGAAACCTTTTCCAACGGATTCAGCAAATCAAATTACTCTAGAAAAGTGTATAATTAGGCCGAAATATTACAAAAAATTTCCTCATGTTATATCGCGTTTTTCTCATGAACGCAAGATATTTTGGATCTGAAACCTCTTCCAACGGATTCAGCGGAACATTCTACCCCAGAAAAGTGTATACTCAAGCCGAAATATGATAGAAAATTCTCTCGTAATCTAACGCGTTTTTCTCGTAAACGCGAGGTATTTCGGATCTGGAACCTTTTCCAATGGATTCAGTGGATCAAATTACCCCAGAAAAGTGTATATTTGAGCCGGAATATCACAAAAAATTTCCACATGTTAAAACGCGTTTTTCGCGTAAACGCAAGGTATTTCGGATCTGAAACCGTTTCCAACGGATGCGGCGGAACATTTTACCCCAGAAAAGTGTATAATTGAGCCGAAATATGATAAAAAATTTCCTCATGTTATAACGCATTTTTCTCGTAAACGCGAGGTATTTCGGATCTGCACGTTTTCCACGGATTCAGCGGAACATTCTACCCCAGAAAAATGTATAATTGAGCCGGAATATAACAAAAAATTTTTTCATTTTTTTTTTTTTTTTTACGCGTTATTACTTGATTTTGAAATCAATTTACCTGCAGTATTAATACTGTTGGCATGGCAATTGTAGTTAATTTTGTTTCATTTCATCATGTGTATAGTCAATTTTTTATTGAATACGCGCGTGCTGTCAAAAGCATCGGAATGCTAACTAACGCCGTCTACAAGCATTTACAAACATCACTAAATCAGTGGGATGATGAAATGAATCATAATTATTTTCAAAAATTGCCATGTCAACAGTATTATACTACATCCAATGCTGACACATTCCATCAGTTGGATTCGAAACACTCATACATAGTCTGTATCGTATAGGTAGATGACACAGTATTAATAAATGCATTTATGCAACGCATGCATGAGAAGTGCTACTTCTCGTGCTTGCCGAGAGTGACGTGAGTGGCGCTTTATAGCCAGGGATACAATAAATATGCTGCGCATGCCCAAATCGGCCCGATTTTACTTCTCCACACTAGTGTTTTCTTCTCGCACGCACTTCTCGCACGCTCCTCAGTCACTAGTGCGATCTCGCCTTGTTTAGAAAAAGTTGCAGAGTTCGACTTTTGAAACATGCTATCCTATAGGAAATTTGATTCCGCATCTTTCCTTTCATTATGGAAAAGCTTTAGATTTCGTCGTTTTCAAAATCTTTGCAAAAAACGTGTTTTTTGTCAAGGTAAAAATTTCTGCCGTTTGTTACTTCAGCTCGTGCTGAATCAGCCAATCTTTCCAATTTTTGAATGAAATTTGCAGAAATCTTGTATTAGAGTCTTGTGAAATCAACTACTAGAGAAACAGGTGAAAATTGTTGTCTAGAAAAAAATTGTGCATTCTTTTCCGAGACATCACATAATTCAATTATGGATATTTTCAAACGCTTCGGGAGTCGAACGAATATTGAGCAATCAACAACTGTTATAAAATCTTGTGGGACATGCGTGACCCCTATTATTCGAACGGCGGGAAAATGCTTGGTAGCAAATTTCACACGCGATAACAGAATCACGTGAGTTGAAAACCGGTAATACAGGATCTTCTTGTTATAGCTGCTGTCGCTCCGTCAATTCATCGTCCTAAGAAGTTATATTTTTAAAAAGCGGATACCACAAATATATGTTTAAGCAATTTTATTATGAGAAGACATGATGAAGAATGTGTATTTTATCTGAAATATTATTATTAGTCGTGTGTATTCACGTGGGTATAATAATACGTACCTATGTATACTATCGTGCGAAATGTGGAGCACCAGTGTTCCGCAATGCATTACCTAATAGAATAATAATCCGCACTTCTTGATGTTTTACTTTTTTGTTCAGCCCACGTATGCGAAAACTTATAGCGTAAGTTGCGCGATAGTTATCGCAAAGCGAAAAAGAAACGCGGCACGAAGAGCGGTCAGGCGGCCTCAAAAATGAAGCCATGGAAATGGGAGGTCCAGATGAATTTCATGAATGATTGTATGGACGAAGGGGACACAACGTCTAATATTAATGATGAAAATCAAAATTCATCGGATTCGCCAATGAGTCAGGAGCGGGATTCTCAACGAAACGAAATGATATCAAGTTGGGATACCGAAACAGGAGACAACATTGATAATACTACAACCAGTAATAATAAATCTGGTTAGTCTAATATATTAATTGTTAATCGTAATCAATTGTAATAATCTGTACGTTGCATAACATTTCGTTCAGCAGATCGATGAAATCTTTTGAATGTGATATCTAACACCTATATACTATATTTTGTGTCGTGGATTATTGACGGCTGGGTATGGTAGAAGACCACGGGATAGTCCAAATCGACAATACTGGCGACTTCAATCAGTAGAAGTTCGGCGCCAGGCACTCGAAGAGTACCGCGGCAACGTTCAATTAGTAGAATCGACTACGCATAATTTAATTTAAAACGTATCTCATGAGAGAAGGATATTATCTGAAATAAGCTTCTTCGGTAAAATCAAAGGTTCCGGATGAATGTAGAAAAGGGACTGAATACATGTACGACGACAAAATTACTCAACTAGGTTAGCGTGAAGGGAGCGTGGGGGCGAAATAATTAGCTTAAATACCGGGTATTTATAGTTTATGGAATAATCACGAAGAAACCAGTAATTTATTAAATAGGAACACGTTATTACAAGGTAGGAATTTAATTCGGATTTTTTTTTTTTCTTAAACAATTCAATCCTAAAACAAATCATAAATAAGTCTTATGAGACTAAACAGCTGACTGACCCACTTATAAGTAGGTATAACTGTCGGTAAGGGAGAACAGTTGAAAGGGGGTGCACGGCGTCACAAGACGCGGAGACACCACACATACTAAGTTAGGCACACGTACTCTACGAATCACGTGATCTTACTATGCATTTACGTGAGGCAGTTAATAAATAATTATGAACGCGAAATAAATTATATCAAATAAGGTCTTTTTAGGTCTAATTGCACAACCTCAAATTTCACACGAGGTTTCAGACAGAAAGCTTAGCAGATGAATAAGATTACCGGATACAAAAATAACGATAATAGTTCACACGAAGGGGGGGGGGGGGGGGGGGGGGGGAGTTTATATCAAACGGGGATCAACCATCCGTCGAGATTAATTATCCTGGAAATACGGGAATGAGGAATCCTGAAGGAATGAGATTTTGATTTTTGAAAGATTATTCAATAATTGATTAACTTAAATAATAATAAGGGTACGGTATAGAAGATAGCCGTTGAAACAAGAGAAACGCGAGGATACAATAGTTAATCTCCCGTATTTCTCGTAATAATGATAAATTAGACACAATAATATCAAAGAAACATAATATAATAATCAATCATCAATGATAATGCTAATACAGGGCGACTAGTACGACAATTCGAAAGTATAGATAATGGCGTCACCTCCTACGAAGTGTGACCCTACTGCGTAGTACGCTGATTTTATAAGTATAATCTTTCTAACAGTCGAATAGGCAGGAAATCTTACCTTGAGACGAATCTCAGGCACTTTACAAAATCACAGATATTACTAGTTAATCAGTTGCGATAAAGAACTTAGAAATTATAAACAATGAACAAAGTTATGAGATATGCCGCAATAAAGTCCAAGCTAGTTTCTACAAAAAGGACGTCTGTATTGTACGTATGCAAAACGAGAAGTGACGCCGGAATCGACCAGGGTGACGCAGATTCTTTTCATTGGAGGGGAGGTATTTCCAAGCCTAGGTAGCAGTGAAGCCCCCGTCCAGGGTGTTGCAGTGGGCCTAGCAGGGGGAGAAACGTCCTTATGGGGCGGTGGGTCCCACGTTTTAGTTCCGATCCAAAGTGGGGTATAGGGCTGGGGGCGCTGATGGTTGACGCCGACGACGCCAACTACGGCAGGTAGTGGACGACGCCAAACCCGGACGCCATATTTCTTTTCGTATAGAACTGTTGACGCGTGTACTTGCGAAAAAAAATCTAAAGCATCCAAAATCTTTGAATTTTCACTTGTGCTTTGATTAAAATACTTCTAAACTTAATAAATTTAGTCTTAACAGTGAATTGTATTGTGATATTGATAAGAAAAGTGTGTATTTAAGTTAAATTTAAAATTTGTATCGGTAAGCTTGTAAGGTTAGTTCACGTAATTCTAGCTGTTTTTCATTAAATTTTATTAATTACTTCTATTTGATATTTTTTTTAGGATTTTTAGTATTTTATTAAATCATTTTCATTTAGTCATAATTTTATTGAGATTAGAATTTATTTTATTAATTATTTATCCGAATTTTCTTAATTGGAATTTATTTTTAGGTTAATTTTGTTATACATTTCAAATTGGAGATTTAGTATTACATTAATAAGTCAATTTACGTTATGTTAGCTTTACACTTTAGATATTAAATACAGTATAAGACATTTTCAATTAGAGATCTAGTATTATATTACATATTACTTAGGAGATAAGCCAAATATTATTCTTGTTGATTTGTATAGGATAGTTGTGTAAGGTAAACTTAATACATTATTATTAGAATATACATAGAAAACAATGAAGAAAGGCCAAGCTTGTATTGTAAAAGGATGTAAGAGTACAAAGCGGAGTGTTAGACACAGCTTTCCAAACGATCCAGTAAAATCATACATTCGGTCACATGCTATAAAAAATCTATAATTGCAGCAGATGAGTGTTGAACAACGTCAGAAATTTTATGTCTGTCAGCAGCACTTTCCTCATGAAGCATATAAGCTTACGTTGTCCAGGTTAGAATTATTCTTCCATTTATAAATATGCAAATTCATTTATAAATAGTGTGCGTTAAATTGTTTGTTTTAATATTTCACAGATTCTTCTGTATTGTGTATTTCTTTTGGCGCACACTTGTCACTTGTGTATTGTTTAAATGAATTGAAATTTTCAGAAAATTTAAATATTTAAATACATATAATAGTTTAAGTTAATTGCTACTGTGTATTAGGATTTACTGAAGAGAAAATATATAATTATTATTTACGTTAAGATAAAATGTCAACAGTTTTTCATAATATCTAAATTTTGTTATATTTTATATTTTGTTAAATTTTAGTCTATTATATTTAGTTATATTCTACTTTTAAGTTACTACCTATATTTTAGATTATATATTCTAAATTTTAAGTTTTCCATAATATTTCATTGTTTACAATATTTTTCTATCTAGATTATCTTATCCCAAAGATTTTAGAATAACACTGTATATAAGAAAATGATAATAAATTTGCTTATTTGGTAAAAATTGACTGCGACTTGATTTGATTTTGCTGATTATCACGGGATCTAGTGGATCCTAAAAATATTTTTCAAATAAGGCGGTCGAATAAAAAGGGAGCAGCCGACACGTCGCCATATTCGGCACCTACCCGGTGTCGGTCAACCATCAGCGCCCCCAGCCCTATACCCCACTTTGGAAACGAACTAAAACATGGGACCAAAATTTAACATGGCAGGTTTCCCCCCCTGGGGCCTAGCGCAACTCCGAGCTTTCGCCAAGACAGTGGCAGATGGTGGAGAGATGTCATTGATACCCTGGAAGGCGGTATTTCAGCATGATTCCGGGTGGCGAGGCCGGATCTTTAATTGGTGCAGGGCGAGCAACCCCCTATCTTAGGAGTAGTAGCTGCAGCGCATTTTCAGGCGTACCTCAGAAACTGATGTTCTTGCCTGTCTTGACTGCTGACCCGGAGAACCTCAGGTATCCTACCAGGTTGCGTGCTCAGAACCCTCTCCGTTGAGTAGTTCCAGGATCCGGTACGTTAGAGAAATTGAGGAAAGAAATCATAGGAATTGGGTCAGAACTTAAAATTCAACTAGGGAACCTTGGTAACTTGTGTTGACTTCTCGTTTATTATTCGACATAGTTATTCGTGGGGTCACTATCATCCGAGGAGGAGTCGATTGTCATTTACGAGGCAAGGACCTTGCCCCGTTACAATTTCAACAAATGGACGATTCCACCACATCCACCTGTTAGCGACCGGCCTCGTGCTCAGGCTCCTAATGTATCTAAGCTGATTCGTTCAGCTAGGACATGACCGTCGCCCTTCCAATAGACAGGTCGATAATTTGTGGGAGTCAATAGATGAACATTACCAACAAATGCCAAATATAAAGTAGCAAGTGGGTATTTATTCATTGACTTACACAATCTTTAAGTAGGTAGTTCTCGCGCTTAAGTATCGGCGCAGACAACAATCAATCATCCACTAGAACTATACCAATCTTTCGCGGGCGAACCGTAGCAGCTTAAAGGGAAATATATACAGCTGTGAATATCCGACTTCAGTTCGGTCACATCCTGTCACGATCTCGGAGACTTCTATCCTCGCTGGTTTTCCAGCGAGTCAACCAGCCAGGGATCTCAAGACATCCTGGAAGGTCAGCCTCCGCGATCCCGGTTTTTTCCCGGTTCAGGTGATCAACTCGCGAACTGTAATATCCACGCTGGTTTCCCAGCGTGTCAACCATCCTGGCCAGCCTCACACCTGTGAGACCCCAGGGAAGGCCAGTTCATACGTTTTCCTTCACAAAAACAGTTTTCGCCTGTCAATTCAAATTTGTAACGAAACTAATCTCAATAATTCGATTTAGTATTATTAAGAATTATTTCCCATGATTCTATCCGAGAAACCAAAAGATTTTCTCCAATAATTCAATAGACTATTCGACAAGTTGATAGCCATCCATTAGCACACACTATAGCTCACACACACACAACGTGCTACTCAGATCTCACTTACGTCCTTCTATTACAGAGCTCTACAGAGTACTGACTGTCGGCTCGGCTCTTCATCCCAAAATCTTCACTCGGTTGCGTACGCACAGAGTTTTTCTGTCTTTCAAATCTACCTGTCTATTTACCGGCAGTTTTGTTTCGTAAAGCAAGGTTGTAAGTGAGATTTTCGTACTTACTATATCTCACGCATATAACCGCGATAATCCTAATACAGAGCTGACTGATGTTTTCCATGATGCCAGACCTCATACCATGCCACGCCTTCACACACAACATACTAGTACTTACAATCTACCGAGCATACATGTGCTAGTGTATAAACTCTCTATTTACTATTCAATTATTATAGTTCGGCTTGGGGTAAAATTATGTTTTCCTTTGTAAATTTTTTAATCGAATTTTGCGTGTCTGAAAACACTTTTAACAAAATTATAAAGATAGTTTTTTGTCGTAAATTTTATGAATTTTCCGAAAATGATGGTCATTTTCTCGTCACATATCGTTTTCATAGTGAATATCAAAAAATTAAACTTAACACGGTAATTTGTCCCTCTTTTTCATCTTTTTTTAAGAATCTGTTTTTTTTTATCGGAAAATTCATTAAAATTGCAACGAAAAGCTATATTTTTGCATGTTGTTTTAGGCGTTTTCAGATACGGGAAATTCCAGTCAAAAAATTACAACGGAAAATATAAAATTATACGCGAGTCTCGATCAATTGAAGCGATTGACCTTTCATATAGTCGAGAAATCTCGTTTACTAGACATAAATAATGGAACGAACTAAGAAAAAGAATATGGATTATTTTGATGCATGTTTGCGTAGATGATTTAGTGGAATCGTCTATATACAATGTTCACGCCAATCTAAAAACTATAAAATATCTATACTTTAAAATAACTCGGCAACTATATACCTTGTAACGTCCGATTTTGTAAGTGCGGCCTAGAGTCGGCATGCACCCCCTGGCCGTCTACAATGCTGGTCAGCTGATCTAAGATCTCGGTCGTCGCTCTGTCACTCAGACTCAGCGTCGACCGATTCCTGCCTTACCGGCCGTAGAGTTGGGCGTCAGGCGAGTTCACTCGCCGATTTCGAATATGCGACTGCCGAAATACTCGGCCGTCTCCGATCAATTCCGGACGGTTCCGGCTAGTCAGTTTCGCGGAGCGGGATCGGGGAAAGGTGGATAGGGGAATTGGGGAATCGGGCTGAAGTAATCTGCACGAAGGCCAACTGAGTTTACTAAATAATAACAACAGTTTATTCAAAATAACGGTCCGTAGCGACCGTAGTAACCGTTCGATACAACAAAAGAAATTTATCCAAGAAAAGCGAAATCTCGTCGCCACTAATCAGACTCGATATAAATCTAAAAAAATAAACTAATTACTAACTACGGTTCCAAAGTTCTACCGTCTATTCGGTAGCTACTCGGTTAGGCCGATCGAATCCGGACTCGTGGGGAAAACCGCTAAGGCATGTGACGACCGGGAAGCGCTCGCCAAAAATGCACCTGAGCTTACTGACTCTACCCTTTCTGCCGGCGAACAATATCCGATCTATCCTATAGTCCCTGTCTCACACCTGTGACTCGATCTGAGAGCTAACGCTCGTTGGTGACTCGCGACGTGTCTGTGACGTTACTGAGGCCTCTTACCGATTCTAGTACGGTTCTCTGTGTCAAAAATAACTTACGCGGACCCTAGCTACGGTCGGCCACAAGAAATTCGGCCACACGAGTGCCGCTGAACTGTTCTTTAACTGGGATTCTTCCCTAAGCTAAACTATACAGCGTCCGAAATGGCCGCTGCACGTGGCAATTCTCGTGCTGTGAGTAAAAGATCTCGCTTACCCTCACACGGTCGCCTGCTATAGAGCCTGGATCTACAAGTCCGGTCTCTCGATACGTTCCGGCCACAACTAGTATCCTACGGGACGTTTTCCGCAGACACACTTCCTCAGACACACTTCCTCTCACACACACTCTAACTGCTTCTGGACAATAATTCTCTCTAGCTCTTCCTAATGGGACCTGACTCTCCGTACGGTCTACGTACGAGTGACGTCTGCCGGTCAAAATCTTGACCGGCGCAATTCGCACGCGCACCTGTTGATCGATAATCGATCAACAGCCAAATTTGTCGCCAACGAGACGAGCAGTGACGTCACCGGTCGCTGTCCCTTACATCCATGGTGCTCCTTCTAGGGCTCCTGGTACCGTGCTGAGTCGGGTGCGGTTGCTGGCTCTTGGTGGCGGCGGGATTCGCGTCCACCGCCCAGATCCCACGTAGCGGAGCGTCCTCGACACTCCTCCGCACCCTCCGGGTCGTCGGTTTGGCATCGTGGCTCCGAGTTGTCGAGAAACCCTGCGTCGTCTGATCGTCGTGGAATTGTGCGACAGCCATACTGTTCGCCCCTACGCCGGTGTCGCGGCGCGTCGGATAAACCGGCCGCCGGTCCCTAAGAGAGAACGTGCCCCTCAGGCGAAAAAAATTAACAAAAATAATCAGTCTCATGGCCTATTTTCGCTTGTCACGGCCACCAAACGGAGTCGGTACGGGTATCGAGTCACACTTATTCACGCACACATTCATTTCCGAGTCACAGTCACTCATTAAATATACCGGCCAGGGGGTAGAGAGCCTTCTGTAACGGCAGATGCAATCTGCAACGTTACAACCTATATAATTATAAACTATAAAATAAGCATTAAATGTGAAGTATGGACTGTGAAAAAGATATTGACGGTTTCAGGTGTTGGCATTAGTGGCGACGAATCTAAGTTATACATGCAAAGGTCATATAGAAAATCAAGGGGCAACAAGGCTGATATGCAGAACAGCGAACCTTCATCTGAGGTTGCAGTAGAACTAGTTAAATACTTGGGGGATAAAGATTTAAATAATTCCGAAATCAACGAAACGGATCCTTTAACGAAATTCTTCGAATCCATGGCAGAGACTGTGGAAAGATTACCGGCACAGTATGAGGTGGAGATAGAAGCAAAATTATTCAACATCGTCAATGATTACGGGATACGAGCGTTGAAAACCTCAACGCACAGCCAACAGACAACATCCGCCATTCGTGATGAACATCCCATGTTTCGGGGACTCCCTTGCCGTAGGCGGCTCGAGAGTCTAATTCTATTATTTGCTCATCTAAGACTTGTTGATTATGAGTTAATAAAACACAATGATTTGGGAAAAAGCCTTGCGGCATAAAAAACCCAGTTTAATATGAATTATCGATAAAAAAAAACCAATTAGTACAGAAATAAATCACAAGGAATAAGATTGCATATATACACAGGTACACAGATCGTCACCGATGCAGGTTTTTCGGCCTCGTAGCCAGATGCTTAGTGTACACTCTAAGGGGGGGCAAGACGCGATTTTTACCGACATCAACTTTTCTTTCGAATATCTCCGAAACGGAGGGGCCAATCGGATTGTCCTTCTGGCAGCCGATGTTTGACAAGGAATGAATTTGATCTATCAGGTGAAATTCAACGAAATAATTAATTTTTTTGTTTTTTTTCATCGCAAAGTGTGGGAGTGTCACATATATCGGCATATATCAAAGCCTATGCATCGAAAATGCAAAATCGGCTTCCTGAGCCCAATTCTATATGGAATTCCGAACACAACCATCTGAAAACATCTTTGTCGTCGACAACGATGAGGACAACATACGTATTCTACGAATTTGTTGTAATTAGCGATTGTCAACGGCTGGGAGCGGTCATTATATTAGTTCCTAGATTACCTGTCAGATGTCGGTCAGAGATGATTTGGAGACCAACTAAACGTATATTTACAATATAATGCTTTTCAATGATTTCGTTTGTTTATTTATTCCCATTATTCCATAATCGAGACATCGGAGAAATAATTAAAAAGTACTACATTGTAAATATACGTGTAAGCTTTGTGTATGTACTTGTACACGCATATGCGGCTCCAATGATGAGACGTTTGGGAGGTGGCGCCACCAGACGGACAAGAGGGAGAGCAGTAGACCATATAGAAATATAGATAGACAGATAGAGATATTCAGACTCCCATTAAAACCACGTGAATAATTTAGCAGTTAATTATTAAGTAGCTGCGGATTATTTAATACTAAGTGACATATCAATATTGCCATTATATGTGTTGCCATATAAAATGCCATTCTATGTGTTGAGATAGAGCGTTTAGATGCGTTTAGATGCATTAAGAGGGAGTATCGAACAAATCATAAATTTCCTTGAGTTCTTTCTTGGCTTCTATGAAGTTAGTGCCGTTGTCTGAGTAGACACGCTCTAGCACCCCCCTTCGGCTAACGAACCTACGAAAGGCTGCCAGAAAGCCCTCGGTGGAAAGATCAGTCGCGAGTTCGATATGGACGGCCTTGGACACCATGTGCACGAAAACGCAACCATAAGTTTTGGGGGTCGTTTTGTTTCTGAATTTTTTCTCTTTGATGAGAATGGGATCAAAGAAGTCTACGCCTGTATTACTGAAAGCCGAGGCCTCGTTCACTCGTATCTTCGGTAGATCGGCCATTTGAGCATGGATAAGTTTAGGTTTTTGTCGGATACAATCCACACACCGATGCACAATCTTTCTAATTTGATCCTTTCCGTTTAGAATCCAGAAACGTTCTCTTATTGCATACAAAGTAGATCGAATGCCAGCGTGTAGGTTGTCCAAATGAAATTCTCGTATAATGAGATCAGTCACGTGGTGTTTAGTCGGTAACAAAAGAGGAGTCTGTGATTGTAAGGTAAATCCGATTTTTTCAAACGACCGCCTACGCGAACAAGTCTGGTTTCATCGAACAAAGGGTGTAACCCGTCAAGTTGTGTCGTTTTGCTAAATGGAACTGGCACAATCTTTCTAATTTGATCCTTTCCGTTTAGAATCCAGAAACGTTCTCTTATTGCATACAAAGTAGATCGAATGCCAGCGTGTAGGTTGTCCAAATGAAATTCTCGTATAATGAGATCAGTCACGTGGTGTTTAGTCGGTAACAAAAGAGGAGTCTGTGATTGTAAGGTAAATCCGATTTTTTCAAACGACCGCCTACGCGAACAAGTCTGGTTTCATCGAACAAAGGGTGTAACCCGTCAAGTTGTGTCGTTTTGCTAAATGGAACTGTAACCTTAGGAGGCCTTATGTCGCAAGCGGTAGCGAGACGTTTGATTTCGACAGAGAATCTCTCGCGTCTCGCGTATCATGGCTATTATTCGCAACTCTGCCTCTCGAGTTTCTTCAACTGTTATTGTAAGACCTCTATTAAATTTTCACCTGTTCCAACGCTGGACAAAGACAACCACCTTGATGAAGAAACGATGGGATGAAAAACGAAAATAGATTGCGACGCCTACTTCGGCGGTGAGTAGGCAAGTTTTCCTCCTTATTCCTGGAATTTCGTCGGGCGGTAACACCACGCCTTGAGGCCACTCCTCTTCGAGACGAGACAAACAAGTAGGACCCTCAACCCAAAGTTTATTTTTCACGAAATCAAATGGCAATTGACCTTTGGAGAGAGCATCAGCCGGATTATCTTCCGTTTGAACGGATCTCCATTGGACTTGATCACCTAACGATTGGATGTCAGCGACCCGGTTTGATTCGAAAGTTCTGAGTAAGTGGGGAGGCCGTTTCACTTCATTTTAGCCTTCCAACAATCTTGAACTAAGGTTTTGGCATATAGAACCACAGGACCTACGAGACCGAGAGGGTCGAAAATTTTGGATACTTCGGATAGAAGTTTTCGTTTGATAGAGGTCGTCCGAAAATCGATCGATTGTACAGTGTATTTAAGGAGGTCATTTTCGGAATCCCAAATGATTCCGAGCGTTTTTTGAATAGGGTTTTCATTGATTGAACAGTCTAGATTGATGAATTTTTTATGGAAGTCATTGCATGCGGCCTCGTGATTAGACGCCCACTGCCTGATGTGAAAACCGCCACGACTCAGCAACGCCATTGTCTCGTTGCGTATGCTCAAAATCTCTGAAATGAAATCACGAACGTATAAATCGGGCAAGAGTAATTAGCTAACACGCTGAAAATTCTTCGCTTCATCACTTGCTAGTTGCTGAATCGTGCGGATTGCTAGGAAAGGAACAGATGAAACTCCAAAAGTTACGGTACTCAATTCGTAAGTCCTAATTTGATTTCGATGGTACCACAATACTCTTTGAAATTTCCTATCCTCGGGGTGTACAAGTATCTGCCTGTACATATTTTCTATGTCTGCTGTCAAGACGTAGCGATGAGTCTTAAATCGGAGAATTTGTTCGAAGACTGTATTTTGGATAGTGGGCCCAACCATGAGGACATCGTCGAGTGAAATTCCGGTAGTAGTTTGAGCCGATGCATCAAAAACCACCCGGACCTTAGTCGTTTCGCTCGAGGTTTTGATTACCGCGTGGTGAGGAAGATAGTATCCACCGGATGTATCATCGGCCAACGTCATATGTTTGAGGAAAATATACTCCCGCATTACCCATTCGTATTCCGTTCTGAGTGTCAGATTCGAGTTCAACTTCCTTTGAAGCGAATAGAGACGGTTCAGCGCTTGAGTTTTGGACTCACCTAATTCAAATTTGTTATCTCGAAAAGGGAAGCGAACAATATATCTTCCGGTGACGTCGCGTTGAGTATGGTTCGTGTAGTGTTGTTCGTACGCTATCTCATCACGGGATTTCATGGGTTCATGGTTTAAATCTTCTATTGACCAGAAACGTTCAATTAACCTATCTCATTTGATTAAATGACAAGACGCAACTTTAGGTGTTAAGAGAATATTTGAACCTCCGGCTACTATCCATCCTAAACTAATCTTCTGTAGTATTATGCTTGCTTTATCGTGATGAAGTTTGATTTGATCCACAGCTAGTACGGACAAGGTAGTACCCGAAGCTAACAGTACCTCAACGAGTTTGGGTACATGAAATTGCGCGTCTGCTAATCGTAAGTTTCTTGGTATTTTGAACAATTCGCGAGGAAACGTCTCCTCCGGCACAGCGTCCATGATTTTTGGAACGATCAAGAAATTTAATTCGCGTTGAAAATTGTTGTACACTTTCCGAGGTTGATTCTGAGCCGGAAGCGAAAATCAGAAGAGTAACTGGACTGATAGTTACTAGGCAAATAGCTAGACAGTCTGCTGCGAAACACAAGCTGTCTGCTAAATTTCGAAAAAATCACCTCGGAATGACGTCACTCGGTGTCAGACTCGGTCTAGCAGACAGCTCCTGCTGGTTTCGCAATGGGCTGTCTAGCTACTTGCTTAGTAACTATCAGCCTGGTAACTTTTCTGATTTTCACTTCCGGCTCAGAATCAACCTCGGCGAGTGTACAAGGAATAGAATCGAACCTTAATGTATTCGTTTGAGATGGTACATGAACTGTCTACAGCTCCAACATTAACCGAGCAAGTTGGTCTGGGTAACTCCAACGACTTGGCGAGTTTTTCAGTAATTAAGTTAACCGTTGAACATGAATCTAGCAGCGTGCGTGCCTTTATGAGACTTCCTCTTCGGTTTCGAAATTTCAGAATCGCGATGGTCATCAATGGTGAATTGGATGGAGATATATTAGGGGTGAATGAATGTTGGACTAATCATAATTTTGAAGGCGTGGCCGCTGAAGAGCCTTGGTCGATCATTGCTGGTGAAGGCTCCTTTGGTCTTTGATTTTTCCGTAATTTTTTATCGGTGTGTAATAACGTATGATGTTCGCGCCCGCATGTTTTGCAACGCTTGTCGTTTTTACAAGTAAGAGGATGTGAATGTAAACAATTTCGACAAAGTTTGTTGGTCTTGACGAAATTCCAACGCTCCGAGATTTTGAGTCTTCCGAACTCTGGACAGATATAGAGTCGATGACCCTCACTTAATTTAATGCAAAAGATAGATGGATTGGTGACAAGGGAACGCGCGCTTGATTTGGCGTGCTTATTTCGATGATGATCGAGGGTTTCAATCGATCATTTTTTACCGTCTCCGGAACCAGTCAGGGATGCCCGCTCCAATGATTGGAGTTTGAAAACATTAGTTTGAACGAAGTTATAAAAGGTTTCTAAAGTTGGCAAGGCATCCAGCTCCAGAGTTTCTTCCCACCTCTTACGCGTGTGCACGGGTGAACATCTTTCTAAAATTTGTACGACTATCTCGTTGCTCGACTTGGCTTCGAGTTGTTCTAACATGCTTAAATGTTGCCGCGCATTATCTATCAGCTTAGAGAGGTCCACAGCCGTTGCTTTAGGAACGGCGGGGAGAACTATAATTGTATACTACTAGTAGACGCTTCCGATCGTACGATTCTGTAAGTGCCTGCCAAGCCTTGGGATAATTCTCGACGCTGGGATGATAACTAGAGATCTTACCCAAGGTTTCTTCTGTCAGTGAATTCTCAAGTCGAGTAAATTTCACCAAATCGTTAATACCGGACCGAGAATCTACTAGAGCCAAGAATGTGTTTTTGTAGGATAACCATGTATCATGACTGCCGTCGCAGGACGGGATTTTGATTTCCGGTAGTTTAGGTGCATCGTAGCGTTCAGTGATTGTTATGTTACCGACAGGCGCGTTGAATTCGGGTCCGGGTCTTTATAATTTGTTGACCCTTGCCGCTATATCATAATATCGTGATTCGATATCGTAAAAGATGTCGAGTTGAGAGTGGTCTGGTTGTAAGCTGGTAAGTTCATCATTGTACCTTATGTAGTCTTTGTGAAAAATACTAATGTTATCCAAACGCAATTTTGCATTGACGTGATCTGCGTCGGGGGATTCGAGGTATTTATGTAAAACCTCGATTTGTTTGTCCAAATGCCTTGCTTTTTGAACGATATAATGCACACGCTCTTGTTTATCAGTCATTTTGATCGGTTAGATTGACTCGAGTCGAGAAATGAATGGTTTGACACAATGGTCCTCAGCGATTTGACCGGCTACATTGTATGCGGCGTTGGCGCCATAGCGAGCGGACACGTGAAATGACGATGAGATTTGCCTGTACGTGCTTGTTTTGCGGAATTGAAACAACAAAAAGGAATATTGAATTAATAAGATTGTGACTTAGCTTGAAAATGGTCTTCATCCTTGCTGCAACGGCGTCTGCGTTGGGGTGTTCTTGTGCAGTGGCGTCTCTGAAGATGATGTTGACGCGAACAAAGTAAAGTCTCGTTGCACAGTCGTCTGAAATTGCTACACTCGCGCGACCGTTACACGTTCGAAAATGGGGCGTGTAATCAAGAGTCTCGGTAGAGTCTCGCGCCAAGTACATTGAAAAAAAAAATACATCATTAATATGCAATTTATTAAGCTATGAGCTAGCGCGAGACTCAACCGAGTCTCTTTACCGGAGCGGTAGGATTTTCGGCGGAGTGGGGGTATAATTTTTTTAATATTATTTATTTTCTGCCGAATTCTGTAATTTAACGGAGACCAACGACTAATTTTTAGAATCAGGGTCTACGCCGCTTTCATTTAAGACCAATATGAATGCGATCGGTGCACGGAAACTGATTATTTTTGTCTTTTCTTAAATTACAAGCACTCGGTTCGATCAAGAACTTTCGTCGTCGTCGTCTCCGTCATCACAAGAGTTGCCTGGGTATGTAGGGACATAGAGAGGATATTGGGACAGGGGAGAATACACGGGTGTGAAATCAGACAGAGTTGCCGGTCTACTCTATACTATAACGTGTTTTTATTATTCTATGGTTCATGGGCTCGAGTCCCATGCGCGTCGTGCCTGCGCGAGCCTACTCATAGCCTTCGATGACAGCTCGGGAGATGAGATATAATAATACGAGTAGCTGAAAATTTGTGCAAATAATTGTCAATGTAAACTTTGATATTATTTGTGGAGCAGAAATTCTTGAGATTAGTACCGGTGTTTTCTATAATAATGCTTAATAATTATTTCTACTTGTTCATCTTACGACGTCGAGTTTTCGAGGTTATGACAATTACCTGTCACCAAAATAATACCTCAAGTTTCGTGAATAACGTGTTAATGTGTCTAGATCGTAGCAACAGGACGCAGAAAATTGCGCCAGCATAAATTATTATCACCTGACCAAGTTTTATAACAAGGACATTTTAATGGATATCCACGATGATATATTTGTGTATTTATGTGAAGACTACGAATAAATTTGTTGTAGCAGAATCTTTTCCAATTTATAGGATGGCTTTATGATCTATTCTAGAAATTGAGCCTTACGCAAAATTTAATTGAGTTGCGATAGCAATGTTAAATTCTTCGAATCATGCGACACTATTTTCAGACCGTTCCTCGCATTATAATTGTAGGTAGTACGATTGAGGTTACAATCAGTAACGCTCGGTCTGAAAAACAATTCAGATTTCTTTGGATTTATATTATTTAATCATTCTTTCATTGTCACTAAATGTTTTCTGTAATTTTTCAGTAACTGTGAATTCCAAAGACTTTAGGGTCTACTTTACCTTGCGATCAATGGGATAGTCAATGATCACTTAGCACTAGAAAATTGCTGAGTTTACGAATATATTGTTCCTTTCCAACTATCAGAAGTAATGGAGGAAGCAGAAGATACTATAGTACTATAATTGTAACATCATTGTGCTCGGCAAACTCGTCATGTCCAGTGACAAAAATGGTTAATCAGAATCTGCAAATGTGAAGTTGAATGCGATAGCAGAGTAAGGTATAAGGTTTTAGGGGCTACCTAAGCGCTGTTCAATTCCATCGAAGCCAGCGATGAACTATTTTTGTCTCTAATATCTTAACGTAACGAATATCAAAAATATAGACCATTTTTTATTGTTACTAGTAGAAGAAGATTCATGAAATAATTTACAGACATCTTCATTCGGTGACTATAAACACTACTTGCGCGTTTATAATTTCTGATTTGATAGAACTGTCGCCGTATTAACTTCATGCTGAAACTAATCTGGTCAAATTTCGTTTCAATTTGATAAGCTGTGATGAAATATTACAATTTCTACATTCATGTAAGGCTGATCTTCAAATGTTTCTTGCGTCACAGTGGTATATTGTACAGTCAGAAGAGAAGCTACCGTGTTAGCTAGTACCGCTTTGTAGCTGCCAATATAGTAATTTTTTTGTTTATATTTCCTCATAGCAATGAAATCGACAGGCCCAAATTTGTCAGCTGGTGAATAATCATATCAGACAAGTGAAATATCGAAATATGTTATATAATACATCTAATATAAACTTCAAAATATGTTCAAAACCGTGGAAATTGAAAATTGGCTGAATAATAGCAGAACGTCCGTAAGTCCTGGCTGACAGAACTTTCTGTTTCTAACTTGAAATAAAAAGTTTCTTCAACCGATTTCATGAAGTCGTATGTGCCAAATCGATAGAAAAAAATTAAAATTAACAAAAAGAGATCTCACAAGCAGAAGATTGTATCCGCCTCAAATGTTGAATACAAAAAAAAAAATTAAAAGCAGAAGGATGCATCCGCCTCAAAATCTCAAAGAACAAGAAAATAATAAAGAAAAAAAAAACTCAAAAGTAAAAGGACGTATGTTAAGTGAATACATCCTTAAGCGTCAATTTTTCTCGTTAGAGAAACCTTCAAGTAGAAGATCGTATTCACCCGCATACGAATTTTTACTCTTATTCATACATACACCTATCAACTGCCACAAACATTTATTAAAGTAAATCAATTTTCAGAGTGTCATGATTTATACAATTTATCATGAACAAGACTAATTATCACAAAAATCGAGATGGTGCAAAAAGTAATGAAATCCCCCAGAAAAGCACCTCTGGTGCAAAAACCTTTCGCCAAGTACATTAATGTGGTATTTCCCACAAAAATAGTTTTGCAGCCAATTAATCTACAAAAGTATTGAAATCAATGGACGTTACCAAGTACAATTAAATTCGATCCCAATAAGTTTCCGAATGTGATCTAGTCTTACTTTTCGGTAGGTATTTACATTTCGATATACATAACGTGCATAACACGTAACAACATGCAACATACGCATTCATAAGAAAAGATCAATTGAAATTAAAGTTATGGAAAAAAAGAAAGGAAAAAAAATTTGGAGGTAGTGGTACTTGGCGGGCATTTTTGTAAGAATTGAAGGAAAATAAAAATTGAACTATTTTGAACACAATTATAATAATTTAGACATCAGCCAAAATTTTTGTAAGAATTGAAGGAAAATAAAAATTGAACTATTTTGAACACAATTATAATAATTTAGACATCAGCCAAAAATGCCCGCCAAGTACCACTACCTCCAAATTTTTTTTCCTTTCTTTTTTTCCATAACTTTAATTTCAATTGATCTTTTCTTATGAATGCGTCTGTTGCATGTTGTTACGTGTTATGCACGTTATGTATATCGAAATGTAAATACCTACCGAAAACTAAGACTAGATTACATTCGGAAACTTATTGGGATCGAATTTAATTGTACTTGGTAACGTCCATTGATTTCAATACTTTTGTAGATTAATTGGCTGCAAAACTATTTTTGTGGGAAATACCACATTAATGTACTTGGCGAAAGGTTTTTGCACCAGAGGTGCTTTTTGGGGGGTTGTCTTTGTCGGCACGCGGTGACTTTCTTGCACATGTGTCGTATATGCGATTATTGAGAAAGTTCAAAAATCTCTTTGGGAGCACCAATGTTTTGGGGACTCCCTTGCCGTAGGGGGATCGAGAGTCTAATTCTATTATTTGCTTATCTGAGGCTTGCCGATCATGGGTTAATAAAACACAAGGATTTGGGAAAAAGCCTTGCAGCATAAAAACAACCCAGTTTAATATTAATTATCGATAAAAACGAATTAGTATAGAAATAAATCACACATGAATAAGATTGCATACATACACAAGTACACAGATCGTCACCGATATAGGTTTTTCGGCCTCAAAGCCGAATACTTAGTTTACACTCTTTAACTAGTATATATGTTATTATGGTTATCAACACGATTGCACGTATAGTTTTAGTTAGGTTCAGCCAGTATGGCGAACAACGCCGATTCTAGACAAATTGACGCCAGGAGCGAGTTATCTAACTGGCGCGCTCCCTTCCTTAACCTCCCCCACCCCCTCTTTGCCCAATCGCCGTTACTTTTTCATTGGTAGATTCACATTTTATTTATTAAAATTGAGCCCTTCTTGCTTTCATTTTGGAAAATTCCGATATGAGGTCATCGTAATCCAGTGACTCACATATCTCTGATTCAATGGAAATCGTTGCCAAACCAACTAAACGTTCTTGGGACACGATAGAACGCAAATAATTTTTTATTATTTTCAGTTTACTAAAACTGCGCTCTCCGGAAGCTACGGAGACTGGTAAAGTTAAAAGAATGCGCAATGCAACTTCCAAATTTTGAAAAATCATTGTCATGTCATGTTTTTTCAAAAAGTTTAGGACCTGCAGAGGTGTTAGTTCTAGGGGCAAAAGTGTTGACAAATTCTTCAACTCATCCCAGAGATCTAGAGCATCGATATCTGTACTGTTGCCATCAGTAGGGAAAAGTTGCAGATCCTTACAACGCTGCAACATATCAGAGTCATTGACATTTTTCTATTTACTAATGTCGTATGGAAATTGAAAATTGCTGTTATGGGATCCCAGCAGTTCAAAGTACTCTTGAATGGAGAATATTGCCGTATCAATCAGGAAGTTGAAGAACTCGATTTTGAATTTTTGTTGCAGATCAGTCGGTGCCTTATCGTCTGCTTCATAATTAAAATTCTTCTTTTCATGTCGCAGACAAACTGCAGTTGCTGGTCGGAAACATGGCTCTACCTCTACTTCAATAGCCATCTCCTTGGCTTGGTTAATAACACTTGAGAATTTCTCGTCAGATCTATAGCGCTGGAGGAGATCCAAAACCTTAGAGAGAAGACCATCACAATCAGCTAGATTAAGTTTTGGACTCTGTAGTAGTTTTGGGATAACATTGACTTTTGACAAAATATCATGCCAAATAATTATACTACATATGAATTTGAAATCGGTGATTCTGGTAGCCAAACATTTGGCTTCGTGCTGGGTCAATCTGTCTCTGTTTTCGTCTAATGAAATATCTACGAGAGCATCGTAAACTTCACCTAGCTGGTAGACCAAAGGTTTGAGAGCATCGATGCGACTTTCCCATTAAGGGGCACTTACTGCCTTCAGAGTTAACACCGAAATGTGTCTCTCCAGAATTGGAAAAAAAGACATAGAGTTGCTAAATTGTATCAAAGAAACCATTAGTCTCTCCGGAAGCGGATGCAGCATCATTGACGACGAGATTCAAAGAGTTGCATGAACATGGGACAAACATCGCTTGCGTAATGATTTGTAGGATTCTACTCTGAACTCCCGATGGTTTTCCCTTCATGTTTGCGCCATTATCGTACTCTTGCCCTCGCATGTCTCCGATAGGTAGGCCAAGATTTTCGAGTTCAGTCAAAATTACTTTTGTCAGTCCTTCACCTATGGTCAAGACGATAGGTAGAAAACCAAGAAAGTGTTCGCGAATTTCATAGACACTTCTTCCGTCATTGTATGTGACGAATCGTATGATGATTGACATTTGTTCTTGATGACTTTTATCAGGTGTACAATCGAGAATTATTGAATAATACTTAGCAGTCATGATCAATGGTATCAGGCCTTATCTTGTTTGAAATCAACAAAATTAGCTCGTTTTGTATAGTGTTGCTGGAGTAATGGTAATTTGTTTCATGAGAAGTTACGCGACGTAAGTGTTCTGCCGTGGTTGTATCAAATTTACCAAGCAGTTCAATCAATTTCAAAAAATTTCCGTTATAACGGTTATACAGTGTAGTTGATGTTCCACGCAATGCAAGGGATTGACCACCAAGAAATTACAGAACAGCAATTATGCGTTTTAAAACTTCACGCCAAGGTTTAATTTCACTTTCCATGATACGTTCATATTCAGCATCTACCGTTTTGCCTGGTTTCAATCGTAAATGAAATTCTCTTCATTGCTTGAATGACTCGTAATGGTCCTTAAGTTTTTCGTGTACAGAAATATTCTGTGTTAAATGGCTCCAGTCTGATGTTCCTGTAACTGGCCAGTACGCACGATCTTTTGAGAATAATAGACAATAGAAACAGTATACTAAATTTTTCGATACTGAATATATTAGCCATGGGCGAGATATGATTTCACCATTATTTAGGCGTCGGTCATAATGGGTAGGCGAAAAATGTTTGCCTTTGATGTCACAAGGGAAACTGAAATGATGGACTTGAACCGGCCCTTGTTCGATCAGAAGTAGTCTTATTTTGTTAGTTATATTCCAAGTCGCGGGATCTGAAGAAATGGATAGTAGTGCAGACTTTGCAGATTTCTCTTGAAAATTGTGAGAGTTGATAGGGCTCTCTGACTCGGGTGTTCCAGAATCATTACGCGATTTCTTGAGTGATGGTGCGCAATCGATACCATCGTCGGCATGAGAATCAATGTAAATAGTCGTAGTAGTAGATGAAATTGACACAATCGGTGAAGGATCTAATTCAGAAGTAGGTGGTAATATTGGCAATGGTATAGCATTTTCAGAAAGACTTGTTCTGCCATTTTGGTCAATATTGATGATTGAATCGGAAGCTAAAGAGCCAGGTCTACTGAAAAAAGCATGCAACGCTCCATGCTGTTTTTGTTCGGCAGTTTCTTTTGCAAGGTTTTATTTCCGGAATCCAGATCCAGATTTTTTTTCTCACTCCAAACATGTTTGAATTTGAATTTGTACGGTCCAGCTAAAAATAGAACTGCGGGAGCTCTCGATTCAATTAGGAGGAGAAAAAATGTATCGTATTGGAATAAAGATAAATCCGCAAATTTCTGTATCAAGATACAATATGTAATCTGCAGAATGATAATATCTACCTCTCGTATCGAGAAAACAATAATTAAACAAGTTAATTGTAAGTCGAAGTTCAAAGTGGCATACGATGCAGGAGATCGCATACAAAGTTAATGTTGCGGAGATTTCTGTCTAAATGCTGTTCAACGAGCTTAGACTCGGTTTGGCTGCAGTAGTCAGGTAGTAGTGAATAGTGATTGAAGTGGAGGAAGACCGGTGTGGTGGTGGCTCGGTGAAATGAGCGGGTTGGAAAGGAGTCCGTAAATATTGAAGGGTTCTCTAAGTATTTAAATAAGAGTGAATAGGATATAAAAATGATGCTTGGAGATATTTGGGAATATTTAGATATATTGAATTGCGTGTGTTCTCTTTAAGGTCTTGAACAAGACTGTTATTACAATAATATCGTTGAGATTAGCAACGGTAGACAAAAGATTAGTGTTAACATCTTTTATTTAAGATGACTACTAGAGCGTGTGGATTATATGTGAGGGGTGTATTACTTTCGTAACACTTTCGTAACAATACGTATAATTTTCGTTTTCAAATGGATTTCATTGCGCCCCGCACTTCGAAGCGCCTGGAGCGGCGGCTCCACCCGCTCCATGGGTAACAGCGGCGCTGATGGCGAAAGACTTTTATTTTGTTTGAATGTTCAGCCGTGTGGCGAAGTGAATGGTCAGTCACTTTGATTGACGAAGAGACAGGTATAGCCGAGAAGGCAGATAAGAATTTTCATAAATCAGAGAACTCTCTATACGTTCGGTGTCGGGATTCGACTGTGTGTGTTTTCCGCATGGTGGCGAGCTCGCCCCTCTCCTTCTGCGCATTCGAGAATCGCGCCCCTCGACCATCGCGCGCATGCGCGTTTTTGTATTGACATCAAATCAGTCCCAAAATTAAAGACGGGGGGATGGCAAAACGAGTGTTTAGATATCTGCAAGGAACGGTGAGTTTAAAGCTGAGGTATACATCCTAGGTAACAACTTCAGGTGGCAACCATGAGGCCGCTATATGGCCATCCCCCTCAACCAATGTGGCCGCTATATTAGCTTTGGATGGGCTTATCTCGGCTATCACTTGGCAACGACAACCAACACATGAAGCTTCTTCATGACAGCTAGCGGGTCAACCAACGTGATTTTCACGTGGCTCCGACCTGACATCTTACAAGGAAAGATCGCCAAGTGTTCCCCTCCGAAATGAAACTTTGAGAGATTGTAAAGGGGGTGAAAATATGTGACAAATATTTTTCTATATCGGTGGAATTCCACCCAAAAGGGGTGTAATCAACCTCTGAAAATCGTAGATTTCGTTATGCGATAACTCGCGCAGAACGACCGGCCGAAGAGTTTTGGCTGACAAGATGCTACCGGGGGTTTTCGGGGTTGCTGATCACGAATCTGGCATCAGATTTTCGAAATTGAAAATGGCGGATCTAATAAGGCGAGCGTCAAAACGGAGAATGGTACTAATTCTCCTGAAATTCCGTACTCGGGGGTTTTCGGGGTCGCTGATTACAAATCTGAGTTTAAAATTGAAAAATTCATATTGGTAAATGGAGATGAGTAAATGGACATGTATTTTTGGAGATGGCAAGAATATGACGTGATGATTTTTTTTCTATAAAAATATGATTTCAATTCCAATAATTGCTATCAAATCTTCAAGAACTGCAATTTCCAAGTATTTTCTGAATAACAGTGTAAATATTTTCGTGAAAATTATCGCCTATTATATATTATAGTATGTGTGGTGTAAGAAATCGCTATGTTTGAAACATTTTTTTCGTGAATATCACTATTGTCATAACTATCACCCGTGATGAGATATGTATGATGTAAGCTATATTATAAGATTCAATCTAAAGATTTATATTCGTATACACAAGACCTTTGGATATACGATATGCGATTATACCTATATGTATATTTATATTTATACCTATTCTACCGCACCATTATATTATAAAAGCGAATAAAACGGTTGTCAAAGGTACGGTAATCATGAATTAGCGATGTATTTACCACACCGTAGTGTTTTCTTCAGTCATGAGACTGTTCTGAATTTGTGGAGTCTTTTATCCATAATTTCTGAAAATCTGATAATCCGATAAATTTCTGGAAATCGTAATCAGCGACCTCGAAAACCCCCGGTAGCACCTTGTCAGCCAAAAATCTTCGGCCGGTCGTTCTGCGTGAACTATCGTATAACGAAATCTGCGATTTTTAGGGGTTGATTACACCCCCTTAGGGTGAGATTCCGCCGATATAAAAAAATTCGTGTCGAATATTTTCACCCCCTCTACAATCTCTTTAAGTTTTGTTGAAATCGGAGGGGGACACTAGGCGATGTTCCCTTGTTAGAGACATTCAAGAGAGAATCGGATAGCCGCAGGCTGGCGTGTGTTTGAACTTGATCGAGTTTAATTTTGACGAGCCGCTCGCACAACACGTATTACAATTAGAAAAAGGTTCGTTGTCATATCTGTCACCTACCATTCAAAATGAATTCATCGAAGTCTTAGCTAGTCGTGTCAGAGGACAAATTATCGATAAAATTAAAAATGCACACGATACTATGCGATCTTATTCGACGGGACTCACGGTATTTCTAGACAGGAACAGATGACTCAAGTCATACGATACGTTGAAGTATCCAAAGGCCATTGCTACGCACGGGAAAGTTTCGTAAATTTTGTCAATACATCTCAAAAAACTGGCGAGGAATTAGCATTAGAAATTATTGGAAAAAAAAAAAAAAATTGATGGCATTTATATAAGTAATATGCGGGGACAGGGATATGACGATGGTGCCAATATGGCTGGAAAGTATAATGGTGTACAAGCACACATATAACGCCAAAATCCCTTAGCTACTTTCGTTCCGTGTTCCGCGCATAGTCGCAATTTAGTTGGCGTTCATGCTGTTAGTGTTACTGTGTAGATGGTATCATCTTTTGAGACTGTGCGGAGTTTGTACTGTTTTTTGTTTCCTCATCCACGGGACATTGGCAGTTTATGATGAGGTTTTTGAAAATCATTTTGAAATCGTTAGCTATTAGAGCATTCAAGAGTCAGTTGCCCAGTCTTGTGAATGCACTCAAAGAAATAAGAGCTGATACGCAATACGGCGAAGCAGTTTCGGCAGCTGATAGACTTTTGAAACAGATTCTGTGTTACGATTTTGTTGCAACACTTATATTTTGGAATGAAATTCCGTGCAGTATTGACAGAGTGAACATCGCACTCCAAAAAAAGGAATTGACCATAGAACATGCAGTGCGTATCTTAAATGGTCTCAAAAAAACTGTGATAGATTTGCGGGACGACGATAATTTCAAAATTTTGTTAGAGAAAGTTCATCAAATCACAGATAGCATAAGGGTAGAGAATTGTTTCAGAGAGACGAGAATAAAGAAACGTAGACAATTAGACTCCAATGAGTCCGGAAATCGGGAAGGCATGATTAATCCCTGTGATAAATTTAAATTTATGTGTTATAAGGTAATTGATTACATCGTTACACAGTTAGAATGGTGGTACGATTCTTTATCTACTGTTTCAGCGGATTTTCAATTTTTGTTTAGCGCTTCGTTGCAATGTTTATCGAAATCGGAATTGCAAAAGCATGCCACTGACTTTGCCATAAAGTATGCATGTGATGTCGATGGTCACCAGCTGTGTACTGAAATTGACACTTTCAAATTTCAAGCGGCGTAAATAGTTCCAAATCTAGAAACGGCCACTCCCCTCGAACTCTTAACGATATTGCACAAATTAGGACTCTGTGAATCTTATCTGAATATAGAAATAGCCCTCAGAATCTTTCCAATTCTTTCGGTCACAAGTGCTTCTTGTGAGCACAGTTTCAGTAAATTGAAACTAATCAAAAATTATTTGCGCTCTCCGATAGATCAAGAAAGACTCTCTGGATTAGCAATATTATCGAATTAACAGGAATTAGCCAGATCAATAGATTTCGACGATATTCTCAAAAAGTTTGCTGCTCTCAAAGCAAGGAAAGTTAAACTATGATCACTGCTTACTGCAGTGGTGAAAATCCATCATAATGTTTCTTTCGTATCAGTGATAAACAAACGTATAGATATAGGTATGTAATATATTCTAAAAAAATGTTATTGAATATATGTTCTATTAGAATTTTCTTGTGTTGGTTTATTTATTTTTTCAATTTCAACCAAACTTTCGATGATTTTGACATGCTGCAAACAGAATACCGACGGGGGGGGGGGGGGGGGGGGTGAGGTGCACCCAGACTCTATCGCACCGTATGTGATATCTTCTAGCTACGGCGTTGACTGACATATTTTATAAAAATACTTAGGCAGATGTCATCGTTGCCAAAGATTCAATAAGGTATTTGTTAGGTATAGTCAAATTCTTCCAGGGGTGCGATTCTGTAACTCTAGCGCTAACTTAGAGCAAGCGTTAACTTTTTCAGTAGATCCTACGCCACTGCATTGCCCCACTGATACCCGGACACCCCCGCGAGCGCCTATATGCTTTGTTTGGCACGGCAACTGTCTGCGGTCGCCACGTTTATTAACGTTGATAAACAATCGAACCCAAGAAAATCCCGGCTCTGTGATAACGCTAACTATGGATCTTGCTCTATCAAATTGATTTTTTTAACGCGAGCCGTCACGCTGCTCTAAGAGAAAACGCTAACTTAACGCTTGCGTTAACTAACCTCTGAATACAGACGCTACCGAAGATGATTTTTAAACGCACGCTTTTAACGATATTATACTATAATAAACGTATTCATTCATTTTTTATCGGATGAGTATGACTATCAATTCATAAATACGTATATATATGATGGATTTCACACCAAGTTGACCAAAAGAAAACCTCGATGTTGCGAATTTTTTGAATTTTCAAATATGTTCTAGCACCATCGGAATCGGCAATTTTTGTGTATACATATAACTTATATCTCTCTAACTTCTTTTGCCTTTGGTGTTCGAGCTGTTCAAGCTCCGGACTTTTAACGCCGTTTAATCCCTCTCAACGGAAGTATCATGGCAAATGAAAGTTTTAGGGTGGTAATTTGTTGCATTTTTCACGTTCTTTTACCTCAGTCTTTGATCTTGTACGTAACTATCGTAGAACACGCCGAAAAATCCTATCCTACACTAAAAGTCAATTTCACTCCACATTATATCATTCAAAAGAAAATCTCTTATGATTTTTCTAAAATCTCTAAAAAATTACTATCTATTTACGTTAGATTTCGAATGGGACAGCTTATCGTTTCGAAGCTATATTATCTTTGTTCTAAGGTGGAATCATCAATTTGCACATACGGGCAATTGAATTAATACCTTTTCTAGAATACGTACTTGATTATGCACTTTCCACATGTGCCTATTTAAAAACGCATATAATATTACGGTGAAATGTAATTAACGCTAAAGCCTGTGGAGATGTTGCGATAAAAAATAAGGTAAGTATCGATTTTTCATGACGAACAAATGTATTTATGGGTTTTATTAAATAAGCATAAATTATAAGCATACATAGGTATAGATATTGTTAATTACTCATACTTAACGAAAGTGGTATCTTCATTAGTTCAAAAGTTATGAATTATTTAACATCATTCGTGTCTGCATTTTACGAGAATTCGCGGCTCGATCTTTTTATTCGAAAAAAAATACAATAAATACCCCGTAGAAATACGAACATTATGAGACCTTGGTGAAAGTGGTATCTTCAGTAGTTCAAAAGTTATGAATTATTTGACATCATTCAAAAATTTGCAACATCGAGGTTTTCTTTTGGTCAACTTTGTGTAAAATCCAATACGTATTTATGAATTGATAGTCAAACTCATCCGATAAAAAATGAATGAATATGTTTATTGGAGTATAATATCGTTAAAAGCGTGCGTTTAAAAATCATCTTCGGTAGCGTCTGTATTCATAGGTTAGTTAACGCAAGCGTTAAGTTAGCGTTTTCTCTTAGAGCAGCGTGACGGCTCGCGTTAAAAAAATCAATTTGATAGAGCAAGATCCCTAGTTAGCGTTATCACAGAGCCGGGATTTTCTTGGGTTCGATTGTTTATCAACGTTAATAAACGTGGCGACCGCAGACAGTTGCCGTGCCAAACAAAGCATATAGGCGCTCGCGGGGGTGTCCGGGTATCAGTGAGGTAATGCAGTGGCGTAGGATCTACTGAAAAAGTTAACGCTTTCTCTAAGTTAGCGCTGGAGTTACAGAATCGCACCCCTAGAACCTTTTCCAACGGATTCAGCGAAACATTCTACCCCAGAAAAGTGTATAATTGAGCCGGAATATAACAAAAAATTTTCTTAAGTTATAACGCGTTTTTTTCGTGAACGCGCGGTATTTCGATTCTGAAACCTTTTCCAACGGACTCAGCGAATCAAATTACCCTAGAGAAGTGTATAATTAGGCCGAAATATTACAAAAAATTTCCTCATGTTATATCGCGTTTTTCTCATGAACGCGAGATATTTTGGATCTGAAACCGTTTCCAACGGATTCAGCGGAACATTCTACCCCAGAACAGTGTATACTCAAGCCGAAATATGATAGAAAATTCTCTCATAATCTAACGCGTTTTTCTCGTAAACGCGAGGTATTTCGGATCTGGAACCTTTTCCAACGGCTTCAGCGGATCAGATTACACCAGAAAAGTGTATAATTGAGCCAAAATATGATGAAAAATTTCCTTATGTTATGACGCGTTTTTCTCGTAAACGCGAGGTATTTCGGATCTGGAACCTTTTCCAACGGATTCAGCGGAATAAATCACCCCAGAAAAGTGTATAATTGACCCGGAATATTAAAAGGAATTTCCTTATGTTATAACGCGTTTTTCTCATGAACGCGAGAAATTTCGGATCTGAAACCTTTTCCAACGTCTTCAGCATATCAAATTACCCCAGAAAAGTGTATAATTGAGCCGAAATATAAAAAAAAATTCACTCATGTTATAACGCGTTTATCTCGTAAACGCGAGGTATTCAGAAACTGAAACCTTTTCCAACGGATTCAGCGGAACATTCTACCCCAGAAAAATGTATAATTGAGCCGGAATATAACAAGAAATTTTTTCATGTTATAACGCGTTTTTTTCGTCAACGCGAGGTATTTCGAATCTGAAACCTTTTTCAACGGATTCAGCGAAACATTCTACCCCAGAAAAGTGTATAATTGAGCCGGAATATGACAAAAAATTTTCTCATGTTATAACGCGTTTTTTCCGTGAACACGCGGTATTTCGAATCTGAAACCTTTTCCAACGGATTCAGCAAATCAAATTACCCTAGAAAAGTGTATAATTAGGCCGAAATATTACAAAAAATTTCCTCTCGTTATATCGCGTTTTTATCATGAACGCGAGATATTTTGAATCTAAAACCTTTCCCAACGGATTCAGTGGAGAATTCTACCCCAGTAAAGTGTATACCCAAGCCGAAATATGATAGAAAATTTTCTCATAATCTAACGCGTTTTTCTCGTAAATGCGAGGTATTTCGGATCTGGAACCTTTTCCAATGGATTCAGCGGATCAATTTACCCCAAAAAAGTGTATATTTGAGCCGGAATATTACAAAAAATTTCCTCATGTTAAAACGCGTTCTTCGCGTAAACGCAAGGTATTTCGGATCTGAAACCGTTTCCAACGGATGCGGCGGAACATTCTACCCCAGAAAAGTGTATAATCGAGCCGAAATATGATAAAAAATTTCCTCATGTTGCAACGCGTTTTTCTCGTAAACGCGAGGTATTTCGGATCTGGAACCTTTTCCAACGGCTTCAGCAGATCAAATTACACCAGAAAAGTGTATAATTGAGCCGAAATATGATGAAAAATTTCCTTATGTTACGACGCGTTTTTCTCGTGAACGCGGGGTATTTCGGATCTGGAACCTTTTTCAGCGGATTCAGCGGAACAAATTACCCCAGAAAAGTGTATAATTGACCCGAAATATTACAAGGAATTTCCTTATGTTATAACGCGTTTTTCTCATGAACGCGAGAAATTTCGGATCTGAAACCTTTTCCAACGCCTTTAGCATATCAAATTACCCCAGAAAAGTGTATAATTGAGCCAGAATATAAAAAAAAATTCCCTCATGTTATAACGCGTTTTTCTCGTAAACGCGAGGTATTTCGGTTCTGGAACCTTTTCCAATGGATTCAGTGGATTAAATTACCCCAGAAAAGTGTATATTTGAGCCGGAATATTACAAAAAATTTCCTCATGTTGAAACGCGTTTTTCGCGTAAATGCGAGGTATTTCGGATCTGAAACCGTTTCCAACGGATGCGGCGTAACATTCTACCCCAGAAAAGTGTATAATTGAGCCGAAATATGATAAAAAATTTCCTCATGTTATAACGCGTTTTTCTCGTAAACGCGAAGTATTTCGGATCTGGAACCTTTTCCAACGGCTTCAGCGGATCAAATTACACCAGAAAAGTGTATAATTGAGCCGAAATATGATGAAAAATTTCCTTAAGTTATGACGCGTTTTCCTCGTAAACGCGAGGTATTTCGGATCTGGAACCTTTTCCGGCGGATTCAGCGGAACAAATTACCCCAGAAAAGTGTATAATTGAACCGAAATATCACAAGGAATTTCCTTATGTTATAACGCGTTTTTCTCATGAAGGCGAGAAATTTCTGATCTGAAACCTTTTCCAACGCCTTTAGCATATCAAATTACCCCAGAAAAGTGTATAATTGAGCCAGAATATAAAAAAAAATTCCCTCAAGTTATAACGCGTTTTTCTCGTGAACGCGAGGTATTCCGGAACTGGAACCTTTTTCAACGGATTCAGCGGAAGATTCTACCCCAGAAAAGTGTATACTCAAGCCGAAATATGATAGAAAATTTTCTCATAATCTAACGCGTTTTCCTCGTAAACGCGAGGTATTTCGGTTCTGGAACCTTTTCCAATGGATTTAGTGGATTAAATTACCCCAGAAAAGTGTATATTTGAGCCGGAATATTACAAAAAATTTCCTCATGTTGAAACGCGTTTTTCGCGTGAATGCGAGGTATTTCGGATCTGAAACCGTTTCCAACGGATGCGGCGTAACATTCTACCCCAGAAAAGTGTATAATTGAGCCGAAATATGATAAAAAATTTCATCATGTTATAACGCGTTTTTCTCGTAAACGCGAAGTATTTCGGATCTGGAACTTTTTCCAACGGCTTCAGCGGATCAAATTACACCAGAAAAGTGTATAATTGAGCCGAAATATGATGAAAAATTTCCTTATGTTATGACGCGTTTTCCTCGTAAACGCGAGGTATTTCGGATCTGGAACCTTTTCCAACGGATTCAGCATATCAAATTACCCCAGAAAAGTGTATAATTGAGCCGGAATATGGAAAAAAAATTTCCTCATGTTATAACGCGTTTTTCTCGTAAACGCGAAGTATTTCGGATCTGGAACCTTTTCCAACGGCTTCAGCGGATCAAATTACACCAGAAAAGTGTATAATTGAGCCGAAATATGATGAAAAATTTCCTTAAGTTATGACGCGTTTTCCTCGTAAACGCGAGGTATTTCGGATCTGGAACCTTTTCCGGCGGATTCAGCGGAACAAATTACCCCAGAAAAGTGTATAATTGAACCGAAATATCACAAGGAATTTCCTTATGTTATAACGCGTTTTTCTCATGAAGGCGAGAAATTTCTGATCTGAAACCTTTTCCAACGCCTTTAGCATATCAAATTACCCCAGAAAAGTGTATAATTGAGCCAGAATATAAAAAAAAATTCCCTCAAGTTATAACGCATTTTTCTCGTGAACGCGAGGTATTCCGGAACTGGAACCTTTTTCAACGGATTCAGCGGAAGATTCTACCCCAGAAAAGTGTATACTCAAGCCGAAATATGATAGAAAATTTTCTCATAATCTAACGCGTTTTCCTCGTAAACGCGAGGTATTTCGGTTCTGGAACCTTTTCCAATGGATTTAGTGGATTAAATTACCCCAGAAAAGTGTATATTTGAGCCGGAATATTACAAAAAATTTCCTCATGTTGAAACGCGTTTTTCGCGTGAATGCGAGGTATTTCGGATCTGAAACCGTTTCCAACGGATGCGGCGTAACATTCTACCCCAGAAAAGTGTATAATTGAGCCGAAATATGATAAAAAATTTCATCATGTTATAACGCGTTTTTCTCGTAAACGCGAAGTATTTCGGATCTGGAACTTTTCCCAACGGATTCAGCGGATCATTCTACCCCAGAAAAATGTATAATTGAGCCGGAATATGGACAAAAATTTTTTCATGTTATCACGCGTTTTTCTCGTGAACGCGAGGTATTTCGAATCTGAAACCTTTTTCAACGGATTCGACGAAACATTCTACCTCAGAAAAGTATATAATTGAGCCGGAATATAACAAAAACTTTTCTCATGTTATATCGCGTTTTTTTCGTGAACGCGCGGTATTCCGAATCTGAAACCTTTTCCAACGGATTCAGCAAATCAAATTACCCTAAAAAAGTGTATAATTAGGCCGAAATATCACAAAAAATTTCCTCATGTTATATCGCGTTTTTCTCATGAACGCAAGATATTTTGGATCTGAAACCTTTTCCAACGGATTCAGCGGAACATTCTACCCCAGAAAAGTGTATACTCAGGCCGAAATATGATTGAAAATTTTCTCATAATCTAACGCGTTTTCCTCGTAAACGCGAGGTATTTCGGATCTGGAACCTTTTCCAATGGATTCAGCGGATCAAATTACCCCAGAAAAGTGTATATTTGAGCCGGAATATTACAAAAAATTTCCTCATGTTAAAACGCGTTCTTCGCGTAAACGCAAGGTATTTCAGATCTGAAACCGTTTTAAACGGATGCGGCGGAACATTTTACCCCAGAAAAGTGTATAATTGAGCCGAAATATGATAAAAAATTTCCTCATGTTATAACGCGTTTTTCTCGTAGACGCGAGGTATTTTGGATCTGAAACCCTTTTCAACGGATTCAGCGAAACATTCTACCCCAGAAAAGTGTATAATTGAGCCGGAATATAACAAAAAATTTTCTTATGTTATAACGCGTTTTTTTCGTGGACGCGCGGTATTTCGAATCTGAAACCTTTTACAACGGATTCAGCAAATCAAATTACCCTAGAAAAGTGTATAATTAAGCCGAATTATTACAAAAAATTTTCTCATGTTATATCGCGTTTTTCTCATGAACGCGAGATATTTTGAATCTGAAACCTTTTCCAACGGATTCAGCGGAACATTCTACCCCAGAAAAGTGTATACTCAAGCCGAAATATGATAGAAAATTTTCTCATAATCTAACGCGTTTTTCTCGTAAACGCGAGGTATTTCGGATCTGGAACCTTTTCCAATGGATTCAGTGGATCAAATTACCCCAGAAAAGTGTAGATTGGAGCCGGAATATGACAAAAAATTTCCTTATGTTAAAACGCGTTTTTCGCGTAAACGCAAGGTATTTTGGATCTGAAACCGTTTCCAACGGCTTCAGCGGATCAAATTACCCCAGAAAAGTGTATATTTGAGCCGGAATATTACAATAAATTTCCTCATGTTAAGACGCGTTTTTCGCGTAAATGCAAGGTATTTCGGATCTAAAACCGTTTTTAACGGATGCGGCGGAACATTCTACCCCATAAAAGTTTATAATTGAGCCGAAATATGATAAAAAATTTCCTCATGTTACAACGCGTTTTTCTCGTGAACGCGAGGTATTTTGGATCTGGAACCTTTTCCAACGGCTTTAGCAGATCAAATTACACCAGAAAAGTGTATAATCGAGCCGAAATATGATGAAAAATTTCCTTATGTTATGACGCGTTTTTCTCGTAAACGCGAGGTATTTCGGATCTGGAACCTTTTCCAACGGATTCAGCATATCAAATTACCCCAGAAAAGTGTATAATTGAGCCGGAATATGGAAAAAAAATTCCCTCATGTTATAACGCGTTTTTCTCGTAAACGCGAGGTATTCCGGAACTGGAACCTTTCCCAACGGCTTCAGCGGATCAAATTACCCCAGAAAAGTGTATATTTGAGCCGGAATATTACAATAAATTTCCTCATGTTAAGACGCGTTTTTCGCGTAAATGCAAGGTATTTCGGATCTGAAACCGTTTTCAACGGATGCGGCGGAACATTCTACCCCATAAAAGTTTATAATTGAGCCGAAATATGATAAAAAATTTCCTCATGTTACAACGCGTTTTTCTCGTGAACGCGAGGTATTTTGGATCTGGAACCTTTTCCAACGGCTTTAGCAGATCAAATTACACCAGAAAAGTGTATAATCGAGCCGAAATATGATGAAAAATTTCCTTAAGTTATGACGCGTTTTCCTCGTAAACGCGAGGTATTTCGGATCTGGAACCTTTTCCGGCGGATTCAGCGGAACAAATTACCCCAGAAAAGTGTATAATTGAACCGAAATATCACAAGGAATTTCCTTATGTTATAACGGGTTTTTCTCATGAAGGCGAGAAATTTCTGATCTGAAACCTTTTCCAACGCCTTTAGCATATCAAATTACCCCAGAAAAGTGTATAATTGAGCCAGAATATAAAAAAAAATTCCCTCAAGTTATAACGCGTTTTTCTCGTGAACGCGAGGTATTCCGGAACTGGAACCTTTTTCAACGGATTCAGCGGAAGATTCTACCCCAGAAAAGTGTATACTCAAGCCGAAATATGATAGAAAATTTTCTCATAATCTAACGCGTTTTCCTCGTAAACGCGAGGTATTTCGGTTCTGGAACCTTTTCCAATGGATTTAGTGGATTAAATTACCCCAGAAAAGTGTATAATTGAGCCAGAATATAAAAAAAAATTCCCTCAAGTTATAACGCGTTTTTCTCGTGAACGCGAGGTATTCCGGAACTGGAACCTTTTTCAACGGATTCAGCGGAAGATTCTACCCCAGAAAAGTGTATACTCAAGCCGAAATATGATAGAAAATTTTCTCATAATCTAACGCGTTTTCCTCGTAAACGCGAGGTATTTCGGTTCTGGAACCTTTTCCAATGGATTTAGTGGATTAAATTACCCCAGAAAAGTGTATATTTGAGCCGGAATATTACAAAAAATTTCCTCATGTTGAAACGCGTTTTTCGCGTGAATGCGAGGTATTTCGGATCTGAAACCGTTTCCAACGGATGCGGCGAAACATTCTACCCCAGAAAAGTGTATAATTGAGCCGAAATATGATAAAAAATTTCATCATGTTATAACGCGTTTTTCTCGTAAACGCGAAGTATTTCGGATCTGGAACTTTTTCCAACGGCTTCAGCGGATCAAATTACACCAGAAAAGTGTATAATTGAGCCGAAATATGATGAAAAATTTCCTTATGTTATGACGCGTTTTCCTCGTAAACGCGAGGTATTTCGGATCTGGAACCTTTTCCAACGGATTCAGCATATCAAATTACCCCAGAAAAGTGTATAATTGAGCCGGAATATGGAAAAAAAATTCCCTCATGTTATAACGCGTTTTTCTCGTAAACGCGAGGTATTCCGGAACTGGAACCTTTCCCAACGGATTCAGCGGATCATTCTACCCCAGAAAAATGTATAATTGAGCCGGAATATGAACAAAAATTTTTTCATGTTATCACGCGTTTTTCTCGTGAACGCGAGGTATTTCGAATCTGAAACCTTTTTCAACGGATTCGACGAAACATTCTACCTCAGAAAAGTATATAATTGAGCCGGAATATAACAAAAACTTTTCTCATGTTATATCGCGTTTTTTTCGTGAACGCGCGGTATTCCGAATCTGAAACCTTTTCCAACGGATTCAGCAAATCAAATTACCCTAAAAAAGTGTATAATTAGGCCGAAATATCACAAAAAATTTCCTCATGTTATATCGCGTTTTTCTCATGAACGCAAGATATTTTGGATCTGAAACCTTTTCCAACGGATTCAGCGGAACATTCTACCCCAGAAAAGTGTATACTCAGGCCGAAATATGATTGAAAATTTTCTCATAATCTAACGCGTTTTCCTCGTAAACGCGAGGTATTTCGGATCTGGAACCTTTTCCAATGGATTCAGCGGATCAAATTACCCCAGAAAAGTGTATATTTGAGCCGGAATATTACAAAAAATTTCCTCATGTTAAAACGCGTTCTTCGCGTAAACGCAAGGTATTTCAGATCTGAAACCGTTTTAAACGGATGCGGCGGAACATTTTACCCCAGAAAAGTGTATAATTGAGCCGAAATATGATAAAAAATTTCCTCATGTTATAACGCGTTTTTCTCGTAGACGCGAGGTATTTTGGATCTGAAACCCTTTTCAACGGATTCAGCGAAACATTCTACCCCAGAAAAGTGTATAATTGAGCCGGAATATAACAAAAAATTTTCTTATGTTATAACGCGTTTTTTTCGTGGACGCGCGGTATTTCGAATCTGAAACCTTTTACAACGGATTCAGCAAATCAAATTACCCTAGAAAAGTGTATAATTAAGCCGAATTATTACAAAAAATTTTCTCATGTTATATCGCGTTTTTCTCATGAACGCGAGATATTTTGGATCTGAAACCTTTTCCAACGGATTCAGCGGAACATTCTACCCCAGAAAAGTGTATACTCAAGCCGAAATATGATAGAAAATTTTCTCATAATCTAACGCGTTTTTCTCGTAAACGCGAGGTATTTCGGATCTGGAACCTTTTCCAATGGATTCAGTGGATCAAATTACCCCAGAAAAGTGTAGATTGGAGCCGGAATATGACAAAAAATTTCCTTATGTTAAAACGCGTTTTTCGCGTAAACGCAAGGTATTTTGGATCTGAAACCGTTTCCAACGGCTTCAGCGGATCAAATTACCCCAGAAAAGTGTATATTTGAGCCGGAATATTACAATAAATTTCCTCATGTTAAGACGCGTTTTTCGCGTAAATGCAAGGTATTTCGGATCTGAAACCGTTTTCAACGGATGCGGCGGAACATTCTACCCCATAAAAGTTTATAATTGAGCCGAAATATGATAAAAAATTTCCTCATGTTACAACGCGTTTTTCTCGTGAACGCGAGGTATTTTGGATCTGGAACCTTTTCCAACGGCTTGAGCAGATCAAATTACACCAGAAAAGTGTATAATCGAGCCGAAATATGATGAAAAATTTCCTTATGTTATGACGCGTTTTTCTCGTAAACGCGAGGTATTTCGGATCTGGAACCTTTTCCAACGGATTCAGCATATCAAATTACCCCAGAAAAGTGTATAATTGAGCCGGAATATGGAAAAAAAATTCCCTCATGTTATAACGCGTTTTTCTCGTAAACGCGAGGTATTCCGGAACTGGAACCTTTCCCAACGGCTTCAGCGGATCAAATTACCCCAGAAAAGTGTATATTTGAGCCGGAATATTACAATAAATTTCCTCATGTTAAGACGCGTTTTTCGCGTAAATGCAAGGTATTTCGGATCTGAAACCGTTTTCAACGGATGCGGCGGAACATTCTACCCCATAAAAGTTTATAATTGAGCCGAAATATGATAAAAAATTTCCTCATGTTACAACGCGTTTTTCTCGTGAACGCGAGGTATTTTGGATCTGGAACCTTTTCCAACGGCTTTAGCAGATCAAATTACACCAGAAAAGTGTATAATCGAGCCGAAATATGATGAAAAATTTCCTTATGTTATGACGCGTTTTTCTCGTAAACGCGAGGTATTTCGGATCTGGAACCTTTTTCAGCGGATTCAGCGGAACAAATTACCCCAGAAAAGTGTATAATTGAACCGAAATATCACAAGGAATTTCCTTATGTTATAACGCGTTTTTCTCATGAAGGCGAGAAATTTCTGATCTGAAACCTTTTCCAACGCCTTTAGCATATCAAATTACCCCAGAAAAGTGTATAATTGAGCCAGAATATAAAAAAAAATTCCCTCATGTTATAACGCGTTTTTCTCGTAAACGCGAGGTATTTCGGTTCTGGAACCTTTTTCAATGGATTCAGTGGATTAAATTACCCCAGAAAAGTGTATATTTGAGCCGGAATATTACAAAAAATTTCCTCATGTTGAAACGCGTTTTTCGCGTAAACGCGAGGTATTTCGGATCTGAAACCGTTTCCAACGGATGCGGCGTAACATTCTACCCCAGAAAAGTGTATAATTGAGCCGAAATATGATAAAAAATTTCATCATGTTATAACGCGTTTTTCTCGTAAACGCGAAGTATTTCGGATCTGGAACCTTTTCCAATGGCTTCAGCGGATCAAATTACACCAGAAAAGTGTATAATTGAGCCGAAATATGATGAAAAATTTCCTTATGTTATGACGCGTTTTCCTCGTAAACGCGAGGTATTTCGGATCTGGAACCTTTTCCAGCGGATTCAGCGGAACAAATTACCCCAGAAAAGTGTATAATTGAACCGAAATATCACAAGGAATTACCTTATGTTATAACGCGTTTTTCTCATGAAGGCGAGAAATTTCTGATCTGAAACCTTCTCCAACGCCTTCAGCATATCAAATTACCCCAGAAAAGTGTATAATTGAGCCAGAATATAAAAAAAAATTCCCTCAAGTTATAACGCGTTTTTCTCGTGAACGCGAGGTATTCCGGAACTGGAACCTTTTTCAACGGATTCAGCGGAAGATTCTACCCCAGAAAAGTGTATACTCAAGCCGAAATATGATAGAAAATTTTCTCATAATCTAACGCGTTTTTCTCGTAAACGCGAGGTATTTCGGTTCTGGAACCTTTTCCAATGGATTCAGTGGATTAAATTACCCCAGAAAAGTGTATATTTGAGCCGGAATATTACAAAAAATTTCCTCATGTTGAAACGCGTTTTTCGCGTAAATGCGAGGTATTTCGGATCTGAAACCGTTTCCAACGGATGCGGCGTAACATTCTACCCCAGAAAAGTGTATAATTGAGCCGAAATATGATAAAAAATTTCATTATGTTATAACGCGTTTTTCTCGTAAACGCGAAGTATTTCGGATCTGGAACTTTTTCCAACGGCTTCAGCGGATCAAATTACACCAGAAAAGTGTATAATTGAGCCAAAATATGATGAAAAATTTCCTTATGTTATGACGCGTTTTCCTCGTAAACGCGAGGTATTTCGGATCTGGAACCTTTTCCAACGGATTCAGCGGAACAAATTACCCCAGAAAAGTGTATAATTGACCCAAAATATTACAAGGAATTTCCTTATTTTATAACGCGTTTTTTTCATGAACGCGAAAAATTTCGGATCTGAAACCTTTTCCAACGTCTTCAGCATATCAAATTACCCCAGAAAAGTGTATAATTGAGCCGGAATATGGAAAAAAAATTCCCTCATGTTATAACGCGTTTTTCTCGTAAACGCGAGGTATTCCGGAACTGGAACCTTTCCCAACGGATTCAGCGGATCATTCTACCCCAGAAAAATGTATAATTGAGCCGGAATATGAACAAAAATTTTTTCATGTTATCACGCTTTTTTCTCGTGAACGCGAGGTATTTCGAATCTGAAACCTTTTTCAACGGATTCGACGAAACATTCTACCTCAGAAAAGTATATAATTGAGCCGGAATATAACAAAAACTTTTCTCATGTTATATCGCGTTTTTTTCGTGAACGCGCGGTATTCCGAATCTGAAACCTTTTCCAACGGATTCAGCAAATCGAATCACCCTAGAAAAGTGTATAATTAGGCCGAAATATCACAAAAAATTTCCTCATGTTATATCGCGTTTTTCTCATGAACGCAAGATATTTTGGATCTGAAACCTTTTCCAACGGATTCAGCGGAACATTCTACCCCAGAAAAGTGTATACTCAGGCCGAAATATGATTGAAAATTTTCTCATAATCTAACGCGTTTTCCTCGTAAACGCGAGGTATTTCGGATCTGGAACCTTTTCCAATGGATTCAGCGGATCAAATTACCCCAGAAAAGTGTATATTTGAGCCGGAATATTACAAAAAATTTCCTCATGTTAAAACGCGTTCTTCGCGTAAACGCAAGGTATTTTAGATCTGAAACCGTTTTCAACGGATGCAGCGGAACGTTCTACCCCAGAAAAGTGTATATTCAAGCCGAAATATGATAGAAAATTTTCTCATAATCTAACGCGTTTTTCTCGTAAACGCGAGGTATTTCGGATCTGGAACCTTTTCCAACGGATTCAGCAAATCAAATTACCCTATAAAAGTGTATATTTGAGCCGGAATATTACAAAAAATTTCCTCATGTTAAAACGCGTTCTTCGCGTAAACGCAAGGTATTTCGGATCTGAAACCGTTTTCAACGGATGCGGCGGAACATCCTACCCCAGAAAAGTGTATAATTAAGCCGAAATATTACAAAAAATTTCCTCATGTTATATCGCGTTTTTATTATGAACGCAAGATATTTTGGATCAAAAACCTTTTCCAACGGATTCAGCGGAAAATTCTACCCCAGAAAAGTGTATACCCAAGCCGAAATATGATAGAAAATTTTCTCATAATCTAACGCGTTTTTCTCGTGAATGCGAGGTATTTCGGATCTGGAACCTTTTCCAATGGATACAGCGGATCAAATTTCCCCAAAAAAGTGTATATTTGAGCCGAAATATTACAAAAAATTTCCTCATGTTAAAACGCGTTCTTCGCGTAAACGCAAGGTATTTCGGATCTGAAACCCTTTTGAACGGATGCGGCGGAACATTCTACCCCAGAAAAGTGTATAATTGAGCCGAAATATGATAAAAAATTTCCTCATGTTACAACGCGTATTTCTCGTAAACGCGAGGTATTTCGGATCTGGACCCTTTTCCAATGGATTCAGTGGATCAAATTACCCCAGAAAAGTGTAGATTGGAGCCGGAATATGACAAAAAATTCCCTTATGTTAAAACGCGTTTTTCGCGTAAACGTTAGGTATTTTGGATCTAAAACCGTTTCCAACGGCTTCAGCGGATCAAATTACACCAGAAAAGTGTATAATTGAGCCGAAATATGATGAAAAATTTCCTTATGTTATGACGCGTTTTCCTCGTAAACGCGAGGTATTTCGGATCTGGAACCTTTTCCAACGGATTCAGCGGAACAAATTACCCCAGAAAAGTGTATAATTGACCCAAAATATTACAAGGAATTTCCTTATTTTATAACGCGTTTTTTTCATGAACGCGAAAAATTTCGGATCTGAAACCTTTTCCAACGTCTTCAGCATATCAAATTACCCCAGAAAAGTGTATAATTGAGCCGGAATATGGAAAAAAAATTCCCTCATGTTATAACGCGTTTTTCTCGTAAACGCGAGGTATTCCGGAACTGGAACCTTTCCCAACGGATTCAGCGGATCATTCTACCCCAGAAAAATGTATAATTGAGCCGGAATATGAACAAAAATTTTTTCATGTTATCACGCGTTTTTCTCGTGAACGCGAGGTATTTCGAATCTGAAACCTTTTTCAACGGATTCGACGAAACATTCTACCTCAGAAAAGTATATAATTGAGCCGGAATATAACAAAAACTTTTCTCATGTTATATCGCGTTTTTTTCGTGAACGCGCGGTATTCCGAATCTGAAACCTTTTCCAACGGATTCAGCAAATCAAATTACCCTAGAAAAGTGTATAATTAGGCCGAAATATCACAAAAAATTTCCTCATGTTATATCGCGTTTTTCTCATGAACGAAAGATATTTTGGATCTGAAACCTTTTCCAACGGATTCAGCGGAACATTCTACCCCAAAAAAGTGTATACTCAGGCCGAAATATGATTGAAAATTTCCTCATAATCTAACGCGTTTTCCTCGTAAACGCGAGGTATTTCGGACCTGGAACCTTTTCCAATGGATTCAGCGGATCAAATTACCCCAGAAAAGTGTATATTTGAGCCGGAATATTACAAAAAATTTCCTCATGTTAAAACGCGTTCTTCGCGTAAACGCAAGGTATTTTAGATCTGAAACCGTTTCCAACGGATGCAGCGGAACGTTCTACCCAAGAAAAGTGTATATTCAAGCCGAAATATGATAGAAAATTTTCTCATAATCTAACGCGTTTTTCTCGTAAACGCGAGGTATTTCGGATCTGGAACCTTTTCCAACGGATTCAGCAAATCAAATTACCCTATAAAAGTGTATATTTGAGCTGTAATATTACAAAATATTTCCTCATGTTAAAACGCGTTCTTCGCGTAAACGCAAGGTATTTCGGATCTGAAACCGTTTTCAACGGATGCGGCGGAACATCCTACCCCAGAAAAGTGTATAATTAAGCCGAAATATTACAAAAAATTTCCTCATGTTATATCGCGTTTTTATTATGAACGCAAGATATTTTGGATCAAAAACCTTTTCCAACGGATTCGGCGGAAAATTCTACCCCAGAAAAGTGTATACCCAAGCCGAAATATGATAGAAAATTTTCTCATAATCTAACGCGTTTTTCTCGTAAATGCGAGGTATTTCGGATCTGGAACCTTTTCCAATGGATACAGCGGATCAAATTTCCCCAAAAAAGTGTATATTTGAGCCGAAATATTACAAAAAATTTCCTCATGTTAAAACGCGTTCTTCGCGTAAACGCAAGGTATTTCGGATCTGAAACCGTTTTGAACGGATGCGGCGGAACATTCTACCCCAGAAAAGTGTATAATTGAGCCGAAATATGATAAAAAATTTCCTCATGTTACAACGCGTATTTCTCGTAAACGCGAGGTATTTCGGGACTGGAACCTTTTCCAACGGATTCAACGGAACATTCTACCTCAGAAAAGTGTATAATTGAGCCGGAATATAACAAAAACTTTTCTCATGTTACAACGCGTTTTTTTCGTGAACGCGCGGTATTTCGAATCTGAAACCTTTTCCAACGGATTCAGCAAATCAAATTACCCTAGAAAAGTGTATAATTAAGCCGAAATATAACAAAAAATTTCCTTATGTTATATCGCGTCTTCATTATGAACGCGAGATATTTTGGATCTGAAACCTTTTCCAACGGATTCAGCGGAAAATTCTACCCCAGAAAAGTGTATACCCAAGCCGAAATATGATAGAAAATTTTCTCATAATCTAACGCGTTTTTCTCGTAAATGCGAGGTATTTCGGATCTGGAACCTTTTCCAATGGATTCAGCGGATCAAATTACCCCAAAAAAGTGTATATTTGAGCCGGAATATTACAAAAGATTTCCTCATGTTAAAACGCGTTCTTCGCGTAAACGCAAGGTATTTCAGATCTGAAACCGTTTTAAACGGATGCGGCGGAACATTTTACCCCAGAAAAGTGTATAATTGAGCCGAAATATGATAAAAAATTTCCTCATGTTATAACGCGTTTTTCTCGTAGACGCGAGGTATTTTGGATCTGAAACCCTTTTCAACGGATTCAGCGAAACATTCTACCCCAGAAAAGTGTATAATTGAGCCGGAATATAACAAAAAATTTTCTTATGTTATAACGCGTTTTTTTCGTGGACGCGCGGTATTTCGAATCTGAAACCTTTTACAACGGATTCAGCAAATCAAATTACCCCAGAAAAGTGTATAATTGAGCCAGAATATAAAAAAAAATTTCCTCATGTTATAACGCGTTTTTCTCGTAAACGCGAGGTATTCCGGAACTGGAACCTTTTTCAACGGATTCAGCGGAAGATTCTACCCCAGAAAAGTGTATACTCAAGCCGAAATATGATAGAAAATTTCCTCATAATCTAACGCGTTTTTCTCGTAGACGCGAGGTATTTTGGATCTGAAACCCTTTTCAACGGATTCAGCGAAACATTCTACCCCAGAAAAGTGTATAATTGAGCCGGAATATAACAAAAAATTTTCTTATGTTATAACGCGTTTTTCTCGTAAACGCGAGGTATTTCGGAACTGGAACCTTTTCCAACGGATTCAACGAAACATTCTACCTCAGAAAAGTGTATAATTGAGCCGGAATATAACAAAAACTTTTCTCATGTTACAACGCGTTTTTTTCGTGAACGCGCGGTATTTCGAATCTGAAACCTTTTCCAACGGATTCAGCAAATCAAATTACCCTAGAAAAGTGTATAATTAAGCCGAAATATTACAAAAAATTTCCTTATGTTATATCGCGTTTTTATTATGAACGCGAGATATTTTGGATCTAAAACCTTTTCCAACGGATTCAGCGGAGAATTCTTCCCCAGAAAAGTGTATACCCAAGCCGAAATATGATAGAAAATTTCCTCATAATCTAACGCGTTTTTCTCGTAGACGCGAGGTATTTTGGATCTGAAACCCTTTTCAACGGATTCAGCGGAAGATTCTACCCCAGAAAAGTGTATACTCAAGCCGAAATATGATAGAAAATTTTCTCATAATCTAACGCGTTTTTCTCGTAAACGCGAGGTATTTCGGTTCTGGAACCTTTTCCAATGGATTCAGTGGATTAAATTACCCCAGAAAAGTGTATATTTGAGCCGGAATATTACAAAAAATTTCCTCATGTTGAAACGCGTTTTTCGCGTAAATGCGAGGTATTTCGGATCTGAAACCGTTTCCAACGGATGCGGCGTAACATTCTACCCCAGAAAAGTGTATAATTGAGCCGAAATATGATAAAAAATTTCATCATGTTATAACGCGTTTTTCTCGTAAACGCGAAGTATTTCGGATCTGGAACCTTTTCCAACGGCTTCAGCGGATCAAATTACACCAGAAAAGTGTATAATTGAGCCGAAATATGATGAAAAATTTCCTTATGTTATGACGCGTTTTCCTCGTAAACGCGAGGTATTTCGGATCTGGAACCTTTTCCAACGGATTCAGCGGAACAAATTACCCCAGAAAAGTGTATAATTGACCCAAAATATTACAAGGAATTTCCTAACTTTATAACGCGTTTTTTTCATGAACGCGAGAAATTTCGGATCTGAAACCTTTTCCAACGTCTTCAGTATATCAAATTACCCCAGAAAAGTGTTTAATTGAGCCGGAATATGGAAAAAAAATTCCCTCATGTTATAACGCGTTTTTCTCGTGAACGCGAGGTATTCCGGAACTGGAACCTTTCCCAACGGATTCAGCGGATCATTCTACCCCAGAAAAATGTATAATTGAGCCGGAATATGAACAAAAATTTTTTCATGTTATCACGCGTTTTTCTCGTGAACGCGAGGTATTTCGAATCCGAAACCTTTTTCAACGGATTCGACGTAACATTCTACCTCAGAAAAGTGTATAATTGAGCCGGAATATAACAAAAACTTTTCTAATGTTATATCGCGTTTTTTTCGTGAACGCGCGGTATTCCGAATCTGAAACCTTTTCCAACGGATTCAGCAAATCAAATTACCCTAGAAAAGTGTATAATTAGGCCGAAATATCACAAAAAATTTCCTCATGTTATATCGCGTTTTTCTCATGAACGCAAGATATTTTGGATCTGAAACCTTTTCCAACGGATTCAGCGGAACATTCTACCCCAGAAAAGTGTATACTCAGGCCGAAATATGATAGAAAATTTTCTCATAATCTAACGCGTTTTCCTCGTAAACGCGAGGTATTTCGGATCTGGAACCTTTTCTAATGGATTCAGCGGATCAAATTACCCCAGAAAAGTGTATATTTGAGCCGGAATATTACAAAAAATTTCCTCATGTTAAAACGCGTTCTTCGCGTAAACGCAAGGTATTTTGGATCTGAAACCGTTTCCAACGGATGCGGCGAAACGTTCTACCCCAGAAAAGTGTATATTCAAGCCGAAATATGATAGAAAATTTTCTCATAATCTAACGCGTTTTTCTCGTAAACGCGAGGTATTTCGGATCTGGAACCTTTTCCAACGGATTCAGCAAATCAAATTACCCTAGAAAAGTGTATATTTGAGCCGAAATATTACAAAAAATTTCCTCATGTTAAAACGCGTTCTTCGCGTAAACGCAAGGTATTTTAGATCTGAAACCGTTTCCAACGGATGCGGCGGAACGTTCTACCCCAGAAAAGTGTATATTCAAGCCGAAATATGATAGAAAATTTTCTCATAATCTAACGCGTTTTTCTCGTAAACGCGAGGTATTTCGGATCTGGAACCTTTTCCAACGGATTCAGCAAATCAAATTACCCTATAAAAGTGTATATTTGAGCCGGAATATTACAAAAAATTTCCTCATGTTAAAACGCGTTCTTCGCGTAAACGCAAGGTATTTCGGATCTGAAACCGTTTTCAACGGATGCGGCGGAACATCCTACCCCAGAAAAGTGTATAATTAAGCCGAAATATTACAAAAAATTTCCTCATGTTATATCGCGTTTTTATTATGAACGCAAGATATTTTGGATCAAAAACCTTTTCCAACGGATTCAGCGAAAAATTCTACCCCAGAAAAGTGTATACCCAAGCCGAAATATGATAGAAAATTTTCTCATAATCTAACGCGTTTTTCTCGTAAATGCGAGGTATTTCGGATCTGGAACCGTTTTAAACGGATGCGGCGGAACATTCTACCCCAGAAAAGTGTATAATTGAGCCGAAATATGATAAAAAATTTCCTCATGTTACAACGCGTATTTCTCGTAAACGCGAGGTATTTCGGATCTGGAACCTTTTCTAATGGATTCAGTGGATCAAATTACCCCAGAAAAGTGTAGATTGGAGCCGGAATATGACAAAAAATTTCCGTATGTTAAAACGCGTTTTTCGCGTAAACGCAAGGTATTTTGGATCTGAAACCGTTTCCAACGGCTTCAGCGGATCAAATTACCCCAGAAAAGTGTATATTTGAGCCGGAATATGGAAAAAAAATTCCCTCATGTTATAACGCGTTTTTCTCGTAAACGCGAGGTATTCCGGAAGTGGAACCTTTCCCAACGGATTCAGCGGATCATTCTACCCCAGAAAAATGTATAATTGAGCCGGAATATGAACAAAAATTTTTTCATGTTATCACGCGTTTTTCTCGTGAACGCGAGGTATTTCGAATCTGAAACCTTTTTCAACGGATTCGACGAAACATTCTACCTCAGAAAAGTATATAATTGAGCCGGAATATAACAAAAACTTTTCTCATGTTATATCGCGTTTTTTTCGTGAACGCGCGGTATTCCGAATCTGAAACCTTTTCCAACGGATTCAGCAAATCAAATTACCCTAGAAAAGTGTATAATTAGGCCGAAATATTACAAAAAATTTCCTCATGTTAAAACGCGTTCTTCGCGTGAACGCAAGGTTTTTCGGATCTAAAACCTTTTCCAACGGATTCAGCGGAACATTCTACCCCAGAAAAGTGTATACTCAGGCCGAAATATGATTGAAAATTTTCTCATAATCTAACGCGTTTTCCTCGTAAACGCGAGGTATTTCGGATCTGGAACCTTTTCCAATGGATTCAGCGGATCAAATTACCCCAGAAAAGTGTATATTTGAGCCGAAATATTACAAAAAATTTCCTTATGTTAAAACGCGTTCTTCGCGTAAACGCAAGGTATTTTAGATCTGAAACCGTTTCCAACGGATGCAGCGGAACGTTCTACCCCAGAAAAGTGTATATTCAAGCCGAAATATGATAGAAAATTTTCTCATAATCTAACGCGTTTTTCTCGTAAACGCGAGGTATTTCGGAACTGGAACCTTTTCCAACGGATTCAGCAAATCAAATTACCCTATAAAAGTGTATATTTGAGCCGGAATATTACAAAAAATTTCCTCATGTTAAAACGCGTTCTTCGCGTAAACGCAAGGTATTTCGGATCTGAAACCGTTTTAAACGGATGCGGCGGAACATTCTACCCCAGAAAAGTGTATAATTGAGCCGAAATATGATAAAAAATTTCCTCATGTTACAACGCGTTTTTCTCGTAAACGCGAGGTATTTTGGATCTGGAACCTTTTCCAACGGCTTCAGCAGATCAAATTACACCAGAAAAGTGTATAATCGAGCCGAAATATGATGAAAAAATTTCCTTATGTTATGACGCGTTTTTCTCGTAAACGCGAGGTATTTCGGATCTGGAACCTTTTCCAGCGGATTCAGCGGAACAAATTACCCCAGAAAAGTGTATAATTGAACCGAAATATCACAAGGAATTTCCTTATGTTATAACGCGTTTTTCTCATGAAGGCGAGAAATTTCTGATCTGAAACCTCTTCCAACGCCTTTGGCATATCAAATTACCCCAGAAAAGTGTATAATTGAGCCAGAATATAAAAAAAAATTCCCTCATGTTATAACGCGTTCTTCTCGTAAACGCGAGGTATTCCGGAACTAGAACCTTTTTCAACGGATTCAGCGGAAGATTCTACCCCAGAAAAGTGTATACTCAAGCCGGAATATGATAGAAAATTTTCTCATAATCTAACGCGTTTTTCTCGTAAACGCGAGGTATTTCGGTTCTGGAACCTTTTCCAATGGATTCAGTGGATTAAATTACCCCAGAAAAGTGTATATTTGAGCCGGAATATTACAAAAAATTTCCTCATGTTAAAACGCGTTCTTCGCGTAAACGCAAGGTATTTCGGATCTGAAACCGTTTTAAACGGATGCGGCGGAACATTCTACCCCAGAAAAGTGTATAATTGAGCCGAAATATGATAAAAAATTTCCTCATGTTACAACGCGTTTTTCTCGTAAACGCGAGGTATTTTGGATCTGGAACCTTTTCCAACGGCTTCAGCAGATCAAATTACACCAGAAAAGTGTATAATCGAGCCGAAATATGATGAAAAATTTCCTTATGTTATGACGCGTTTTTCTCGTAAACGCGAGGTATTTCGGATCTGGAACCTTTTCCAGCGGATTCAGCGGAACAAATTACCCCAGAAAAGTGTATAATTGAACCGAAATATCACAAGGAATTTCCTTATGTTATAACGCGTTTTTCTCATGAAGGCGAGAAATTTCTGATCTGAAACCTTTTCCAACGCCTTTAGCATATCAAATTACCCCAGAAAAGTGTATAATTGAGCCAGAATATAAAAAAAAATTCCCTCATGTTATAACGCGTTCTTCTCGTAAACGCGAGGTATTCCGGAACTGGAACCTTTTTCAACGGATTCAGCGGAAGATTCTACCCCAGGAAAGTGTATACTCAAGCCGAAATATGATAGAAAATTTTCTCATAATCTAACGCGTTTTTCTCGTAAACGCGAGGTATTTCGGTTCTGGAACCTTTTCCAATGGATTCAGTGGATTAAATTACCCCAGAAAAGTGTATATTTGAGCCGGAATATTACAAAAAATTTCCTCATGTTGAAACGCGTTTTTCGCGTAAATGCGAGGTATTTCGGATCCGAAACCGTTTCCAACGGATGCGGCGTAACATTCTACCCCAGAAAAGTGTATAATTGAGCCGAAATATGATAAAAAATTTCATCATGTTATAACGCGTTTTTCTCGTAAACGCGAAGTATTTCGGATCTGGAACCTTTTCCAACGGCTTCAGCGGATCAAATTACACCAGAAAAGTGTATAATTGAGCCGAAATATGATGAAAAATTTCCTTATGTTATGACGCGTTTTCCTCGTAAACGCGAGGTATTTCGGATCTGGAACCTTTTCCAACGGATTCAGCGGAACAAATTACCCCAGAAAAGTGTATAATTGACCCAAAATATTACAAGGAATTTCCTTATTTTATAACGCGTTTTTTCCATGAACGCGAGAAATTTCGGATCTGAAACCTTTTCCAACGTCTTCAGTATATCAAATTACCCCAGAAAAGTGTTTAATTGAGCCGGAATATGGAAAAAAAATTCCCTCATGTTATAACGCGTTTTTCTCGTGAACGCGAGGTATTCCGGAACTGGAACCTTTTTCAACGGATTCAGCGGAAGATTCTACCCCAGAAAAGTGTATACTCAAGCCGAAATATGATAGAAAATTTTCTCATAATCTAACGCGTTTTTCTCGTAAACGCGAGGTATTTCGGTTCTGGAACCTTTTCCAATGGATTCAGTGGATTAAATTACCCCAGAAAAGTGTATATTCGAGCCGGAATATTACAAAAAATTTCCTCATGTTGAAACGCGTTTTTCGCGTAAATGCGAGGTATTTCGGATCTGAAACCGTTTCCAACGGATGCGGCGTAACATTCTACCCCAGAAAAGTGTATAATTGAGCCGAAATATGATAAAAAATTTCATCATGTTATAACGCGTTTTTCTCGTAAACGCGAAGTATTTCGGATCTGGAACCTTTTCCAACGGCTTCAGCGGATCAAATTACACCAGAAAAGTGTATAATTGAGCCGAAATATGATGAAAAATTTCCTTATGTTATGACGCGTTTTCCTCGTAAACGCGAGGTATTTCGGATCTGGAACCTTTTCCAACGGATTCAGCGGAACAAATTACCCCAGAAAAGTGTATAATTGACCCAAAATATTACAAGGAATTTCCTTATTTTATAACGCGTTTTTTCCATGAACGCGAGAAATTTCGGATCTGAAACCTTTTCCAACGTCTTCAGTATATCAAATTACCCCAGAAAAGTGTTTAATTGAGCCGGAATATGGAAAAAAAATTCCCTCATGTTATAACGCGTTTTTCTCGTGAACGCGAGGTATTCCGGAACTGGAACCTTTCCCAACGGATTCAGCGGATCATTCCACCCCAGAAAAATGTATAATTGAGCCGGAATATGAACAAAAATTTTTTCATGTTATCACGCGTTTTTCTCGTGAACGCGAGGTATTTCGAATCCGAAACCTTTTTCAACGGATTCGACGTAACATTCTACCTCAGAAAAGTGTATAATTGAGCCGGAATATAACAAAAACTTTTCTAATGTTATATCGCGTTTTTTTCGTGAACGCGCGGTATTCCGAATCTGAAACCTTTTCCAACGGATTCAGCAAATCAAATTACCCTAGAAAAGTGTATAATTAGGCCGAAATATCACAAAAAATTTCCTCATGTTATATCGCGTTTTTCTCATGAACGCAAGATATTTTGGATCTGAAACCTTTTCCAACGGATTCAGCGGAACATTCTACCCCAGAAAAGTGTATACTCAGGCCGAAATATGATAGAAAATTTTCTCATAATCTAACGCGTTTTCCGCGTAAACGCAAGATATTTTGGATCTGAAACCGTTTCCAACGGCTTCAGCGGATCAAATTACCCCAGAAAAATGTATATTTGAGCCGAAATATTACAAAAAATTTCCTCATGTTAAAATGCGTTCTTCGCGTGAACGCAAGGTATTTTAGATCTGAAACCGTTTCCAACGGATGCAGCGGAACGTTCTACCCCAGAAAAGTGTATATTCAAGCCGAAATATGATAGAAAATTTTCTCATAATCCAACGCGTTTTTCTTGTAAACGCGAGGTATTTCGGATCTGGAACCTTTTCCAACGGATTCAGCAAATCAAATTACCCTATAAAAGTGTATATTTGAGCCGGAATATTACAAAAAATTTCCTCATGTTAAAACGCGTTCTTCGCGTAAACGCAAGGTATTTCGGATCTGAAACCGTTTTCAACGGATGCGGCGGAACATCCTACCCCAGAAAAGTGTATAATTAAGCCGAAATATTACAAAAAATTTCCTCATGTTATATCGCGTTTTTATTATGAACGCAAGATATTTTGGATCAAAAACCTTTTCCAACGGATTCAGCGGAAAATTCTACCCCAGAAAAGTGTATACCCAAGCCGAAATATGATAGAAAATTTTCTCATAATCTAACGCGTTTTTCTCGTAAATGCGAGGTATTTCGGATCTGGAACCGTTTTAAACGGATGCGGCGGAACATTCTACCCCAGAAAAGTGTATAATTGAGCCGAAATATGATAAAAAATTTCCTCATGTTACAACGCGTATTTCTCGTAAACGCGAGGCATTTCGGATCTGGAACCTTTTCCAACGGCTTCAGCGGATCAAATTACCCCAGAAAAGTGTATATTTGAGCCGGAATATGGAAAAAAAATTCCCTCATGTTATAACGCGTTTTTCTCGTAAACGCGAGGTATTCCGGAACTGGAACCTTTCCCAACGGATTCAGCGGATCATTCTACCCCAGAAAAATGTATAATTGAGCCGGAATATGAACAAAAATTTTTTCATGTTATCACGCGTTTTTCTCGTGAACGCGAGGTATTTCGAATCTGAAACCTTTTTCAACGGATTCGACGAAACATTCTACCTCAGAAAAGTATATAATTGAGCCGGAATATAACAAAAACTTTTCTCATGTTATATCGCGTTTTTTTCGTGAACGCGCGGTATTCCGAATCTGAAACCTTTTCCAACGGATTCAGCAAATCAAATTACCCTAGAAAAGTGTATAATTAGGCCGAAATATTACAAAAAATTTCCTCATGTTAAAACGCGTTCTTCGCGTGAACGCAAGGTATTTCGGATCTAAAACTTTTTACAACGGATTCAGCGGAACATTCTACCCCAGAAAAGTGTATACTCAGGCCGAAATATGATTGAAAATTTTCTCATAATCTAACGCGTTTTCCTCGTAAACGCGAGGTATTTCGGATCTGGAACCTTTTCCAATGGATTCAGCGGATCAAATTACCCCAGAAAAGTGTATATTTGAGCCGAAATATTACAAAAAATTTCCTCATGTTAAAACGCGTTCTTCGCGTAAACGCAAGGTATTTTAGATCTGAAACCGTTTCCAACGGATGCAGCGGAACGTTCTACCCAAGAAAAGTGTATATTCAAGCCGAAATATGATAGAAAATTTTCTCATAATCTAACGCGTTTTTCTCGTAAACGCGAGGTATTTCGGATCTGGAACCTTTTCCAACGGATTCAGCAAATCAAATTACCCTATAAAAGTGTATATTTGAGCCGGAATATTACAAAAAATTTCCTCATGTTAAAACGCGTTCTTCGCGTAAACGCAAGGTATTTCGGATCTGAAACCGTTTTCAACGGATGCGGCGGAACATCCTACCCCAGAAAAGTGTATAATTAAGCCGAAATATTACAAAAAATTTCCTCATGTTATATCGCGTTTTTATTATGAACGCAAGATATTTTGGATCAAAAACCTTTTCCAACGGATTCAGCGGAGAATTCTACCCCAGAAAAGTGTATACCCAAGCCGAAATATGATAGAAAATTTTCTCATAATCTAACGCGTTTTTCTCGTAAATGCGAGGTATTTCGGATCCGGAACCGTTTTAAACGGATGCGGCGGAACATTCTACCCCAGAAAAGTGTATAATTGAGCCGAAATATAATAAAAAATTTCCTCATGTTACAACGCGTATTTCTCGTAAACGCGAGGTATTTCGGATCTGGAACCTTTTCCAATGGATTCAGTGGATCAAATTACCCCAGAAAAGTGTAGATTGGAGCCGGAATATGACAAAAAATTTCCGTATGTTAAAACGCGTTTTTCGCGTAAACGCAAGGTATTTTGAATCTGAAACCGTTTCCAACGGCTTCAGCGGATCAAATTACCCCAGAAAAGTGTATATTTGAGCCGGAATATTACAAAAAATTTCCTCATGTTAAAACGCGTTCTTCGCGTAAACGCAAGGTATTTCGGATCTGAAACCGTTTTAAACGGATGCGGCGGAACATTCTACCCCAGAAAAGTGTATAATTGAGCCGAAATATGATAAAAAATTTCCTCATGTTACAACGCGTTTTTCTCGTAAACGCGAGGTATTTCTGATCTGGAACCTTTTCCAACGGCTTCAGCAGATCAAATTACACCAGAAAAGTGTATAATCGAGCCGAAATATGATGAAAAATTTCCTTATGTTATGACGCGTTTTCCTCGTAAACGCGAGGTATTTCGGATCTGGAACCTTTTCCAGCGGATTCAGCGGAACAAATTACCCCAGAAAAGTGTATAATTGAACCGAAATATCACAAGGAATTTCCTTATGTTATAACGCGTTTTTCTCATGAAGGCGAGAAATTTCTGATCTGAAACCTTTTCCAACGCCTTTAGCATATCAAATTACCCCAGAAAAGTGTATAATTGAGCCAGAATATAAAAAAAAATTCCCTCAAGTTATAACGCGTTTTTCTCGTGAACGCGAGGTATTCCGGAACTGGAACCTTTTTTAACGGATTCAGCGGAAGATTCTACCCCAGAAAAGTGTATACTCAAGCCGAAATATGATAGAAAATTTTCTCATAATCTAACGCGTTTTTCTCGTAAACGCGAGGTATTTCGGTTCTGGAACCTTTTCCAATGGATTCAGTGGATTAAATTACCCCAGAAAAGTGTATATTTGAGCCGGAATATTACAAAAAATTTCCTCATGTTGAAACGCGTTTTTCGCGTAAATGCGAGGTATTTCGGATCTGAAACCGTTTCCAACGGATGCGGCGTAACATCCTACCCCAGAAAAGTGTATAATTGAGCCGAAATATGATAAAAAATTTCATTATGTTATAACGCGTTTTTCTCGTGAACGCGAAGTATTTCGGATCTGGAACTTTTTCCAACGGCTTCAGCGGATCAAATTACACCAGAAAAGTGTATAATTGAGCCGAAAAATGATGAAAAATTTCCTTATGTTATGACGCGTTTTCCTCGTAAACGCGAGGTATTTCGGATCTGGAACCTTTTCCAACGGATTCAGCGGAACAAATTACCCCAGAAAAGTGTATAATTGACCCAAAATATTACAAGGAATTTCCTTATTTTATAACGCGTTTTTTTCATGAACGCGAAAAATTTCGGATCTGAAACCTTTTCCAACGTCTTCAGCATATCAAACTACCCCAGAAAAGTGTATAATTGAGCCGGAATATGGAAAAAAAATTCCCTCATGTTATAACGCGTTTTTCTCGTAAACGCGAGGTATTCCGGAACTGGAACCTTTCCCAACGGATTCAGCGGATCATTCTACCCCAGAAAAATGTATAATCGAGCCGGAATATGAACAAAAATTTTTTCATGTTATCACGCGTTTTTCTCGTGAACGCGAGGTATTTCGAATCTGAAACCTTTTTCAACGGATTCGACGAAACATTCTACCTCAGAAAAGTATATAATTGAGCCGGAATATAACAAAAACTTTTCTCATGTTATATCGCGTTTTTTTCGTGAACGCGCGGTATTCCGAATCTGAAACCTTCTCCAACGGATTCAGCAAATCAAATTACCCTAGAAAAGTGTATAATTAGGCCGAAATATCACAAAAAATTTCCTCATGTTATATCGCGTTTTTCTCATGAACGCAAGATATTTTGGATCTGAAACCTTTTCCAACGGATTCAGCGGAACATTCTACCCCAGAAAAGTGTATACCCAAGCCGAAATATGATAGAAAATTTTCTCATAATCTAACGCGTTTTACTCGTAAATGCGAGGTATTTCGGATCTGGAACCTTTTCCAATGGATACAGCGGATCAAATTTCCCCAAAAAAGTGTAGATTGGAGCCGGAATATGACAAAAAATTTCCTTATGTTAAAACGCGTTTTCCGCGTAAACGCAAGATATTTTGGATCTGAAACTGTTTCCAACGGCTTCAGCGGATCAAATTACCCCAGAAAAGTGTATATTTGAGCCGGAATATTACAATAAATTTCCTCATGTTAAGACGCGTTTTTCGCGTGAACGCAAGGTATTTCGGATCTGAAACCGTTTTCAACGGATGCGGCGGAACATTCTACCCCATAAAAGTGTATAATTGAGCCGAAATATGATAAAAAATTTCCTCATGTTACAACGCGTTTTTCTCGTAAACGCGAGGTATTTTGGATCTGGAACCTTTTCCAACGGCTTCAGCAGATCAAATTACACCAGAAAAGTCTATAATCGAGCCGAAATATGATGAAAAATTTCCTTATGTTATGACGCGTTTTTCTCGTAAACGCGAGGTATTTCGGATCTGGAACCTTTTCCAGCGGATTCAGCGGAACAAATTACCCCAGAAAAGTGTATAATTGAACCGAAATATCACAAGGAATTTCCTTATGTTATAACGCGTTTTTCTCATGAAGGCGAGAAATTCCTGGTCTGAAACCTTTTCAAACGCCTTAAGCATATCAAATTACCCCAGAAAAGTGTATAATTGGGCCAGAATATAAAAAAAAATTCCCTCATGTTATAACGCGTTTTTCTCGTAAACGCGAGGTATTTCGGTTCTGGAACCTTTTCCAATGGATTCAGTGGATTAAATTACCCCAGAAAAGTGTATATTTGAGCCGGAATATTACAAAAAATTTCCTCATGTTGAAACGCGTTTTTCGCGTAAATGCGAGGTATTTCGGATCTGAAACCGTTTCGAACGGATGCAACGTAACATTCTACCCCAGAAAAGTGTATAACTGAGCCGAAATATGATAAAAAATTTCATCATGTTATAACGCGTTTTTCTCGTAAACGCGAAGTATTTCGGATCTGGAACCTTTTCCAACGTCTTCAGCATATCAAATTACCCCAGAAAAGTGTATCATTGAGCCGGAATATGGAAAAAATATTCCCTCATGTTATAACGCGTTTTTCTCGTAAACGCGAGGTATTCCGGAACTGGAACCTTTCCCAACGGATTCAGCGGATCATTCTACCCCAGAAAAATGTATAATTGAGCCGGAATATGAACAAAAATTTTTTCATGTTATCACGCGTTTTTCTCGTGAACGCGAGGTATTTCGAATCTGAAACCTTTTTCAACGGATTCGACGAAACATTCTACCTCAGAAAAGTATATAATTGAGCCGGAATATAACAAAAACTTTTCTCATGTTATATCGCGTTTTTTTCGTGAACGCGCGGTATTCCGAATCTGAAACCTTTTCCAACGGATTCAGCAAATCAAATTACCCTAGAAAAGTGTATAATTAGGCCGAAATATCACAAAAAATTTCCTCATGTTATATCGCGTTTTTCTCATGAACGCACGATATTTTGGATCTGAAACCTTTTCCAACGGATTCAGCGGAACATTCTACCCCAGAAAAGTGTATACTCAGGCCGAAATATGATAGAAAATTTTCTCATAATCTAACGCGTTTTTCTCGTAAACGCGAGGTATTTCGGATCTGGAACCTTTTCCAACGGATTCAGCAAATCAAATTACCCTATAAAAGTGTATATTTGAGCCGGAATATTACAAAAAATTTCCTCATGTTAAAACGCGTTCTTCGCGTGAACGCAAGGTATTTCGGATCCAAAACCTTTTCCAACGGATTCAGCGGAAAATTCTACCCCAGAAAAGTGTATACTCAAGCCGAAATATGATAGAAAAGTTTCTCATAATCTAACGCGTTTTTCTCGTAAACGCGAGGTATTTCGGATCTGGAACCTTTTCCAATGGATTCAGTGGATCAAATTACCCCAGAAAAGTGTATATTTGAGCCGGAATATTACGAGAAATTTCCTCATGTTAAAACGCGTTTTTTGCGTGAACGCAAGGTATTTTGGATCTGAAACCGTTTCCAACGGATGCGGCGGAAAATTCTACCCCAGAAAAGTGTATAATTGAGCCGAAATATGATAAAAAATTTCCTCATGTTATAACGCGTTTCTCTCGTAAACGCCAGGTATTTCGGATCTGAAACCTTTTCCAACGGCTTCAGCGGATCAAATTACACTAGAAAAGTGTATAATTGAGCCGAAATATGATGAAAAATTTCCTTATGTTATGACGCGTTTTTCTCGTGAACGCGAGGTATTTCGGATCTGGAACCTTTTCCAGCGGATTCAGCGGAACAAATTACCCCAATAAAGTGTATAATTCACCCGAAATATTACAAGGAATTTCCTTATGTTATAACGCGTTTTTCTCATGAACGCGAGAAATTTCGGATCTGAAACCTTTTCCAACGCCTTTAGCATTTCAAATTACCCCAGAAAAGTGTATAATTGAGCCGGAATATAAAAGAAAATTCCCTCATGTTATAACGCGTTTTTCTCGTAAACGCGAGGTATTTTGGATCTGAAACCGTTTCCAACGGATGCGGCGAAACATTCTACCCCAGAAAAGTGTATACTCAAGCCGAAATATGATAGAAAATTTTCTCATAATCTAACGCGTTTTTCTCGTAAACGCGAGGTATTTCGGATCTGGAACCTTTTCCAATGGATTCAGCGGATCAAATTACCCCAGAAAAGTGTATATTTGAGCCGGAATATTACAAAAAATTTCCTCATGTTAAAACGCGTTCTTCGCGTAAACGCAAGGTATTTTGGATCTGAAACCGTTTCCAACGGATGCAGCGGAACGTTCTACCCCAGAAAAGTGTATATTCAAGTTGAAATATGATAGAAAATTTTCTCATAATCTAACGCGTTTTTCTCGTAAACGCGAGGTATTTCGGATCTGGAACCTTTTCCAACGGATTCAGCAAATCAAATTACCCTATAAAAGTGTATATTTGAGCCGGAATATTACAAAAAATTTCCTCATGTTAAAACGCGTTCTTCGCGTGAACGCAAGGTATTTCGGATCTAAAACCTTTTCCAACGGATTCAGCGGAAAATTCTACCCCAGAAAAGTGTATACTCAAGCCGAAATATGATAGAAAAGTTTCTCATAATCTAACGCGTTTTTCTCGTAAACGCGAGGTATTTCGGATCTGGAACCTTTTCCAATGGATTCAGTGGATCAAATTACCCCAGAAAAGTGTATATTTGAGCCGGAATATTACAAGAAATTTCCTCATGTTAAAACGCGTTTTTTGCGTGAACGCAAGGTATTTTGGATCTGAAACCGTTTCCAACGGATGCGGCGGAAAATTCTACCCCAGAAAAGTGTATAATTGAGCCGAAATATGATAAAAAATTTCCTCATGTTATAACGCGTTTCTCTCGTAAACGCCAGGTATTTCGGATCTGAAACCTTTTCCAACGGCTTCAGCGGATCAAATTACACTAGAAAAGTGTATAATTGAGCCGAAATATGATGAAAAATTTCCTTATGTTATGACGCGTTTTTCTCGTGAACGCGAGGTATTTCGGATCTGGAACCTTTTCCAGCGGATTCAGCGGAACAAATTACCCCAATAAAGTGTATAATTCACCCGAAATATTACAAGGAATTTCCTTATGTTATAACGCGTTTTTCTCATGAACGCGAGAAATTTCGGATCTGAAACCTTTTCCAACGCCTTTAGCATTTCAAATTACCCCAGAAAAGTGTATAATTGAGCCGGAATATAAAAGAAAATTCCCTCATGTTATAACGCGTTTTTCTCGTAAACGCGAGGTATTTTGGATCTGAAACCGTTTCCAACGGATGCGGCGAAACATTCTACCCCAGAAAAGTGTATACTCAAGCCGAAATATGATAGAAAATTTTCTCATAATCTAACGCGTTTTTCTCGTAAACGCGAGGTATTTCGGATCTGGAACCTTTTCCAATGGATTCAGTGGATCAAATTACCCCAGAAAAGTGTATATTTGAGCCGGAATATTACAAGAAATTTCCTCTGTTGAAACGCGTTTTTTGCGTGAACGCAAGGTATTTCGGATCTGAAACCGTTTCCAACGGATGCGGCGTAACATTCTACCCCAGAAAAGTGTATAATTGAGCCGAAATATGATAAAAAATTTCATCATGTTATAACGCGTTTTTCTCGTAAACGCGAAGTATTTCGGATCTGGAACCTTTTCCAACGGCTTCAGCATATCAAATTACCCCAGAAAAGTGTATAATTGAGCCGAAATATGATGAAATATTTCCTTATGTTATGACGCGTTTTTCTCGTAAACGCGAGGTATTTCGGATCTGGAACCTTTTCCAGCGGATCCAGCGGAACAAATTACCCCAGAAAAGTGTATAATTGACCCGAAATATTACAAGGAATTTCCTTATGTTATAACGCGTTTTTCTCATGAACGCGAGAAATTTCGGATCTGAAACCTTTTCCAACGCCTTTAGCATATCAAATTACCCCAGAAAAGTGTATAATTGAGCCGGAATATAAAAAAAAATTCCCTCATGTTATAACGCGTTTTTCTCGTAAACGCGAGGTATTCCAGAACTGGAACCTTTTTCAACGGATTCAGCGGAACATTCTACCCCAGAAAAGTGTATACTCAGGCCGAAATATGATAAAAAATTTTCTCATAATCTAACGCGTTTCTCTCGTAAACGCGAGGTATTTCGGATCTGGAACCTTTTCCAATGGATTCAGTGGACCAAATTACCCCAGAAAAGTGTATATTTGAGCCGGAATATTACAAAAAATTTCCTCATGTTAAAACGCGAGTAGATACTCTAGGCGGGTTCTGGATAGAAAAGTGTGAGTGCACACGTACACGCACACATACATGCATGCGTCCGGCGTGTCCGTGTGAGGGTGGTGGAGGGGGGTGATAGGATGACGTCATGCTCGCTGATCGCTGCCGGCTTGTTCAGACCTGTCGAAATGACGTCACGCACCCCAGACCTGTCGAAATGACGTCACGCACCCTTAAAAATTGGCGGCACGCACCCTTAGTTTGACGTCACACACCCTTAATATGACGTCATATGCCCTTAATATGACGTCACATACCCTTAATATGACGTCACATACCCTAAAATTGACGTCACACACCCTTAGTTTGACGTCACGCACCCTTAATATGACGTCACATACCCTAAAATTGACGTCACGCGCCTTTAATATGACGTCACACACCCATATTCTAACCCTTGCTTCCAGAAGCTTCCTCAAGGTCAGTTCCTGGAATTTTTTCGGCACCCTGTGAGATTTGATACCCCTGCGAATCGTCTGCAAAAACCTGCAGATGCAAGTCTTGGCTAATGATTCGTGGAATTTTCAAAACAAACGGTTCTTGGAATTTGTCGGCACTCTGTTGGAAGTTTCTGAGGGATCGAGTTACTTTGCGTGTTAAGATACAAAATTATGATAAGCCGATAATTGATTCTCAGAAAATTAGTTCTCGGAATAAGCGAGTCTGGAAGGTTCTAGATTTTTTTTTGATAGAAATTAGTGGGGGTTGTCAGCTATAAAAGGGTGAAAATTTGCACCGAGACATCTCAGTCTATAATCATTTCTCGAATGGTTCGAACCCCTCTCCAACGTCGTGAATTAAAAATACGACTTGAGCTGCTCATAAAGAACATCAACGAGGTGAAAAGCTTGATCCGTACAAGATTAGAAATCAACCGTCTCACGAAAAAACTTAAAACAATAAGGATTTGACTGAAAACATGGATCTCTCTGCAATCAACAAATTGGGTCGCCTGGAAGAATTCCTCCCGACGAAGAAGTTAAGTGAGCTGCAGGTGTTCGAAAACTATCCCATTACCGATCTTCGGACAGTTCAAACCAAATTTGGAGTCAGGATAGTGGTGGATGTGGACAACAGATTCTGCATCTTCTTACCGGCTCGAATGGCAAAGATTCTGAAGGACGACGACGACTTGCTGCAGAAGATGAGAGACGCTGCTGATGAGAACCGCTTACACATGAAGTATCTTGGCGGCCAATACAATCAAGTCGAATTCAACTACATATAAACACACACACACACACACACACACACACACACACACACACACACACACACACACACACACCATGATATCTGATATATAATACACCTACATGATACACCTATACCTTTATACATACCTATACACCTATATATGATGTACCTATGTGATGCACCTATATATACCTATATATGATACACCTATACCTTTATATACCTACATGTGATATACATATATGATACACCTATACCTATGTAATATACCTATATGTATATGCGTATGATTTAATAAAAGAAATTATTATTAAACTACGTGTTCATTATTCAAATCAAACACTACCTCAATAGATGTAATAATCACATACTTATCTGAAACTAATATACTTATTCAGAGTCTTGAAATTATTCTACGAATAGAGATACGTCAAGGAATAGGATTTTGGTTAGAGTAGGGTATACAACAGAATGAGATTGAAAGTATAATTTTGAATATATAACTTTTATTTTTTAGATCTCATAAGCTCAATATTTTATGAATGAATAATTGAAAAATTGACAGATATATTATAAATTATATTATTTCACATATATATGAATAATTGGCAAATATAATACTGAGTCTGGGACTCTAGAGCTCTCATGGTTATATATGAAAAATTGACGGATATAATATAAATTACATTATTTTATAAATATATGAATAATTGACAAATATATAATACTGAGTCTGGGGCTCTAGGGCTCTTATGTGGTTTTAAACTTTCTTGAACCACCACCCTCCCTGAGGGTGACGGAGTAGCTCCGCCATCACTCCCCTGTACTCCATTAGCTGGAGCGTTCCGTGAGGCTGCTGCTCTGCTATTTGGAGTATCAGTCGTACAGATTCCATTAATTCCTCCATCGCACAAGGTGGTAGATTAATCGTCCATTCTGCTGGTAATCTCACGACGTAATCAGACATTTTCTGAAAGAAATTCGAAGACAAGTCAATATTATTTTCCTAACCTGCGTTAAACTTTCATGAAAAATTTAAAAAATTCATGAATCGAATAGAAAAAGACACAAATAAATCGAGTATTACAACTATCACAACTTGAAACGAAATTATTAACTTTTTGTTATTAATCGCAATATGTTACACCCACCTTTGTTTTTTTTTTTTTCACTTGACACTTTTCTAAAAAAATCACCGATGACACTGGCTGTCCGACTGGTTCGTATGAACTGTGGTGTAAGACTGACGTACTGGTGCATGGATCAGACCGCCATATATACCCCTTATGTTTAGGGTTAAAATCGTAAATAAGATAGCGCGAGAGCCGGTCCTAGTCGAAAGATTTGTATACGTAACTAAATACCGTGGCGCAAAACTCTCGAACGTTCTCCCATACTTATCGATGTAACTAATACGATAGCAAAATGCGCTAGAAACTTCCATGATAGTTGAATCGTGAACCAAGTTTCGCTTCACGAATATTCTAGAATATCTTTCAAGAAAATTTTTAACATAATGTAGGTGAAATGGCAAACTTGCCATTAGCGAAAAAGAGTTATTCGGAGGAGACAAATTCTATCGTTGCTTCCGTTATCACTTTACTTGCTGTAAGTCTTGGTTTTAAAAAATTAGATGAAAAGGTTTCTTACGCTAACAAATGTATAGGTATCATATTACAAGATTCTTAGAATTCGTCGGTGAAGCTGGTCTATATAATGACCACCCCGCAGTACTAACGCATCATTCAAGTTTAAACTTTCTCAACATACAATTGTTATTAGTGAACACAAAAATGGATGCAGCTAAATGTCTTAAGCTCATCAGCATTATGCAAAATGCTTATGAAATTCTGAAAGAGAAATCATCAACCACTGAAATACAAAAATGGATAAGATTCGGGACTCAAAACATCAGACTTTTGAACAAAATCTTGCGAAAATCGGCTTCAACGGTCGGGGAAAAAACCAGAATTTTGACTACAATAGGAATCTTAAAGTCATTGAAAGCACGTTTTGAGCAGTGTCGAAAAAGAGGGGAAGGTGTAAGGAAATTGCGGAGAAGTGACAGGGTAAAGTGGGAAGATCTGGAGTCAGCTTTCAATGGAAGAATAAGAACGGGGGTCATAGCAAATTTGCAGCACAAAGATCTGAAACATTTTCTGGATGACTCAAAAAAGCTAATCATCATAAGATTGAAGAACATTTTGCGAAAAGAAGGAAACTTGAAAGTAAATGTAGTTTTGTCCTGTAAATTCAATACTCTGAAAAGCGGCGAAATTATTGGAGAGATGAAGTTCTTCAATACCAAAAACGAAGCTATTCTACCAGCGACGAATATTGATGAATGGTTTGACGAAAATGTTACGGAGAAATTATTAGCTAAGATCGAAGACTTCCAGGAAAAGGATTCGGGATGGTCTTTGTCTGAAATTATAAATCTGGCCGTGAATATCAACAAGTATGTACCACTACGAGGAGGCATATCTACTTACACAGCGTTACCGAAGTATATACAGGATAAGAAGGCGGTGGTGAATATTATGAACGACGATCCCTACTGTTTTCTCTGGTCAGTCACAGCAGCTCTGTTCCCAGCAGGTAATAATGTTAGTGTAACGACATCTTATCCACATTTTAGCTCAGTCTTGAGGTATGAAGGTTTGAATTTTCCCATGTGTCTTGATAAAATTCCGAAATTTGAAAAATTGAACGGTTTGTCGATTAACGTTTACGGTATAGACGATTGGGAAATAGTACCCGTTTATTTAAGTCGAGAAAAATCAGAAAAGTCTACGATACATCTCCTCATGTTAGAATCTAATATCGAGTCAACCGGAACTGATGACGCTAACAATACAATATATCATTTTGCATGGATCAAAAATTTATCTCGATTGTTAAGCTCACAAATTTCAAAACATAAGGTTCATACGTGGTTGTGCGATAGATGCTTGAGTCATTTTCAGTCTGAAAATTGTTTAGTCAAACACAAGTTTGATTGTGCGAATTTGAATAAATGCAAAGTAATATTACCGGACGAAAAGGACAAGATCTTGAAATTCAAAAACTTTAAATATAAAGAAAATGTTCCGTTTTGTATTTACGCTGATCTCGAATGTCTCTTGCAACCGGTTGACGATACATCTGAGTCTGCGAATAGAAGGGTATATGAAAAACATGTCCCGTACAGTATTGCTTATTATTTACATTGCGCCTTCAACGATTCAGTTTCCAAATTTAGAGTCAACCGTGGAAAGGATTGTATAGAATGGTTTGTAAGCGAGTTGGAGAGTTTAGCTCATGCTTTAGAACCTTATTTCAAGTGTGTGATCCCGATGGAATCTTTGAGTCATGATCAAAAACAAGCATTCGATTCGGCTAAGACTTGTCACATTTGTGAAAAACCATTCGCGCCTCAAGACGTGAAACATCGCGATCATTGTCACTTCACAGGCAAGTATCGTGGTGCAGCGCATGAAGGTTGCAATTTAAATTACAAGGATTCGCACATCATTCCGGTGGTCTTTCATAACTTATCGGGCTATGACTCCCACTTTTTGATTAAAACGTTAGCAACAGCTTTCGAAGGACTAGTCTCTCTCTTGCCGGTTAGCAAGGACAAATATATATCTTTCACAAAAAGTGTCAAGGGAACATCCGTACATTTTAGGTTTATTGATTCGTTCCGATTCATGCCGGGCAGTCTAGAAAAATTAGCGTCTTATTTAAATGACGAGCAGAAATTAATTACGCGTAAGCATTGTAGAAGCGTCGAAGAATTCCAATTATTGACGAGAAAAGGTGTATTTCCCTACGAGTATGTAAACAGTTGGGAAAGCCTTGAAGAAGTACAGTTACCACCAAAAGAAAAATTTCATTCAAATTTAAACGATTCAGATATTTCGGAGGATGACTATTTGCACGCGTGTAACGTTTGGCAAACTTTCCAGATCAAAACTTTGGGTCAATATTCAGACTTGTATTTACAAACGGATGTGCTCCTTTTAGCGGATATTTTTCAAAATTTCAGAAACAATTGTTGGTCCACTTATAATTTAGACCCGTTACATTATTATACGGCGCCGGGTTTATCTTTTGACGCGATGCTCAAGTGCACGGGTGTTGAGCTCGAGCTCCTTATCGACGTTGATATGTTATTGTTTATAGAAAGAGGAATTCGAGGCGGAGTTGCCCAATGCTCGAACAGATACGCTAAAGCCAATAACAGATATATGGGACCGGCATTCGATCCGCGTCAGGAAGAATCGTACCTTATGTATTTTGACGTTAATAATTTATATGGTGCAGCTATGAGTCACTTTTTACCGTACAGCTCCTTCGAATGGGTGTCAAATTTCCAAGGTTTTGATGTTTTAGCAGTTTCGGACGAATCTCCTATAGGTTACATACTTGAAGTAGATTTAGAATATCCGCGAGAACTTCAGGACTCTCACGCAGACTTACCATTGTGTCCAGAGCATTACATTCCACCTCTGTCGAGATGTAAGACAACTAAATTAACAACTACCCTTTTCTCAAAAAAGCGGTATGTCGTTCACTATAAAGTTTTGAAACAGTGTTTGAGTTTGGGTATGAAGTTAGAGAAAATCCATCGGTTATTAAAATTTAAACAAGCACCGTGGCTTCAGAAATATATAGATTTAAATACCGAATTGAGGAAAAAGTCAAATAACGATTTTGAGAAGAATTTTTATAAACTTATGAATAACGCCGTTTTCGGAAAAACAATGGAAAACGTCAGGAAACACAGAGATGTACGGTTAATTACAAAGTGGGATGGGAGACACGGAGCAAGAGCGCTTATCGCTAAGCCAAACTTTCATAGCTGTACCGCATTCGGTGAAGATATGGTAATAATTGAATTGAGCCGGACGAAAATTAAATTCAACAAGCCTATATATGCAGGATTTTCTATCATGGATCTTGCTAAAACCTACATTTACGATTTTCATTATAATTATATCAAAAGTAGATTCGGAGACCGAGCAAAGCTCATGTATACTGACACTGATAGTCTTATATATCATTTTACCGTACCCGATATATACGAGCTAATGAAACGCGATTTAGATCGATTTGACACGTCCGACTATCCTCCGGAGAATGTTTATAAGATGCCGCTAGTCAACAAGAAAGTATTGGGATTGATGAAAGACGAAAATAACGGGAAGATAATGACCGAGTTTATAGGTTTAAGGGCTAAATTATATTCCTTCAAGGTTTTAGGTGAAAAAAGAGAGCAGAAACGTGCCAAAGGAGTCAAGGGAGCTACACTAAAAACAATAACTTTCAATGACTACATTGAATGTGCTATGCAGCATCAAAATCTAATAAAAACTCAGCATTTAATTCAAAGCAAGAATCACCAGGTCCATACGCTGACGCAGAGGAAGATAGCGCTGAGCTGGAACGACGACAAGAGGATCATATTTCCTCATACGACCGACACGCTTCCATGGGGTTATGATACATGTAAATAAACTATACAAAAGGTGTAAAATAAAGACAGATATATGTATATTAAAGATTTATTTATTCAATAAAAGGCTTACAAGTCAAACTTATCTATCCAACTGTTATGTTTATTATCGAAACCTAACCACTTCACAAATAGCTTGTTTCCACGTCTCTTGAGCACCTTCTCCACCAGGTATATGTCGGAGTTCTTGACTTTGAGAAGTTCCTGTTCGTAAAAGCCACCCGCTATAGGCTGATCTTGATAGTCTTTGAGCTTGTACGTTACCGGGTTGGTATTAGCCACTTGGTATATCGTAAATATTTCGGTCGTCCAATTCGGTGTATAGCCTTTCTCAAAAACATTCTTATATTTGCTGATTCGAACTTTATCTCCAATTTTGAACTTTGCCGGTTTAACAGATCTAACTCGAACTTTTTGGTACACAGTCTGCAGTAATGTCTCTTCATTCTTGGAGGAAACGTCCTTTGGCTTCATGCGAATAGTACGATGCTTGGAGTTGTTGTAATCCGAAACCAAATCAGATAAAATATCTGTCCACTTGTAATTTCCTTGCAGGCTGAACTGCATCCACATTTTATTTTTCAGCGTACGATTAAAGCGTTCACAGATCGATGCCTTCAAGTTGCTAAAGGTTGAGTATAGCTTGATATTATAGCGTCTCATGAGAGAATCGAAATTTGAATTATAAAATTCTCCGCCTCTGTCAACGTGTAAATTCTTCGGGACACGTCCCTGTACGAGTACAGATTCCATAGCACTTGCGGTATCTTTACCCGTCTTACTCTTCATTGGCACGGCCCAGGCGTACTTTGAGAATATATCGATAACGGTGAGCATGTATTTGTAGCCTTTGTTTTCTCCTGCGTACGGAGCCATGTCAACGAGATCCGCTTGCCAGGTCTCGTCCAAACCACGAACATCTACACGACGACGTTGATAATTCTTCCTGGCTGGCTTATGCAGCTCCGTCACGAGCGCTAATTTTTTCTCGTTCATTTTCCAATGCTGTCAATCTCATGTCCAAATTGAAAATGGCCTCGGAGTTGCGAATCGACAAGTCTTGTACTGCTTCAATATCACCACTCGGGTGGTTCCGCAGAGTATCTGTCATACGAGAATCCAAGACGTTTATCATTGAGCGGATTTCATCTCTCACAGTGGCGATTTCCTGTCGCATAAGTTCCATAGTAACAGCGTCATTTTGCTGCACGGGATCGGCCACGTTGCACAGTCTTTTATTATCTATATCGTATTGTCCGTCAGCGGTGAATTTGAATCCAATCCCGGGAGGACCACGGCTGCTGGCAGCTGTACCCTTGTCCAACTGTCGTCCAAACACATCGACGCTCATTGTGGAAATGATGGTGGAAACGATGAGGGGTTGATTAATAAATGATGCCAGCTTCGCGCAATTCTTCGATTATCGATACGATTTCGTTGGAGTGACTCGAGTTTCCGGCTGCTTGGGAAGCCAGGAGCAAACGAAGACGATCTACCAGCTCGTTGGGGTCGTCCCAGTGAACGTAATCCGTTCCTCTACCTTCTCGAGCAACCATAAACTCTGGTAGCACACCTTTACCCGTGCGTGGTACGGTAAACGGTGGTGCGATGAATTTTTTAAACTTGTAGTTGTTCAACTCCCGAACAGGTTTACCAGCCTGGTAGTATTTTCGATGTGCATTTGTACCAAGCACGATTTGTTTATAAGTTTGGATATCATTAGAGGTCACGTAGGTCTCATCGGGTATCTTTTTGAATAACAATTCCAACAAACCTTTAGTCTTTTTAAAACTCATGTCTCCGATATGAATAACGTCATGACCAAAACTTATCGGCGAGTCACCCATCATTAACTTCTGGTGAGCGAGTACGCGTACACCGTACACGTTATCTAGATCCTTCATCTTTATATTCTCATCTCGAAACAATTGAAGATAGTCATTGGGAGCCTCCTGTTCTAAAGATTGCTCATCCGTTGGTTGGAGAGTCATATCCATTTCCTCCCCCTCATCTGCTGTCGAATAGGAATCATCTACTCCAGGTTCTTCTTCTTTCATCGGGTTTATCTCTTCTTTCGCGGGTTCTTCTTCTTTAACCGGCTCTTCTTTAATGGATTTAGCAGCCGTCTGAGAAACCTTTACCAGTTCTTTCAACGGCGTGACCACCGGTTTAAAAACGTCGCTCATCTTCTGTTCAGCGATCTCTTTGCCCGATTTTATCATTCGGTGTTTACGTCGAATCGCCGCGCTGGCTCTAGCGATATGACGCAACACTTCTTTTTGTTCGTGAATACCCTGCATGTTGACCGAGCTGTATCCAAAACGCTACTGATTCTACTCTCCTGAATTTTCTCCATTTATGCTCACGAAACAGTCAAATCCTTTTCTGTATCTACCCTCATTTATCTCACTGTCCTTGTCTATCACGATGAATCCGTATTTATCGGTGTTCCAACAGGCCGAGCACAAGTCTTTGAACTGCGCGTAGGTCATATCGGTGTTTACATGATCGTCGTATACGTGTCTCAAATTCATCTCATCTTGCTTAAATAGAACTAAAAGATTGGTATTGTCACGCACTAGATGCTTAGGGATGCGGGCATAGGTCTGACAAAGATAGAAGCAATCCACGTTCTTGTGTCTCCCCATACAGAAGAAAGCTCTGATGTTATCCTGCTTCTCACATGCTACGTCATCAAAGACGATGATCGAATTGGGTAGAGCGTCGTTCGGTACAACTACTTGTTCATGCTCGTCAAACGGAAAGTACTCGACGCCATCTACACCCTCGATTAACTGCTGAAGGAACTTGTACTTGGGTTGATTCAACGATTTTGAGTAGATGTAGATATTTTCAAATCGCAGACCGTTAGGATGTGTTATCAGGGTGAGTAATGCATTAGTCTTGCCGCAGTTGGACGGTCCGCAAAATACCGCGCGAACGCTGTTTGGCAGCAAATCACCGTGCCGTTTTTCAGTTCCGACATCCCGTTGCACGACTTTGTCGAAATTCATTACAGGTAGCTTGATAGGTTGTTTCTCGAACCTCATCTCGACTCTGACTGAAGCCAAACAGTATAAATATCGTGTTTATAAAGATAATTCCTCATTCGCGTACAGATCGTCGACATGATCGTGCACAAAACCAAGACAGGTACTCGTAAGCGTCGTGGGATAGGTTTGGTCAACAGGATTATCAACAGTCTTCCGGTAGAGTTGCATCTACCCGGTTATCAGTACTGCGGACCTGGTACCAAATTAGCGAAAAGACTCGCACGAGGCGATCCAGGAATAAATCCTCTCGACGCAGCCTGCAAGGAACACGATATCGCCTACTCACAGAATCGAGACAATCTTGAAGCTAGAAGTGCGGCAGATAAGATTTTAGCTGAAAGAGCCTGGAAACGGGTACTTGCCACAGACGCAAATATCGGTGAGAAAGCAGCCGCTTGGGCAGTGATGAACGCGATGAAGGCGAAAACTAAGCTTGGCATGGGAATCCGGAAGCCGGTGGTACTGAGAAAGGCTATCGATGCCGCCAAACGGTCCATGGTTCCCGGCAAAACTGCAAAAGTAGCCATCAAGTCTGCATTGAAGGGTGCACGAGGCGCTGTTAGAAAGGCCGGTGGTAGATGCAATGTACGTTCTCCACGGATTCTACCTGTTCCATCTAAAGTTGGCGGCTTTTTACCATTCCTCATACCCCTTTTTGCCGGGCTCAGTGCTACGGGCGCGTTAGCTGGTGGTGCAGCAGGTATCGCAAAAGCGGTGAATGACGCAAGCTCCGCCAAAAGACGATTGGAAGAGAGTCAACGGCACAACAAAACTATGGAAGCTATCGCTCTAGGCAAGGGGCTTCATCTGAAACCGTACAGGAAAGGTTTAGGAATTCATCTGAAAGAACAGCCAAAAAACTAAAAGTGACGCTACCGCGACGGGCGCTAACTGACGTGGACCTGTTAAAGTACGCGACGGCCCTGAACATTCCGCATTTTCGCGGTGTCTTTATGCGTAACGATTTGCCTGAGGACGGACCGCGTAGGCGTGAATCGGCAATCGTGAATCTAGATGATAAAGATGGTCCCGGTACACATTGGGTCGCGTACCGAAAGAACGGTGACGAAGTTGTTTATTTTGACAGTTTCGGTAACCTTCGTCCACCGTCGGACCTCGTCAGATACCTTGGTGTTGGTGGCGTTAAATATAACCATGAAAGATATCAAGACTACGATACGTTCAACTGTGGCCACGTGTGTCTCGAGTTTCTATATAAGCATGCGACGTAATTCCTCGAAATCAGTTCGACTTTCGCAGTAGGCATGGACGATTCGTACACACTAACCGTATCGGGGAACTCCTCGGTCCTCGAGAGTCAGTACTTTCCCCCTATTGAACTTTCCCCTCTCAAGAATTACTCCCTAGGTCTCGTTGAATTACTGACTTTCAATTCGATTCCTAACGTAGACGTTGGTCATAACAAGATTTACGTAGGCGAAGAAGTAGTGATTATACCCACCGGCAGCTATGAGATAGAGGATATAGAGAGCTATGTACAGGGTGTATTATTGAATAAGGGTATCACCATCAACATCAAACCGAATAATAACACACTGTGTAGCGAAATTAAATGCAGTCACCCTGTAAATTTTGTACCAGACGATTCTATAGGCAGCCTATTAGGTTTCACTCCACGTGTTCTGCAACCAGATAAAGTTCACCAGTCTGACCTTCCCGTGACTATTCTCAAAGTAAACGCATTGCGAGTCGAGTGTAATATTACAACGGGTGCCTACGTCAATGAGCGCAAAGTACACACCATTCATGAATTTTTTCCCGTCGTTCCACCCGGATATAAGATCGTTGAAGTACCGTCTCACGTCATTTACCTGCCAGTCACCGTAAGGACAATAGATCATATTCAACTCCGTATAGTCGATCAAGACGGGGATTTGGTCAATTTTCGTGGAGAGGTTATAACTGTAAGGTTGCATATCAAGGCTCAATAATGGGAATAGTATATAACAGAAATAGTTATATTAGTAAGGTGAGATGTCCCGAACAAGTCAGTCGTCAACCAGTTCTCAAAGAGCTGACATCTCAGAACGTGCTGCTTCTGAAAAGCTTAGGTCTCAAGGTCACACCTTTTGGAAGAGGAATTTCCGCAAAATAAGAGTACGATTCGCTTGTATCTGTGCCATCCGCTGTATACCATGGAGGAGGAAATCTTAGACATTCAAACACCCGTCGCCTTTGATGAGTCTATCGCACATTACGAGGTTCACGCACACAAGCCTTATGCCTCATCGAGTTTCAATAACAGTGACGAGATTCGTATCGCTGTTCAACATCAAGACCTGTGCGTATTACCGTGCAAGAGTTCATTGCATGTGTATGGGAGGATAGTCAAGGCCGATGGATCTCTGTCGACTACCGCAACACTGGTCAACAACGCTGTTTGTCATCTGTTTGAGGAAATGCGGTACGAGATGAATGCCATTGAGATCGATAGGAGCAAGAACGTCGGTCTCACCAGTCTCATGAAAGGTTACCCTTCTTTGAGACCTGGTCAGAATTGGATGATGGAGAATGCTGGTTGGCTTAATGTGAATGCAAGCCATGCCGATGGTAGCTTCGACGTATGCATACCGTTGAAGATGATGCTAGGGTTCGCTGAAGACTATCGCAAGATAATCGTCAACGCCAAGCACGAATTGATCCTGACCCGTTCGAAGACCGATGCGAACGCGGTTTTGCAAACTCAAGAAGAGGAATTCAAAATCCTGATCGATAAAGTAGAATGGTTGTTACCATATGTTAAGCTCTCGGACGAGCGAAAAATACAGCTATTAAATTTCATCGAGAGAGATGCACCGATCTCAATGAGTTTTCGTAATTGGGAATTGTACGAGTACCCTGTACTGCCCACCACCTCGAAACACGTTTGGACTGTTAAGACGTCGACTCAGCTGGAGAAACCTCGCTACGTCATACTGGGTTTCCAAACAAGCCGGAAGAACAAGCTAAACAAAAACGCTAGCCATTTCGATCACTGCAATATCACCGATGTTAAGCTCTTCCTGAATTCTCAATGTTATCCCTACGGGAACCTGAATCTCGATATGAGTCATAATCAGTATGCTATGTTGTACGAGATGTTTGCAAATTTCCAAACCTCCTATTACGGCAAGGAACCCGAACCATTGCTGAAGAAGAGTGAATTTCTACAGTACGCTCCCCTATTCGTCATTGACTGTTCGAAACAAAACGAGTCTCTCAAGTTTGGACCTGTAGACGTTCGTCTAGAGTTTGAAGCCAAAGAAAACTTTCCTACTGATACGTCAGCCTATTGTTTAATCTTACACGATCGAGTAGTCGAATACAATCCTATAAGTGGTGGAGTAAAGAAATTAGTATAAGTCTGTACATAATCATTCAAACTGTACATTAATGTATTTCTACAGATAAGCTTTTTTCAATAAATATATATAATGTATATATGTGTCGTCTTAATCATTACCAGCCTTTATGCCGCTCAGCGGTATCTAATTACTCTAGAGTAAGCTAAGCGAGAGAGACAAGGATGGAGATCTGAGAGGTTACATGAAGAAAATCAGCATTAATACTTTTGTAAATTATTTCAATATTTATTTAACCATTCACTGTTGAATATACAAATTTATCGATTTATTTTACATTGTGGACAATTTTTAATCATAGGAGTAGGTCCATCGAACTCATCGTTCAGCGAACAATAATGTAATTGACACTTTCGGCAGCCTGCGATGTCTTTATCCTTCTTCATAGCCTCCGATAACTTGTCCCACACCTCATCGATGACGTCTCTACCGTAGATGAGGATGAATTCTTTTGTTAAAAGTGCAATGTCTTCTGCTTTCATTCGTTTCAAACTCCCTACTTGAAGGTATATGTGCAATGATTTATGAAGGGATCCAGTACAGTTCTCCAAATACCAAGTTTTCAGTCGTTGAACATTTTCCCAAGCACACTGATACCTGGGCACGTTCCCGTGATCGTCCTCGTGCCAACCAATCACTTCCATGTGCTGTAGCATTTGAAGACTCAAACATCCCAGTTCTCCCAATTCGATCACAGATTTTGAGTCATCGTTGATGACTTTTTCGACCCACTTTTTCTTCTCCTCTCCTTTCACATAGATATAAGTTGCACGTTCGACAACTTTTTTGACTACTTTTTGCACATCGTCGTAAGGCATATCACCAGTATTCCACGGTATTCCATGATGATTTCGCGTCAACCAAGCGTTGGTAGCTCTACATTTAGCCGATAATGCCTGCCAAGGACACGGTGGTTTGAAGAGGATGCGAACCAGACCTTGTTTGCCCGTTTCGTCCGCCTGAACAGTGATAACACCGAGTTCCTTTGGTATGAATTCGTTATTAGATTGTCGGAAACCTTGCACGTCTAGCATCATCTCCATTATGAAATCGGATTTTTTTTTTGGAGACGTTATAAGAAAAGAAGCTGCACCACTTGAAGATCGGTTGAATACTAATTTTCGAGTTTAAATTTTCCGTTCTTTTATAGCTGACAACCCCCCCACTAATTTCAATCAAAGAAAATCTAGAACCTTCCAAAAGATCTTTCCAGACTCGCTTATTCCGAGAACTAATTTTCTGAGAATCAATTATCGGCTTATCATAATTTTGTATCTTAACACGCAAAGTAACTCGATCCCTCAGAAACTTCCAACAGAGTGCCGACAAATTCCAAGAACCGTTTGTTTTGAAAATTCCACGAATCATTAGCCAAGACTTGCATCTGCAGGTTTTTGCAGACGATTCGCAGGGGTATCAAATCTCACAGGGTGCCGAAAAAATTCCAGGAACTGACCTTGAGGAAGCTTCTGGAAGCAAGGGTTAGAATAAGGGTGTGTGACGTCATATTAAAGGCGCGTGACGTCAATTTTAGGGTATGTGACGTCATATTAAGGGTGCGTGACGTCAAACTAAGGGTGTGTGACGTCAATTTTAGGGTATGTGACGTCATATTAAGGGTATGTGACGTCATATTAAGGGCATATGACGTCATATTAAGGGTGTGTGACGTCAAACTAAGGGTGCGTGCCGCCATTTTTTAAGGGTGCGTGACGTCATTTCGACAGGTCTGGGGTGCGTGACGTCATTTCGACAGGTCTGAACAAGCCGGCAGCGATCAGCGAGCATGACGTCATCCTATCACCCCCCTCCACCACCCTCACACGGACACGCCGGACGCATGCATGTGTGTGTGCGTGTACGTGTGCACTCACACTTTTCTATCCAGAACCCGCCTAGAGTATCTACTAACGCGTTTTTCGCGTAAATGCGAGGTATTTCGTAACTGAAACCGTTTCCAACGGATGCGGCGGAACATTCTACCCCAGAAAAGTGTATAATTGAGCCGAAATATGATGAAAAATTTCATCATGTTATGACGCGTTTTTCTCGTAAACGCGAGGTATTTCGGATCTGGAACCTTTTCCAACGGCTTCAGCGGATCAAATTACACCAGAAAAGTGTATAATTGAGCCGAAATATGATGAAAAATTTCCTGATGTCATGACGCGTTTTTTTCGTAAACGCGAGGTATTTCGGATCTGAAACCTTTTTCAACGGATTCAGCAAAACATTCTACCCCAGAAAAGTGTATAATTGAGCCGGAATATAACAAAAAATTTTCTCATGTTATAACGCGTTTTTTCCGTGAACGCGCGGTATTTCGAATCTGAAACCTTTTCCAACGGATTCAGCAAATCAAATTACCGAGGAAAAGTGTATAATTAAGCCGAAATATTACAAAAAATTTCTACATGTTATATCGCGTTTTTCTCATGAACGCGAGATATTTTGGATCTATAACCTTTTCCAACGGGATCAGCGGAATATTCTTCCCCAGAAAAGTGTATACTCAAGCCGAAATATGATAGAAAATTTTACCATAATCTAACGCGTTTTTCTCGTAAACGCGAGGTATTTCGGATCTGGAACCTTTTCCAATGGATTCAGCGGATCAAATTACCCCAGAAAAGTGTATATTTGAGCCGGAATATTACAAAAAATTTCCTCATGTTAAAACGCGTTTTTAGCGTAAACGCAAGGTATTTCGGATCTGAAACCGTTTTCAACGGATGCGGCGGAACATTCTACCCCAGAAAAGTGTATAATTAAGCCGAAATATGATAAAAAATTTCCTCATGTTATAACGCGTTTTTCTCGTAAACGCGAGGTATTTCGGAACTGGAACCTTTTCCAACGGATTCAGCGGAACATTCTACCCCAGAAAAGTGTATAATTTAGCCAGAATATTACAAAAATTTCCTCATGTTATATCGCGTTTTTCTCATGAACGCGAGATATTTTGGATCTGAAACCTCTTCCAACGGATTCAGCGGAATATTCTCCCCCAGAAAAGTGTATACTCAAGCCGAAATATGATAGAAAATTTTCTCATAATCTAACGCGTTTTTCTCGTAAACGCGAGGTATTTCGGATCTGGAACCTTTTACAATGGATTCAGTGGATCAAATTACCCCGGAAAAGTGTATATTTGAGCCGGAATATTACAAAAAATTTCCTCATGTTAAAACGCGTTTTTCGCGTAAACGCAAGGTATTTTGGATCTGAAACCGTGTCCAACGGATGCGGCGACACATTCTACCCCAGAAAAGTGTATACTCAAGCCGAAATATGATAAAAAATTTCCTCATGTTATAACGCGTTTTTCTCGTAAACGCGAGGTATTTCGGAACTGGAACCCTTTCCAACGGATTCAGCGGAACATTCTACCCCGGAAAAGTGTATAATTTAGCCAGAATATTACAAAAAATTCCCTCATGTTATATCGCGTTTTTCTCATAAACGCGAGATATTTTGGATCTAAAACCTCTTCCAACGGATTCAGCGGAACATTCTCCCCCAGAAAAGTGTATACTCAAGCCGAAATATGATAGAAAATTTTCTCATAATCTAACGCGTTTTTCTCGTAAACGCGAGGTATTTCGAATCTGGAACCTTTTACAATGGATTCAGTGGATCAAATTACCCCAGAAAAGTATATTTGAGCCGGAATATTCCAAAAAATTTCCTCATGTTAAAACGCGTTTTTCGCGTAAACGCAAGGTATTTTGGATCTGAAACCGTGTCCAACGGATGCGGCGACACATTCTACCCCAGAAAAGTGTATACTCAAGCCGAAATATGATAGAAAATTTTCTCATAATCTAACGCATTTTTCTCGTAAACGCGAGGTATTTCGGATGTGGAACCTGTTCCAATGGATTCAGTGGATCAAATTACCCCAGAAAAGTGTATATTTGAGCCGGAATATTACAAAAATTTCCTCATGTTAAAACGCGTTTTTTGCGTGAACGCAAGGTATTTTGGATCTGAAACCGTTTCCAACGGATGCGGCGGAACATTCTACCCCAGAAAAGTGTATAATTGAGCCGAAATATGATAAAAAATTTCCTGATGTTATAACGCGTTTTTCTCGTAAACGCCAGGTATTTCGGATCTGAAACCTTTTCCAACGGCTTCAGCGGATCAAATTACACTAGAAAAGTGTATAATTGAGCCGAAATATGATGAAAAATTTCCTTTTGTTATGACGCGTTTTTCTCGTCAACGCGAGGTATTTCGGATCTGGAACCTTTTCCAACGGATTCAGCGGAATAAATCACCCCAGAAAAGTGTATAATTGACTCGAAATATTACAAGGAATTTCCTCATGTTATAACGCGTTTTTCTCACGAACGCGAGAAATTTCGGATCTGGAACATTTTCCAACGGATTCAGCGGAACAAATCACCCCAGAAAAGTGTATAATTGACCCGAAATATTACAAGGAATTTCCTTATGTTATAACGCGTTCTTCTCATGAACGCGAGAAATTTCGGATCTGAAACCTTTTCCAACGTCTTCAGCATATCAAATTACCCCAGAAAAGTGTATAATTGAGCCGAAATATGGAAAAAAATTTCCTCATGTTATATCGCGTTTTTCTCATGAACGCGAGATATTTTGGATCTGAAACCTCTTCCAAGGGATTCAGCGGAACATACTCTCCCAGAAAAGTGTATACTCAAGCCGAAATATGATAGAAAATTTTCTCATAATCTAACGCGTTTTTCTCGTAAACGCGAGGTATTTCGGATCTGGAACCTTTTACAATGGATTCAGTGGATCAAATTACCCCAGAAAAGTGTATATTTGAGCCGGAATATTCCAAAAAATTTCCTCATGTTAAAACGCGTTTTTCGCGTAAACGCAAGGTATTTTGGATCTGAAACCGTGTCCAACGGATGCGGCGACACATTCTACCCCAGAAAAGTGTATACTCAAGCCGAAATATGATAGAAAATTTTCTCCTAATCTAACGCATTTTTCTCGTAAACGCGAGGTATTTCGGATGTGGAACCTGTTCCAATGGATTCAGTGGATCAAATCACCCCAGAAAAGTGTATAATTGACTCGAAATATTACAAGGAATTTCCTCATGTTATAACGCGTTTTTCTCACGAACGCGAGAAATTTCGGATCTGGAACATTTTCCAACGGATTCAGCGGAACAAATCACCCCAGAAAAGTGTATAATTGACCCGAAATATTACAAGGAATTTCCTTATGTTATAACGCGTTCTTCTCATGAACGCGAGAAATTTCGGATCTGAAACCTTTTCCAACGTCTTCAGCATATCAAATTACCCCAGAAAAGTGTATAATTGAGCCGAAATATGGAAAAAAATTTCCTCATGTTATATCGCGTTTTTCTCATGAACGCGAGATATTTTGGATCTGAAACCTCTTCCAACGGATTCAGCGGAACATACTCTCCCAGAAAAGTGTATACTCAAGCCGAAATATGATAGAAAATTTTCTCATAATCTAACGCGTTTTTCTCGTAAACGCGAGGTATTTCGGATCTGGAACCTTTTACAATGGATTCAGTGGATCAAATTACCCCAGAAAAGTGTATATTTGAGCCGGAATATTCCAAAAAATTTCCTCATGTTAAAACGCGTTTTTCGCGTAAACGCAAGGTATTTTGGATCTGAAACCGTGTCCAACGGATGCGGCGACACATTCTACCCCAGAAAAGTGTATACTCAAGCCGAAATATGATAGAAAATTTTCTCCTAATCTAACGCATTTTTCTCGTAAACGCGAGGTATTTCGGATGTGGAACCTGTTCCAATGGATTCAGTGGATCAAATTACCCCAGAAAAGTGTATTTTTGAGCCGGAATATTACAAAAATTTCCTCATGTTAAAACGCGTTTTTTGCGTGAACGCAAGGTATTTTGGATCTGAAACCGTTTCCAACGGATGCGGCGAAACATTCTACCCCAGAAAAGTGTATAATTGAGCCGAAATATGATAAAAAATTTCCTGATGTTATAACGCGTTTTTTCTCGTAAGCGCCAGGTATTTCGGATCTGAAACCTTTTCCAACGGCTTCAGCGGATCAAATTACACTAGAAAAGTGTATAATTGAGCCGAAATATGATGAAAAATTTCCTTTTGTTATGACGCGTTTTTCTCGTCAACGCGAGGTATTTCGGATCTGGAACCTTTTCCAACGGATTCAGCGGAATAAATCACCCCAGAAAAGTGTATACTCAAGCCGAAATATGATAGAAAATTTTCTCATAATCTAACGCGTTTTTCTCGTAAACGCGAGGTATTTCGGATCTGGAACCTTTTACAATGGATTCAGTGGATCAAATTACCCCGGAAAAGTGTATATTTGAGCCGGAATATTACAAAAAATTTCCTCATGTTAAAACGCGTTTTTCGCGTAAACGCAAGGTATTTTGGATCTGAAACCGTGTCCAACGGATGCGGCGACACATTCTACCCCAGAAAAGTGTATACTCAAGCCGAAATATGATAGAAAATTTTCTCATAATCTAACGCATTTTTCTCGTAAACGCGAGGTATTTCGGATGTGGAACCTGTTCCAATGGATTCAGTGGATCAAATTACCCCAGAAAAGTGTATATTTGAGCCGGAATATTACAAAAATTTCTTCATGTTAAAACGCGTTTTTTGCGTGAACGCAAGGTATTTTGGATCTGAAACCGTTTCCAACGGATGCTGCGGAACATTCTACCCCAGAAAAGTGTACAATTAAGCCGAAATATGATAAAAAATTTCCTCATGTTATAACGCGTTTTTCTCGTAAACGCGAGGTATTTCGGAACTGGAACCTTTTCCAACGGATTCAGCGGAACATTCTACCCCAAAAAAGTGTATAATTTAGCCAGAATATTACAAAAAATTTCCTCATGTTATATCGCGTTTTTCTCATGAACGCGAGATATTTTGGATCTGAAACCTCTTCCAACGGATTCAGCGGAACATTCTCCCCCAGAAAAGTGTATACTCAAGCCGAAATATGATAGAAAATTTTCTCATAATCTAACGCGTTTTTCTCGTAAACGCGAGGTATTTCGAATCTGGAACCTTTTACAATGGATTCAGTGGATCAAATTACCCCAGAAAAGTATATTTGAGCCGGAATATTACAAAAAATTTCCTCATGTTAAAACGCGTTTTTCGCGTAAACGCAAGGTATTTTGGATCTGAAACCGTGTCCAACGGATACGGCGACACATTCTACCCCAGAAAAGTGTATACTCAAGCCGAAATATGATAGAAAATTTTCTCATAATCTCACGCATTTTTCTCGTAAACGCGAGGTATTTCGGATGTGGAACCTGTTCCAATGAATTCAGTGGATCAAATTACCCCAGAAAAGTGTATATTTAAGCCGGAATATTACAAAAATTTCCTCATGTTAAAACGCGTTTTTTGCGTGAACGCAAGGTATTTTGGATCTGAAACCGTTTCCAACGGATGCGGCGGAACATTCTACCCCAGAAAAGTGTATAATTGAGCCGAAATATGATAAAAAATTTCCTGATGTTATAACTCGTTTTTCTCGTAAACGCCAGGTATTTCGGATCTGAAACCTTTTCCAACGGCTTCAGCGGATCAAATTACACTAGAAAAGTGTATAATTGAGCCGAAATATGATGAAAAATTTCCTTATGTTATGACGCGTTTTTCTCGTCAACGCGAGGTATTTCGGATCTGGAACCTTTTCCAACGGATTCAGCGGAATAAATTACCCCAGAAAAGTGTATAATTGACTCGAAATATTACAAGGAATTTCCTTATGTTATAACGCGTTCTTCTCATGAACGCGAGAAATTTCGGATCTGAAACCTTTTTCAACGTCTTCAGCATATCAAATTACACCAGAAAAGTGTATAATTGAGCCGAAATATGGAAAAAAATTCTCTCATGTTATAACGCGTTTTTTTCGTGAACGCGAGGTATTTCGAATCTGAAACCGTTTCCGAAGGATGCGGCGGAACATTCTACCCCAGAAAAGTGTATATTTGAGCCGAAATATTACAAAAAATTTCCTCATGTTAAAACGCGTTTTTCGCGTAAACACAAGGTATTTTGGATCTGAAACCGTGTCCAACGGATGCGGCGACACATTCTACCCCAGAAAAGTGTATACTCAAGCCGAAATATGATAGAAAATTTTCTCATAATCTAACGCATCTTTCTCGTAAACGCGAGGTATTTCGGATGTGGAACCTGTTCCAATGGATTCAGTGGATCAAATTACCCCAGAAAAGTGTATATTTGAGCCGGAATATTACAAAAATTTCCTCATGTTAAAACGCGTTTTTTGCGTGAACGCAAGGTATTTTGGATCTGAAACCGTTTCCAACGGATGCTGCGGAACATTCTACCCCAGAAAAGTGTATAATTAAGCCGAAATATGATAAAAAATTTCCTCATGTTATAACGCGTTTTTCTCGTAAACGCGAGGTATTTCGGAACTGGAACCTTTTCCAACGGATTCAGCGGAACATTCTACCCCAAAAAAGTGTATAATTTAGCCAGAATATTACAAAAAATTTCCTCATGTTATATCGCGTTTTTCTCATGAACGCGAGATATTTTGGATCTGAAACCTCTTCCAACGGATTCAGCGGAACATTCTCCCCCAGAAAAGTGTATACTCAAGCCGAAATATGATAGAAAATTTTCTCATAATCTAACGCGTTTTTCTCGTAAACGCGAGGTATTTCGGATCTGGAACCTTTTACAATGGATTCAGTGGATCAAATTACCCCAGAAAAGTGTATATTTGAGCCGGAATATTCCAAAAAATTTCCTCATGTTAAAACGCGTTTTTCGCGTAAACGCAAGGTATTTTGGATCTGAAACCGTGTCCAACGGATGCGGCGACACATTCTACCCCAGAAAAGTGTATACTCAAGCCGAAATATGATAGAAAATTTTCTCATAATCTAACGCATTTTTCTCGTAAACGCGAGGTATTTCGGATGTGGAACCTGTTCCAATGGATTCAGTGGATCAAATTACCCCAGAAAAGTGTATATTTGAGCCGGAATATTACAAAAATTTCCTCATGTTAAAACGCGTTTTTTGCGTGAACGCAAGGTATTTTGGATCTGAAACCGTTTCCAACGGATGCGGCGGAACATTCTACCCCAGAAAAGTGTATAATTGAGCCGAAATATGATAAAAAATTTCCTGATGTTATAACGCGTTTTTCTCGTAAACGCCAGGTATTTCGGATCTGAAACCTTTTCCAACGGCTTCAGCGGATCAAATTACACTAGAAAAGTGTATAATTGAGCCGAAATATGATGAAAAATTTCCTTTTGTTATGACGCGTTTTTCTCGTCAACGCGAGGTATTTCGGATCTGGAACCTTTTCCAACGGATTCAGCGGAATAAATCACCCCAGAAAAGTGTATAATTGACTCGAAATATTACAAGGAATTTCCTCATGTTATAACGCGTTTTTCTCACGAACGCGAGAAATTTCGGATCTGGAACATTTTCCAACGGATTCAGCGGAACAAATCACCCCAGAAAAGTGTATAATTGACCCGAAATATTACAAGGAATTTCCTTATGTTATAACGCGTTCTTCTCATGAACGCGAGAAATTTCGGATCCGAAACCTTTTCCAACGTCTTCAGCATATCAAATTACCCCAGAAAAGTGTATAATTGAGCCGAAATATGGAAAAAAATTTCCTCATGTTATATCGCGTTTTTCTCATGAACGCGAGATATTTTGGATCTGAAACCTCTTCCAACGGATTCAGCGGAACATTCTCTCCCAGAAAAGTGTATACTCAAGCCGAAATATGATAGAAAATTTTCTCATAATCTAACGCGTTTTTCTCGTAAACGCGAGGTATTTCGGATCTGGAACCTTTTACAATGGATTCAGTGGATCAAATTACCCCAGAAAAGTGTATATTTGAGCCGGAATATTCCAAAAAATTTCCTCATGTTAAAACGCGTTTTTCGCGTAAACGCAAGGTATTTTGGATCTGAAACCGTGTCCAACGGATGCGGCGACACATTCTACCCCAGAAAAGTGTATACTCAAGCCGAAATATGATAGAAAATTTTCTCATAATCTAACGCATTTTTCTCGTAAACGCGAGGTATTTCGGATGTGGAACCTGTTCCAATGGATTCAGTGGATCAAATTACCCCAGAAAAGTGTATATTTAGGCCGGAATATTACAAAAATTTCCTCATGTTAAAACGCGTTTTTTGCGTGAACGCAAGGTATTTTGGATCTGAAACCGTTTCCAACGGATGTGGCGGAACATTCTACCCCAGAAAAGTGTATAATTGAGCCGAAATATGATAAAAAATTTCCTGATGTTATAACGCGTTTTTCTCGTAAACGCCAGGTATTTCGGATCTGAAACCTTTTCCAACGGCTTCAGCGGATCAAATTACACTAGAAAAGTGTATAATTGAGCCGAAATATGATGAAAAATTTCCTTTTGTTATGACGCGTTTTTCTCGTCAACGCGAGGTATTTCGGATCTGGAACCTTCTCCAACGGATTCAGCGGAATAAATCACCCCAGAAAAGTGTATAATTGACTCGAAATATTACAAGGAATTTCCTCATGTTATAACGCGTTTTTCTCACGAACGCGAGAAATTTCGGATCTGGAACATTTTCCAACGGATTCAGCGGAACAAATCACCCCAGAAAAGTGTATAATTGACCCGAAATATTACAAGGAATTTCCTTATGTTATAACGCGTTCTTCTCATGAACGCGAGAAATTCCGGATCTGAAACCTTTTCCAACGTCTTCAGCATATCAAATTAGCCCAGAAAAGTGTATAATTGAGCCGAAATATGGAAAAAAATTCCCTCATGTTATAACGCGTTTTTTTCGTGAACGCGAGGTATTTTGAATCTGAAACCGTTTCCAACGGATGCAGCGGAACATTCTACCCCAGAAAAGTGTATATTTGAGCCGGAATATTACAAAAAATTTCCTCATGTTAAAACGCGTTTTTCGCGTAAACGCAAGGTATTTTGGATCTGAAACCGTGTCCAACGGATGCGGCGACGAATTCTACCCCAGAAAAGTGTATACTCAAGCCGAAATATGATAGAAAATTTTCTCCTAATCTAACGCATTTTTCTCGTAAACGCGAGGTATTTCGGATGTGGAACCTGTTCCAATGGATTCAGTGGATCAAATTACCCCAGAAAAGTGTATTTTTGAGCCGGAATATTACAAAAATTTCCTCATGTTAAAACGCGTTTTTTGCGTGAACGCAAGGTATTTTGGATCTGAAACCGTTTCCAACGGATGCGGCGGAACATTCTACCCCAGAAAAGTGTATAATTGAGCCGAAATATGATAAAAAATTTCCTCATGTTATAACGCGTTTTTCTCGTAAACGCGAGGTATTTCGGAACTGGAACCTTTTCCAACGGATTCAGCGTAACATTCTACCCCAGAAAAGTGTATAATTTAGCCAGAATATTACAAAAAATTTCCTCATGTTATATCGCGTTTTTCTCATGAACGCGAGATATTTTGGATCTGAAACCTCTTCCAACGGATTCAGCGGAACATTCTCCCCCAGGAAAGTGTATACTCAAGCCGAAATATGATAGAAAATTTTCTCATAATCTAACGCGTTTTTCTCGTAAACGCGAGGTATTTCGGATCTGGAACCTTTTACAATGGATTCAGTGGATCAAATTACCCCAGAAAAGTGTATATTTGAGCCGGAATATTACAAAAATTTCCTCATGTTAAAACGCGTTTTTTGCGTGAACGCAAGGTATTTTGGATCTGAAACCGTTTCCAACGGATGCGGCGAAACATTCTACCCCAGAAAAGTGTATAATTGAGCCGAAATATGATAAAAAATTTCCTGATGTTATAACGCGTTTTTTCTCGTAAACGCCAGGTATTTCGGATCTGAAACCTTTTCCAACGGCTTCAGCGGATCAAATAACACTAGAAAAGTGTATAATTGAGCCGAAATATGATGAAAAATTTCCTTTCGTTATGACGCGTTTTTCTCGTCAACGCGAGGTATTTCGGATCTGGAACCTTTTCCAACGGATTCAGCGGAATAAATCACCCCAGAAAAGTGTATACTCAAGCCGAAATATGATAGAAAATTTTCTCATAATCTAACGCGTTTTTCTCGTAAACGCGAGGTATTTCGGATCTGGAACCTTTTACAATGGATTCAGTGGATCAAATTACCCCGGAAAAGTGTATATTTGAGCCGGAATATTACAAAAAATTTCCTCATGTTAAAACGCGTTTTTCGCGTAAACGCAAGGTATTTTGGATCTGAAACCGTGTCCAACGGATGCGGCGACACATTCTACCCCAGAAAAGTGTATACTCAAGCCGAAATATGATAGAAAATTTTCTCATAATCTAACGCATTTTTCTCGTAAACGCGAGGTATTTCGGATGTGGAACCTGTTCCAATGGATTCAGTGGATCAAATTACCCCAGAAAAGTGTATATTTGAGCCGGAATATTACAAAAATTTCTTCATGTTAAAACGCGTTTTTTGCGTGAACGCAAGGTATTTTGGATCTGAAACCGTTTCCAACGGATGCTGCGGAACATTCTACCCCAGAAAAGTGTATAATTAAGCCGAAATATGATAAAAAATTTCCTCATGTTATAACGCGTTTTTCTCGTAAACGCGAGGTATTTCGGAACTGGAACCTTTTCCAACGGATTCAGCGGAACATTCTACCCCGGAAAAGTGTATAATTTAGCCAGAATATTACAAAAAATTCCCTCATGTTATATCGCGTTTTTCTCATAAACGCGAGATATTTTGGATCTAAAACCTCTTCCAACGGATTCAGCGGAACATTCTCCCCCAGAAAAGTGTATACTCAAGCCGAAATATGATAGAAAATTTTCTCATAATCTAACGCGTTTTTCTCGTAAACGCGAGGTATTTCGAATCTGGAACCTTTTACAATGGATTCAGTGGATCAAATTACCCCAGAAAAGTATATTTGAGCCGGAATATTACAAAAAATTTCCTCATGTTAAAACGCGTTTTTCGCGTAAACGCAAGGTATTTTGGATCTGAAACCGTGTCCAACGGATACGGCGACACATTCTACCCCAGAAAAGTGTATACTCAAGCCGAAATATGATAGAAAATTTTCTCATAATCTCACGCATTTTTCTCGTAAACGCGAGGTATTTCGGATGTGGAACCTGTTCCAATGAATTCAGTGGATCAAATTACCCCAGAAAAGTGTATATTTAAGCCGGAATATTACAAAAATTTCCCCATGTTAAAACGCGTTTTTTGCGTGAACGCAAGGTATTTTGGATCTGAAACCGTTTCCAACGGATGCGGCGGAACATTCTACCCCAGAAAAGTGTATAATTGAGCCGAAATATGATAAAAAATTTCCTGATGTTATAACTCGTTTTTCTCGTAAACGCCAGGTATTTCGGATCTGAAACCTTTTCCAACGGCTTCAGCGGATCAAATTACACTAGAAAAGTGTATAATTGAGCCGAAATATGATGAAAAATTTCCTTATGTTATGACGCGTTTTTCTCGTCAACGCGAGGTATTTCGGATCTGGAACCTTTTCCAACGGATTCAGCGGAATAAATTACCCCAGAAAAGTGTATAATTGACTCGAAATATTACAAGGAATTTCCTTATGTTATAACGCGTTCTTCTCATGAACGCGAGAAATTTCGGATCTGAAACCTTTTTCAACGTCTTCAGCATATCAAATTACACCAGAAAAGTGTATAATTGAGCCGAAATATGGAAAAAAATTCTCTCATGTTATAACGCGTTTTTTTCGTGAACGCGAGGTATTTCGAATCTGAAACCGTTTCCGAAGGATGCGGCGGAACATTCTACCCCAGAAAAGTGTATATTTGAGCCGAAATATTACAAAAAATTTCCTCATGTTAAAACGCGTTTTTCGCGTAAACACAAGGTATTTTGGATCTGAAACCGTGTCCAACGGATGCGGCGACACATTCTACCCCAGAAAAGTGTATACTCAAGCCGAAATATGATAGAAAATTTTCTCATAATCTAACGCATCTTTCTCGTAAACGCGAGGTATTTCGGATGTGGAACCTGTTCCAATGGATTCAGTGGATCAAATTACCCCAGAAAAGTGTATATTTGAGCCGGAATATTACAAAAATTTCCTCATGTTAAAACGCGTTTTTTGCGTGAACGCAAGGTATTTTGGATCTGAAACCGTTTCCAACGGATGCTGCGGAACATTCTACCCCAGAAAAGTGTATAATTAAGCCGAAATATGATAAAAAATTTCCTCATGTTATAACGCGTTTTTCTCGTAAACGCGAGGTATTTCGGAACTGGAACCTTTTCCAACGGATTCAGCGGAACATTCTACCCCAAAAAAGTGTATAATTTAGCCAGAATATTACAAAAAATTTCCTCATGTTATATCGCGTTTTTCTCATGAACGCGAGATATTTTGGATCTGAAACCTCTTCCAACGGATTCAGCGGAACATTCTCCCCCAGAAAAGTGTATACTCAAGCCGAAATATGATAGAAAATTTTCTCATAATCTAACGCGTTTTTCTCGTAAACGCGAGGTATTTCGGATCTGGAACCTTTTACAATGGATTCAGTGGATCAAATTACCCCAGAAAAGTGTATATTTGAGCCGGAATATTCCAAAAAATTTCCTCATGTTAAAACGCGTTTTTCGCGTAAACGCAAGGTATTTTGGATCTGAAACCGTGTCCAACGGATGCGGCGACACATTCTACCCCAGAAAAGTGTATACTCAAGCCGAAATATGATAGAAAATTTTCTCATAATCTAACGCATTTTTCTCGTAAACGCGAGGTATTTCGGATGTGGAACCTGTTCCAATGGATTCAGTGGATCAAATTACCCCAGAAAAGTGTATATTTGAGCCGGAATATTACAAAAATTTCCTCATGTTAAAACGCGTTTTTTGCGTGAACGCAAGGTATTTTGGATCTGAAACCGTTTCCAACGGATGCGGCGGAACATTCTACCCCAGAAAAGTGTATAATTGAGCCGAAATATGATAAAAAATTTCCTGATGTTATAACGCGTTTTTCTCGTAAACGCCAGGTATTTCGGATCTGAAACCTTTTCCAACGGCTTCAGCGGATCAAATTACACTAGAAAAGTGTATAATTGAGCCGAAATATGATGAAAAATTTCCTTTTGTTATGACGCGTTTTTCTCGTCAACGCGAGGTATTTCGGATCTGGAACCTTTTCCAACGGATTCAGCGGAATAAATCACCCCAGAAAAGTGTATAATTGACTCGAAATATTACAAGGAATTTCCTCATGTGATAACGCGTTTTTCTCACGAACGCGAGAAATTTCGGATCTGGAACATTTTCCAACGGATTCAGCGGAACAAATCACCCCAGAAAAGTGTATAATTGACCCGAAATATTACAAGGAATTTCCTTATGTTATAACGCGTTCTTCTCATGAACGCGAGAAATTTCGGATCTGAAACCTTTTCCAACGTCTTCAGCATATCAAATTACCCCAGAAAAGTGTATAATTGAGCCGAAATATGGAAAAAAATTTCCTCATGTTATATCGCGTTTTTCTCATGAACGCGAGATATTTTGGATCTGAAACCTCTTCCAACGGATTCAGCGGAACATTCTCTCCCAGAAAAGTGTATACTCAAGCCGAAATATGATAGAAAATTTTCTCATAATCTAACGCGTTTTTCTCGTAAACGCGAGGTATTTCGGATCTGGAACCTTTTACAATGGATTCAGTGGATCAAATTACCCCAGAAAAGTGTATATTTGAGCCGGAATATTCCAAAAAATTTCCTCATGTTAAAACGCGTTTTTCGCGTAAACGCAAGGTATTTTGGATCTGAAACCGTGTCCAACGGATGCGGCGACACATTCTACCCCAGAAAAGTGTATACTCAAGCCGAAATATGATAGAAAATTTTCTCATAATCTAACGCATTTTTCTCGTAAACGCGAGGTATTTCGGATGTGGAACCTGTTCCAATGGATTCAGTAGATCAAATTACCCCAGAAAAGTGTATATTTAGGCCGGAATATTACAAAAATTTCCTCATGTTAAAACGCGTTTTTTGCGTGAACGCAAGGTATTTTGGATCTGAAACCGTTTCCAACGGATGTGGCGGAACATTCTACCCCAGAAAAGTGTATAATTGAGCCGAAATATGATAAAAAATTTCCTGATGTTATAACGCGTTTTTCTCGTAAACGCCAGGTATTTCGGATCTGAAACCTTTTCCAACGGCTTCAGCGGATCAAATTACACTAGAAAAGTGTATAATTGAGCCGAAATATGATGAAAAATTTCCTTTTGTTATGACGCGTTTTTCTCGTCAACGCGAGGTATTTCGGATCTGGAACCTTCTCCAACGGATTCAGCGGAATAAATCACCCCAGAAAAGTGTATAATTGACTCGAAATATTACAAGGAATTTCCTCATGTTATAACGCGTTTTTCTCACGAACGCGAGAAATTTCGGATCTGGAACATTTTCCAACGGATTCAGCGGAACAAATCACCCCAGAAAAGTGTATAATTGACCCGAAATATTACAAGGAATTTCCTTATGTTATAACGCGTTCTTCTCATGAACGCGAGAAATTCCGGATCTGAAACCTTTTCCAACGTCTTCAGCATATCAAATTAGCCCAGAAAAGTGTATAATTGAGCCGAAATATGGAAAAAAATTCCCTCATGTTATAACGCGTTTTTTTCGTGAACGCGAGGTATTTTGAATCTGAAACCGTTTCCAACGGATGCAGCGGAACATTCTACCCCAGAAAAGTGTATATTTGAGCCGGAATATTACAAAAAATTTCCTCATGTTAAAACGCGTTTTTCGCGTAAACGCAAGGTATTTTGGATCTGAAACCGTGTCCAACGGATGCGGCGACGAATTCTACCCCAGAAAAGTGTATACTCAAGCCGAAATATGATAGAAAATTTTCTCCTAATCTAACGCATTTTTCTCGTAAACGCGAGGTATTTCGGATGTGGAACCTGTTCCAATGGATTCAGTGGATCAAATTACCCCAGAAAAGTGTATTTTTGAGCCGGAATATTACAAAAATTTCCTCATGTTAAAACGCGTTTTTTGCGTGAACGCAAGGTATTTTGGATCTGAAACCGTTTCCAACGGATGCGGCGGAACATTCTACCCCAGAAAAGTGTATAATTGAGCCGAAATATGATAAAAAATTTCCTCATGTTATAACGCGTTTTTCTCGTAAACGCGAGGTATTTCGGATCTGGAACCTTTTACAATGGATTCAGTGGATCAAATTACCCCAGAAAAGTGTATATTTGAGCCGGAATATTACAAAAATTTCCTCATGTTAAAACGCGTTTTTTGCGTGAACGCAAGGTATTTTGGATCTGAAACCGTTTCCAACGGATGCGGCGAAACATTCTACCCCAGAAAAGTGTATAATTGAGCCGAAATATGATAAAAAATTTCCTGATGTTATAACGCGTTTTTTCTCGTAAACGCCAGGTATTTCGGATCTGAAACCTTTTCCAACGGCTTCAGCGGATCAAATAACACTAGAAAAGTGTATAATTGAGCCGAAATATGATGAAAAATTTCCTTTTGTTATGACGCGTTTTTCTCGTCAACGCGAGGTATTTCGGATCTGGAACCTTTTCCAACGGATTCAGCGGAATAAATCACCCCAGAAAAGTGTATACTCAAGCCGAAATATGATAGAAAATTTTCTCATAATCTAACGCGTTTTTCTCGTAAACGCGAGGTATTTCGGATCTGGAACCTTTTACAATGGATTCAGTGGATCAAATTACCCCGGAAAAGTGTATATTTGAGCCGGAATATTACAAAAAATTTCCTCATGTTAAAACGCGTTTTTCGCGTAAACGCAAGGTATTTTGGATCTGAAACCGTGTCCAACGGATGCGGCGACACATTCTACCCCAGAAAAGTGTATACTCAAGCCGAAATATGATAGAAAATTTTCTCATAATCTAACGCATTTTTCTCGTAAACGCGAGGTATTTCGGATGTGGAACCTGTTCCAATGGATTCAGTGGATCAAATTACCCCAGAAAAGTGTATATTTGAGCCGGAATATTACAAAAATTTCTTCATGTTAAAACGCGTTTTTTGCGTGAACGCAAGGTATTTTGGATCTGAAACCGTTTCCAACGGATGCTGCGGAACATTCTACCCCAGAAAAGTGTATAATTAAGCCGAAATATGATAAAAAATTTCCTCATGTTATAACGCGTTTTTCTCGTAAACGCGAGGTATTTCGGAACTGGAACCTTTTCCAACGGATTCAGCGGAACATTCTACCCCGGAAAAGTGTATAATTTAGCCAGAATATTACAAAAAATTCCCTCATGTTATATCGCGTTTTTCTCATAAACGCGAGATATTTTGGATCTAAAACCTCTTCCAACGGATTCAGCGGAACATTCTCCCCCAGAAAAGTGTATACTCAAGCCGAAATATGATAGAAAATTTTCTCATAATCTAACGCGTTTTTCTCGTAAACGCGAGGTATTTCGAATCTGGAACCTTTTACAATGGATTCAGTGGATCAAATTACCCCAGAAAAGTATATTTGAGCCGGAATATTACAAAAAATTTCCTCATGTTAAAACGCGTTTTTCGCGTAAACGCAAGGTATTTTGGATCTGAAACCGTGTCCAACGGATACGGCGACACATTCTACCCCAGAAAAGTGTATACTCAAGCCGAAATATGATAGAAAATTTTCTCATAATCTCACGCATTTTTCTCGTAAACGCGAGGTATTTCGGATGTGGAACCTGTTCCAATGAATTCAGTGGATCAAATTACCCCAGAAAAGTGTATATTTAAGCCGGAATATTACAAAAATTTCCCCATGTTAAAACGCGTTTTTTGCGTGAACGCAAGGTATTTTGGATCTGAAACCGTTTCCAACGGATGCGGCGGAACATTCTACCCCAGAAAAGTGTATAATTGAGCCGAAATATGATAAAAAATTTCCTGATGTTATAACTCGTTTTTCTCGTAAACGCCAGGTATTTCGGATCTGAAACCTTTTCCAACGGCTTCAGCGGATCAAATTACACTAGAAAAGTGTATAATTGAGCCGAAATATGATGAAAAATTTCCTTATGTTATGACGCGTTTTTCTCGTCAACGCGAGGTATTTCGGATCTGGAACCTTTTCCAACGGATTCAGCGGAATAAATTACCCCAGAAAAGTGTATAATTGACTCGAAATATTACAAGGAATTTCCTTATGTTATAACGCGTTCTTCTCATGAACGCGAGAAATTTCGGATCTGAAACCTTTTTCAACGTCTTCAGCATATCAAATTACACCAGAAAAGTGTATAATTGAGCCGAAATATGGAAAAAAATTCTCTCATGTTATAACGCGTTTTTTTCGTGAACGCGAGGTATTTCGAATCTGAAACCGTTTCCGAAGGATGCGGCGGAACATTCTACCCCAGAAAAGTGTATATTTGAGCCGAAATATTACAAAAAATTTCCTCATGTTGAAACGCGTTTTTCGCGTAAACACAAGGTATTTTGGATCTGAAACCGTGTCCAACGGATGCGGCGACACATTCTACCCCAGAAAAGTGTATACTCAAGCCGAAATATGATAGAAAATTTTCTCATAATCTAACGCATCTTTCTCGTAAACGCGAGGTATTTCGGATGTGGAACCTGTTCCAATGGATTCAGTGGATCAAATTACCCCAGAAAAGTGTATATTTGAGCCGGAATATTACAAAAATTTCCTCATGTTAAAACGCGTTTTTTGCGTGAACGCAAGGTATTTTGGATCTGAAACCGTTTCCAACGGATGCTGCGGAACATTCTACCCCAGAAAAGTGTATAATTAAGCCGAAATATGATAAAAAATTTCCTCATGTTATAACGCGTTTTTCTCGTAAACGCGAGGTATTTCGGAACTGGAACCTTTTCCAACGGATTCAGCGGAACATTCTACCCCAAAAAAGTGTATAATTTAGCCAGAATATTACAAAAAATTTCCTCATGTTATATCGCGTTTTTCTCATGAACGCGAGATATTTTGGATCTGAAACCTCTTCCAACGGATTCAGCGGAACATTCTCCCCCAGAAAAGTGTATACTCAAGCCGAAATATGATAGAAAATTTTCTCATAATCTAACGCGTTTTTCTCGTAAACGCGAGGTATTTCGGATCTGGAACCTTTTACAATGGATTCAGTGGATCAAATTACCCCAGAAAAGTGTATATTTGAGCCGGAATATTCCAAAAAATTTCCTCATGTTAAAACGCGTTTTTCGCGTAAACGCAAGGTATTTTGGATCTGAAACCGTGTCCAACGGATGCGGCGACACATTCTACCCCAGAAAAGTGTATACTCAAGCCGAAATATGATAGAAAATTTTCTCATAATCTAACGCATTTTTCTCGTAAACGCGAGGTATTTCGGATGTGGAACCTGTTCCAATGGATTCAGTGGATCAAATTACCCCAGAAAAGTGTATATTTGAGCCGGAATATTACAAAAATTTCCTCATGTTAAAACGCGTTTTTTGCGTGAACGCAAGGTATTTTGGATCTGAAACCGTTTCCAACGGATGCGGCGGAACATTCTACCCCAGAAAAGTGTATAATTGAGCCGAAATATGATAAAAAATTTCCTGATGTTATAACGCGTTTTTCTCGTAAACGCCAGGTATTTCGGATCTGAAACCTTTTCCAACGGCTTCAGCGGATCAAATTACACTAGAAAAGTGTATAATTGAGCCGAAATATGATGAAAAATTTCCTTTTGTTATGACGCGTTTTTCTCGTCAACGCGAGGTATTTCGGATCTGGAACCTTTTCCAACGGATTCAGCGGAATAAATCACCCCAGAAAAGTGTATAATTGACTCGAAATATTACAAGGAATTTCCTCATGTTATAACGCGTTTTTCTCACGAACGCGAGAAATTTCGGATCTGGAACATTTTCCAACGGATTCAGCGGAACAAATCACCCCAGAAAAGTGTATAATTGACCCGAAATATTACAAGGAATTTCCTTATGTTATAACGCGTTCTTCTCATGAACGCGAGAAATTTCGGATCTGAAACCTTTTCCAACGTCTTCAGCATATCAAATTACCCCAGAAAAGTGTATAATTGAGCCGAAATATGGAAAAAAATTTCCTCATGTTATATCGCGTTTTTCTCATGAACGCGAGATATTTTGGATCTGAAACCTCTTCCAACGGATTCAGCGGAACATTCTCTCCCAGAAAAGTGTATACTCAAGCCGAAATATGATAGAAAATTTTCTCATAATCTAACGCGTTTTTCTCATAAACGCGAGGTATTTCGGATCTGGAACCTTTTACAATGGATTCAGTGGATCAAATTACCCCAGAAAAGTGTATATTTGAGCCGGAATATTCCAAAAAATTTCCTCATGTTAAAACGCGTTTTTCGCGTAAACGCAAGGTATTTTGGATCTGAAACCGTGTCCAACGGATGCGGCGACACATTCTACCCCAGAAAAGTGTATACTCAAGCCGAAATATGATAGAAAATTTTCTCATAATCTAACGCATTTTTCTCGTAAACGCGAGGTATTTCGGATGTGGAACCTGTTCCAATGGATTCAGTGGATCAAATTACCCCAGAAAAGTGTATATTTAGGCCGGAATATTACAAAAATTTCCTCATGTTAAAACGCGTTTTTTGCGTGAACGCAAGGTATTTTGGATCTGAAACCGTTTCCAACGGATGTGGCGGAACATTCTACCCCAGAAAAGTGTATAATTGAGCCGAAATATGATAAAAAATTTCCTGATGTTATAACGCGTTTTTCTCGTAAACGCCAGGTATTTCGGATCTGAAACCTTTTCCAACGGCTTCAGCGGATCAAATTACACTAGAAAAGTGTATAATTGAGCCGAAATATGATGAAAAATTTCCTTTTGTTATGACGCGTTTTTCTCGTCAACGCGAGGTATTTCGGATCTGGAACCTTCTCCAACGGATTCAGCGGAATAAATCACCCCAGAAAAGTGTATAATTGACTCGAAATATTACAAGGAATTTCCTCATGTTATAACGCGTTTTTCTCACGAACGCGAGAAATTTCGGATCTGGAACATTTTCCAACGGATTCAGCGGAACAAATCACCCCAGAAAAGTGTATAATTGACCCGAAATATTACAAGGAATTTCCTTATGTTATAACGCGTTCTTCTCATGAACGCGAGAAATTCCGGATCTGAAACCTTTTCCAACGTCTTCAGCATATCAAATTAGCCCAGAAAAGTGTATAATTGAGCCGAAATATGGAAAAAAATTCCCTCATGTTATAACGCGTTTTTTTCGTGAACGCGAGGTATTTTGAATCTGAAACCGTTTCCAACGGATGCAGCGGAACATTCTACCCCAGAAAAGTGTATATTTGAGCCGGAATATTACAAAAAATTTCCTCATGTTAAAACGCGTTTTTCGCGTAAACGCAAGGTATTTTGGATCTGAAACCGTGTCCAACGGATGCGGCGACGAATTCTACCCCAGAAAAGTGTATACTCAAGCCGAAATATGATAGAAAATTTTCTCATAATCTAACGCATTTTTCTCGTAAACGCGAGGTATTTCGGATGTGGAACCTGTTCCAATGGATTCAGTGGATCAAATTACCCCAGAAAAGTGTATTTTTGAGCCGGAATATTACAAAAATTTCCTCATGTTAAAACGCGTTTTTTGCGTGAACGCAAGGTATTTTGGATCTGAAACCGTCTCCAACGGATGCGGCGGAACATTCTACCCCAGAAAAGTGTATAATTAAGCCGAAATATGATAAAAAATTTCCTCATGTTATAACGCGTTTTTCTCGTAAACGCGAGGTATTTCGGAACTGGAACCTTTTCCAACGGATTCAGCGTAACATTCTACCCCAGAAAAGTGTATAATTTAGCCAGAATATTACAAAAAATTTCCTCATGTTATATCGCGTTTTTCTCATGAACGCGAGATATTTTGGATCTGAAACCTCTTCCAACGGATTCAGCGGAACATTCTCCCCCAGGAAAGTGTATACTCAAGCCGAAATATGATAGAAAATTTTCTCATAATCTAACGCGTTTTTCTCGTAAACGCGAGGTATTTCGGATCTGGAACCTTTTACAATGGATTCAGTGGATCAAATTACCCCAGAAAAGTGTATATTTGAGCCGGAATATTACAAAAATTTCCTCATGTTAAAACGCGTTTTTTGCGTGAACGCAAGGTATTTTGGATCTGAAACCGTTTCCAACGGATGCGGCGAAACATTCTACCCCAGAAAAGTGTATAATTGAGCCGAAATATGATAAAAAATTTCCTGATGTTATAACGCGTTTTTTCTCGTAAACGCCAGGTATTTCGGATCTGAAACCTTTTCCAACGGCTTCAGCGGATCAAATTACACTAGAAAAGTGTATAATTGAGCCGAAATATGATGAAAAATTTCCTTTTGTTATGACGCGTTTTTCTCGTCAACGCGAGGTATTTCGGATCTGGAACCTTTTCCAACGGATTCAGCGGAATAAATCACCCCAGAAAAGTGTATAATTGACTCGAAATATTACAAGGAATTTCCTCATGTTATAACGCGTTTTTCTCACGAACGCGAGAAATTTCGGATCTGGAACATTTTCCAACGGATTCAGCGGAACAAATCACCCCAAAAAAGTGTATAATTGACCCGAAATATTACAAGGAATTTCCTTATGTTATAACGCGTTCTTCTCATGAACGCGAGAAATTTCGGATCTGAAACCTTTCCCAACGTCTTCAGCATATCAAATTACCCCAGAAAAGTGTATAATTGAGCCGAAATATGGAAAAAAATTTCCTCATGTTATATCGCGTTTTTCTCATGAACGCGAGATATTTTGGATCTGAAACCTCTTCCAACGGATTCAGCGGAACATTCTCCCCCAGAAAAGTGTATACTCAAGCCGAAATATGATAGAAAATTTTCTCATAATCTAACGCGTTTTTCTCGTAAACGCGAGGTATTTCGGATCTGGAACCTTTTACAATGGATTCAGTGGATCAAATTACCCCAGAAAAGTGTATATTTGAGCCGGAATATTCCAAAAAATTTCCTCATGTTAAAACGCGTTTTTTGCGTAAACGCAAGGTATTTTGGATCTGAAACCGTGTCCAACGGATGCGGCGACACATTCTACCCCAGAAAAGTGTATACTCAAGCCGAAATATGATAGAAAATTTTCTCATAATCTAACGCATTTTTCTCGTAAACGCGAGGTATTTCGGATGTGGAACCTGTTCCAATGGATTCAGTGGATCAAATTACCCCAGAAAAGTGTATATTTAGGCCGGAATATTACAAAAATTTCCTTATGTTAAAACGCGTTTTTTGCGTGAACGCAAGGTATTTTGGATCTGAAACCGTTTCCAACGGATGTGGCGGAAAATTCTACCCCAGAAAAGTGTATAATTGAGCCGAAATATGATAAAAAATTTCCTGATGTTATAACGCGTTTTTCTCGTAAACGCCAGGTATTTCGGATCTGAAACCTTTTCCAACGGCTTCAGCGGATCAAATTACACTAAAAAAGTGTATAATTGAGCCGAAATATGATGAAAAATTTCCTTTTGTTATGACGCGTTTTTCTCGTCAACGCGAGGTATTTCGGATCTGGAACCTTTTCCAACGGATTCAGCGGAATAAATCACCCCAGAAAAGTGTATAATTGACTCGAAATATTACAAGGAATTTCCTCATGTTATAACGCGTTTTTCTCACGAACGCGAGAAATTTCGGATCTGGAACATTTTCCAACGGATTCAGCGGAACAAATCACCCCAGAAAAGTGTATAATTGACCTGAAATATTACAAGGAATTTTCTTATGTTATAACGCGTTCTTCTCATGAACGCGAGAAATTTCGGATCTGAAACCTTTTCCAACGTCTTCAGCATATCAAATTACCCCAGAAAAGTGTATAATTGAGCCGAAATATGGAAAAAAATTCCCTCATGTTATAACGCGTTTTTTTCGTGAACGCGAGGTATTTTGAATCTGAAACCGTTTCCAACGGATGCAGCGGAACATTCTACCCCAGAAAAGTGTATATTTGAGCCGGAATATTCCAAAAAATTTCCTCATGTTAAAACGCGTTTTTTGCGTAAACGCAAGGTATTTTGGATCTGAAACCGTGTCCAACGGATGCGGCGACACATTCTACCCCAGAAAAGTGTATACTCAAGCCGAAATATGATAGAAAATTTTCTCATAATCTAACGCATTTTTCTCGTAAACGCGAGGTATTTCGGATGTGGAACCTGTTCCAATGGATTCAGTGGATCAAATTACCCCAGAAAAGTGTATATTTAGGCCGGAATATTACAAAAATTTCCTCATGTTAAAACGCGTTTTTTGCGTGAACGCAAGGTATTTTGGATCTGAAACCGTTTCCAACGGATGTGGCGGAAAATTCTACCCCAGAAAAGTGTATAATTGAGCCGAAATATGATAAAAAATTTCCTGATGTTATAACGCGTTTTTCTCGTAAACGCCAGGTATTTCGGATCTGAAACCTTTTCCAACGGCTTCAGCGGATCAAATTACACTAAAAAAGTGTATAATTGAGCCGAAATATGATGAAAAATTTCCTTTTGTTATGACGCGTTTTTCTCGTCAACGCGAGGTATTTCGGATCTGGAACCTTTTCCAACGGATTCAGCGGAATAAATCACCCCAGAAAAGTGTATAATTGACTCGAAATATTGCAAGGAATTTCCTCATGTTATAACGCGTTTTTCTCACGAACGCGAGAAATTTCGGATCTGGAACATTTTCCAACGGATTCAGCGGAACAAATCACCCCAGAAAAGTGTATAATTGACCTGAAATATTACAAGGAATTTTCTTATGTTATAACGCGTTCTTCTCATGAACGCGAGAAATTTCGGATCTGAAACCTTTTCCAACGTCTTCAGCATATCAAATTACCCCAGAAAAGTGTATAATTGAGCCGAAATATGGAAAAAAATTCCCTCATGTTATAACGCGTTTTTTTCGTGAACGCGAGGTATTTTGAATCTGGAACCGTTTCCAACGGATGCAGCGGAACATTCTACCCCAGAAAAGTGTAGATTTGAGCCGGAATATTACAAAAAATTTCCTCATGTTAAAACGCGTTTTTCGCGTAAACGCAAGGTATTTTGGATCTGAAACCGTGTCCAACGGATGCGGCGACGAATTCTACCCCAGAAAAGTGTATACTCAAGCCGAAATATGATAGAAAATTTTCTCATAATCTAACGCATTTTTCTCGTAAACGCGAGGTATTTCGGATGTGGAACCTGTTCCAATGGATTCAGTGGATCAAATTACCCCAGAAAAGTGTATATTTGAGCCGGAATATTACAAAAATTTCCTCATGTTAAAACGCGTTTTTTGCGTGGACGCAAGGTATTTTGGATCTGAAACCGTTTCCAACGGATGCGGCGGAACATTCTACCCCAGAAAAGTGTATAATTAAGCCGAAATATGATAAAAAATTTCCTCATGTTATAACGCGTTTTTCTCGTAAACGCGAGGTATTTCGGAACTGGAACCTTTTCCAACGGATTCAGCGGAACATTCTACCCCAGAAAAGTGTATAATTTAGCCAGAATATTACAAAAAATTTCCTCATGTTATATCGCGTTTTTCTCATGAACGCGAGATATTTTGGATCTGAAACCTCTTCCAACGGATTCAGCGGAACATTCTCTCCCAGAAAAGTGTATACTCAAGCCGAAATATGATAGAAAATTTTCTCATAATCTAACGCGTTTTTCTCGTAAACGCGAGGTATTTCGGATCTGGAACCTTTTACAATGGATTCAGTGGATCAAATTACCCCAGAAAAGTGTATATTTGAGCCGGAATATTCCAAAAAATTTCCTCATGTTAAAACGCGTTTTTCGCGTAAACGCAAGGTATTTTGGATCTGAAACCGTGTCCAACGGATGCGGCGACACATTCTACCCCAGAAAAGTGTATACTCAAGCCGAAATATGATAGAAAATTTTCTCATAATCTAACGCATTTTTCTCGTAAACGCGAGGTATTTCGGATGTGGAACCTGTTCCAATGGATTCAGTGGATCAAATTACCCCAGAAAAGTGTATATTTAGGCCGGAATATTACAAAAATTTCCTCATGTTAAAACGCGTTTTTTGCGTGAACGCAAGGTATTTTGGATCTGAAACCGTTTCCAACGGATGTGGCGGAACATTCTACCCCAGAAAAGTGTATAATTGAGCCGAAATATGATAAAAAATTTCCTGACGTTATAACGCGTTTTTCTCGTAAACGCCAGGTATTTCGGATCTGAAACCTTTTCCAACGGCTTCAGCGGATCAAATTACACTAGAAAAGTGTATAATTGAGCCGAAATATGATGAAAAATTTCCTTTTGTTATGACGCGTTTTTCTCGTCAACGCGAGGTATTTCGGATCTGGAACCTTTTCCAACGGATTCAGCGGAATAAATCACCCCAGAAAAGTGTATAATTGACTCGAAATATCACAAGGAATTTCCTCATGTTATAACGCGTTTTTCTCACGAACGCGAGAAATTTCGGATCTGGAACATTTTCCAACGGATTCAGCGGAACAAATCACCCCAGAAAAGTGTATAATTGACCCGAAATATTACAAGGAATTTCCTTATGTTATAACGCGTTCTTCTCATGAACGCGAAAAATTCCGGATCTGAAACCTTCTCCAACGTCTTCAGCATATCAAATTACCCCAGAAAAGTGTATAATTGAGCCGAAATATGGAAAAAAATTCCCTCATGTTATAACGCGTTTTTTTCGTGAACGCGAGGTATTTTGAATCTGAAACCGTTTCCAACGGATGCAGCGGAACATTCTACCCCAGAAAAGTGTATACTCAAGCCGAAATATGATAGAAAATTTTCTCATAATCTAACGCATTTTTCTCGTAAACGCGAGGTATTTCGGATGTGGAACCTGTTCCAATGGATTCAGTGGATCAAATTACCCCAGAAAAGTGTATATTTGAGCCGGAATATTACAAAAATTTCCTCATGTTAAAACGCGTTTTTCGCGTGAACGAAAGGTATTTTGGATCTGAAACCGTTTCCAACGGATGCGGCGGAACATTCTACCCCAGAAAAGTGTATAATTAAGCCGAAATATGATAAAAAATTTCCTCATGTTATAACGCGTTTTTCTCGTAAACGCGAGGTATTTCGGAACTGGAACCTTTTCGAACGGATTCAGCGGAACATTCTACCCCAGAAAAGTTTATCATTTAGCCAGAATATTACAAAAAATTTCCTCATGTTATATCGCGTTTTTCTCATGAACGCGAGATATTTTGGATCTGAAACCTCTTCCAAGGGATTCAGCGGAACATTCTCTCCCAGAAAAGTGTATACTCAAGCCGAAATATGATAGAAAATTTTCTCATAATCTAACGCGTTTTTCTCGTAAACGCGAGGTATTTCGGATCTGGAACCTTTTACAATGGATTCAGTGGATCAAATTACCCCAGAAAAGTGTATATTTGAGCCGGAATATTCCAAAAAATTTCCTCATGTTAAAACGCGTTTTTCGCGTAAACGCAAGGTATTTTGGATCTGAAACCGTGTCCAACGGATGCGGCGACACATTCTACCCCAGAAAAGTGTATACTCAAGCCGAAATATGATAGAAAATTTTCTCATAATCTAACGCATTTTTCTCGTAAACGCGAGGTATTTCGGATGTGGAACCTGTTCCAATGGATTCAGTGGATCAAATTACCCCAGAAAAGTGTATTTTTGAGCCGGAATATTACAAAAATTTCCTCATGTTAAAACGCGTTTTTTGCGTGAACGCAAGGTATTTTGGATCTGAAACCGTTTCCAACGGATGCGGCGGAACATTCTACCCCAGAAAAGTGTATAATTGAGCCGAAATATGATAAAAAATTTCCTCATGTTATAACGCGTTTTTCTCGTAAACGCGAGGTATTTCGGAACTGGAACCTTTTCCAACGGATTCAGCGTAACATTCTACCCCAGAAAAGTGTATAATTTAGCCAGAATATTACAAAAAATTTCCTCATGTTATATCGCGTTTTTCTCATGAACGCGAGATATTTTGGATCTGAAACCTCTTCCAACGGATTCAGCGGAACATTCTCCCCCAGGAAAGTGTATACTCAAGCCGAAATATGATAGAAAATTTTCTCATAATCTAACGCGTTTTTCTCGTAAACGCGAGGTATTTCGGATCTGGAACCTTTTACAATGGATTCAGTGGATCAAATTACCCCAGAAAAGTGTATATTTGAGCCGGAATATTACAAAAATTTCCTCATGTTAAAACGCGTTTTTTGCGTGAACGCAAGGTATTTTGGATCTGAAACCGTTTCCAACGGATGCGGCGAAACATTCTACCCCAGAAAAGTGTATAATTGAGCCGAAATATGATAAAAAATTTCCTGATGTTATAACGCGTTTTTTCTCGTAAACGCCAGGTATTTCGGATCTGAAACCTTTTCCAACGGCTTCAGCGGATCAAATTACACTAGAAAAGTGTATAATTGAGCCGAAATATGATGAAAAATTTCCTTTTGTTATGACGCGTTTTTCTCGTCAACGCGAGGTATTTCGGATCTGGAACCTTTTCCAACGGATTCAGCGGAATAAATCACCCCAGAAAAGTGTATACTCAAGCCGAAATATGATAGAAAATTTTCTCATAATCTAACGCGTTTTTCTCGTAAACGCGAGGTATTTCGGATCTGGAACCTTTTACAATGGATTCAGTGGATCAAATTACCCCAGAAAAGTGTATATTTGAGCCGGAATATTCCAAAAAATTTCCTCATGTTAAAACGCGTTTTTCGCGTAAACGCAAGGTATTTTGGATCTGAAACCGTGTCCAACGGATGCGGCGACACATTCTACCCCAGAAAAGTGTATACTCAAGCCGAAATATGATAGAAAATTTTCTCATAATCTAACGCATTTTTCTCGTAAACGCGAGGTATTTCGGATGTGGAACCTGTTCCAATGGATTCAGTGGATCAAATTACCCCAGAAAAGTGTATATTTAGGCCGGAATATTACAAAAATTTCCTCATGTTAAAACGCGTTTTTTGCGTGAACGCAAGGTATTTTGGATCTGAAACCGTTTCCAACGGATGTGGCGGAACATTCTACCCCAGAAAAGTGTATAATTGAGCCGAAATATGATAAAAAATTTCCTGATGTTATAACGCGTTTTTCTCGTAAACGCCAGGTATTTCGGATCTGAAACCTTTCCCAACGGCTTCAGCGGATCAAATTACACTAGAAAAGTGTATAATTGAGCCGAAATATGATGAAAAATTTCCTTTTGTTATGACGCGTTTTTCTCGTCAACGCGAGGTATTTCGGATCTGGAACCTTTTCCAACGGATTCAGCGGAATAAATCACCCCAAAAAAGTGTATAATTGACTCGAAATATTACAAGGAATTTCCTCATGTTATAACGCGTTTTTCTCACGAACGCGAGAAATTTCGGATCTGGAACATTTTCCAACGGATTCAGCGGAACAAATCACCCCAGAAAAGTGTATAATTGACCCGAAATATTACAAGGAATTTCCTTATGTTATAACGCGTTCTTCTCATGAACGCGAAAAATTCCGGATCTGAAACCTTCTCCAACGTCTTCAGCATATCAAATTACCCCAGAAAAGTGTATAATTGAGCCGAAATATGGAAAAAAATTCCCTCATGTTATAACGCGTTTTTTTCGTGAACGCGAGGTATTTTGAATCTGAAACCGTTTCCAACGGATGCAGCGGAACATTCTACCCCAGAAAAGTGTATACTCAAGCCGAAATATGATAGAAAATTTTCTCATAATCTAACGCATTTTTCTCGTAAACGCGAGGTATTTCGGATGTGGAACCTGTTCCAATGGATTCAGTGGATCAAATTACCCCAGAAAAGTGTATATTTGAGCCGGAATATTACAAAAATTTCCTCATGTTAAAACGCGTTTTTCGCGTGAACGAAAGGTATTTTGGATCTGAAACCGTTTCCAACGGATGCGGCGGAACATTCTACCCCAGAAAAGTGTATAATTAAGCCGAAATATGATAAAAAATTTCCTCATGTTATAACGCGTTTTTCTCGTAAACGCGAGGTATTTCGGAACTGGAACCTTTTCGAACGGATTCAGCGGAACATTCTACCCCAGAAAAGTTTATCATTTAGCCAGAATATTACAAAAAATTTCCTCATGTTATATCGCGTTTTTCTCATGAACGCGAGATATTTTGGATCTGAAACCTCTTCCAAGGGATTCAGCGGAACATTCTCTCCCAGAAAAGTGTATACTCAAGCCGAAATATGATAGAAAATTTTCTCATAATCTAACGCGTTTTTCTCGTAAACGCGAGGTATTTCGGATCTGGAACCTTTTACAATGGATTCAGTGGATCAAATTACCCCAGAAAAGTGTATATTTGAGCCGGAATATTCCAAAAAATTTCCTCATGTTAAAACGCGTTTTTCGCGTAAACGCAAGGTATTTTGGATCTGAAACCGTGTCCAACGGATGCGGCGACACATTCTACCCCAGAAAAGTGTATACTCAAGCCGAAATATGATAGAAAATTTTCTCATAATCTAACGCATTTTTCTCGTAAACGCGAGGTATTTCGGATGTGGAACCTGTTCCAATGGATTCAGTGGATCAAATTACCCCAGAAAAGTGTATTTTTGAGCCGGAATATTACAAAAATTTCCTCATGTTAAAACGCGTTTTTTGCGTGAACGCAAGGTATTTTGGATCTGAAACCGTTTCCAACGGATGCGGCGGAACATTCTACCCCAGAAAAGTGTATAATTGAGCCGAAATATGATAAAAAATTTCCTCATGTTATAACGCGTTTTTCTCGTAAACGCGAGGTATTTCGGAACTGGAACCTTTTCCAACGGATTCAGCGTAACATTCTACCCCAGAAAAGTGTATAATTTAGCCAGAATATTACAAAAAATTTCCTCATGTTATATCGCGTTTTTCTCATGAACGCGAGATATTTTGGATCTGAAACCTCTTCCAACGGATTCAGCGGAACATTCTCCCCCAGGAAAGTGTATACTCAAGCCGAAATATGATAGAAAATTTTCTCATAATCTAACGCGTTTTTCTCGTAAACGCGAGGTATTTCGGATCTGGAACCTTTTACAATGGATTCAGTGGATCAAATTACCCCAGAAAAGTGTATATTTGAGCCGGAATATTACAAAAATTTCCTCATGTTAAAACGCGTTTTTTGCGTGAACGCAAGGTATTTTGGATCTGAAACCGTTTCCAACGGATGCGGCGAAACATTCTACCCCAGAAAAGTGTATAATTGAGCCGAAATATGATAAAAAATTTCCTGATGTTATAACGCGTTTTTTCTCGTAAACGCCAGGTATTTCGGATCTGAAACCTTTTCCAACGGCTTCAGCGGATCAAATTACACTAGAAAAGTGTATAATTGAGCCGAAATATGATGAAAAATTTCCTTTTGTTATGACGCGTTTTTCTCGTCAACGCGAGGTATTTCGGATCTGGAACCTTTTCCAACGGATTCAGCGGAATAAATCACCCCAGAAAAGTGTATACTCAAGCCGAAATATGATAGAAAATTTTCTCATAATCTAACGCGTTTTTCTCGTAAACGCGAGGTATTTCGGATCTGGAACCTTTTACAATGGATTCAGTGGATCAAATTACCCCGGAAAAGTGTATATTTGAGCCGGAATATTACAAAAAATTTCCTCATGTTAAAACGCGTTTTTCGCGTAAACGCAAGGTATTTTGGATCTGAAACCGTGTCCAACGGATGCGGCGACACATTCTACCCCAGAAAAGTGTATACTCAAGCCGAAATATGATAGAAAATTTTCTCATAATCTAACGCATTTTTCTCGTAAACGCGAGGTATTTCGGATGTGGAACCTGTTCCAATGGATTCAGTGGATCAAATTACCCCAGAAAAGTGTATATTTGAGCCGGAATATTACAAAAATTTCTTCATGTTAAAACGCGTTTTTTGCGTGAACGCAAGGTATTTTGGATCTGAAACCGTTTCCAACGGATGCTGCGGAACATTCTACCCCAGAAAAGTGTATAATTAAGCCGAAATATGATAAAAAATTTCCTCATGTTATAACGCGTTTTTCTCGTCAACGCGAGGTATTTCGGATCTGGAACCTTTTCCAACGGATTCAGCGGAATAAATTACCCCAGAAAAGTGTATAATTGACTCGAAATATTACAAGGAATTTCCTTATGTTATAACGCGTTCTTCTCATGAACGCGAGAAATTTCGGATCTGAAACCTTTTTCAACGTCTTCAGCATATCAAATTACACCAGAAAAGTGTATAATTGAGCCGAAATATGGAAAAAAATTCTCTCATGTTATAACGCGTTTTTTTCGTGAACGCGAGGTATTTCGAATCTGAAACCGTTTCCGAAGGATGCGGCGGAACATTCTACCCCAGAAAAGTGTATATTTGAGCCGAAATATTACAAAAAATTTCCTCATGTTAAAACGCGTTTTTCGCGTAAACACAAGGTATTTTGGATCTGAAACCGTGTCCAACGGATGCGGCGACACATTCTACCCCAGAAAAGTGTATACTCAAGCCGAAATATGATAGAAAATTTTCTCATAATCTAACGCATCTTTCTCGTAAACGCGAGGTATTTCGGATGTGGAACCTGTTCCAATGGATTCAGTGGATCAAATTACCCCAGAAAAGTGTATATTTGAGCCGGAATATTACAAAAATTTCCTCATGTTAAAACGCGTTTTTTGCGTGAACGCAAGGTATTTTGGATCTGAAACCGTTTCCAACGGATGCTGCGGAACATTCTACCCCAGAAAAGTGTATAATTAAGCCGAAATATGATAAAAAATTTCCTCATGTTATAACGCGTTTTTCTCGTAAACGCGAGGTATTTCGGAACTGGAACCTTTTCCAACGGATTCAGCGGAACATTCTACCCCAAAAAAGTGTATAATTTAGCCAGAATATTACAAAAAATTTCCTCATGTTATATCGCGTTTTTCTCATGAACGCGAGATATTTTGGATCTGAAACCTCTTCCAACGGATTCAGCGGAACATTCTCCCCCAGAAAAGTGTATACTCAAGCCGAAATATGATAGAAAATTTTCTCATAATCTAACGCGTTTTTCTCGTAAACGCGAGGTATTTCGGATCTGGAACCTTTTACAATGGATTCAGTGGATCAAATTACTCCAGAAAAGTGTATATTTGAGCCGGAATATTCCAAAAAATTTCCTCATGTTAAAACGCGTTTTTCGCGTAAACGCAAGGTATTTTGGATCTGAAACCGTGTCCAACGGATGCGGCGACACATTCTACCCCAGAAAAGTGTATACTCAAGCCGAAATATGATAGAAAATTTTCTCATAATCTAACGCATTTTTCTCGTAAACGCGAGGTATTTCGGATGTGGAACCTGTTCCAATGGATTCAGTGGATCAAATTACCCCAGAAAAGTGTATATTTGAGCCGGAATATTACAAAAATTTCCTCATGTTAAAACGCGTTTTTTGCGTGAACGCAAGGTATTTTGGATCTGAAACCGTTTCCAACGGATGCGGCGGAACATTCTACCCCAGAAAAGTGTATAATTGAGCCGAAATATGATAAAAAATTTCCTGATGTTATAACGCGTTTTTCTCGTAAACGCCAGGTATTTCGGATCTGAAACCTTTTCCAACGGCTTCAGCGGATCAAATTACACTAGAAAAGTGTATAATTGAGTCGAAATATGATGAAAAATTTCCTTTTGTTATGACGCGTTTTTCTCGTCAACGCGAGGTATTTCGGATCTGGAACCTTTTCCAACGGATTCAGCGGAATAAATCACCCCAGAAAAGTGTATAATTGACTCGAAATATTACAAGGAATTTCCTCATGTTATAACGCGTTTTTCTCACGAACGCGAGAAATTTCGGATCTGGAACATTTTCCAACGGATTCAGCGGAACAAATCACCCCAGAAAAGTGTATAATTGACCCGAAATATTACAAGGAATTTCCTTATGTTATAACGCGTTCTTCTCATGAACGCGAGAAATTTCGGATCTGAAACCTTTTCCAACGTCTTCAGCATATCAAATTACCCCAGAAAAGTGTATAATTGAGCCGAAATATGGAAAAAAATTTCCTCATGTTATATCGCGTTTTTCTCATGAACGCGAGATATTTTGGATCTGAAACCTCTTCCAACGGATTCAGCGGAACATTCTCTCCCAGAAAAGTGTATACTCAAGCCGAAATATGATAGAAAATTTTCTCATAATCTAACGCGTTTTTCTCGTAAACGCGAGGTATTTCGGATCTGGAACCTTTTACAATGGATTCAGTGGATCAAATTACCCCAGAAAAGTGTATATTTGAGCCGGAATATTCCAAAAAATTTCCTCATGTTAAAACGCGTTTTTCGCGTAAACGCAAGGTATTTTGGATCTGAAAACGTGTCCAACGGATGCGGCGACACATTCTACCCCAGAAAAGTGTATACTCAAGCCGAAATATGATAGAAAATTTTCTCATAATCTAACGCATTTTTCTCGTAAACGCGAGGTATTTCGGATGTGGAACCTGTTCCAATGGATTCAGTGGATCAAATTACCCCAGAAAAGTGTATATTTAGGCCGGAATATTACAAAAATTTCCTCATGTTAAAACGCGTTTTTTGCGTGAACGCAAGGTATTTTGGATCTGAAACCGTTTCCAACGGATGTGGCGGAACATTCTACCCCAGAAAAGTGTATAATTGAGCCGAAATATGATAAAAAATTTCCTGATGTTATAACGCGTTTTTCTCGTAAACGCCAGGTATTTCGGATCTGGAACCTTCTCCAACGGATTCAGCGGAATAAATCACCCCAGAAAAGTGTATAATTGACTCGAAATATTACAAGGAATTTCCTCATGTTATAACGCGTTTTTCTCACGAACGCGAGAAATTTCGGATCTGGAACATTTTCCAACGGATTCAGCGGAACAAATCACCCCAGAAAAGTGTATAATTGACCCGAAATATTACAAGGAATTTCCTTATGTTATAACGCGTTCTTCTCATGAACGCGAGAAATTCCGGATCTGAAACCTTTTCCAACGTCTTCAGCATATCAAATTAGCCCAGAAAAGTGTATAATTGAGCCGAAATATGGAAAAAAATTCCCTCATGTTATAACGCGTTTTTTTCGTGAACGCGAGGTATTTTGAATCTGAAACCGTTTCCAACGGATGCAGCGGAACATTCTACCCCAGAAAAGTGTATATTTGAGCCGGAATATTACAAAAAATTTCCTCATGTTAAAACGCGTTTTTCGCGTAAACGCAAGGTATTTTGGATCTGAAACCGTGTCCAACGGATGCGGCGACGAATTCTACCCCAGAAAAGTGTATACTCAAGCCGAAATATGATAGGAAATTTTCTCCTAATCTAACGCATTTTTCTCGTAAACGCGAGGTATTTCGGATGTGGAACCTGTTCCAATGGATTCAGTGGATCAAATTACCCCAGAAAAGTGTATTTTTGAGCCGGAATATTACAAAAATTTCCTCATGTTAAAACGCGTTTTTTGCGTGAACGCAAGGTATTTTGGATCTGAAACCGTTTCCAACGGATGCGGCGGAACATTCTACCCCAGAAAAGTGTATAATTGAGCCGAAATATGATAAAAAATTTCCTCATGTTATAACGCGTTTTTCTCGTAAACGCGAGGTATTTCGGAACTGGAACCTTTTCCAACGGATTCAGCGTAACATTCTACCCCAGAAAAGTGTATAATTTAGCCAGAATATTACAAAAAATTTCCTCATGTTATATCGCGTTTTTCTCATGAACGCGAGATATTTTGGATCTGAAACCTCTTCCAACGGATTCAGCGGAACATTCTCCCCCAGGAAAGTGTATACTCAAGCCGAAATATGATAGAAAATTTTCTCATAATCTAACGCGTTTTTCTCGTAAACGCGAGGTATTTCGGATCTGGAACCTTTTACAATGGATTCAGTGGATCAAATTACCCCAGAAAAGTGTATATTTGAGCCGGAATATTACAAAAATTTCCTCATGTTAAAACGCGTTTTTTGCGTGAACGCAAGGTATTTTGGATCTGAAACCGTTTCCAACGGATGCGGCGAAACATTTTACCCCAGAAAAGTGTATAATTGAGCCGAAATATGATAAAAAATTTCCTGATGTTATAACGCGTTTTTTCTCGTAAACGCCAGGTATTTCGGATCTGAAACCTTTTCCAACGGCTTCAGCGGATCAAATTACACTAGAAAAGTGTATAATTGAGCCGAAATATGATGAAAAATTTCCTTTTGTTATGACGCGTTTTTCTCGTCAACGCGAGGTATTTCGGATCTGGAACCTTTTCCAACGGATTCAGCGGAATAAATCACCCCAGAAAAGTGTATACTCAAGCCGAAATATGATAGAAAATTTTCTCATAATCTAACGCGTTTTTCTCGTAAACGCGAGGTATTTCGGATCTGGAACCTTTTACAATGGATTCAGTGGATCAAATTACCCCGGAAAAGTGTATATTTGAGCCGGAATATTACAAAAAATTTCCTCATGTTAAAACGCGTTTTTCGCGTAAACGCAAGGTATTTTGGATCTGAAACCGTGTCCAACGGATGCGGCGACACATTCTACCCCAGAAAAGTGTATACTCAAGCCGAAATATGATAGAAAATTTTCTCATAATCTAACGCATTTTTCTCGTAAACGCGAGGTATTTCGGATGTGGAACCTGTTCCAATGGATTCAGTGGATCAAATTACCCCAGAAAAGTGTATATTTGAGCCGGAATATTACAAAAATTTCTTCATGTTAAAACGCGTTTTTTGCGTGAACGCAAGGTATTTTGGATCTGAAACCGTTTCCAACGGATGCTGCGGAACATTCTACCCCAGAAAAGTGTATAATTAAGCCGAAATATGATAAAAAATTTCCTCATGTTATAACGCGTTTTTCTCGTAAACGCGAGGTATTTCGGAACTGGAACCTTTTCCAACGGATTCAGCGGAACATTCTACCCCGGAAAAGTGTATAATTTAGCCAGAATATTACAAAAAATTCCCTCATGTTATATCGCGTTTTTCTCATAAACGCGAGATATTTTGGATCTAAAACCTCTTCCAACGGATTCAGCGGAACATTCTCCCCCAGAAAAGTGTATACTCAAGCCGAAATATGATAGAAAATTTTCTCATAATCTAACGCGTTTTTCTCGTAAACGCGAGGTATTTCGAATCTGGAACCTTTTACAATGGATTCAGTGGATCAAATTACCCCAGAAAAGTATATTTGAGCCGGAATATTACAAAAAATTTCCTCATGTTAAAACGCGTTTTTCGCGTAAACGCAAGGTATTTTGGATCTGAAACCGTGTCCAACGGATACGGCGACACATTCTACCCCAGAAAAGTGTATACTCAAGCCGAAATATGATAGAAAATTTTCTCATAATCTCACGCATTTTTCTCGTAAACGCGAGGTATTTCGGATGTGGAACCTGTTCCAATGAATTCAGTGGATCAAATTACCCCAGAAAAGTGTATATTTAAGCCGGAATATTACAAAAATTTCCTCATGTTAAAACGCGTTTTTTGCGTGAACGCAAGGTATTTTGGATCTGAAACCGTTTCCAACGGATGCGGCGGAACATTCTACCCCAGAAAAGTGTATAATTGAGCCGAAATATGATAAAAAATTTCCTGATGTTATAACTCATTTTTCTCGTAAACGCCAGGTATTTCGGATCTGAAACCTTTTCCAACGGCTTCAGCGGATCAAATTACACTAGAAAAGTGTATAATTGAGCCGAAATATGATGAAAAATTTCCTTATGTTATGACGCGTTTTTCTCGTCAACGCGAGGTATTTCGGATCTGGAACCTTTTCCAACGGATTCAGCGGAATAAATTACCCCAGAAAAGTGTATAATTGACTCGAAATATTACAAGGAATTTCCTTATGTTATAACGCGTTCTTCTCATGAACGCGAGAAATTTCGGATCTGAAACCTTTTTCAACGTCTTCAGCATATCAAATTACACCAGAAAAGTGTATAATTGAGCCGAAATATGGAAAAAAATTCTCTCATGTTATAACGCGTTTTTTTCGTGAACGCGAGGTATTTCGAATCTGAAACCGTTTCCGAAGGATGCGGCGGAACATTCTACCCCAGAAAAGTGTATATTTGAGCCGAAATATTACAAAAAATTTCCTCATGTTGAAACGCGTTTTTCGCGTAAACACAAGGTATTTTGGATCTGAAACCGTGTCCAACGGATGCGGCGACACATTCTACCCCAGAAAAGTGTATACTCAAGCCGAAATATGATAGAAAATTTTCTCATAATCTAACGCATCTTTCTCGTAAACGCGAGGTATTTCGGATGTGGAACCTGTTCCAATGGATTCAGTGGATCAAATTACCCCAGAAAAGTGTATATTTGAGCCGGAATATTACAAAAATTTCCTCATGTTAAAACGCGTTTTTTGCGTGAACGCAAGGTATTTTGGATCTGAAACCGTTTCCAACGGATGCTGCGGAACATTCTACCCCAGAAAAGTGTATAATTAAGCCGAAATATGATAAAAAATTTCCTCATGTTATAACGCGTTTTTCTCGTAAACGCGAGGTATTTCGGAACTGGAACCTTTTCCAACGGATTCAGCGGAACATTCTACCCCAAAAAAGTGTATAATTTAGCCAGAATATTACAAAAAATTTCCTCATGTTATATCGCGTTTTTCTCATGAACGCGAGATATTTTGGATCTGAAACCTCTTCCAACGGATTCAGCGGAACATTCTCCCCCAGAAAAGTGTATACTCAAGCCGAAATATGATAGAAAATTTTCTCATAATCTAACGCGTTTTTCTCGTAAACGCGAGGTATTTCGGATCTGGAACCTTTTACAATGGATTCAGTGGATCAAATTACCCCAGAAAAGTGTATATTTGAGCCGGAATATTCCAAAAAATTTCCTCATGTTAAAACGCGTTTTTCGCGTAAACGCAAGGTATTTTGGATCTGAAACCGTGTCCAACGGATGCGGCGACACATTCTACCCCAGAAAAGTGTATACTCAAGCCGAAATATGATAGAAAATTTTCTCATAATCTAACGCATTTTTCTCGTAAACGCGAGGTATTTCGGATGTGGAACCTGTTCCAATGGATTCAGTGGATCAAATTACCCCAGAAAAGTGTATATTTGAGCCGGAATATTACAAAAATTTCCTCATGTTAAAACGCGTTTTTTGCGTGAACGCAAGGTATTTTGGATCTGAAACCGTTTCCAACGGATGCGGCGGAACATTCTACCCCAGAAAAGTGTATAATTGAGCCGAAATATGATAAAAAATTTCCTGATGTTATAACGCGTTTTTCTCGTAAACGCCAGGTATTTCGGATCTGAAACCTTTTCCAACGGCTTCAGCGGATCAAATTACACTAGAAAAGTGTATAATTGAGCCGAAATATGATGAAAAATTTCCTTTTGTTATGACGCGTTTTTCTCGTCAACGCGAGAAATTTCGGATCTGGAACATTTTCCAACGGATTCAGCGGAACAAATCACCCCAGAAAAGTGTATAATTGACCCGAAATATTACAAAGAATTTCCTTATGTTATAACGCGTTCTTCTCATGAACGCGAGAAATTTCGGATCTGAAACCTTTTCCAACGTCTTCAGCATATCAAATTACCCCAGAAAAGTGTATAATTGAGCCGAAATATGGAAAAAAATTTCCTCATGTTATATCGCGTTTTTCTCATGAACGCGAGATATTTTGGATCTGAAACCTCTTTCAACGGATTCAGCGGAACATTCTCTCCCAGAAAAGTGTATACTCAAGCCGAAATATGATAGAAAATTTTCTCATAATCTAACGCGTTTTTCTCGTAAACGCGAGGTATTTCGGATCTGGAACCTTTTACAATGGATTCAGTGGATCAAATTACCCCAGAAAAGTGTATATTTGAGCCGGAATATTCCAAAAAATTTCCTCATGTTAAAACGCGTTTTTCGCGTAAACGCAAGGTATTTTGGATCTGAAACCGTGTCCAACGGATGCGGCGACACATTCTACCCCAGAAAAGTGTATACTCAAGCCGAAATATGATAGAAAATTTTCTCATAATCTAACGCATTTTTCTCGTAAACGCGAGGTATTTCGGATGTGGAACCTGTTCCAATGGATTCAGTGGATCAAATTACCCCAGAAAAGTGTATATTTAGGCCGGAATATTACAAAAATTTCCTCATGTTAAAACGCGTTTTTTGCGTGAACGCAAGGTATTTTGGATCTGAAACCGTTTCCAACGGATGTGGCGGAACATTCTACCCCAGAAAAGTGTATAATTGAGCCGAAATATGATAAAAAATTTCCTGATGTTATAACGCGTTTTTCTCGTAAACGCCAGGTATTTCGGATCTGAAACCTTTTCCAACGGCTTCAGCGGATCAAATTACACTAGAAAAGTGTATAATTGAGCCGAAATATGATGAAAAATTTCCTTTTGTTATGACGCGTTTTTCTCGTCAACGCGAGGTATTTCGGATCTGGAACCTTCTCCAACGGATTCAGCGGAATAAATCACCCCAGAAAAGTGTATAATTGACTCGAAATATTACAAGGAATTTCCTCATGTTATAACGCGTTTTTCTCACGAACGCGAGAAATTTCGGATCTGGAACATTTTCCAACGGATTCAGCGGAACAAATCACCCCAGAAAAGTGTATAATTGACCCGAAATATTACAAGGAATTTCCTTATGTTATAACGCGTTCTTCTCATGAACGCGAGAAATTCCGGATCTGAAACCTTTTCCAACGTCTTCAGCATATCAAATTAGCCCAGAAAAGTGTATAATTGAGCCGAAATATGGAAAAAAATTCCCTCATGTTATAACGCGTTTTTTTCGTGAACGCGAGGTATTTTGAATCTGAAACCGTTTCCAACGGATGCAGCGGAACATTCTACCCCAGAAAAGTGTATATTTGAGCCGGAATATTACAAAAAATTTCCTCATGTTAAAACGCGTTTTTCGCGTAAACGCAAGGTATTTTGGATCTGAAACCGTGTCCAACGGATGCGGCGACGAATTCTACCCCAGAAAAGTGTATACTCAAGCCGAAATATGATAGAAAATTTTCTCATAATCTAACGCATTTTTCTCGTAAACGCGAGGTATTTCGGATGTGGAACCTGTTCCAATGGATTCAGTGGATCAAATTACCCCAGAAAAGTGTATTTTTGAGCCGGAATATTACAAAAATTTCCTCATGTTAAAACGCGTTTTTTGCGTGAACGCAAGGTATTTTGGATCTGAAACCGTCTCCAACGGATGCGGCGGAACATTCTACCCCAGAAAAGTGTATAATTAAGCCGAAATATGATAAAAAATTTCCTCATGTTATAACGCGTTTTTCTCGTAAACGCGAGGTATTTCGGAACTGGAACCTTTTCCAACGGATTCAGCGTAACATTCTACCCCAGAAAAGTGTATAATTTAGCCAGAATATTACAAAAAATTTCCTCATGTTATATCGCGTTTTTCTCATGAACGCGAGATATTTTGGATCTGAAACCTCTTCCAACGGATTCAGCGGAACATTCTCCCCCAGGAAAGTGTATACTCAAGCCGAAATATGATAGAAAATTTTCTCATAATCTAACGCGTTTTTCTCGTAAACGCGAGGTATTTCGGATCTGGAACCTTTTACAATGGATTCAGTGGATCAAATTACCCCAGAAAAGTGTATATTTGAGCCGGAATATTACAAAAATTTCCTCATGTTAAAACGCGTTTTTTGCGTGAACGCAAGGTATTTTGGATCTGAAACCGTTTCCAACGGATGCGGCGAAATATTCTACCCCAGAAAAGTGTATAATTGAGCCGAAATATGATAAAAAATTTCCTGATGTTATAACGCGTTTTTTCTCGTAAACGCCAGGTATTTCGGATCTGAAACCTTTTCCAACGGCTTCAGCGGATCAAATTACACTAGAAAAGTGTATAATTGAGCCGAAATATGATGAAAAATTTCCTTTTGTTATGACGCGTTTTTCTCGTCAACGCGAGGTATTTCGGATCTGGAACCTTTTCCAACGGATTCAGCGGAATAAATCACCCCAGAAAAGTGTATAATTGACTCGAAATATTACAAGGAATTTCCTCATGTTATAACGCGTTTTTCTCACGAACGCGAGAAATTTCGGATCTGGAACATTTTCCAACGGATTCAGCGGAACAAATCACCCCAAAAAAGTGTATAATTGACCCGAAATATTACAAGGAATTTCCTTATGTTATAACGCGTTCTTCTCATGAACGCGAGAAATTTCGGATCTGAAACCTTTCCCAACGTCTTCAGCATATCAAATTACCCCAGAAAAGTGTATAATTGAGCCGAAATATGGAAAAAAATTTCCTCATGTTATATCGCGTTTTTCTCATGAACGCGAGATATTTTGGATCTGAAACCTCTTCCAACGGATTCAGCGGAACATTCTCCCCCAGAAAAGTGTATACTCAAGCCGAAATATGATAGAAAATTTTCTCATAATCTAACGCGTTTTTCTCGTAAACGCGAGGTATTTCGGATCTGGAACCTTTTACAATGGATTCAGTGGATCAAATTACCCCAGAAAAGTGTATATTTGAGCCGGAATATTCCAAAAAATTTCCTCATGTTAAAACGCGTTTTTTGCGTAAACGCAAGGTATTTTGGATCTGAAACCGTGTCCAACGGATGCGGCGACACATTCTACCCCAGAAAAGTGTATACTCAAGCCGAAATATGATAGAAAATTTTCTCATAATCTAACGCATTTTTCTCGTAAACGCGAGGTATTTCGGATGTGGAACCTGTTCCAATGGATTCAGTGGATCAAATTACCCCAGAAAAGTGTATATTTAGGCCGGAATATTACAAAAATTTCCTCATGTTAAAACGCGTTTTTTGCGTGAACGCAAGGTATTTTGGATCTGAAACCGTTTCCAACGGATGTGGCGGAAAATTCTACCCCAGAAAAGTGTATAATTGAGCCGAAATATGATGAAAAATTTCCTGATGTTATAACGCGTTTTTCTCGTAAACGCCAGGTATTTCGGATCTGAAACCTTTTCCAACGGCTTCAGCGGATCAAATTACACTAAAAAATTGTATAATTGAGCCGAAATATGATGAAAAATTTCCTTTTGTTATGACGCGTTTTTCTCGTCAACGCGAGGTATTTCGGATCTGGAACCTTTTCCAACGGATTCAGCGGAATAAATCACCCCAGAAAAGTGTATAATTGACTCGAAATATTACAAGGAATTTCCTCATGTTATAACGCGTTTTTCTCACGAACGCGAGAAATTTCGGATCTGGAACATTTTCCAACGGATTCAGCGGAACAAATCACCCCAGAAAAGTGTATAATTGACCTGAAATATTACAAGGAATTTTCTTATGTTATAACGCGTTCTTCTCATGAACGCGAGAAATTTCGGATCTGAAACCTTTTCCAACGTCTTCAGCATATCAAATTACCCCAGAAAAGTGTATAATTGAGCCGAAATATGGAAAAAAATTCCCTCATGTTATAACGCGTTTTTTTCGTGAACGCGAGGTATTTTGAATCTGAAACCGTTTCCAACGGATGCAGCGGAACATTCTACCCCAGAAAAGTGTATATTTGAGCCGGAATATTCCAAAAAATTTCCTCATGTTGAAACGCGTTTTTTGCGTAAACGCAAGGTATTTTGGATCTGAAACCGTGTCCAACGGATGCGGCGACACATTCTACCCCAGAAAAGTGTATACTCAAGCCGAAATATGATAGAAAATTTTCTCATAATCTAACGCATTTTTCTCGTAAACGCGAGGTATTTCGGATGTGGAACCTGTTCCAATGGATTCAGTGGATCAAATTACCCCAGAAAAGTGTATATTTAGGCCGGAATATTACAAAAATTTCCTCATGTTAAAACGCGTTTTTTGCGTGAACGCAAGGTATTTTGGATCTGAAACCGTTTCCAACGGATGTGGCGGAAAATTCTACCCCAGAAAAGTGTATAATTGAGCCGAAATATGATAAAAAATTTCCTGATGTTATAACGCGTTTTTCTCGTAAACGCCAGGTATTTCGGATCTGAAACCTTTTCCAACGGCTTCAGCGGATCAAATTACACTAAAAAAGTGTATAATTGAGCCGAAATATGATGAAAAATTTCCTTTTGTTATGACGCGTTTTTCTCGTCAACGCGAGGTATTTCGGATCTGGAACCTTTTCCAACGGATTCAGCGGAATAAATCACCCCAGAAAAGTGTATAATTGACTCGAAATATTACAAGGAATTTCCTCATGTTATAACGCGTTTTTCTCACGAACGCGAGAAATTTCGGATCTGGAACATTTTCCAACGGATTCAGCGGAACAAATCACCCCAGAAAAGTGTATAATTGACCTGAAATATTACAAGGAATTTTCTTATGTTATAACGCGTTCTTCTCATGAACGCGAGAAATTTCGGATCTGAAACCTTTTCCAACGTCTTCAGCATATCAAATTACCCCAGAAAAGTGTATAATTGAGCCGAAATATGGAAAAAAATTCCCTCATGTTATAACGCGTTTTTTTCGTGAACGCGAGGTATTTTGAATCTGAAACCGTTTCCAACGGATGCAGCGGAACATTCTACCCCAGAAAAGTGTAGATTTGAGCCGGAATATTACAAAAAATTTCCTCATGTTAAAACGCGTTTTTCGCGTAAACGCAAGGTATTTTGGATCTAAAACCGTGTCCAACGGATGCGGCGACGAATTCTACCCCAGAAAAGTGTATACTCAAGCCGAAATATGATAGAAAATTTTCTCATAATCTAACGCATTTTTCTCGTAAACGCGAGGTATTTCGGATGTGGAACCTGTTCCAATGGATTCAGTGGATCAAATTACCCCAGAAAAGTGTATATTTGAGCCGGAATATTACAAAAATTTCCTCATGTTAAAACGCGTTTTTTGCGTGGACGCAAGGTATTTTGGATCTGAAACCGTTTCCAACGGATGCGGCGGAACATTCTACCCCAGAAAAGTGTATAATTAAGCCGAAATATGATAAAAAATTTCCTCATGTTATAACGCGTTTTTCTCGTAATCGCGAGGTATTTCGGAACTGGAACTTTTTCCAACGGATTCAGCGGAACATTCTACCCCAGAAAAGTGTATAATTTAGCCAGAATATTACAAAAAATTTCCTCATGTTATATCGCGTTTTTCTCATGAACGCGAGATATTTTGGATCTGAAACCTCTTCCAACGGATTCAGCGGAACATTCTCTCCCAGGAAAGTGTATACTCAAGCCGAAATATGATAGAAAATTTTCTCATAATCTAACGCGTTTTTCTCGTAAACGCGAGGTATTTCGGATCTGGAACCTTTTACAATGGATTCAGTGGATCAAATTACCCCAGAAAAGTGTATATTTGAGCCGGAATATTCCAAAAAATTTCCTCATGTTAAAACGCGTTTTTCGCGTAAACGCAAGGTATTTTGGATCTGAAACCGTGTCCAACGGATGCGGCGACACATTCTACCCCAGAAAAGTGTATACTCAAGCCGAAATATGATAGAAAATTTTCTCATAATCTAACGCATTTTTCTCGTAAACGCGAGGTATTTCGGATGTGGAACCTGTTCCAATGGATTCAGTGGATCAAATTACCCCAGAAAAGTGTATATTTAGGCCGGAATATTACAAAAATTTCCTCATGTTAAAACGCGTTTTTTGCGTGAACGCAAGGTATTTTGGATCTGAAACCGTTTCCAACGGCTTCAGCGGATCAAATTACACTAGAAAAGTGTATAATTGAGCCGAAATATGATGAAAAATTTCCTTTTGTTATGACGCGTTTTTCTCGTCAACGCGAGGTATTTCGGATCTGGAACCTTTTCCAACGGATTCAGCGAGATAAATCACCCCAGAAAAGTGTATAATTGACTCGAAATATTACAAGGAATTTCCTCATGTTATAACGCGTTTTTCTCACGAACGCGAGAAATTTCGGATCTGGAACATTTTCCAACGGATTCAGCGGAACAAATCACCCCAGAAAAGTGTATAATTGACCCGAAATATTACAAGGAATTTCCTTATGTTATAACGCGTTCTTCTCATGAACGCGAAAAATTCCGGATCTGAAACCTTCTCCAACGTCTTCAGCATATCAAATTACCCCAGAAAAGTGTATAATTGAGCCGAAATATGGAAAAAAATTCCCTCATGTTATAACGCGTTTTTTTCGTGAACGCGAGGTATTTTGAATCTGAAACCGTTTCCAACGGATGCAGCGGAACATTCTACCCCAGAAAAGTGTAGATTTGAGCCGGAATATTACAAAAAATTTCCTCATGTTAAAACGCGTTTTTCGCGTAAACGCAAGGTATTTTGGATCTAAAACCGTGTCCAACGGATGCGGCGACGAATTCTACCCCAGAAAAGTGTATACTCAAGCCGAAATATGATAGAAAATTTTCTCATAATCTAACGCATTTTTCTCGTAAACGCGAGGTATTTCGGATGTGGAACCTGTTCCAATGGATTCAGTGGATCAAATTACCCCAGAAAAGTGTATATTTGAGCCGGAATATTACAAAAATTTCCTCATGTTAAAACGCGTTTTTTGCGTGGACGCAAGGTATTTTGGATCTGAAACCGTTTCCAACGGATGCGGCGGAACATTCTACCCCAGAAAAGTGTATAATTAAGCCGAAATATGATAAAAAATTTCCTCATGTTATAACGCGTTTTTCTCGTAATCGCGAGGTATTTCGGAACTGGAACTTTTTCCAACGGATTCAGCGGAACATTCTACCCCAGAAAAGTGTATAATTTAGCCAGAATATTACAAAAAATTTCCTCATGTTATATCGCGTTTTTCTCATGAACGCGAGATATTTTGGATCTGAAACCTCTTCCAACGGATTCAGCGGAACATTCTCTCCCAGGAAAGTGTATACTCAAGCCGAAATATGATAGAAAATTTTCTCATAATCTAACGCGTTTTTCTCGTAAACGCGAGGTATTTCGGATCTGGAACCTTTTACAATGGATTCAGTGGATCAAATTACCCCAGAAAAGTGTATATTTGAGCCGGAATATTCCAAAAAATTTCCTCATGTTAAAACGCGTTTTTCGCGTAAACGCAAGGTATTTTGGATCTGAAACCGTGTCCAACGGATGCGGCGACACATTCTACCCCAGAAAAGTGTATACTCAAGCCGAAATATGATAGAAAATTTTCTCATAATCTAACGCATTTTTCTCGTAAACGCGAGGTATTTCGGATGTGGAACCTGTTCCAATGGATTCAGTGGATCAAATTACCCCAGAAAAGTGTATATTTAGGCCGGAATATTACAAAAATTTCCTCATGTTAAAACGCGTTTTTTGCGTGAACGCAAGGTATTTTGGATCTGAAACCGTTTCCAACGGCTTCAGCGGATCAAATTACACTAGAAAAGTGTATAATTGAGCCGAAATATGATGAAAAATTTCCTTTTGTTATGACGCGTTTTTCTCGTCAACGCGAGGTATTTCGGATCTGGAACCTTTTCCAACGGATTCAGCGAGATAAATCACCCCAGAAAAGTGTATAATTGACTCGAAATATTACAAGGAATTTCCTCATGTTATAACGCGTTTTTCTCACGAACGCGAGAAATTTCGGATCTGGAACATTTTCCAACGGATTCAGCGGAACAAATCACCCCAGAAAAGTGTATAATTGACCCGAAATATTACAAGGAATTTCCTTATGTTATAACGCGTTCTTCTCATGAACGCGAAAAATTCCGGATCTGAAACCTTCTCCAACGTCTTCAGCATATCAAATTACCCCAGAAAAGTGTATAATTGAGCCGAAATATGGAAAAAAATTCCCTCATGTTATAACGCGTTTTTTTCGTGAACGCGAGGTATTTTGAATCTGAAACCGTTTCCAACGGATGCAGCGGAACATTCTACCCCAGAAAAGTGTATACTCAAGCCGAAATATGATAGAAAATTTTCTCATAATCTAACGCATTTTTCTCGTAAACGCGAGGTATTTCGGATGTGGAACCTGTTCCAATGGATTCAGTGGATCAAATTACCCCAGAAAAGTGTATATTTGAGCCGGAATATTACAAAAATTTCCTCATGTTAAAACGCGTTTTTCGCGTGAACGAAAGGTATTTTGGATCTGAAACCGTTTCCAACGGATGCGGCGGAACATTCTACCCCAGAAAAGTGTATAATTAAGCCGAAATATGATAAAAAATTTCCTCATGTTATAACGCGTTTTTCTCGTAAACGCGAGGTATTTCGGAACTGGAACCTTTTCGAACGGATTCAGCGGAACATTCTACCCCAGAAAAGTTTATCATTTAGCCAGAATATTACAAAAAATTTCCTCATGTTATATCGCGTTTTTCTCATGAACGCGAGATATTTTGGATCTGAAACCTCTTCCAAGGGATTCAGCGGAACATTCTCTCCCAGAAAAGTGTATACTCAAGCCGAAATATGATAGAAAATTTTCTCATAATCTAACGCGTTTTTCTCGTAAACGCGAGGTATTTCGGATCTGGAACCTTTTACAATGGATTCAGTGGATCAAATTACCCCAGAAAAGTGTATATTTGAGCCGGAATATTCCAAAAAATTTCCTCATGTTAAAACGCGTTTTTCGCGTAAACGCAAGGTATTTTGGATCTGAAACCGTGTCCAACGGATGCGGCGACACATTCTACCCCAGAAAAGTGTATACTCAAGCCGAAATATGATAGAAAATTTTCTCATAATCTAACGCATTTTTCTCGTGAACGCGAGGTATTTCGGATGTGGAACCTGTTCTAATGGATTCAGTGGATCAAATTACCCCAGAAAAGTGTATATTTGAGCCGGAATATTACAAAAATTTCCTCATGTTAAAACGCGTTTTTTGCGTCAACGCAAGGTATTTTGGATCTGAAACCGTTTCCAACGGATGCGGCGGAACATTCTACCCCAGAAAAGTGTATAATTAAGCCGAAATATGATAAAAAATTTCCTCATGTTATAACGCGTTTTTCTCGTAAACGCGAGGTATTTCGGAACTGGAACCTTTTCCAACGGATTCAGCGGAACATTCTACCCCAGAAAAGTGTATAATTTAGCCAGAATATTACAAAAAATTTCCTCATGTTATATCGCGTTTTTCTCATGAACGCGAGATATTTTGGATCTGAAACCTCTCCCAACGGATTCAGCGGAACATTCTCCCCCAGGAAAGTGTATACTCAAGCCGAAATATGATAGAAAATTTTCTCATAATCTAACGCATTTTTCTCGTAAACGCGAGGTATTTCGGATGTGGAACCTGTTCCAATGGATTCAGTGGATCAAATTACCCCAAAAAAGTGTATATTTAAGCCGGAATATTACAAAAATTTCCTCATGTTAAAACGCGTTTTTTGCGTGAACGCAAGGTATTTTGGATCTGAAACCGTTTCCAACGGATGCGGCGGAACATTCTACCCCAGAAAAGTGTATAATTGAGCCGAAATATGATAAAAAATTTCCTGATGTTATAACTCGTTTTTCTCGTAAACGCCAGGTATTTCGGATCTGAAACCTTTTCCAACGGCTTCAGCGGATCAAATTACACTAAAAAAGTGTATAATTGAGCCGAAATATGATGAAAAATTTCCTTATGTTATGACGCGTTTTTCTCGTCAACGCGAGGTATTTCGGATCTGGAACCTTTTCCAACGGATTCAGCGGAATAAATCACCCCAGAAAAGTGTATAATTGACTCGAAATATTACAAGGAATTTTCTCATGTTATAACGCGTTTTTCTCACGAACGCGAGAAATTTAGGATCTGGAACATTTTCCAACGGATTCAGCGGAACAAATGACCCCAGAAAAGTGTATAATTGACCCGAAATATTACAAGGAATTTCCTTATGTTATAACGCGTTCTTCTCATGAACGCGAGAAATTTCGTATCTGAAACCTTTTCCAACGTCTTCAGCATATCAAATTACACCAGAAAAGTGTATAATTGAGCCGAAATATGGAAGAAATTCTCTCATGTTATAACGCGTTTCTTTCGTGAACGCGAGGTATTTCGAATCTGAAACCGTTTCCAACGGATGCGGCGGAACATTCTACCCCAGAAAAGTGTATATTTAAGCCGAAATATTACAAAAAATTTCCTCATGTTAAAACGCGTTTTTCGCGTAAACGCAAGGTATTTTGGATCTGAAACCGTGTCCAACGGATGCGGCGACACATTCTACCCCAGAAAAGTGTATACTCAAGCCGAAATATGATAGAAAATTTTCTCATAATCTCACGCGTTTTTCTCGTAAACGCGAGGTATTTCGGATCTGGAACCTTTTACAATGGATTCAGTGGATCAAATTACCCCAGAAAAGTGTATATTTGAGCCGGAATATTACAAAAATTTCCTCATGTTAAAACGCGTTTTTTGCGTGAACGCAAGGTATTTTGGATCTGAAACCGTTTCCAACGGATGCGGCGAAACATTCTACCCCAGAAAAGTGTATAATTGAGCCGAAATATGATAAAAAATTTCCTGATGTTATAACGCGTTTTTTCTCGTAAACGCCAGGTATTTCGGATCTGAAACCTTTTCCAACGGCTTCAGCGGATTAAATCACACTAGAAAAGTGTATAATTGAGCCGAAATATGATGAAAAATTTCCTTATGTTATGACGCGTTTTTCTCGTCAACGCGAGGTATTTCGGATCTGGAACCTTTTCCAACGGATTCAGCGGAATAAATCACTCCAGAAAAGTGTATAATTGACTCGAAATATTACAAGGAATTTCCTCATGTTATAACGCGTTTTTCTCACGAACGCGAGAAATTTCGGATCTGGAACATTTTCCAACGGATTCAGCGGAACAAATCACCCCAGAAAAGTGTATAATTGACCCGAAATATTACAAGGAATTTCCTTATGTTATAACGCGTTCTTCTCATGAACGCGAGAAATTTCGGATCTGAAACCTTTTCCAACGTCTTCAGCATATCAAATTATCCCAGAAAAGTGTATAATTGAGCCGAAATATGGAAAATAATTCCCTCATGTTCTAACGCGTTTTTTTCGTGAACGCGAGGTATTTCGAATCTGAAACCGTTTCCAACGGATGCGGCGGAACATTCTACCCCAGAAAAGCTTATAATTGAGCCGAAATATGATAAAAAATTTCCTTATGTTATGACGCGTTTTTCTCGTAAACGCGAGGTATTTTGGATCTGAAACCTTTTTCAACGGATTCAGCGAAACATTCTATTCCAAGAAAGTGTATAATTGAGCCGGAATACAACAAAAAATTTTCTTATGTTATAACGCGTTTTTTCCGTGAACGCGCGGTATTTCGAATCTGAAACCTTTTCCAACGGATTCAGCAAATCAAATTACCCTAGAAAAGTGTATAATTAAGCCGAAATATTACAAAAAATTATCTCGGATCTGAAACCGTTTCCAACGGATGCGGCGGAACATTCTACTCCAGAAAAGTGTATAATTAAGCCGAAATATGATAAAAAATTTCCTCGTGTTATAACGCGTTCTTCTCGTAAACGCGAGGTATTTCGGATCTGGAACCTTTTCCAACGGCTTCAGCGAATCAAATTACCCCAGAAAAGTGTATATTTGAGCCGGAATATTACAATAAATTTCCTCATGTTAAAACGCGTTTTTCGCGTGAACGCAAGGTATTTCGGATCTAAAACCGTTTTCAACGGATGCGGCGGAACATTCTACCCCAGAAAAGTGTATAATTGAGCCAGAATATAACAAAAAATTTTCTTAAGTTATAACGCGTTTTTTTCGTGAACGCACAATATTTCGATTCCGAAACCTTTTCCAACGGATTCAGCAAATCAAATTAACCTAGAAAAGTGTATAATTAAGCCGGAATATTACAAAAAATTTCCTGATGTTATATCGCGTTTTTCTCATGCACGCGGGATATTTTGGATCTGAAACCATTCCCAACGGATTCAGCGGAACATTCTACCGCAGAAAAGTGTATACTCAAGCCGAAATATGATAGAAAATTTTCTCATAATCTAACGCGTTTTTCTCGTAAACGCGAGGTATTTCGGATCTGGAACCTTTTACAATGGATTCAGTGGATCAAATTACCCCAGAAAAGTGTATATTTGAGCCGGAATATGACAAAAAATTTCCTCATGTTAAAACGCGTTCTTCGCGTAAACGCAAGGTATTTCGGATCTGAAACCGTTTTCAACGGATGCGGCGGAACATCCTACCCCAAAAAAGTGTATAATTAAGCCGAAATATTACAAAAAATTTCCTCATGTTATATCGCGTTTTTATTATGAACGCAAGATATTTTGGATCTAAAACCTTTCCCAACGGATTCGGCGGAAAATTCTACCCCAGAGAAGTGTATACCCAAGCCGAAATATGATAGAAAATTTTCTCATAATCTAACGCGTTTTTCTCGTAAATGCGAGGTATTTCGGATCTGGAACCTTTTCCAATGGATACAGCGGATCAAATTTCCCCAAAAAAGTGTATATTTGAGCCGGAATATTACAAAAAATTTCCTCATGTTAAAACGCGTTCTTCGCGTAAACGCAAGGTATTTCGGATCTGAAACCGTTTTAAACGGATGCGGCGGAACATTCTACCCCAGAAAAGTGTATAATTGAGCCGAAATATGATAAAAAATTTCCTCATGTTATAACGCGTTTTTCTCGTAAACGCCAGGTATTTCGGATCTGAAACCTCTTCCAACGGCTTCAGCGGATCAAATTACACTAGAAAAGTGTATAATTGAGCCGAAATATGATGAAAAATTTCCTCATGTTATGACGCGTTTTTCTCGTCAACGCGAGGTATTTCGGATCTGGAACCTTTTCCAACGGATTCAGCGGAATAAATCACCCAGAAAAGTGTATAATTGACCCGAAATATTACAAGGAATTTCCTCATGTTATAACGCGTTTTTCTCATGAACGCGAGAAATTTGGGATCTGGAACCTTTTCCAACGGATTCAGCGGAATAAATCACCCCAGAAAAGTGTATAATTGACCCGAAATATTACAAGGAATTTCCTCATGTTATAACGCGTTTTTCTCATGAACGCGAGAAATTTCGAATCTGAAACCTTTTCCAACGTCTTCAGCATATCAAATTACCCCAGAAAAGTGTATAATTGAGCCGAAATATGGAAAAAAATTCCCTCATGTTATAACGCGTTTTTTTCGTGAACGAGAGGTATTTCGAATCTAAAACCGTTTCCAACGGATGCGGCGGAACATTCTACCCCAGAAAAGTGTATAATTGAGCCGAAATATGATAAAAAATGTTCTCATGTTATAACGCGTTTTTCTCGTAAACGCGAGGTATTTCGGATCAGGAACCTTTTCCAACGGCTTCAGCGGATCAAATTACACCAGAAAAGTGTATAATTGAGCCGAAATATGATGAAAAATTTCCTCATGTTATGACGCGTTTTTCTCGTAAACGCGAGGTATTTTGTATCTGAAACCTTTTTCAACGGATTCAGCGGAATATTCTACCCCAGAAAAATGTATAATTCAGCCAAAATATAACAAAGAATTTTTTCATGTTATAACGCGTTTTTTGCGTGAACGCGAGGTATTTCGAATCTGAGACCTTTTTCAACGGATTCAGCGAAACATTCTACCCCAGAAAAGTGTATAATTGTGCCGGAATATAACAAAAAATTTTCTCATGTTAAAACGTCTTTTTTTCGTGAACGCGCGGTATTTCGAATCTGAAGCCGTTACGAACGGATTCAGCAAATCAAATTACCCTAGAAAAGTGTATAATTAGGCCGAAATATTACAAAAAATTTCCTCATGTTATATCGCGTTTTTCTCATGAACGCAAGATATTTTGGATCTGAAACCTTTTTTAACGGATTCAGCGGAACATTCTTCCCCCGAAAAGTGTATACTCAGGCCGAAATATACTAGAAAATTTTCTCATAATTTAACGCGTTTTTCTCGTAAACGCGAGGTATTTCGGATCTGGAACCTTTTCCAATGGATTCAGCGGATCAAATTACCCCAGAAAAGTGTATATTTGAGCCGGAATATGACAAAAAATTTCCTCATGTTGAAACGCGTTCTTCGCGTAAACGCAAGGTATTTCGGATCTGAAACCGTTTTCAACGGATGCGGCGGAACATTCTACCCCAGAAAAGTGTATAATTGAGCCGAAATATGATAAAAAATTTCCTCATGTTATAACGCGTTTTTCTCGTAAACGCGAGGTATTTCGGATCTGGAACCTTTCTCAACGGATTCAGCGAAACATTCTACCCCAGAAAAGTGTATATTTGAGCCGGAATATAACAAAAAATTTTCTCATGTTAAAACGCGTTTGTTTCGTGAACGCGCGGTATTTCGAATCTAAAACCTTTTCCAACAGATTCAGCAAATCAAATGACCCTAGAAAAGTGTATAATTAGGCCGAAATATTCCAAAACTTTCCTCATGTTATATCGCGTTTCTCTCATGAACGCAAGATATTTTGGATCTGAAACCTCTTCCAACGGATTCAGCGGAACATTCCACCCCAGAAAAGTGTATACTCAGGCCGAAATATGATAGAAAATTTTCTCATAATCTAACGCGTTTTTCTCGTAAACGCGAGGTATTTCGGATCTGGAACCTTTTACAATGGATTCAGTGGATCAAATGACCCCAGAAAAGTGTATATTTGAGCCGGAATATTACAAAAAATTTCCTCATGTTAAAACGCGTTTTTCGCGTAAACGCAAGGTATTTTGGATCTGAAACCGTGTCCAACGGATGCGGCGACACATTCTACCCCAGAAAAGTGTATACTCAAGCCGAAATATGATAGAAAATTTTCTCATAATCTAACGCATTTTTCTCGTAAACGCGAGGTATTTCGGATGTGGAACCTGTTCCAATGGATTCAGTGGATCAAATTACCCCAGAAAAGTGTATATTTGAGCCGGAATATTACAAAAATTTCCTCATGTTGAAACGCGTTTTTTGCGTGAACGCAAGGTATTTTGGATCTGAAACCGTTTCAGACGGATGCGGCGGAACATTCTACCCCAGAAAAGTGTATAATTAAGCCGAAATATGATAGAAATTTCCTTATGTTATAACGCGTTTTTCTCGTAAACGCGAGGTATTTCGGAACTGAAACCTTTTCCAACGGATTCAGCGGAACATTCTACCCCAGAAAATTGTATAATTTAGCCAGAATATTACAAAAAATTTCCCCATGTTATATCGCGTTTTTCTCATGAACGAGAGATATTTTGGATCTGAAACCTCTTCCAACGTCTTCAGCATATCAAATTACCCCAGAAAAGTGTATAATTGAGCCGAAATATGGAAAAAAATTCCCTCATGTTATAACGCGTTTTTTTCGTGAACGCGAGGTATTTCGAATCTGAAACCGTTTCCAACGGATGCGGCGGAACATTCTACCCCAGAAAAGTGTATATTTGAGCCGAAATATTACAAAAAATTTCCTCATGTTAAAACGCGTTTTTCGCGTAAACGCAAGGTATTTTGGATCTGAAACCGTGTCCAACGGATGCGGCGGAACATTCTACCCCAGAAAAGTGTATAATTGAGCCGAAATATGATAAAAAATTTCCTGATGTTATAACTCGTTTTTCTCGTAAACGCCAGGTATTTCGGATCTGAAACCTTTTCCAACGGCTTCAGCGGATCAAATTACACTAGAAAAGTGTATAATTGAGCCGAAATATGATGAAAAATTTCCTTATGTTATGACGCGTTTTTCTCGTCAACGCGAGGTATTTCGGATCTGGAACCTTTTCCAACGGATTCAGCGGAATAAATCACCCCAGAAAAGTGTATAATTGACTCGAAATATTACAAGGAATTTTCTCATGTTATAACGCGTTTTTCTCACGAACGCGAGAAATTTAGGATCTGGAACATTTTCCAACGGATTCAGCAGAACAAATGACCCCAGAAAAGTGTATAATTGACCCGAAATATTACAAGGAATTTCCTTATGTTATAACGCGTTCTTCTCATGAACGCGAGAAATTTCGTATCTGAAACCTTTTCCAACGTCTTCAGCATATCAAATTACACCAGAAAAGTGTATAATTGAGCCGAAATATGGAAAAAATTCTCTCATGTTATAACGCGTTTCTTTCGTGAACGCGAGGTATTTCGAATCTGAAACCGTTTCCAACGGATGCGGCGGAACATTCTACCCCAGAAAAGTGTATATTTAAGCCGAAATATTACAAAAAATTTCCTCATGTTAAAACGCGTTTTTCGCGTAAACGCAAGGTATTTTGGATCTGAAACCGTGTCCAACGGATGCGGCGACACATTCTACCCCAGAAAAGTGTATACTCAAGCCGAAATATGATAGAAAATTTTCTCATAATCTAACGCATTTTTCTCGTGAACGCGAGGTATTTCGGATGTGGAACCTGTTCCAATGGATTCAGTGGATCAAATAACCCCGGAAAAGTGTATATTTGAGCCGGAATTTTACAAAAATTTCCTCATGTTAAAACGCGTTTTTTGCGTGAACGCAAGGTATTTTGGATCTGAAACCGTTTCCAACGGATGCTGCGGAACATTCTACCCCAGAAAAGTGTATAATTAAGCCGAAATATGATAAAAAATTTCCTCATGTTATAACGCGTTTTTCTCGTAAACGCGAGGTATTTCGGAACTGGAACCTTTTCCAACGGATTCAGCGGAACATTCTACCCCAGAAAGGTGTATAATTTAGCCAGAATATTACAAAAAATTTCCTCATGTTATATCGCGTTTTTCTCATGAACGCGAGATATTTTGGATCTGAAACCTCTTCCAACGGATTCAGCGGAACATTCTCCCCCAGAAAAGTGTATACTCAAGCCGAAATATGGTAGAAAATTTTCTCATAATCTAACGCGTTTTTCTCGTAAACGCGAGGTATTTCGGATCTGGAACCTTTTACAATGGATTCAGTGGATCAAATTACCCCAGAAAAGTGTATATTTGAGCCGGAATATTCCAAAAAATTTCCTCATGTTAAAACGCGTTTTTCGCGTAAACGCAAGGTATTTTGGATCTGAAACCGTGTCCAACGGATGCGGCGACACATTCTACCCCAGAAAAGTGTATACTCAAGCCGAAATATGATAGAAAATTTTCTCATAATCTAACGCATTTTTCTCGTAAACGCGAGGTATTTCGGATGTGGAACCTGTTCCAATGGATTCAGTGGATCAAATTACCCCAGAAAAGTGTATATTTAAGCCGGAATATTACAAAAATTTCCTCATGTTAAAATGCGTTTTTTGCGTGAACGCAAGGTATTTTGGATCTGAAACCGTTTCCAACGGATGCGGCGGAACATTCTACCCCAGAAAAGTGTATAATTGAGCCGAAATATGATAAAAAATTTCCTGATGTTATAACTCGTTTTTCTCGTAAACGCCAGGTATTTCGGATCTGAAACCTTTTCCAACGGCTTCAGCGGATCAAATTACACTAGAAAAGTGTATAATTGAGCCGAAATATGATGAAAAATTTCCTTATGTTATGACGCGTTTTTCTCGTCAACGCGAGGTATTTCGGATCTGGAACCTTTTCCAACGGATTCAGCGTAATAAATCACCCCAGAAAAGTGTATAATTGACTCGAAATATTACAAGGAATTTTCTCATGTTATAACGCGTTTTTCTCACGAACGCGAGAAATTTAGGATCTGGAACATTTTCCAACGGATTCAGCGGAACAAATGACCCCAGAAAAGTGTATAATTGACCCGAAATATTACAAGGAATTTCCTTATGTTATAACGCGTTCTTCTCATGAACGCGAGAAATTTCGGATCTGAAACCTTTTCCAACGTCTTCAGAATATCAAATTACACCAGAAAAGTGTATAATTGAGCCGAAATATGGAAAAAAATTCTCTCACGTTATAACGCGTTTTTTTCGTGAACGCGAGGTATTTCGAATCTGAAACCGTTTCCAACGGATGCGGCGGAACATTCTACCCCAGAAAAGTGTATATTTGAGCCGAAATATTACAAAAAATTTCCTCATGTTAAAACGCGTTTTTCGCGTAAACGCAAGGTATTTTGGATCTGAAACCGTGTCCAACGGATGCGGCGACACATTCTACCCCAGAAAAGTGTATAATTAGGCCGAAATATGATGAAAAATTTCCTCATGTTATAACGCGTTTTTCTCGTAAACGCGAGGTATTTCGGAACTGGAACCTTTTCCAACGGATTCAGCGGAACATTCGACCCCAGAAAAGTGTATAATTTAGCCAGAATATTACAAAAAATTTCCTCATGTTATTTCGCGTTTTTCTCATCAACGCGAGATATTTTGGATCTGAAACCTCTTCCAACGGATACAGCGGAACATTCTCCCCCAGGAAAGTGTATACTCAAGCCGAAATATGATAGAAAATTTTCTCATAATCTAACGCGTTTTTCTCGTAAACGCGAGGTATTTCGGATCTGGAACCTTTTACAATGGATTCAGTGGATCAAATTACCCCAGAAAAGTGTATATTTGAGCCGGAATATTACAAAAATTTCCTCATGTTAAAACGCGTTTTTTGCGTGAACGCAAGGTATTTCGGATCTGAAACCGTTTCCAACGGATGCGGCGAAACATTCTACCCCAGAAAAGTGTATAATTGAGCCGAAATATGATAAAAAATTTCCTCATGTTATAACGCGTTTTTCTCGTAAACGCGAGGTATTTCGGATCTGGAACCTTTCTCAACGGATTCAGCGAAACATTCTACCCCAGAAAAGTGTATATTTGAGCCGGAATATAACAAAAAATTTTCTCATGTTAAAACGCGTTGGTTTCGTGAACGCGCGGTATTTCGAATCTAAAACCTTTTCCAACAGATTCAGCAAATCAAATGACCCTAGAAAAGTGTATAATTAGGCCGAAATATTCCAAAACTTTCCTCATGTTATATCGCGTTTTTCTCATGAACGCAAGATATTTTGGATCTGAAACCTTTTCCAACGGATTCAGCGGAACATTCTACCCCAGAAAAGTGTATACTCAGGCCGAAATATGATAGAAAATTTTCTCATAATCTAACGCGTTTTTCTCGTAAACGCGAGGTATTTCGGATCTGGAACCTTTTACAATGGATTCAGTGGATCAAATTACCCCAGAAAAGTGTATATTTGAGCCGGAATATTACAAAAAATTTCCTCATGTTAAAACGCGTTTTTCGCGTAAACGCAAGGTATTTTGGATCTGAAACCGTGTCCAACGGATGCGGCGACACATTCTACCCCAGAAAAGTGTATACTCAAGCCGAAATATGATAGAAAATTTTCTCATAATCTAACGCATTTTTCTCGTAAACGCGAGGTATTTCGGATGTGGAACCTGTTCCAATGGATTCAGTGGATCAAATTACCCCAGAAAAGTGTATATTTGAGCCGGAATATTACAAAAATTTCCTCATGTTGAAACGCGTTTTTTGCGTGAACGCAAGGTATTTTGGATCTGAAACCGTTTCAGACGGATGCGGCGGAACATTCTACCCCAGAAAAGTGTATAATTAAGCCGAAATATGATAGAAATTTCCTTATGTTATAACGCGTTTTTCTCGTAAACGCGAGGTATTTCGGAACTGAAACCTTTTCCAACGGATTCAGCGGAACATTCTACCCCAGAAAATTGTATAATTTAGCCAGAATATTACAAAAAATTTCCCCATGTTATATCTCGTTTTTCTCATGAACGAGAGATATTTTGGATCTGAAACCTCTTCCAACGTCTTCAGCATATCAAATTACCCCAGAAAAGTGTATAATTGAGCCGAAATATGGAAAAAAATTCCCTCATGTTATAACGCGTTTTTTTCGTGAACGCGAGGTATTTTGAATCTGAAACCGTTTCCAACGGATGCGGCGGAACATTCTACCCCAGAAAAGTGTATATTTGAGCCGAAATATTACAAAAAATTTCCTCATGTTAAAACGCGTTTTTCGCGTAAACGCAAGGTATTTTGGATCTGAAACCGTGTCCAACGGATGCGGCGACACATTCTACCCCAGAAAAGTGTATACTCAAGCCGAAATATGATAGAAAATTTTCTCATAATCTAACGCATTTTTCTCGTAAACGCGAGGTATTTCGGATGTGGAACCTGTTCCAATGGATTCAGTGGATCAAATTACCCCAGAAAAGTGTATATTCGAGCCGGAATATTACAAAAATTTCCTCATGTTAAAACGCGTTTTTTGCGTGAACGCAAGGTATTTTGGATCTGAAACCGTTTCCAACGGATGCTGCGGAACATTCTACCCCAGAAAAGTGTATAATTAAGCCGAAATATGATAAAAAATTTCCTTATGTTATAACGCGTTTTTCTCGTAAACGCGAGGTATTTCGGAACTGGAACCTTTTCCAACGGATTCAGCGGAACATTCTACCCCAGAAAAGTGTATAATTTAGCCAGAATATTACAAAAAATTCCCTCATGTTATATCGCGTTTTTCTCATAAACGCGAAATATTTTGGATCTGAAACCTCTTCCAACGGATTCAGCGGAACATTCTCCCCCAGAAAAGTGTATACTCAAGCCGAAATATGATAGAAAATTTTCTCATAATCTAACGCGTTTTTCTCGTAAACGCGAGGTATTTCGAATCCGGAACCTTTTACAATGGATTCAGTGGATAAATTACCCCAGAAAAGTATATTTGAGCCGGAATATTACAAAAAATTTCCTTATGTTAAAACGCGTTTTTCGCGTAAACGCAAGGTATTTTGGATCTGAAACCGTGTCCAACGGATGCGGCGACACATTCTACCCCAGAAAAGTGTATAGTCAAGCCGAAATATGATAGAAAATTTTCTCATAATCTAACGCATTTTTCTCGTAAACGCGAGGTATTTCGGATGTGGAACCTGTTCCAATGGATTCAGTGGATCAAATTACCCTAGAAAAGTGTATATTTGAGCCGGAATATTACAAAAATTTCCTCATGTTAAAACGCGTTTTTTGCGTGAACGCAAGGTATTTTGGATCTGAAACCGTTTCCAACGGATGCTGCGGAACATTCTACCCCAGAAAAGTGTATAATTAAGCCGAAATATGAAAAAAAATTTCCTCATGTTATAACGCGTTTTTCTCGTAAACGCGAGGTATTTCGGAACTGGAACCTTTTCCAACGGATTCAGCGAAACATTCCACCCCAGAAAAGTGTATAATTTAGCCAGAATATTACAAAAAATTCCCTCATGTTATATCGCGTTTTTCTCATAAACGCGAGATATTTTGGATCTGAAACCTCTTCCAACGGATTCAGCGGAACATTCTCCCCCAGAAAAGTGTATACTCAAGCCGAAATATGATAGAAAATTTTCTCATAATCTAACGCATTTTTCTCGTAAACGCGAGGTATTTCGGATGTGGAACCTGTTCCAATGGATTCAGTGGATCAAATTACCCCAAAAAAGTGTATATTTAAGCCGGAATATTACAAAAATTTCCTCATGTTAAAACGCGTTTTTTGCGTGAACGCAAGGTATTTTGGATCTAAAACCGTTTCCAACGGATGCGGCGGAACATTCTACCCCAGAAAAGTGTATAATTGAGCCGGAATATGATAAAAAATTTCCTGATGTTATAACTCGTTTTTCTCGTAAACGCCAGGTATTTCGGATCTGAAACCTTTTCCAACGGCTTCAGCGGATCAAATTACACTAGAAAAGTGTATAATTGAGCCGAAATATGATGAAAAATTTCCTTATGTTATGACGCGTTTTTCTCGTCAACGCGAGGTATTTCGGATCTGGAACCTTTTCCAACGGATTCAGCGGAATAAATCACCCCAGAAAAGTGTATAATTGACTCGAAATATTACAAGGAATTTTCTCATGTTATAACGCGTTTTTCTCACGAACGCGAGAAATTTAGGATCTGGAACATTTTCCAACGGATTCAGCAGAACAAATGACCCCAGAAAAGTGTATAATTGACCCGAAATATTACAAGGAATTTCCTTATGTTATAACGCGTTCTTCTCATGAACGCGAGAAATTTCGTATCTGAAACCTTTTCCAACGTCTTCAGCATATCAAATTACACCAGAAAAGTGTATAATTGAGCCGAAATATGGAAAAAATTCTCTCATGTTATAACGCGTTTCTTTCGTGAACGCGAGGTATTTCGAATCTAAAACCGTTTCCAACGGATGCGGCGGAACATTCTACCCCAGAAAAGTGTATATTTAAGCCGAAATATTACAAAAAATTTCCTCATGTTAAAACGCGTTTTTCGCGTAAACGCAAGGTATTTTGGATCTGAAACCGTGTCCAACGGATGCGGCGACACATTCTACCCCAGAAAAGTGTATACTCAAGCCGAAATATGATAGAAAATTTTCTCATAATCTAACGCATTTTTCTCGTAAACGCGAGGTATTTCGGATGTGAAACCTGTTCCAATGGATTCAGTGGATCAAATTACCCCAGAAAAGTGTATATTTAAGCCGGAATATTACAAAAATTTCCTCATGTTAAAACGCGTTTTTTGCGTGAACGCAAGGTATTTTGGATCTGAAACCGTTTCCAACGGATGCGGCGGAACATTCTACCCCAGAAAAGTGTATAATTGAGCCGAAATATGATAAAAAATTTCCTGATGTTATAACTCGTTTTTCTCGTAAACGCCAGGTATTTCGGATCTGAAACCTTTTCCAACGGCTTCAGCGGATCAAATTACACTAGAAAAGTGTATAATTGAGCCGAAATATGATGAAAAATTTCCTTATGTTATGACGCGTTTTTCTCGTCAACGCGAGGTATTTCGGATCTGGAACCTTTTCCAACGGATTCAGCGTAATAAATCACCCCAGAAAAGTGTATAATTGACTCGAAATATTACAAGGAATTTTCTCATGTTATAACGCGTTTTTCTCACGAACGCGAGAAATTTAGGATCTGGAACATTTTCCAACGGATACAGCGGAACAAATGACCCCAGAAAAGTGTATAATTGACCCGAAATATTACAAGGAATTTCCTTATGTTATAACGCGTTCTTCTCATGAACGCGAGAAATTTCGGATCTGAAACCTTTTCCAACGTCTTCAGCATATCAAATTACACCAGAAAAGTGTATAATTGAGCCGAAATATGGAAAAAAATTCTCTCACGTTATAACGCGTTTTTTTCGTGAACGCGAGGTATTTCGAATCTGAAACCGTTTCCAACGGATGCGGCGGAACATTCTACCCCAGAAAAGTGTATATTTGAACCGAAATATTACAAAAAATTTCCTCATGTTAAAACGCGTTTTTCGCGTAAACGCGAGGTATTTTGGATCTGAAACCGTGTCCAACGGATGCGGCGACACATTCTACCCCAGAAAAGTGTATAATTAAGCCGAAATATGATGAAAAATTTCCTCATGTTATAACGCGTTTTTCTCGTAAACGCGAGGTATTTCGGAACTGGAACCTTTTCCAACGGATTCAGCGGAACATTCTACCCCAGAAAAGTGTATAATTTAGCCAGAATATTACAAAAAATTTCCTCATGTTACATCGCGTTTTTCTCATGAACGCGAGATATTTTGGATCTGAAACCTCTTCCAACGGATTCAGCGGAACATTCTCCCCCAGGAAAGTGTATACTCAAACCGAAATATGATAGAAAATTTTCTCATAATCTAACGCGTTTTTCTCGTAAACGCGAGGTATTTCGGATCTGGAACCTTTTACAATGGATTCAGTGGATCAAATTACCCCAGAAAAGTGTATATTTGAGCCGGAATATTACAAAAATTTCCTCATGTTAAAACGCGTTTTTTGCGTGAACGCAAAGTATTTTGGATCTGAAACCGTTTCCAACGGATGCTGCGGAACATTCTACCCCAGAAAAGTGTATAATTAAGCCGAAATATGATAAAAAATTTCCTTATGTTATAACGCGTTTTTCTCGTAAACGCGAGGTATTTCGGAACTGGAACCTTTTCCAACGGATTCAGCGGAACATTCTACCCCAGAAAAGTGTATAATTTAGCCAGAATATTACAAAAAATTCCCTCATGTTATATCGCGTTTTTCTCATAAACGCGAAATATTTTGGATCTGAAACCTCTTCCAACGGATTCAGCGGAACATTCTCCCCCAGAAAAGTGTATACTCAAGCCGAAATATGATAGAAAATTTTCTCATAATCGAACGCGTTTTTCTCGTAAACGCGAGGTATTTCGAATCCGGAACCTTTTACAATGGATTCAGTGGATCAAATTACCCCAGAAAAGTATATTTGAGCCGGAATATTACAAAAAATTTCCTTATGTTAAAACGCGTTTTTCGCGTAAACGCAAGGTATTTTGGATCTGAAACCGTGTCCAACGGATGCGGCGACACATTCTACCCCAGAAAAGTGTATAGTCAAGCCGAAATATGATGAAAAATTTCCTCATGTTATAACGCGTTTTTCTCGTAAACGCGAGGTATTTCGGAACTGGAACCTTTTCCAACGGATTCAGCGGAACATTCTACCCCAGAAAAGTGTATAATTTAGCCAGAATATTACAAAAAATTTCCTCATGTTACATCGCGTTTTTCTCATGAACGCGAGATATTTTGGATCTGAAACCTCTTCCAACGGATTCAGCGGAACATTCTCCCCCAGGAAAGTGTATACTCAAACCGAAATATGATAGAAAATTTTCTCATAATCTAACGCGTTTTTCTCGTAAACGCGAGGTATTTCGGATCTGGAACCTTTTACAATGGATTCAGTGGATCAAATTACCCCAGAAAAGTGTATATTTGAGCCGGAATATTACAAAAATTTCCTCATGTTAAAACGCGTTTTTTGCGTGAACGCAAGGTATTTTGGATCTGAAACCGTTTCCAACGGATGCTGCGGAACATTCTACCCCAGAAAAGTGTATAATTAAGCCGAAATATGATAAAAAATTTCCTTATGTTATAACGCGTTTTTCTCGTAAACGCGAGGTATTTCGGAACTGGAACCTTTTCCAACGGATTCAGCGGAACATTCTACCCCAGAAAAGTGTATAATTTAGCCAGAATATTACAAAAAATTCCCTCATGTTATATCGCGTTTTTCTCATAAACGCGAAATATTTTGGATCTGAAACCTCTTCCAACGGATTCAGCGGAACATTCTCCCCCAGAAAAGTGTATACTCAAGCCGAAATATGATAGAAAATTTTCTCATAATCGAACGCGTTTTTCTCGTAAACGCGAGGTATTTCGAATCCGGAACCTTTTACAATGGATTCAGTGGATCAAATTACCCCAGAAAAGTATATTTGAGCCGGAATATTACAAAAAATTTCCTTATGTTAAAACGCGTTTTTCGCGTAAACGCAAGGTATTTTGGATCTGAAACCGTGTCCAACGGATGCGGCGACACATTCTACCCCAGAAAAGTGTATAGTCAAGCCGAAATATGATAGAAAATTTTCTCATAATCTAACGCATTTTTCTCGTAAACGCGAGGTATTTCGGATGTGGAACCTGTTCCAATGGATTCAGTGGATCAAATTACCCTAGAAAAGTGTATATTTGAGCCGGAATATTACAAAAATTTCCTCATGTTAAAACGCGTTTTTTGCGTGAACGCAAGGTATTTTGGATCTGAAACCGTTTCCAACGGATGCTGCGGAACATTCTACCCCAGAAAAGTGTATAATTAAGCCGAAATATGAAAATAAATTTCCTCATGTTATAACGCGTTTTTCTCGTAAACGCGAGGTATTTCGGAACTGGAACCTTTTCCAACGGATTCAGCGGAACATTCCACCCCAGAAAAGTGTATAATTTAGCCAGAATATTACAAAAAATTCCCTCATGTTATATCGCGTTTTTCTCATAAACGCGAGATATTTTGGATCTGAAACCTCTTCCAACGGATTCAGCGGAACATTCTCCCCCAGAAAAGTGTATACTCAAGCCGAAATATGATAGAAAATTTTCTCATAATCTAACGCGTTTTTCTCGTAAACGCGGGGTATTTCGAATCCGGAACCTTTTACAATGGATTCAGTGGATCAAATTACCCCAGAAAAGTATATTTGAGCCGGAATATTACAAAAAATTTCCTTATGTTAAAACGCGTTTTTCGCGTGAACGCAAGGTATTTTGGATCTGAAACCGTGTCCAACGGATGCGGCGACACATTCTACCCCAGAAAAGTGTATAGTCAAGCCGAAATATGATAGAAAATTTTCTCATAATCTAACGCATTTTTCTCGTAAACGCGAGGTATTTCGGATGTGGAACCTGTTCCAATGGATTCAGTGGATCAAATTACCCTAGAAAAGTGTATATTTGAGCCGGAATATTACAAAAATTTCCTCATGTTAAAACGCGTTTTTTGCGTGAACGCAAGGTATTTTGGATCTGAAACCGTTTCCAACGGATGCTGCGGAACATTCTACCCCAGAAAAGTGTATAATTAAGCCGAAATATGAAAAAAAATTTCCTCATGTTATAACGCGTTTTTCTCGTAAACGCGAGGTATTTCGGAACTGGAACCTTTTCCAACGGATTCAGCGGAACATTCCACCCCAGAAAAGTGTATAATTTAGCCAGAATATTACAAAAAATTCCCTCATGTTATATCGCGTTTTTCTCATAAACGCGAGATATTTTGGATCTGAAACCTCTTCCAACGGATTCAGCGGAACATTCTCCCCCAGAAAAGTGTATACTCAAGCCGAAATATGATAGAAAATTTTCTCATAATCTAACGCATTTTTCTCGTAAACGCGAGGTATTTCGGATGTGGAACCTGTTCCAATGGATTCAGTGGATCAAATTACCCCAAAAAAGTGTATATTTAAGCCGGAATATTACAAAAATTTCCTCATGTTAAAACGCGTTTTTTGCGTGAACGCAAGGTATTTTGGATCTAAAACCGTTTCCAACGGATGCGGCGGAACATTCTACCCCAGAAAAGTGTATAATTGAGCCGAAATATGATAAAAAATTTCCTGATGTTATAACTCGTTTTTCTCGTAAACGCCAGGTATTTCGGATCTGAAACCTTTTCCAACGGCTTCAGCGGATCAAATTACACTAGAAAAGTGTATAATTGAGCCGAAATATGATGAAAAATTTCCTTATGTTATGACGCGTTTTTCTCGTCAACGCGAGGTATTTCGGATCTGGAACCTTTTCCAACGGATTCAGCGTAATAAATCACCCCAGAAAAGTGTATAATTGACTCGAAATATTACAAGGAATTTTCTCATGTTATAACGCGTTTTTCTCACGAACGCGAGAAATTTAGGATCTGGAACATTTTCCAACGGATACAGCGGAACAAATGACCCCAGAAAAGTGTATAATTGACCCGAAATATTACAAGGAATTTCCTTATGTTATAACGCGTTCTTCTCATGAACGCGAGAAATTTCGGATCTGAAACCTTTTCCAACGTCTTCAGCATATCAAATTACACCAGAAAAGTGTATAATTGAGCCGAAATATGGAAAAAAATTCTCTCACGTTATAACGCGTTTTTTTCGTGAACGCGAGGTATTTCGAATCTGAAACCGTTTCCAACGGATGCGGCGGAACATTCTACCCCAGAAAAGTGTATATTTGAACCGAAATATTACAAAAAATTTCCTCATGTTAAAACGCGTTTTTCGCGTAAACGCGAGGTATTTTGGATCTGAAACCGTGTCCAACGGATGCGGCGACACATTCTACCCCAGAAAAGTGTATAATTAAGCCGAAATATGATGAAAAATTTCCTCATGTTATAACGCGTTTTTCTCGTAAACGCGAGGTATTTCGGAACTGGAACCTTTTCCAACGGATTCAGCGGAACATTCTACCCCAGAAAAGTGTATAATTTAGCCAGAATATTACAAAAAATTTCCTCATGTTATATCGCGTTTTTTTCATGAACGCAAGATATTTTGGATCTGAAACCTTTTCCAACGGATTCAGCGGAACATTCTACCCCAGAAAAATGTATAATTGAGCCGGAATATAACAAAAAATTTTTTCATGTTATAACGCGTTTTTCTCGTGAACGCGAGTCATTTCGAATCTGGAACCTTTTTCAACGGATTCAACAAATCAAATTACCCTAGAAAAGTGTATAATTAAGTCGAAATATTACAAAAAATTTCCTCATGTTATATCGCGTTTTTATCATGAACGCGAGATATTTTGGATCTGAAACCTTTTCCAACGGATTCAGCGGAACATTCTACCCCAGAAAAGTTTATACTCAAGCCGAAATATGATAAAAATTTTCTCATAATCTAACGCGTTTTTCTCGTAAACGCGAGGTATTTCGGATCTGGAAACTTTTCCAATGGATTCACTGGATCAAATTACCCCAGAAAAGTGTATATTTGAGCCGGAATATTACAAAAAATTTCCTCATGTTAAAACGCGTTTTTCGCGGAAACGCAAGGTATTTCGGATCTGAAACCGTTTCCAACGGATGCGGCGGAACATTCTACCCCAGAAAAGTGTATAATTGAGCCGAAATATGATAAAAAATTTCCTCATGTTGTAACGCGTTTTTTTCGTGAACGCGGGGTATTTCGGATCTGGAACCTTTTCCAACGGCTTCAGCGGATCAAATACACCAGAAAAGTGTATAATTGAGCCGAAATATGGTGAGAAATTTCCGTATGTTATGACGCGTTTTTCTCGTAAACGCGAGGTATTTCGGATCTGAAACCTTTTCCAACGGATTCAGCGAAACAAATCACCCTAGAAAAGTGTATAATTAAGCCGAAATATTACAAAAAATTTCCTCATGGTATATCGCGTTTTTTCCATGAACGCGAAATATTTTGGATCTGAAACCTTTCCCAACGGATTCAGCGGAACATTCTACCCCAGAAAAGTGTATAATTGAGCCGAAATATGATAAAAAATTTCCTCATGTTATAACGCGTTTTTCTCGTAAACGCGAGGTATTTCGAATCTGGAACCTTTTCCAACGGCTTTAGCAGTACAAATTACACCAGAAAACTGTATAATCGAGCCGAAATATTACAAGAAATTTCCTTATGTTATAACGCGTTTTTCTCATGAACGCGAGGTATTTCGAATCTGAAACCTCTTTCAACGGATTCAGCGAAACATTCTACCCCAGAAAAGTGTATAATTGAGCCGGAATATAACAAAAAATTTTCTCATATTATAACGTGTTTTTCTCGTAAACGCGAGGTATTTCGGATCTGAAATCTTTTCCAATGGATTCAGTGGATCAAATTACCCCAGAAAAGTGTATATTTAAGCCGGAATATTACAAAAAATTTCCTTACGTTAAAACGCGTTTTTCGCGTAAACGCAAGGTATTTCGGATCTGAAACCTATTCCAACGTCTTCAGCATATCAAATTACCCCAGAAAAGTTTATAATTGATCCGGAATATGAAAAAAAATTCCCTCATGTTATAACGCGTTTTTCTCGTAAACGCAAGGTATCACGGAACTGGAACCTTTTGCAACGTATTCAGCGAAACATTCTACCCCAGAAAAGTGTATAATTAGGCCGGAATATAACAAAAAATTTTTTAATGTTATGAAGCGTTTTTTTCGTGAACGCGCGTTGTTTTGAATCTGAAACCTTTTCCAACGGATTCAGCAAATCAAATTACCCTAGAAAAGTGTATAATTGAGCCGAAATATTACAAAATATTTCCTCGTGTTATATCGCGTTTTTCTCATGAACGCGGGATATTTTGGCTTTGAAATCTTTTCCGACGGATTCAGCGAAACATCCTACCCCAGAAAAGTGTATACTCAAGCCGAAATATGATAGAAAATTTTCCCATGATCTAACGCGTTCATCGCGTAAACGCAAGGTATTTCGGATCTGGAACCTTTTCCAACATTTTCAGCGGAACAAATTACCCCGGAAAAGTGTATAATTGACCCGAAATATTACCAGAAATTTCATCATGTTATAACGCGTTTTTCTCATGAACGCGAGAAATTTCGGATCTGAAACCCTTTCCAACGGATTTAGCATATCGAATTACCCTAGCAAAGTGTATAATTGAGTCAAAATATTACAAAAAATTTCCTCATGTTATATCGCGTTTTTCTCATGAACGCGAAATATTTTGGATCTGAAACCTTTTCCAACGGATTCAGAGGAACATTCTACCCCAGAAAAGTGTATACTCTAGCCGGAATATGATGGAAAATTTTCTCATAATCTAACGCGTTTTTCTCGTAAACGCGAGGTATTTCGGATCTGAAACCTTTTCCAATGGATTCAGCGGATCAAATTACCCCACAAAGGTGTATATTTGAGCCGGAATATTACGAAAAATTTTCTCATGTTGAAACGCGTTTTTCGCGTAAACGCAAGGTATTTTGGATCTAAAACCGTTTCCAATGGATGCGGCGGAACATTCTACCCCAGAAAAGTGTATAATTGAGCCGAAATATGATAAAAAATTTCCTCATGTTATAACGCGTTTTTCTCGTAAACGCCAGGTATTTCGAATCTGGAACCTTTTCCAACGGCTTTAGCAGTACAAATTACACCAGAAAATTGTATAATTGAGCCGGAATATTACAAGAAATTTCCTTATGTTATAACGCGTTTTTCTCATGAACGCGAGGTATTTCGAATCTGGAACCTTCTCCAACGGCTTCAGCAGATAAACTTACACCAGAAGAGTGTATAATCGAGCCGAAATATGATGAAAAATTTCCTTGTGTTATGACGCGTTTTTCTCGTAAACGCGAGAAATTTCGGATCTGAAACCTTTTCCAACGTCTTCAGCAAATCTAATTACCCTAGAAAAGTGTATAATTGAGCCGAAATATAAAAAAAATTCCCTAATGTTATAACGCGTTTTTCTCGTAAACGCAAGGTATCCAGAAACTGGAACCTTTTCCAACGGATTCAGCGGAACATTCTACCCCAGAAAAATGTATAATTGAGCCGGAATATAACAAAAAATTTTCTCATATTATAACGCGTTTTTCTCGTAAACGCGAGGTATTTCGGATCTGAAACCTTTTCCAATGGATTCAGTGGATCAAATTACCCCAGAAAAGTGTATATTTAAGCCGGAATATTACAAAAAATTTCCTCATGTTAAAACGCGTTTTTCGCGTAAACGCAAGGTATTTCGGATCTGAAACCTTTTCCAACGTCTTCAGCATATCAAATTACCCTAGAAAAGTTTATAATTGATCCGGAATATGAAAAAAAATTCCCTCATGTTATAACGCGTTTTTCTCGTAAACGCGAGGTATCACGGAACTGGAACCTTTTGCAACGGATTCAGCGAAACATTCTACCCCAGAAAAGTGTAAAATTAGGCCGGAATATAACAAAAAATTTTTTAATGTTATGAAGCGTTTTTTTCGTGAACGCGCGTTATTTTGAATCCGAAACCTTTTCCAACGGATTCAGCAAATCAAATTACCCTAGAAAAGTGTATAATTGAGCCGAAATATTACAAAAAATTTCCTCGTGTTATATCGCGTTTTTCTCATGAACGCGGGATATTTTGGCTTTGAAATCTTTTCCAACGGATTCAGCGGAACATTCTACCCCAGAAAAGTGTATACTCAAGCCGAAATATGATAGAAAATTTTCCCATGATCTAACGCGTTCATCGCGTAAACGCAAGGTATTTCGGATCTGAAACCGTTTCTAACGGATGCGGCGGAACTTTCTACCCCAGAAAAGTGTATAATTGAGCCGACATATGATAGAAAAGCTTCCCATGATCTAACGCGTTCATCGCGTAAACGCAAGGTATTTCGGATCTGAAACCGTTTCTAACGGATGCGGCGGAACATTCTACCCCAGAAAAGTGTATAATTGAGCCGACATATGACAAAAAATTTCCTCATGTTATAATGCGTTTTTCTCGTAAACGCGAAGTATTTCGAATCTGGAACCTCTTCCAACGGCTTCAGCAGATCAAATTACACCAGAGAAGTGTATAAGTGAGCCGAAATATGATGAAAAATTTCCTTATGTTATGACGCGTTTTTCTCGTAAACGCGAGGTCTTTCGGATCTGGAACCTTCTCCAACGGATTCAGCGGAACAAATTACCCCAGAAAAGTGTATAATTGACCCGAAATATGACAAGGAATTTCCTCATGTTATAACGCGTTTTTCTCATGAACGCGAAAAATTTCGGATCTGAAACCCTTTCCAACGTCTTCAGCATATCAAATCACCACAGAAAAGTGTATAATTGAGCCGGAATATAAAAAAAAATTCCCTCATGATATAACGCGTTGTTCTCGTAAACGCGGGGTATTTAGGAACTGGAACCTTCTCAAACGGATTCAGCGGAACATTCTACCCCAGAAAAGTGTATAATTGAGTCGGAATATAACAAAAAATTTTCTCATGTTATAAAGCGTTTTTTTCGTGAACGCGCGTTATTTCGAATCTGAAACCTTTTCCAATGGATTCAGTGGATCAAATTACCCCAGAAAAGTGTATATTTAAGCCGGAATATTACAAAAAATTTCCTCATGTTAAAACGCGTTTTTCGCGTAAACGCGAGGTATTTAGGATCTGAAACCTTTTCCAACGTCTTCAGCATATCAAATTACCCCAGAAAAGTTTATAATTGATCCGGAATATGGAAAAAAATTCCCTCATGTTATAACGCGTTTTTCTCGAAAACGGGAGGTATCACGGAACTGGAACCTTTTACAACGGATTCAGCGAAACATTCTACCCCAGAAAAGTGTATAATTAGGCCGGAATATAACAAAAAATTTTTTAATTTTATGAAGCGTTTTTTTCGTGAACGCGCGTTATTTTGAATCTGGAACCTTTTCCAACGGCTTTAGCAGTACAAATTACACCAGAAAATTGTATAATTGAGCCGAAATATTACAAGAAATTTCCTTATGTTGTAACGCGTTTTTCTCATGAACGCGAGGTATTTCGAATCTGGAACCTTCTCCAACGGCTTCAGCAGATAAAATTACACCAGAAGAGTGTATAATCGAGCCGAAATATGATGAAACATTTCCTTGTGTTATGACGCGTTTTTCTCGTAAACGCGAGAAATTTCGGATCTGAAACCTTTTCCAACGTCTTCAGCAAATCTAATTACCCTAGAAAAGTGTATAATTGAGCCGGAATATAAAAAAAATTCCCTAATGTTATAACGCGTTTTTCTCGTAAACGCAAGGTATCCAGAAACTGGAACCTTTTCCAACGGATTCAGCGGAACATTCTACCCCAGAAAAATGTATAATTGAGCCGGAATATAACAAAAAATTTGTTTATGTTATAACGCGATTTTTTCGTGAACGCGAGGTATTTCGAATCTGAAACCTCTTTCAACGGATTCAGCGAAACATTCTACCCCAGAAAAGTGTATAATTGAGCCGGAATATAACAAAAAATTTTCTCATATTATAACACGTTTTTCTCGTAAACGCGAGGTATTTCGGATCTGAAACCTTTTCCAATGGATTCAGTGGATCAAATTACCCCAGAAAAGTGTATATTTAAGCCGGGATATTACAAAAAATTTCCTCATGTTAAAACGCGTTTTTCGCGTAAACGCAAGGTATTTAGGATCTGAAACCTTTTCCAACGTCTTCAGCATATCAAATTACCCCAGAAAAGTTTATAATTGATCCGGAATATGAAAAAAAATTCCCTCATGTTATAACGCGTTTTTCTCGTAAACGCGAGGTATCACGGAACTGGAACCTTTTGCAACGGATTCAGCGAAACATTCTACCCCAGAAAAGTGTATAATTAGGCCGGAATATAACAAAAAATTTTTTAATGTTATGAAGCGTTTTTTTCGTGAACGCGCGTTATTTTGAATCTGAAACCTTTTCCAACGGATTCAGCAAATCAAATTACCCTAGAAAAGTGTATAATTGAGCCGAAATATCACAAAAAATTGCCTCGTGTTATATCGCGTTTTTCTCATGAACGCGGGATATTTTGGCTTTGAAATCTCTTCCAACGGATTCAGCGGAACATTCTACCCCAGAAAAGTGTATACTCAAGCCGAAATATGATAGAAAATTTTCCCATGATCTAACGCGTTCATCGCGTAAACGCAACGTATTTCGGATCTGAAACCGTTTCTAACGGATGCGGCGGAACTTTCTACCCCAGAAAAGTGTATAATTGAGCCGACATATGATAGAAAATTTTCCCATGATCTAACGCGTTCATCGCGTAAACGCAAGGTATTTCGGATCTGAAACCGTTTCTAACGGATGCGGCGGAACATTCTACCCCAGAAAAGTGTATAATTGAGCCGACATATGACAAAAAATTTCCTCATGTTATAATGCGTTTTTCTCGTAAACGCGAGGTATTTCGAATCTGGAACCTCTTCCAACGGCTTCAGCAGATCAAATTACACCAGAAAAGTGTATAAGTGAGCCGAAATATGATGAAAAATTTCCTTATGTTATGACGCGTTTTTCTCGTAAACGCGAGGTCTTTCGGATCTGGAACCTTCTCCATCGGATTCAGCGGAACAAATTACCCCAGAAAAGTGTATAATTGACCCGAAATATGACAAGGAATTTCCTCATGTTATAACGCGTTTTTCTCATGAACGCGAAAAATTTCGGATCTGAAACCCTTTCCAACGTCTTCAGCATATCAAATTACCACAGAAAAGTGTATAATTGAGCCGGAATATAAAAAAAAAATTCCCTCATGATATAACGCGTTGTTCTCGTAAACGCGGGGTATTTAGGAACTGGAACCTTCTCAAACGGATTCAGCGGAACATTCTACCCCAGAAAAGTGTATAATTGAGCCGGAATATAACAAAAAATTTTCTCATGTTATAAAGCGTTTTTTTCGTGAACGCGCGTTATTTCGAATCTGAAACCTTTTCCAACGGATTCAGCAAATCAAATTACCCCAGAAAAGTGTATATTTGAGCCAGGATATTACAAAAAATTTCCTCATGGTAAAACGCGTTTTTCGCGTAAACGCAAGGTGTTTCGGATCTGAAACCGTTTCCAACGGATGCGGCGGAACATTCTACCCCAGAAAAGTGTATAATTGAGCCGAAATATAATAAAAAATTTCCTCATGTTATAACGCGTTTTTCTCGTGAACGCGAGGTATTTCGAATCTGGAAGCTTTTCCAACGGCTTCAGCAGATAAAATTACACCAGAAGAGTGTATAATCGAGCCGAAATATGATGAAAAATTTCCTTGTGTTATGACGCGTTTTTCTCGTAAACGCGAGAAATTTCGGATCTGAAACCTTTTCCAACGTCTTCAGCATATCAAATTACCCCAGAAAAGTGTATAATTGAGCCGGAATATAAAAAAAATTCCCTTATGTTATAACGCGTTTTTCTCGTAAACGCAAGGTATCCAGAAACTGGAACCTTTTCCAACGGATTCAGCGGAACATTCTACCCCAGAAAAATGTATAATTGAGCCGGAATATAACAAAAAATATGTTTATGTTATAACGCGATTTTTTCGTGAACGCGAGGTATTTCGAATCTGAAACCTCTTTCAACGGATCCAGCGAAACATTCTACCCCAGAAAAGTGTATAATTGAGCCGGAATATAACAAAAAATTTTCTCATATTATAACACGTTTTTCTCGTAAACGCGAGGTATTTCGGATCTGAAACCTTTTCCAATGGATTCAGTGGATCAAATTACCCCAGAAAAGTGTATATTTAAGCCGGAATATTACAAAAAATTTCCTCATGTTAAAACGCGTTTTTCGCGTAAACGCAAGGTATTTAGGATCTGAAACCTCTTCCAACGTCTTCAGCATATCAAATTACCCCAGAAAAGTTTATAATCGATCCGGAATATGAAAAAAAATTCCCTCATGTTATAACGCGTTTTTCTCGTAAACGCGAGGTATCACGGAACTGGAACCTTTTGCAACGGATTCAGCGAAACATTCTACCCCAGAAAAGCGTATAATTAGGCCGGAATATAACAAAAAATTTTTTAATGTTATGAAGCGTTTTTTTCGTGAACGCGCGTTATTTTGAATCTGAAACCTTTTCCAACGGATTCAGCAAATCAAATTACCCTAGAAAAGTGTATAATTGAGCCGAAATATTACAAAAAATTTCCTCGTGTTATATCGCGTTTTTCTCATGAACGCGGGATATTTTGGCTTTGAAATCTTTTCCAACGGATTCAGCGGAACATTCTACCCCAGAAAAGTGTATACTCAAGCCGAAATATGATAGAAAATTTTCCCATGATCTAACGCGTTCATCGCGTAAACGCAAGGTATTTCGGATCTGAAACCGTTTCTAACGGATGCGGCGGAACTTTCTACCCCAGAAAAGTGTATAATTGAGCCGACATATGATAGAAAATTTTCCCATGATCTAACGCGTTCATCGCGTAAACGCAAGGTATTTCGGATCTGAAACCGTTTCTAACGGATGCGGCGGAACATTCTACCCCAGAAAAGTGTATAATTGAGCCGACATATGACAAAAAATTTCCTCATGTTATAATGCGTTTTTCTCGTAAACGCGAGGTATTTCGAATCGGGAACCTCTTCCAACGGCTTCAGCAGATCAAATTACACCAGAAAAGTGTATAAGTGAGCCGAAATATGATGAAAAATTTCCTTATGTTATGACGCGTTTTTCTCGTAAACGCGAGCTCTTTCGGATCTGGAACCTTCTCCAACGGATTCAGCGGAACAAATTACCCCAGAAAAGTGTATAATTGACCCGAAATATGACAAGGAATTTCCTCATGTTATAACGCGTTTTTCTCATGAACGCGAAAAATTTCGGATCTGAAACCCTTTCCAACATCTTCAGCATATCAAATTACCACAGAAAAGTGTATAATTGAGCCGGAATATAAAAAAAAATTCCCTCATGATATAACGCGTTGTTCTCGTAAACGCGGGGTATTTAGGAACTGGAACCTTCTCAAACGGATTCAGCGGAACATTCTACCCCAGAAAAGTGTATAATTGCGCCGGAATATAACAAAAAATTTTCTCATGTTATAAAGCGTTTTTCTCGTGAACGCGCGTTATTTCGAATCTGAAACCTTTTCCAACGGATTCAGCAAATCAAATTACCCCAGAAAAGTGTATATTTGAGCCAGGATATTACAAAAAATTTCCTCAAGGTAAAACGCGTTTTTCGCGTAAACGCAAGGTATTTCGGATCTGAAACCGTTTCCAACGGATGCGGCGGAACATTCTACCCCAGAAAAGTGTATAATTGAGCCGAAATATGATAAAAAATTTCCTCATGTTATAACGCGTTTTTCTCGTGAACGCGAGGTATTTCGAATCTGTAACCTTTTCCAACGGCTTCAGCAGATAAAATTACACCAGAAGAGTGTATAATCGAGCCGAAATATGATGAAAAATTTCCTTGTGTTATGACGCGTTTTTCTCGTAAACGCGAGAAATTTCGGATCTGAAACCTTTTCCAACGTCTTCAGCATATCAAATTACCCCAGAAAAGTGTATAATTGAGCCGGAATATAAAAAAAAATTCCCTAATGTTATGACGCGTTTTTCTCGTAAACGCAAGGTATTCCGGAACTGGAACCTTTTCCAACGGATTCAGCGGAACAGTCTACCCCAGAAAAATGTATAATTGAGCCGGAATATAACAAAAAATTTTCTCATATTATAACGCGTTTTTCTCGTAAACGCGAGGTATTTCGGATCTGAAACCTTTTCCAATGGATTCAGTGGATCAAATTACCCCAGAAAAGTGTATATTTAAGCCGGAATATTACAAAAAATTTCCTCATGTTAAAACGCGTTTTTCGCGTAAACGCAAGGTATTTCGGATCTGAAACCTTTTCCAACGTCTTCAGCATATCAAATTACCCTAGAAAAGTTTATAATTGATCCGGAATATGAAAAAAAATTCCCTCATGTTATAACGCGTTTTTCTCGTAAACGCGAGGTATCACGGAACTGGAACCTTTTGCAACGGATTCAGCGAAACATTCTACCCCAGAAAAGTGTATAATTAGGCCGGAATATAACAAAAAATTTTTTAATGTTATGAAGCGTTTTTTTCGTAAACGCGCGTTATTTTGAATCCGAAACCTTTTCCAACGGATTCAGCAAATCAAATTACCCTAGAAAAGTGTATAATTGAGCCGAAATATTACAAAAAATTTCCTCGTGTTATATCGCGTTTTTCTCATGAACGCGGGATATTTTGGCTTTGAAATCTTTTCCAACGGATTCAGCGGAACATTCTACCCCAGAAAAGTGTATACTCAAGCCGAAATATGATAGAAAATTTTCCCATGATCTAACGCGTTCATCGCGTAAACGCAAGGTATTTCGGATCTGAAACCGTTTCTAACGGATGCGGCGGAACATTCTACCCCAGAAAAGTGTATAATTGAGCCGACATATGACAAAAAATTTCCTCATGTTATAATGCGTTTTTCTCGTAAACGCGAGGTATTTCGAATCTGGAACCTCTTCCAACGGCTTCAGCAGATCAAATTACACCAGAGAAGTGTATAAGTGAGCCGAAATATGATGAAAAATTTTCTTATGTTATGACGCGTTTTTCTCGTAAACGCGAGGTCTTTCGGATCTGGAACCTTCTCCAACGGATTCAGCGGAACAAATTACCCCGGAAAGTGTATAATTGACCCGAAATATGACAAGGAATTTCCTCATGTTATAACGCGTTTTTCTCATGAACGCGAAAAATTTCGGATCTGAAACCCTTTCCAACGTCTTCAGCATATCAAATCACCACAGAAAAGTGTATAATTGAGCCGGAATATAAAAAAAAATTCCCTCATGATATAACGCGTTGTTCTCGTAAACGCGGGGTATTTAGGAACTGGAACCTTCTCAAACGGATTCAGCGGAACATTCTACCCCAGAAAAGTGTATAATTGAGCCGGAATATAACAAAAAATTTTCTCATGTTATAAAGCGTTTTTTTCGTGAACGCGCGTTATTTCGAATCTGAAACCTTTTCCAATGGATTCAGTGGATCAAATTACCCCAGAAAAGTGTATATTTAAGCCGGAATATTACAAAAAATTTCCTCATGTTAAAACGCGTTTTTCGCGTAAACGCGAGGTATTTAGGATCTGAAACCTTTTCCAACGTCTTCAGCATATCAAATTACCCCAGAAAAGTTTATAATTGATCCGGAATATGGAAAAAAATTCCCTCATGTTATAACGCGTTTTTCTCGTAAACGCGAGGTATCACGGAACTGGAACCTTTTGCAACGGATTCAGCGAAACATTCTACCCCAGAAAAGTGTATAATTAGGCCGGAATGAAACAAAAAATTTTTTAATTTCATGAAGCGTTTTTTCCGTGAACGCGCGTTATTTTGAATCTGAAACCTTTTCCAACGGATTCAGCAAATCAAATTACCCTAGAAAAGTGTATAATTGAGCCAAAATATTACAAAAAATTTCCTCGTGTTATATCGCGTTTTTCTCATGAACGCGGGATATTTTGGCTTTGAAATCTTTTCCAACGGATTCAGCGGAAGATTCTACCCCAGAAAAGTGTATACTCAAGCCGAAATATGATAGAAAATTTTCCCATGATCTAACGCGTTCATCGCGTAAACGCAAGGTATTTCGGATCTGGAACCTTTTCCAACATTTTCAGCGGAACAAATTACCCCGGAAAAGTGTATAATTGACCCGAAATATTACCAGAAATTTCATCATGTTATAACGCGTTTTTCTCATGAACGCGAGAAATTTCGGATCTGAAACCCTTTCCAACGGATTTAGCATATCGAATTACCCTAGCAAAGTGTATAATTGAGTCGAAATATTACAAAAAATTTCCTCATGTTATATCGCGTTTTTCTCATGAACGCGAAATATTTTGAATCTGAAACCTTTTCCAACGGATTCAGAGGAACATTCTACCCCAGAAAAGTGTATACTCTAGCCGGAATATGATAGAAAATTTTCTCATAATCTAACGCGTTTTTCTCGTAAACGCGAGGTATTTCGGATCTGGAACCTTTTCCAATGGATTCAGCGGATCAAATTACCCCAGAAAGGTGTATATTTGAGCCGGAATATTACGAAAAATCTCCTCATGTTGAAACGCGTTTTTCGCGTAAACGCAAGGTATTTTGGATCTAAAACCGTTTCCAATGGATGCGGCGGAACATTCTACCCCAGAAAAGTGTATAATTGAGCCGAAATATGATAAAAAATTTCCTCATGTTATAACGCGTTTTTCTCGTAAACGCCAGGTATTTCGAATCTGGAACCTTTTCCAACGGCTTTAGCAGTACAAATTACACCAGAAAATTGTATAATTGAGCCGAAATATTACAAGAAATTTCCTTATGTTATAACGCGTTTTTCTCATGAACGCGAGGTATTTCGAATCTGGAACCTTCTCCAACGGCTTCAGCAGATAAAATTACACCAGAAGAGTGTATAATCGAGCCGAAATATGATGAAAAATTTCCTTGTGTTATGACGCGTTTTTCTCGTAAACGCGAGAAATTTCGGATCTGAAACCTTTTCCAACGTCTTCAGCAAATCTAATTACCCTAGAAAAGTGTATAATTGAGCCGGAATATAAAAAAAATTCCCTAATGTTATAACGCGTTTTTCTCGTAAACGCAAGGTATCCAGAAACTGGAACCTTTTCCAACGGATTCAGCGGAACATTCTACCCCAGAAAAATGTATAATTGAGCCGGAATATAACAAAAAATTTGTTTATGTTATAACGCGATTTTTTCGTGAACGCGAGGTATTTCGAATCTGAAACCTTTTCCAATGGATTCAGTGGATCAAATTACCCCAGAAAAGTGTATATTTAAGCCGGGATATTACAAAAAATTTCCTCATGTTAAAACGCGTTTTTCGCGTAAACGCAAGGTATTTAGGATCTGAAACCTTTTCCAACGTCTTCAGCATATCAAATTACCCCAGAAAAGTTTATAATTGATCCGGAATATGAAAAAAAATTCCCTCATGTTATAACGCGTTTTTCTCGTAAACGCGAGGTATCACGGAACTGGAACCTTTTGCAACGGATTCAGCGAAACATTCTACCCCAGAAAAGTGTATAATTAGGCCGGAATATAACAAAAAATTTTTTAATGTTATGAAGCGTTTTTTTCGTAAACGCGCGTTATTTTGAATCTGAAACCTTTTCCAACGGATTCAGCAAATCAAATTACCCTAGAAAAGTGTATAATTGAGCCAAAATATTACAAAAAATTGTCTCGTGTTATATCGCGTTTTTCTCATGAACGCGGGATATTTTGGCTTTGAAATCTTTTCCAACGGATTCAGCGGAACATTCTACCCCAGAAAAGTGTATACTCAAGCCGAAATATGATAGAAAATTTTCCCATGATCTAACGCGTTCATCGCGTAAACGCAACGTATTTCGGATCTGAAACCGTTTCTAACGGATGTGGCGGAACTTTCTACCCCAGAAAAGTGTATAATTGAGCCGACATATGATAGAAAATTTTCCCATGCTCTAACGCGTTCATCGCTTAAACGCAAGGTATTTCGGATCTGAAACCGTTTCTAACGGATGCGGCGGAACATTCTACCCCAGAAAAGTGTATAATTGAGCCGACATATGACAAAAAATTTCCTCATGTTATAATGCGTTTTTCTCGTAAACGCGAGGTATTTCGAATCTGGAACCTCTTCCAACGGCTTCAGCAGATCAAATTACACCAGAAAAGTGTATAAGTGAGCCGAAATATGATGAAAAATTTCCTTATGTTATGAATCGTTTTTCTCGTAAACGCGAGGTCTTTCGGATCTGGAACCTTCTCCATCGGATTCAGCGGAACAAATTACCCCAGAAAAGTGTATAATTGACCCGAAATATGACAAGGAATTTCCTCATGTTATAACGCGTTTTTCTCATGAACGCGAAAAATTTCGGATCTGAAACCCTTTCCAACGTCTTCAGCATATCAAATTACCACAGAAAAGTGTATAATTGGGCCGGAATATAAAAAAAAAATTCCCTCATGATATAACGCGTTGTTCTCGTAAACGCGGGGTATTTAGGAACTGGAACCTTCTCCAACGGATTCAGCGGAACAGTCTATACCAGAAAAATGTATAATTGAGCCGGAATATAACAAAAAATTTTCTCATATTATAACGCGTTTTTCTCGTAAACGCGAGGTATTTCGGATCTGAAACCTTTTCCAATGGATTCAGTGGATCAAATTACCCCAGAAAAGTGTATATTTAAGCCGGAATATTACAAAAAATTTCCTCATGTTAAAACGCGTTTTTCGCGTAAACGCAAGGTATTTCGGATCTGAAACCTTTTCCAACGTCTTCAGCATATCAAATTACCCTAGAAAAGTTTATAATTGATCCGGAATATGAAAAAAAATTCCCTCATGTTATAACGCGTTTTTCTCGTAAACGCGAGGTATCACGGAACTGGAACCTTTTGCAACGGATTCAGCGAAACATTCTATTCCAGAAAAGTGTATAATTGAGCCGGAATATAACAAAAAATTTTCTAATGTTATGGAGCGTTTTTTTCGTGAACGCGCGTTATTTCGAATCTGAAACCTTTTCCAACGGATTCAGCAAATCAAATTACCCTAGAAAAGTGTATAATTGAGCCGAAATAGTACAAAAAATTTCCTCGTGTTATATCGCGTTTTCCTCATGAACGCGGGATATTTTGGCTTTGAAACCTTTTCCAACGGATTCAGCGGAACATTTTACCACAGAAAAGTGTATACTCAAGCCGAAATATGATAGAAAATTTGCCCATGATCTAATGCGTTCATCGCGTAAACGCGAGGTATTTTGGATCTGAAAACGTTTCTAACGGATGCGGCGGAACATTCTACCCCAGAAAAGTGTATAATTGAGCCGACATATGAGAAAAAATTTCCTCATGTTATAACGCGTTTTTCTCGTAAACGCGAGGTATTTCGGATCTGGAACCTTTTCCAACGGATTCAGCGGAACAAATTACCCCGGAAAAGTGTATAATTGACCCGAAATATTACCAGGAATTTCATCATGTTATAACGCGTTTTTCTCATGAACGGGAGAAATTTCGGATCTGAAACCCTTTCCAACGGATTTAGCATATCGAATTACCCTAGCAAAGTGTATAATTGAGTCGAAATATTACAAAAAATTTCTTCATGTTATATCGCGTTCTTCTCATGAACGCGAGATATTTTGGATCTGAAACCTTTTCCAACGGATTCAGCGGAACATTCTCCCCCAGAAAAGTGTATACTCAAGCTGAAATATAATAGAACATTTTCTCATAATCTAACGCGTTTTTCTCATAATTGCGAGGTATTTCGGATCTGAAACCTTTTTCAACGGATTCAGCGAAACATTCTACCCCAGAAAAGTGTATAATTGAGCCGGAATATAACAAAAAATTTTCTCATATTATAACGCGTTTTTCTCGTAAACGCGAGGTATTTCGGATCTGAAACCTTTTCCAATGGATTCAGTGGATCAAATTACCCCAGAAAAGTGTATATTTAAGCTGGAATATTACAAAAAATTTCCTCATGTTAAAACGCGTTTTTCGCGTAAACGCAAGGTATTTCGGATCTGAAACCTTTTCCAACGTCTTCAGCATATCAAATTACCCTAGAAAAGTTTATAATTGATCCGGAATATGAAAAAAAATTCCCTCATGTTATAACGCGTTTTTCTCGTAAACGCGAGGTATCACGGAACTGGAACCTTTTGCAACGGATTCAGCGAAACATTCTATTCCAGAAAAGTGTATAATTGAGCCGGAATATAACAAAAAATTTTCTAATGTTATGGAGCGTTTTTTTCGTGAACGCGCGTTATTTCGAATCTGAAACCTTTTCCAACGGATTCAGCAAATCAAATTACCCTAGAAAAGTGTATAATTGAGCCGAAATAGTACAAAAAATTTCCTCGTGTTATATCGCGTTTTTCTTATGAACGCGGGATATTTTGGCTTTGAAACCTTTTCCAACGGATTCAGCGGAACATTTTACCACAGAAAAGTGTATACTCAAGCCGAAATATTATAGAAAATTTTCCCATGATCTAATGCGTTCATCGCGTAAACGCGAGGTATTTTGGATCTGAAAACGTTTCTAACGGATGCGGCGGAACATTCTACCCCAGAAAAGTGTATAATTAAGCCGACATATGACAAAAAATTTCCTCATGTTATAACGCGTTTTTCTCGTAAACGCGAGGTATTTCGGATCTGGAACCTTTTCCAACGGATTCAGTGGAACAAATTACTCCGGAAAAGTGTATAATTGACCCGAAATATTACCAGGAATTTCATCATGTTATAACGCGTTTTTCTCATGAACGGGAGAAATTTTGGATCTGAAACCCTTTCCAACGGATTTAGCATATCGAATTACCCTAGCAAAGTGTATAATTGAGTCGAAATATTACAAAAAATTTCCTCATGTTATATCGCGTTTTTCTCATGAACGCGAGATATTTTGGATCTGAAACCTTTTTCAACGGATTCAGCGGAACATTCTCCCCCAGAAAAGTGTATACTCAAGCTGAAATATAATAGAACATTTTCTCATAATCTAACGCGTTTTTCTCATAATTGCGAGGTATTTCGGATCTGAAACCTTTTTCAACGGATTCAGCGAAACATTCTACCCCAGAAAAGTGTATAATTGAGCCGGAATATAACAAAAAATTTTCTTAAGTTATAACGCGTTTTTTTCGTGAACGCGCGGTATTTCGAATCTGGAACCTTTTCCAACGGATTCAGCAAATCAAATTACCCTAGAAAAGTGTATAATTAAGCCGAAATATTACACAAAATTTCCTCATGTTATATCGCGTTTTTCTCATGAACGCGAGAAATTTCGGATCTGAAACCTTTTCCAACGTCTTCAGCATCTTGAATCACCCCAGAAAAGTGTATAATTGAGCCAGTATATAAAAAAAAATTCCCTCATGTTATAACGCGTTTTTCTCGTGAACGCAAGGTATTTCAAATCTGAAACCGTTTCCAACGGATGCGGCGGAACATTCTACCCCAGAGAAGTGTATAATTGAGCCGAAATATGACAAAAAATTAACTCATGTTATAACGCGTTTTTCTCGTAAACGCGGGGAATTTAGGAACTGGAACCTTCTCAAACGGATTCAGCGGAACATTCTACCCAAGAAAAATGAATAATTGAGCCGGAATATAACAAAAAATTTTTTCATGTTATAACGCGTTTTTTTCGTGAACGTATTCCGAATCTGAAACCTTTTTCAACGGATTCAGCGAAACATTCCACCCCAGAAAAGTGAATAATTGAGCCTGAATACAACAAAAAATTTTCTCATGTTATAACGCGTCTTTTTCGTGAACGCGCGATATTTCGAATCTGAAACCTTTTCCAACGGATTCAGCAAATCAAACTACCCCAGAAAAGTGTATAATTAAGCCGAGATATTACAAAAAATTTACTCATGTTAAAACGCGTTTTTCGCGTAAACGCGAGGTATTTCGAATCTAAAACCTTTTTCAACCGATTCAGCGAAACATTCTAGCCCAAAAAATTGTATAATTGAGCCAGAACATAACAAAAAATTTTCTCATGTTATAACGCGTTTTTTTCGTGAACGCGCGGTATTTCGAATCTGAAACCTTTTCCAACGGATTCAGCAAATCGAATTACCCTAGAAAAGTGTATAATTAGGCCGAAATATTACAAAAAATTCCCTCATGTTATATCGCGTTTTTCTCATGAACGCGAGATATTTTGGATCTCAAACCTTTTCCAACGGATTTAGCGGAACAAATTACCCCAGAAAAGTGTATAATTGACCCGAAATATTACAAGGAATTTCCTTATGTTATAACGCGTTTTTCTCATGAACGCGAGAAATTTCGGATCTGAAACCTTTTCCAACGTCTTCAGCATATCAAATTACCCCAGAAAAGTGTATTATTGAGCCGAAATATAAAAAAAAATTCCCAATGTTACAACGCGTTTTTCTCGTAAACGCAAGGTATTCAGGATCTGGAACCTTTTTCAACGGATTGAGCGGAACATTCTACCCCAGAAAAGTGTATACTCAAGCCGAAAGATGATAGAAAACTTTCATATAATCTAACGCGTTTTTCTCGTAAACGCGAGGTATTTCGTATCTGAAACCTTTTCCAATGGATTCAGTGGATCAAATTACCCCAGAAAAGTGTATATTTGAGCCGGAATATTACAAAAAATTTCCTCATGTTGAAACGCGTTTTTCGCGTAAACGCGAGGTATTTCGGATCTGAAACCTTTTCCAACGGATTCAGCGAAACATTCTACCCTAGAAAAGTGTATACTCAAGCCGAAATATGATAGAAAACTTTCTTATAATCTAACGCGTTTTTCTCGTAAACGCGAGGTATTCCGGATCTGAAACTTTTTTCAACGTCTTCAGCATATCGAATCACCCCAGAAAAGTGTATAATTAAGCCGGAATATAAAAAAAAATTCCCTAATGTTATAACGCGTTTTTCTCGTAAACGCAAAGTATTCAGGAACTGGAACCTTTTCCAACAGATTCAGCGGAACATTCTACCCCAGAAAAATGTATAATTGAGCCGGAATATAACAAAAAATTTTCTAATGTTATAACGCGTTTTTTTCGTGAACGCGCGTCATTTCGGATCTGAAACCTTTTTCAACGTCTTCAGCATTTCAAATTACCCCAGAAAAGTGTATAATTGAGCCGGAATATAAAAAAAAATTCCCCAATGTTATAACGCGTTATTCTCGTAAACGCAAGGTATTCAGGAACTGAAACCCTCTCCAACGGATTCAGCGGAACATTCTACCCCAGAAAAATGTATAATTGAGCCGGAATATATTGAAAATTTTTTTCATGTTATAACGGTTTTTTTCGTGAACGCGAGGTATTTCGAATCTGGAACCTTTTTCAACGGATTCAGCGAAACATTCTACCCCAGAAAAGTGTATAATTGAGCCGGAATATAACAAAAAATTTCCTCATGTTAAAACGTGTTTTTCGCGTAAACGCAAGGTATTTCGAATCTGAAACCGTTTCCAACGGATTTAGCGGAACAAATTACCCCAGAAAAGTGTATAATTGACGCGAAATATGACAAGGAATTTCCTCATGTTATAACCCGTTTTTCTCATGAACGCGAAAAATTTCGGATCTGAAACCCTTTCCAACGTCTTCAGCATATCAAATTACCACAGAAAAGTGTATAATTGAGCTGGAATATAAAAAAAAATTCCCCAATGTTATAACGCGTTTTTCTCGTAAACGCAAGGTATTCAGGAACTGAAACCCTCTCCAACGGATTCAGCGGAACATTCTACCCCAGAAAAATGTATAATTGAGCCGGAATATATTGAAAATTTTTTTCATGTTATAACGGTTTTTTTCGTGAACGCGAGGTATTTCGAATCTGGAACCTTTTTTAACGGATTCAGCGAAACATTCTACCCCAGAAAAGTGTATAATTGAGCCGGAATATAACAAAAAATTTCCTCATGTTAAAACGTGTTTTTCGCGTAAACGCAAGGTATTTCGAATCTGAAACCGTTTCCAACGGATTTAGCGGAACAAATTACCCCAGAAAAGTGTATAATTGACGCGAAATATGACAAGGAATTTCCTCATGTTATAACCCGTTTTTCTCATGAACGCGAAAAATTTCGGATCTGAAACCCTTTCCAACGTCTTCAGCATATCAAATTACCACAGAAAAGTGTATAATTGAGCTGGAATATAAAAAAAAATTCCCTCATGATATAACGCGTTGTTCTCGTAAACGCGGGGTATTTAGGAACTGGAACCTTCTCAAACGGATTCAGCGGAACATTCTACCCCAGAAAAGTGTATAATTGAGCCGGAATATAACAAAAAATTTTCTCATGTTATAAAGCGTTTTTTTCGTGAACGCGCGTTATTTCGAATCTGAAACCTTTTCCAACGGATTCAGCAAATCAAATTACCCCAGAAAAGTGTATATTTGAGCCAGGATATTACAAAAAATTTCCTCATGGTAAAACGCGTTTTTCGCGTAAACGCAAGGTATTTCGGATCTGAAACCGTTTCCAACGGATGCGGCGGAACATTCTACCCCAGAAAAGTGTATAATTGAGCCGAAATATGATAAAAAATTTCCTCATGTTATAACGCGTTTTTCTCGTGAACGCGAGGTATTTCGAATCTGGAACCTTTTCCAACGGCTTCAGCAGATAAAATTACACCAGAAGAGTGTATAATCGAGCCGAAATATGATGAAAAATTTCCTTGTGTTATGACGCCTTTTTCTCGTAAACGCGAGAAATTTCGGATCTGAAACCTTTTCCAACGTCTTCAGCATATCAAATTACCCCAGAAAAGTGTATAATTGAGCCGGAATATAAAAAAGAATTCCCTAATGTTATGACGCGTTTTTCTCGTAAACGCAAGGTATTCCGGAACTGGAACCTTTTCCAACGGATTCAGCGGAACAGTCTACCCCAGAAAAATGTATAATTGAGCCGGAATATAACAAAAAATTTGTTTATGTTATAACGCGTTTTTTTCGTGAACGCGAGGTATTTCGAATCTAAAACCTTTTTCAACGGATTCAGCGAAACATTCTACCCCAGAAAAGTGTATAATTGAGCCGGAATATAACAAAAAATTTTCTCATATTATAACGCGTTTTTCTCGTAAACGCGAGGTATTTCGGATCTGAAACCTTTTCCAATGGATTCAGTGGATCAAATTACCCCAGAAAAGTGTATATTTAAGCCGGAATATTACAAAAAATTTCCTCATGTTAAAACGCGTTTTTCGCGTAAACGCAAGGTATTTCGGATCTGAAACCTTTTCCAACGTCTTCAGCATATCAAATTACCCTAGAAAAGTTTATAATTGATCCGGAATATGAAAAAAAATTCCCTCATGTTATAACGCGTTTTTCTCGTAAACGCGAGGTATCACGGAACTGGAACCTTTTGCAACGGATTCAGCGAAACATTCTATTCCAGAAAAGTGTATAATTGAGCCGGAATATAACAAAAAATTTTCTAATGTTATGGAGCGTTTTTTTCGTGAACGCGCGTTATTTCGAATCTGAAACCTTTTCCAACGGATTCAGCAAATCAAATTACCCTAGAAAAGTGTATAATTGAGCCGAAATAGTACAAAAAATTTCCTCGTGTTATATCGCGTTTTCCTCATGAACGCGGGAAATTTTGGCTTTGAAACCTTTTCCAACGGATTCAGCGGAACATTTTACCACAGAAAAGTGTATACTCAAGCCGAAATATGATAGAAAATTTGCCCATGATCTAATGCGTTCATCGCGTAAACGCGAGGTATTTTGGATCTGAAAACGTTTCTAACGGATGCGGCGGAACATTCTACCCCAGAAAAGTGTATAATTGAGCCGACATATGAGAAAAAATTTCCTCATGTTATAACGCGTTTTTCTCGTAAACGCGAGGTATTTCGGATCTGGAACCTTTTCCAACGGATTCAGCGGAACAAATTACCCCGGAAAAGTGTATAATTGACCCGAAATATTACCAGGAATTTCATCATGTTATAACGCGTTTTTCTCATGAACGGGAGAAATTTCGGATCTGAAACCCTTTCCAACGGATTTAGCATATCGAATTACCCTAGCAAAGTGTATAATTGAGTCGAAATATTACAAAAAATTTCTTCATGTTATATCGCGTTTTTCTCATGAACGCGAGATATTTTGGATCTGAAACCTTTTCCAACGGATTCAGCGGAACATTCTCCCCCAGAAAAGTGTATACTCAAGCTGAAATATAATAGAACATTTTCTCATAATCTAACGCGTTTTTCTCATAATTGCGAGGTATTTCGGATCTGAAACCTTTTTCAACGGATTCAGCGAAACATTCTACCCCAGAAAAGTGTATAATTGAGCCGGAATATAACAAAAAATTTTCTCATATTATAACGCGTTTTTCTCGTAAACGCGAGGTATTTCGGATCTGAAACCTTTTCCAATGGATTCAGTGGATCAAATTACCCCAGAAAAGTGTATATTTAAGCTGGAATATTACAAAAAATTTCCTCATGTTAAAACGCGTTTTTCGCGTAAACGCAAGGTATTTCGGATCTGAAACCTTTTCCAACGTCTTCAGCATATCAAATTACCCTAGAAAAGTTTATAATTGATCCGGAATATGAAAAAAAATTCCCTCATGTTATAACGCGTTTTTCTCGTAAACGCGAGGTATCACGGAACTGGAACCTTTTGCAACGGATTCAGCGAAACATTCTATTCCAGAAAAGTGTATAATTGAGCCGGAATATAACAAAAAATTTTCTAATGTTATGGAGCGTTTTTTTCGTGAACGCGCGTTATTTCGAATCTGAAACCTTTTCCAACGGATTCAGCAAATCAAATTACCCTAGAAAAGTGTATAATTGAGCCGAAATAGTACAAAAAATTTCCTCGTGTTATATCGCGTTTTTCTCATGAACGCGGGATATTTTGGCTTTGAAACCTTTTCCAACGGATTCAGCGGAACATTTTACCACAGAAAAGTGTATACTCAAGCCGAAATATTATAGAAAATTTTCCCATGATCTAATGCGTTCATCGCGTAAACGCGAGGTATTTTGGATCTGAAAACGTTTCTAACGGATGCGGCGGAACATTCTACCCCAGAAAAGTGTATAATTAAGCCGAAATATGACAAAAAATTTCCTCATGTTATAACGCGTTTTTCTCGTAAACGCGAGGTATTTCGGATCTGGAACCTTTTCCAACGGATTCAGTGGAACAAATTACTCCGGAAAAGTGTATAATTGACCCGAAATATTACCAGGAATTTCATCATGTTATAACGCGTTTTTCTCATGAACGGGAGAAATTTTGGATCTGAAACCCTTTCCAACGGATTTAGCATATCGAATTACCCTAGCAAAGTGTATAATTGAGTCGAAATATTACAAAAAATTTCCTCATGTTATATCGCGTTTTTCTCATGAACGCGAGATATTTTGGATCTGAAACCTTTTTCAACGGATTCAGCGGAACATTCTCCCCCAGAAAAGTGTATACTCAAGCTGAAATATAATAGAACATTTTCTCATAATCTAACGCGTTTTTCTCATAATTGCGAGGTATTTCGGATCTGAAACCTTTTTCAACGGATTCAGCGAAACATTCTACCCCAGAAAAGTGTATAATTGAGCCGGAATATAACAAAAAATTTTCTTAAGTTATAACGCGTTTTTTTCGTGAACGCGCGGTATTTCGAATCTGGAACCTTTTCCAACGGATTCAGCAAATCAAATTACCCTAGAAAAGTGTATAATTAAGCCGAAATATTACACAAAATTTCCTCATGTTATATCGCGTTTTTCTCATGAACGCGAGAAATTTCGGATCTGAAACCTTTTCCAACGTCTTCAGCATCTTGAATCACCCCAGAAAAGTGTATAATTGAGCCAGTATATAAAAAAAAATTCCCTCATGTTATAACGCGTTTTTCTCGTGAACGCAAGGTATTTCAAATCTGAAACCGTTTCCAACGGATGCGGCGGAACATTCTACCCCAGAGAAGTGTATAATTGAGCCGAAATATGACAAAAAATTAACTCATGTTATAACGCGTTTTTCTCGTAAACGCGGGGAATTTAGGAACTGGAACCTTCTCAAACGGATTCAGCGGAACATTCTACCCAAGAAAAATGAATAATTGAGCCGGAATATAACAAAAAATTTTTTCATGTTATAACGCGTTTTTTTCGTGAACGTATTCCGAATCTGAAACCTTTTTCAACGGATTCAGCGAAACATTCCACCCCAGAAAAGTGAATAATTGAGCCTGAATACAACAAAAAATTTTCTCATGTTATAACGCGTCTTTTTCGTGAACGCGCGATATTTCGAATCTGAAACCTTTTCCAACGGATTCAGCAAATCAAACTACCCCAGAAAAGTGTATAATTAAGCCGAGATATTACAAAAAATTTACTCATGTTAAAACGCGTTTTTCGCGTAAACGCGAGGTATTTCGAATCTAAAACCTTTTTCAACCGATTCAGCGAAACATTCTAGCCCAAAAAATTGTATAATTGAGCCAGAACATAACAAAAAATTTTCTCATGTTATAACGCGTTTTTTTCGTGAACGCGCGGTATTTCGAATCTGAAACCTTTTCCAACGGATTCAGCAAATCGAATTACCCTAGAAAAGTGTATAATTAGGCCGAAATATTACAAAAAATTCCCTCATGTTATATCGCGTTTTTCTCATGAACGCGAGATATTTTGGATCTCAAACCTTTTCCAACGGATTTAGCGGAACAAATTACCCCAGAAAAGTGTATAATTGACCCGAAATATTACAAGGAATTTCCTTATGTTATAACGCGTTTTTCTCATGAACGCGAGAAATTTCGGATCTGAAACCTTTTCCAACGTCTTCAGCATATCAAATTACCCCAGAAAAGTGTATTATTGAGCCGAAATATAAAAAAAAATTCCCAATGTTACAACGCGTTTTTCTCGTAAACGCAAGGTATTCAGGATCTGGAACCTTTTTCAACGGATTGAGCGGAACATTCTACCCCAGAAAAGTGTATACTCAAGCCGAAAGATGATAGAAAACTTTCATATAATCTAACGCGTTTTTCTCGTAAACGCGAGGTATTTCGTATCTGAAACCTTTTCCAATGGATTCAGTGGATCAAATTACCCCAGAAAAGTGTATATTTGAGCCGGAATATTACAAAAAATTTCCTCATGTTGAAACGCGTTTTTCGCGTAAACGCGAGGTATTTCGGATCTGAAACCTTTTCCAACGGATTCAGCGGAACATTCTACCCTAGAAAAGTGTATACTCAAGCCGAAATATGATAGAAAACTTTCTTATAATCTAACGCGTTTTTCTCGTAAACGCGAGGTATTCCGGATCTGAAACTTTTTTCAACGTCTTCAGCATATCGAATCACCCCAGAAAAGTGTATAATTAAGCCGGAATATAAAAAAAAATTCCCTAATGTTATAACGCGTTTTTCTCGTAAACGCAAAGTATTCAGGAACTGGAACCTTTTCCAACAGATTCAGCGGAACATTCTACCCCAGAAAAATGTATAATTGAGCCGGAATATAACAAAAAATTTTCTAATGTTATAACGCGTTTTTTTCGTGAACGCGCGTCATTTCGGATCTGAAACCTTTTTCAACGTCTTCAGCATTTCAAATTACCCCAGAAAAGTGTATAATTGAGCCGGAATATAAAAAAAAATTCCCCAATGTTATAACGCGTTTTTCTCGTAAACGCAAGGTATTCAGGAACTGAAACCCTCTCCAACGGATTCAGCGGAACATTCTACCCCAGAAAAATGTATAATTGAGCCGGAATATATTGAAAATTTTTTTCATGTTATAACGGTTTTTTTCGTGAACGCGAGGTATTTCGAATCTGGAACCTTTTTCAACGGATTCAGCGAAACATTCTACCCCAGAAAAGTGTATAATTGAGCCGGAATATAACAAAAAATTTCCTCATGTTAAAACGTGTTTTTCGCGTAAACGCAAGGTATTTCGAATCTGAAACCGTTTCCAACGGATTTAGCGGAACAAATTACCCCAGAAAAGTGTATAATTGACGCGAAATATGACAAGGAATTTCCTCATGTTATAACCCGTTTTTCTCATGAACGCGAAAAATTTCGGATCTGAAACCCTTTCCAACGTCTTCAGCATATCAAATTACCACAGAAAAGTGTATAATTGAGCTGGAATATAAAAAAAAATTCCCTCATGATATAACGCGTTGTTCTCGTAAACGCGGGGTATTTAGGAACTGGAACCTTCTCAAACGGATTCAGCGGAACATTCTACCCCAGAAAAGTGTATAATTGAGCCGGAATATAACAAAAAATTTTCTCATGTTATAAAGCGTTTTTTTCGTGAACGCGCGTTATTTCGAATCTGAAACCTTTTCCAACGGATTCAGCAAATCAAATTACCCCAGAAAAGTGTATATTTGAGCCAGGATATTACAAAAAATTTCCTCATGGTAAAACGCGTTTTTCGCGTAAACGCAAGGTATTTCGGATCTGAAACCGTTTCCAACGGATGCGGCGGAACATTCTACCCCAGAAAAGTGTATAATTGAGCCGAAATATGATAAAAAATTTCCTCATGTTATAACGCGTTTTTCTCGTGAACGCGAGGTATTTCGAATCTGGAACCTTTTCCAACGGCTTCAGCAGATAAAATTACACCAGAAGAGTGTATAATCGAGCCGAAATATGATGAAAAATTTCCTTGTGTTATGACGCCTTTTTCTCGTAAACGCGAGAAATTTCGGATCTGAAACCTTTTCCAACGTCTTCAGCATATCAAATTACCCCAGAAAAGTGTATAATTGAGCCGGAATATAAAAAAAAATTCCCTAATGTTATGACGCGTTTTTCTCGTAAACGCAAGGTATTCCGGAACTGGAACCTTTTCCAACGGATTCAGCGGAACAGTCTACCCCAGAAAAATGTATAATTGAGCCGGAATATAACAAAAAATTTGTTTATGTTATAACGCGTTTTTTTCGTGAACGCGAGGTATTTCGAATCTAAAACCTTTTTCAACGGATTCAGCGAAACATTCTACCCCAGAAAAGTGTATAATTGAGCCGGAATATAACAAAAAATTTTCTCATATTATAACGCGTTTTTCTCGTAAACGCGAGGTATTTCGGATCTGAAACCTTTTCCAATGGATTCAGTGGATCAAATTACCCCAGAAAAGTGTATATTTAAGCCGGAATATTACAAAAAATTTCCTCATGTTAAAACGCGTTTTTCGCGTAAACGCAAGGTATTTCGGATCTGAAACCTTTTCCAACGTCTTCAGCATATCAAATTACCCTAGAAAAGTTTATAATTGATCCGGAATATGAAAAAAAATTCCCTCATGTTATAACGCGTTTTTCTCGTAAACGCGAGGTATCACGGAACTGGAACCTTTTGCAACGGATTCAGCGAAACATTCTATTCCAGAAAAGTGTATAATTGAGCCGGAATATAACAAAAAATTTTCTAATGTTATGGAGCGTTTTTTTCGTGAACGCGCGTTATTTCGAATCTGAAACCTTTTCCAACGGATTCAGCAAATCAAATTACCCTAGAAAAGTGTATAATTGAGCCGAAATAGTACAAAAAATTTCCTCGTGTTATATCGCGTTTTCCTCATGAACGCGGGAAATTTTGGCTTTGAAACCTTTTCCAACGGATTCAGCGGAACATTTTACCACAGAAAAGTGTATACTCAAGCCGAAATATGATAGAAAATTTGCCCATGATCTAATGCGTTCATCGCGTAAACGCGAGGTATTTTGGATCTGAAAACGTTTCTAACGGATGCGGCGGAACATTCTACCCCAGAAAAGTGTATAATTGAGCCGACATATGAGAAAAAATTTCCTCATGTTATAACGCGTTTTTCTCGTAAACGCGAGGTATTTCGGATCTGGAACCTTTTCCAACGGATTCAGCGGAACAAATTACCCCGGAAAAGTGTATAATTGACCCGAAATATTACCAGGAATTTCATCATGTTATAACGCGTTTTTCTCATGAACGGGAGAAATTTCGGATCTGAAACCCTTTCCAACGGATTTAGCATATCGAATTACCCTAGCAAAGTGTATAATTGAGTCGAAATATTACAAAAAATTTCTTCATGTTATATCGCGTTTTTCTCATGAACGCGAGATATTTTGGATCTGAAACCTTTTCCAACGGATTCAGCGGAACATTCTCCCCCAGAAAAGTGTATACTCAAGCTGAAATATAATAGAACATTTTCTCATAATCTAACGCGTTTTTCTCATAATTGCGAGGTATTTCGGATCTGAAACCTTTTTCAACGGATTCAGCGAAACATTCTACCCCAGAAAAGTGTATAATTGAGCCGGAATATAACAAAAAATTTTCTCATATTATAACGCGTTTTTCTCGTAAACGCGAGGTATTTCGGATCTGAAACCTTTTCCAATGGATTCAGTGGATCAAATTACCCCAGAAAAGTGTATATTTAAGCTGGAATATTACAAAAAATTTCCTCATGTTAAAACGCGTTTTTCGCGTAAACGCAAGGTATTTCGGATCTGAAACCTTTTCCAACGTCTTCAGCATATCAAATTACCCTAGAAAAGTTTATAATTGATCCGGAATATGAAAAAAAATTCCCTCATGTTATAACGCGTTTTTCTCGTAAACGCGAGGTATCACGGAACTGGAACCTTTTGCAACGGATTCAGCGAAACATTCTATTCCAGAAAAGTGTATAATTGAGCCGGAATATAACAAAAAATTTTCTAATGTTATGGAGCGTTTTTTTCGTGAACGCGCGTTATTTCGAATCTGAAACCTTTTCCAACGGATTCAGCAAATCAAATTACCCTAGAAAAGTGTATAATTGAGCCGAAATAGTACAAAAAATTTCCTCGTGTTATATCGCGTTTTTCTCATGAACGCGGGATATTTTGGCTTTGAAACCTTTTCCAACGGATTCAGCGGAACATTTTACCACAGAAAAGTGTATACTCAAGCCGAAATATTATAGAAAATTTTCCCATGATCTAATGCGTTCATCGCGTAAACGCGAGGTATTTTGGATCTGAAAACGTTTCTAACGGATGCGGCGGAACATTCTACCCCAGAAAAGTGTATAATTAAGCCGAAATATGACAAAAAATTTCCTCATGTTATAACGCGTTTTTCTCGTAAACGCGAGGTATTTCGGATCTGGAACCTTTTCCAACGGATTCAGTGGAACAAATTACTCCGGAAAAGTGTATAATTGACCCGAAATATTACCAGGAATTTCATCATGTTATAACGCGTTTTTCTCATGAACGGGAGAAATTTTGGATCTGAAACCCTTTCCAACGGATTTAGCATATCGAATTACCCTAGCAAAGTGTATAATTGAGTCGAAATATTACAAAAAATTTCCTCATGTTATATCGCGTTTTTCTCATGAACGCGAGATATTTTGGATCTGAAACCTTTTTCAACGGATTCAGCGGAACATTCTCCCCCAGAAAAGTGTATACTCAAGCTGAAATATAATAGAACATTTTCTCATAATCTAACGCGTTTTTCTCATAATTGCGAGGTATTTCGGATCTGAAACCTTTTTCAACGGATTCAGCGAAACATTCTACCCCAGAAAAGTGTATAATTGAGCCGGAATATAACAAAAAATTTTCTTAAGTTATAACGCGTTTTTTTCGTGAACGCGCGGTATTTCGAATCTGGAACCTTTTCCAACGGATTCAGCAAATCAAATTACCCTAGAAAAGTGTATAATTAAGCCGAAATATTACACAAAATTTCCTCATGTTATATCGCGTTTTTCTCATGAACGCGAGAAATTTCGGATCTGAAACCTTTTCCAACGTCTTCAGCATCTTGAATCACCCCAGAAAAGTGTATAATTGAGCCAGTATATAAAAAAAAATTCCCTCATGTTATAACGCGTTTTTCTCGTGAACGCAAGGTATTTCAAATCTGAAACCGTTTCCAACGGATGCGGCGGAACATTCTACCCCAGAGAAGTGTATAATTGAGCCGAAATATGACAAAAAATTAACTCATGTTATAACGCGTTTTTCTCGTAAACGCGGGGAATTTAGGAACTGGAACCTTCTCAAACGGATTCAGCGGAACATTCTACCCAAGAAAAATGAATAATTGAGCCGGAATATAACAAAAAATTTTTTCATGTTATAACGCGTTTTTTTCGTGAACGTATTCCGAATCTGAAACCTTTTTCAACGGATTCAGCGAAACATTCCACCCCAGAAAAGTGAATAATTGAGCCTGAATACAACAAAAAATTTTCTCATGTTATAACGCGTCTTTTTCGTGAACGCGCGATATTTCGAATCTGAAACCTTTTCCAACGGATTCAGCAAATCAAACTACCCCAGAAAAGTGTATAATTAAGCCGAGATATTACAAAAAATTTACTCATGTTAAAACGCGTTTTTCGCGTAAACGCGAGGTATTTCGAATCTAAAACCTTTTTCAACCGATTCAGCGAAACATTCTAGCCCAAAAAATTGTATAATTGAGCCAGAACATAACAAAAAATTTTCTCATGTTATAACGCGTTTTTTTCGTGAACGCGCGGTATTTCGAATCTGAAACCTTTTCCAACGGATTCAGCAAATCGAATTACCCTAGAAAAGTGTATAATTAGGCCGAAATATTACAAAAAATTCCCTCATGTTATATCGCGTTTTTCTCATGAACGCGAGATATTTTGGATCTCAAACCTTTTCCAACGGATTTAGCGGAACAAATTACCCCAGAAAAGTGTATAATTGACCCGAAATATTACAAGGAATTTCCTTATGTTATAACGCGTTTTTCTCATGAACGCGAGAAATTTCGGATCTGAAACCTTTTCCAACGTCTTCAGCATATCAAATTACCCCAGAAAAGTGTATTATTGAGCCGAAATATAAAAAAAAATTCCCAATGTTACAACGCGTTTTTCTCGTAAACGCAAGGTATTCAGGATCTGGAACCTTTTTCAACGGATTGAGCGGAACATTCTACCCCAGAAAAGTGTATACTCAAGCCGAAAGATGATAGAAAACTTTCATATAATCTAACGCGTTTTTCTCGTAAACGCGAGGTATTTCGTATCTGAAACCTTTTCCAATGGATTCAGTGGATCAAATTACCCCAGAAAAGTGTATATTTGAGCCGGAATATTACAAAAAATTTCCTCATGTTGAAACGCGTTTTTCGCGTAAACGCGAGGTATTTCGGATCTGAAACCTTTTCCAACGGATTCAGCGGAACATTCTACCCTAGAAAAGTGTATACTCAAGCCGAAATATGATAGAAAACTTTCTTATAATCTAACGCGTTTTTCTCGTAAACGCGAGGTATTCCGGATCTGAAACTTTTTTCAACGTCTTCAGCATATCGAATCACCCCAGAAAAGTGTATAATTAAGCCGGAATATAAAAAAAAATTCCCTAATGTTATAACGCGTTTTTCTCGTAAACGCAAAGTATTCAGGAACTGGAACCTTTTCCAACAGATTCAGCGGAACATTCTACCCCAGAAAAATGTATAATTGAGCCGGAATATAACAAAAAATTTTCTAATGTTATAACGCGTTTTTTTCGTGAACGCGCGTCATTTCGGATCTGAAACCTTTTTCAACGTCTTCAGCATTTCAAATTACCCCAGAAAAGTGTATAATTGAGCCGGAATATAAAAAAAAATTCCCCAATGTTATAACGCGTTTTTCTCGTAAACGCAAGGTATTCAGGAACTGAAACCCTCTCCAACGGATTCAGCGGAACATTCTACCCCAGAAAAATGTATAATTGAGCCGGAATATATTGAAAATTTTTTTCATGTTATAACGGTTTTTTTCGTGAACGCGAGGTATTTCGAATCTGGAACCTTTTTCAACGGATTCAGCGAAACATTCTACCCCAGAAAAGTGTATAATTGAGCCGGAATATAACAAAAAATTTCCTCATGTTAAAACGTGTTTTTCGCGTAAACGCAAGGTATTTCGAATCTGAAACCGTTTCCAACGGATTTAGCGGAACAAATTACCCCAGAAAAGTGTATAATTGACGCGAAATATGACAAGGAATTTCCTCATGTTATAACCCGTTTTTCTCATGAACGCGAAAAATTTCGGATCTGAAACCCTTTCCAACGTCTTCAGCATATCAAATTACCACAGAAAAGTGTATAATTGAGCTGGAATATAAAAAAAAATTCCCCAATGTTATAACGCGTTTTTCTCGTAAACGCAAGGTATTCAGGAACTGAAACCCTCTCCAACGGATTCAGCGGAACATTCTACCCCAGAAAAATGTATAATTGAGCCGGAATATATTGAAAATTTTTTTCATGTTATAACGGTTTTTTTCGTGAACGCGAGGTATTTCGAATCTGGAACCTTTTTTAACGGATTCAGCGAAACATTCTACCCCAGAAAAGTGTATAATTGAGCCGGAATATAACAAAAAATTTCCTCATGTTAAAACGTGTTTTTCGCGTAAACGCAAGGTATTTCGAATCTGAAACCGTTTCCAACGGATTTAGCGGAACAAATTACCCCAGAAAAGTGTATAATTGACGCGAAATATGACAAGGAATTTCCTCATGTTATAACCCGTTTTTCTCATGAACGCGAAAAATTTCGGATCTGAAACCCTTTCCAACGTCTTCAGCATATCAAATTACCACAGAAAAGTGTATAATTGAGCTGGAATATAAAAAAAAATTCCCTCATGATATAACGCGTTGTTCTCGTAAACGCGGGGTATTTAGGAACTGGAACCTTCTCAAACGGATTCAGCGGAACATTCTACCCCAGAAAAGTGTATAATTGAGCCGGAATATAACAAAAAATTTTCTCATGTTATAAAGCGTTTTTTTCGTGAACGCGCGTTATTTCGAATCTGAAACCTTTTCCAACGGATTCAGCAAATCAAATTACCCCAGAAAAGTGTATATTTGAGCCAGGATATTACAAAAAATTTCCTCATGGTAAAACGCGTTTTTCGCGTAAACGCAAGGTATTTCGGATCTGAAACCGTTTCCAACGGATGCGGCGGAACATTCTACCCCAGAAAAGTGTATAATTGAGCCGAAATATGATAAAAAATTTCCTCATGTTATAACGCGTTTTTCTCGTGAACGCGAGGTATTTCGAATCTGGAACCTTTTCCAACGGCTTCAGCAGATAAAATTACACCAGAAGAGTGTATAATCGAGCCGAAATATGATGAAAAATTTCCTTGTGTTATGACGCCTTTTTCTCGTAAACGCGAGAAATTTCGGATCTGAAACCTTTTCCAACGTCTTCAGCATATCAAATTACCCCAGAAAAGTGTATAATTGAGCCGGAATATAAAAAAAAATTCCCTAATGTTATGACGCGTTTTTCTCGTAAACGCAAGGTATTCCGGAACTGGAACCTTTTCCAACGGATTCAGCGGAACAGTCTACCCCAGAAAAATGTATAATTGAGCCGGAATATAACAAAAAATTTGTTTATGTTATAACGCGTTTTTTTCGTGAACGCGAGGTATTTCGAATCTAAAACCTTTTTCAACGGATTCAGCGAAACATTCTACCCCAGAAAAGTGTATAATTGAGCCGGAATATAACAAAAAATTTTCTCATATTATAACGCGTTTTTCTCGTAAACGCGAGGTATTTCGGATCTGAAACCTTTTCCAATGGATTCAGTGGATCAAATTACCCCAGAAAAGTGTATATTTAAGCCGGAATATTACAAAAAATTTCCTCATGTTAAAACGCGTTTTTCGCGTAAACGCAAGGTATTTCGGATCTGAAACCTTTTCCAACGTCTTCAGCATATCAAATTACCCTAGAAAAGTTTATAATTGATCCGGAATATGAAAAAAAATTCCCTCATGTTATAACGCGTTTTTCTCGTAAACGCGAGGTATCACGGAACTGGAACCTTTTGCAACGGATTCAGCGAAACATTCTATTCCAGAAAAGTGTATAATTGAGCCGGAATATAACAAAAAATTTTCTAATGTTATGGAGCGTTTTTTTCGTGAACGCGCGTTATTTCGAATCTGAAACCTTTTCCAACGGATTCAGCAAATCAAATTACCCTAGAAAAGTGTATAATTGAGCCGAAATAGTACAAAAAATTTCCTCGTGTTATATCGCGTTTTCCTCATGAACGCGGGATATTTTGGCTTTGAAACCTTTTCCAACGGATTCAGCGGAACATTTTACCACAGAAAAGTGTATACTCAAGCCGAAATATGATAGAAAATTTGCCCATGATCTAATGCGTTCATCGCGTAAACGCGAGGTATTTTGGATCTGAAAACGTTTCTAACGGATGCGGCGGAACATTCTACCCCAGAAAAGTGTATAATTGAGCCGACATATGAGAAAAAATTTCCTCATGTTATAACGCGTTTTTCTCGTAAACGCGAGGTATTTCGGATCTGGAACCTTTTCCAACGGATTCAGCGGAACAAATTACCCCGGAAAAGTGTATAATTGACCCGAAATATTACCAGGAATTTCATCATGTTATAACGCGTTTTTCTCATGAACGGGAGAAATTTCGGATCTGAAACCCTTTCCAACGGATTTAGCATATCGAATTACCCTAGCAAAGTGTATAATTGAGTCGAAATATTACAAAAAATTTCTTCATGTTATATCGCGTTTTTCTCATGAACGCGAGATATTTTGGATCTGAAACCTTTTCCAACGGATTCAGCGGAACATTCTCCCCCAGAAAAGTGTATACTCAAGCTGAAATATAATAGAACATTTTCTCATAATCTAACGCGTTTTTCTCATAATTGCAAAGTATTTCGGATCTGAAACCTTTTTCAACGGATTCAGCGAAACATTCTACCCCAGAAAAGTGTATAATTGAGCCGGAATATAACAAAAAATTTTCTCATATTATAACGCGTTTTTCTCGTAAACGCGAGGTATTTCGGATCTGAAACCTTTTCCAATGGATTCAGTGGATCAAATTACCCCAGAAAAGTGTATATTTAAGCTGGAATATTACAAAAAATTTCCTCATGTTAAAACGCGTTTTTCGCGTAAACGCAAGGTATTTCGGATCTGAAACCTTTTCCAACGTCTTCAGCATATCAAATTACCCTAGAAAAGTTTATAATTGATCCGGAATATGAAAAAAAATTCCCTCATGTTATAACGCGTTTTTCTCGTAAACGCGAGGTATCACGGAACTGGAACCTTTTGCAACGGATTCAGCGAAACATTCTATTCCAGAAAAGTGTATAATTGAGCCGGAATATAACAAAAAATTTTCTAATGTTATGGAGCGTTTTTTTCGTGAACGCGCGTTATTTCGAATCTGAAACCTTTTCCAACGGATTCAGCAAATCAAATTACCCTAGAAAAGTGTATAATTGAGCCGAAATAGTACAAAAAATTTCCTCGTGTTATATCGCGTTTTTCTCATGAACGCGGGATATTTTGGCTTTGAAACCTTTTCCAACGGATTCAGCGGAACATTTTACCACAGAAAAGTGTATACTCAAGCCGAAATATTATAGAAAATTTTCCCATGATCTAATGCGTTCATCGCGTAAACGCGAGGTATTTTGGATCTGAAAACGTTTCTAACGGATGCGGCGGAACATTCTACCCCAGAAAAGTGTATAATTAAGCCGACATATGACAAAAAATTTCCTCATGTTATAACGCGTTTTTCTCGTAAACGCGAGGTATTTCGGATCTGGAACCTTTTCCAACGGATTCAGTGGAACAAATTACTCCGGAAAAGTGTATAATTGACCCGAAATATTACCAGGAATTTCATCATGTTATAACGCGTTTTTCTCATGAACGGGAGAAATTTTGGATCTGAAACCCTTTCCAACGGATTTAGCATATCGAATTACCCTAGCAAAGTGTATAATTGAGTCGAAATATTACAAAAAATTTCCTCATGTTATATCGCGTTTTTCTCATGAACGCGAGATATTTTGGATCTGAAACCTTTTTCAACGGATTCAGCGGAACATTCTCCCCCAGAAAAGTGTATACTCAAGCTGAAATATAATAGAACATTTTCTCATAATCTAACGCGTTTTTCTCATAATTGCGAGGTATTTCGGATCTGAAACCTTTTTCAACGGATTCAGCGAAACATTCTACCCCAGAAAAGTGTATAATTGAGCCGGAATATAACAAAAAATTTTCTTAAGTTATAACGCGTTTTTTTCGTGAACGCGCGGTATTTCGAATCTGGAACCTTTTCCAACGGATTCAGCAAATCAAATTACCCTAGAAAAGTGTATAATTAAGCCGAAATATTACACAAAATTTCCTCATGTTATATCGCGTTTTCTCATAAACGCGAGAAATTTCGGATCTGAAACCTTTTCCAACGTCTTCAGCATCTTGAATCACCCCAGAAAAGTGTATAATTGAGCCAGTATATAAAAAAAAATTCCCTCATGTTATAACGCGTTTTTCTCGTGAACGCAAGGTATTTCAAATCTGAAACCGTTTCCAACGGATGCGGCGGAACATTCTACCCCAGAGAAGTGTATAATTGAGCCGAAATATGACAAAAAATTAACTCATGTTATAACGCGTTTTTCTCGTAAACGCGGGGAATTTAGGAACTGGAACCTTCTCAAACGGATTCAGCGGAACATTCTACCCAAGAAAAATGAATAATTGAGCCGGAATATAACAAAAAATTTTTTCATGTTATAACGCGTTTTTTTCGTGAACGTATTCCGAATCTGAAACCTTTTTCAACGGATTCAGCGAAACATTCCACCCCAGAAAAGTGAATAATTGAGCCTGAATACAACAAAAAATTTTCTCATGTTATAACGCGTCTTTTTCGTGAACGCGCGATATTTCGAATCTGAAACCTTTTCCAACGGATTCAGCAAATCAAACTACCCCAGAAAAGTGTATAATTAAGCCGAGATATTACAAAAAATTTACTCATGTTAAAACGCGTTTTTCGCGTAAACGCGAGGTATTTCGAATCTAAAACCTTTTTCAACCGATTCAGCGAAACATTCTAGCCCAAAAAATTGTATAATTGAGCCAGAACATAACAAAAAATTTTCTCATGTTATAACGCGTTTTTTTCGTGAACGCGCGGTATTTCGAATCTGAAACCTTTTCCAACGGATTCAGCAAATCGAATTACCCTAGAAAAGTGTATAATTAGGCCGAAATATTACAAAAAATTCCCTCATGTTATATCGCGTTTTTCTCATGAACGCGAGATATTTTGGATCTCAAACCTTTTCCAACGGATTTAGCGGAACAAATTACCCCAGAAAAGTGTATAATTGACCCGAAATATTACAAGGAATTTCCTTATGTTATAACGCGTTTTTCTCATGAACGCGAGAAATTTCGGATCTGAAACCTTTTCCAACGTCTTCAGCATATCAAATTACCCCAGAAAAGTGTATTATTGAGCCGAAATATAAAAAAAAATTCCCAATGTTACAACGCGTTTTTCTCGTAAACGCAAGGTATTCAGGATCTGGAACCTTTTTCAACGGATTGAGCGGAACATTCTACCCCAGAAAAGTGTATACTCAAGCCGAAAGATGATAGAAAACTTTCATATAATCTAACGCGTTTTTCTCGTAAACGCGAGGTATTTCGTATCTGAAACCTTTTCCAATGGATTCAGTGGATCAAATTACCCCAGAAAAGTGTATATTTGAGCCGGAATATTACAAAAAATTTCCTCATGTTGAAACGCGTTTTTCGCGTAAACGCGAGGTATTTCGGATCTGAAACCTTTTCCAACGGATTCAGCGGAACATTCTACCCTAGAAAAGTGTATACTCAAGCCGAAATATGATAGAAAACTTTCTTATAATCTAACGCGTTTTTCTCGTAAACGCGAGGTATTCCGGATCTGAAACTTTTTTCAACGTCTTCAGCATATCGAATCACCCCAGAAAAGTGTATAATTAAGCCGGAATATAAAAAAAAATTCCCTAATGTTATAACGCATTTTTCTCGTAAACGCAAAGTATTCAGGAACTGGAACCTTTTCCAACAGATTCAGCGGAACATTCTACCCCAGAAAAATGTATAATTGAGCCGGAATATAACAAAAAATTTTCTAATGTTATAACGCGTTTTTTTCGTGAACGCGCGTCATTTCGGATCTGAAACCTTTTTCAACGTCTTCAGCATTTCAAATTACCCCAGAAAAGTGTATAATTGAGCCGGAATATAAAAAAAAATTCCCCAATGTTATAACGCGTTTTTCTCGTAAACGCAAGGTATTCAGGAACTGAAACCCTCTCCAACGGATTCAGCGGAACATTCTACCCCAGAAAAATGTATAATTGAGCCGGAATATATTGAAAATTTTTTTCATGTTATAACGGTTTTTTTCGTGAACGCGAGGTATTTCGAATCTGAAACCTTTTTCAACGGATTCAGCGAAACATTCTACCCCAGAAAAGTGTATAATTGAGCCGGAATATAACAAAAAATTTCCTCATGTTAAAACGTGTTTTTCGCGTAAACGCAAGGTATTTCGAATCTGAAACCGTTTCCAACGGATTTAGCGGAACAAATTACCCCAGAAAAGTGTATAATTGACGCGAAATATGACAAGGAATTTCCTCATGTTATAACCCGTTTTTCTCATGAACGCGAAAAATTTCGGATCTGAAACCCTTTCCAACGTCTTCAGCATATCAAATTACCACAGAAAAGTGTATAATTGAGCTGGAATATAAAAAAAAATTCCCCAATGTTATAACGCGTTTTTCTCGTAAACGCAAGGTATTCAGGAACTGAAACCCTCTCCAACGGATTCAGCGGAACATTCTACCCCAGAAAAATGTATAATTGAGCCGGAATATATTGAAAATTTTTTTCATGTTATAACGGTTTTTTTCGTGAACGCGAGGTATTTCGAATCTGGAACCTTTTTTAACGGATTCAGCGAAACATTCTACCCCAGAAAAGTGTATAATTGAGCCGGAATATAACAAAAAATTTCCTCATGTTAAAACGTGTTTTTCGCGTAAACGCAAGGTATTTCGAATCTGAAACCGTTTCCAACGGATTTAGCGGAACAAATTACCCCAGAAAAGTGTATAATTGACGCGAAATATGACAAGGAATTTCCTCATGTTATAACCCGTTTTTCTCATGAACGCGAAAAATTTCGGATCTGAAACCCTTTCCAACGTCTTCAGCATATCAAATTACCACAGAAAAGTGTATAATTGAGCTGGAATATAAAAAAAAATTCCCTCATGATATAACGCGTTGTTCTCGTAAACGCGGGGTATTTAGGAACTGGAACCTTCTCAAACGGATTCAGCGGAACATTCTACCCCAGAAAAGTGTATAATTGAGCCGGAATATAACAAAAAATTTTCTCATGTTATAAAGCGTTTTTTTCGTGAACGCGCGTTATTTCGAATCTGAAACCTTTTCCAACGGATTCAGCAAATCAAATTACCCCAGAAAAGTGTATATTTGAGCCAGGATATTACAAAAAATTTCCTCATGGTAAAACGCGTTTTTCGCGTAAACGCAAGGTATTTCGGATCTGAAACCGTTTCCAACGGATGCGGCGGAACATTCTACCCCAGAAAAGTGTATAATTGAGCCGAAATATGATAAAAAATTTCCTCATGTTATAACGCGTTTTTCTCGTGAACGCGAGGTATTTCGAATCTGGAACCTTTTCCAACGGCTTCAGCAGATAAAATTACACCAGAAGAGTGTATAATCGAGCCGAAATATGATGAAAAATTTCCTTGTGTTATGACGCCTTTTTCTCGTAAACGCGAGAAATTTCGGATCTGAAACCTTTTCCAACGTCTTCAGCATATCAAATTACCCCAGAAAAGTGTATAATTGAGCCGGAATATAAAAAAAAATTCCCTAATGTTATGACGCGTTTTTCTCGTAAACGCAAGGTATTCCGGAACTGGAACCTTTTCCAACGGATTCAGCGGAACAGTCTACCCCAGAAAAATGTATAATTGAGCCGGAATATAACAAAAAATTTGTTTATGTTATAACGCGTTTTTTTCGTGAACGCGAGGTATTTCGAATCTAAAACCTTTTTCAACGGATTCAGCGAAACATTCTACCCCAGAAAAGTGTATAATTGAGCCGGAATATAACAAAAAATTTTCTCATATTATAACGCGTTTTTCTCGTAAACGCGAGGTATTTCGGATCTGAAACCTTTTCCAATGGATTCAGTGGATCAAATTACCCCAGAAAAGTGTATATTTAAGCCGGAATATTACAAAAAATTTCCTCATGTTAAAACGCGTTTTTCGCGTAAACGCAAGGTATTTCGGATCTGAAACCTTTTCCAACGTCTTCAGCATATCAAATTACCCTAGAAAAGTTTATAATTGATCCGGAATATGAAAAAAAATTCCCTCATGTTATAACGCGTTTTTCTCGTAAACGCGAGGTATCACGGAACTGGAACCTTTTGCAACGGATTCAGCGAAACATTCTATTCCAGAAAAGTGTATAATTGAGCCGGAATATAACAAAAAATTTTCTAATGTTATGGAGCGTTTTTTTCGTGAACGCGCGTTATTTCGAATCTGAAACCTTTTCCAACGGATTCAGCAAATCAAATTACCCTAGAAAAGTGTATAATTGAGCCGAAATAGTACAAAAAATTTCCTCGTGTTATATCGCGTTTTCCTCATGAACGCGGGATATTTTGGCTTTGAAACCTTTTCCAACGGATTCAGCGGAACATTTTACCACAGAAAAGTGTATACTCAAGCCGAAATATGATAGAAAATTTGCCCATGATCTAATGCGTTCATCGCGTAAACGCGAGGTATTTTGGATCTGAAAACGTTTCTAACGGATGCGGCGGAACATTCTACCCCAGAAAAGTGTATAATTGAGCCGACATATGAGAAAAAATTTCCTCATGTTATAACGCGTTTTTCTCGTAAACGCGAGGTATTTCGGATCTGGAACCTTTTCCAACGGATTCAGCGGAACAAATTACCCCGGAAAAGTGTATAATTGACCCGAAATATTACCAGGAATTTCATCATGTTATAACGCGTTTTTCTCATGAACGGGAGAAATTTCGGATCTGAAACCCTTTCCAACGGATTTAGCATATCGAATTACCCTAGCAAAGTGTATAATTGAGTCGAAATATTACAAAAAATTTCTTCATGTTATATCGCGTTTTTCTCATGAACGCGAGATATTTTGGATCTGAAACCTTTTCCAACGGATTCAGCGGAACATTCTCCCCCAGAAAAGTGTATACTCAAGCTGAAATATAATAGAACATTTTCTCATAATCTAACGCGTTTTTCTCATAATTGCAAAGTATTTCGGATCTGAAACCTTTTTCAACGGATTCAGCGAAACATTCTACCCCAGAAAAGTGTATAATTGAGCCGGAATATAACAAAAAATTTTCTCATATTATAACGCGTTTTTCTCGTAAACGCGAGGTATTTCGGATCTGAAACCTTTTCCAATGGATTCAGTGGATCAAATTACCCCAGAAAAGTGTATATTTAAGCTGGAATATTACAAAAAATTTCCTCATGTTAAAACGCGTTTTTCGCGTAAACGCAAGGTATTTCGGATCTGAAACCTTTTCCAACGTCTTCAGCATATCAAATTACCCTAGAAAAGTTTATAATTGATCCGGAATATGAAAAAAAATTCCCTCATGTTATAACGCGTTTTTCTCGTAAACGCGAGGTATCACGGAACTGGAACCTTTTGCAACGGATTCAGCGAAACATTCTATTCCAGAAAAGTGTATAATTGAGCCGGAATATAACAAAAAATTTTCTAATGTTATGGACCGTTTTTTTCGTGAACGCGCGTTATTTCGAATCTGAAACCTTTTCCAACGGATTCAGCAAATCAAATTACCCTAGAAAAGTGTATAATTGAGCCGAAATAGTACAAAAAATTTCCTCGTGTTATATCGCGTTTTTCTCATGAACGCGGGATATTTTGGCTTTGAAACCTTTTCCAACGGATTCAGCGGAACATTTTACCACAGAAAAGTGTATACTCAAGCCGAAATATTATAGAAAATTTTCCCATGATCTAATGCGTTCATCGCGTAAACGCGAGGTATTTTGGATCTGAAAACGTTTCTAACGGATGCGGCGGAACATTCTACCCCAGAAAAGTGTATAATTAAGCCGACATATGACAAAAAATTTCCTCATGTTATAACGCGTTTTTCTCGTAAACGCGAGGTATTTCGGATCTGGAACCTTTTCCAACGGATTCAGTGGAACAAATTACTCCGGAAAAGTGTATAATTGACCCGAAATATTACCAGGAATTTCATCATGTTATAACGCGTTTTTCTCATGAACGGGAAAAATTTTGGATCTGAAACCCTTTCCAACGGATTTAGCATATCGAATTACCCTAGCAAAGTGTATAATTGAGTCGAAATATTACAAAAAATTTCCTCATGTTATATCGCGTTTTTCTCATGAACGCGAGATATTTTGGATCTGAAACCTTTTTCAACGGATTCAGCGGAACATTCTCCCCCAGAAAAGTGTATACTCAAGCTGAAATATAATAGAACATTTTCTCATAATCTAACGCGTTTTTCTCATAATTGCGAGGTATTTCGGATCTGAAACCTTTTTCAACGGATTCAGCGAAACATTCTACCCCAGAAAAGTGTATAATTGAGCCGGAATATAACAAAAAATTTTCTTAAGTTATAACGCGTTTTTTTCGTGAACGCGCGGTATTTCGAATCTGGAACCTTTTCCAACGGATTCAGCAAATCAAATTACCCTAGAAAAGTGTATAATTAAGCCGAAATATTACACAAAATTTCCTCATGTTATATCGCGTTTTCTCATAAACGCGAGAAATTTCGGATCTGAAACCTTTTCCAACGTCTTCAGCATCTTGAATCACCCCAGAAAAGTGTATAATTGAGCCAGTATATAAAAAAAAATTCCCTCATGTTATAACGCGTTTTTCTCGTGAACGCAAGGTATTTCAAATCTGAAACCGTTTCCAACGGATGCGGCGGAACATTCTACCCCAGAGAAGTGTATAATTGAGCCGAAATATGACAAAAAATTAACTCATGTTATAACGCGTTTTTCTCGTAAACGCGGGGAATTTAGGAACTGGAACCTTCTCAAACGGATTCAGCGGAACATTCTACCCAAGAAAAATGAATAATTGAGCCGGAATATAACAAAAAATTTTTTCATGTTATAACGCGTTTTTTTCGTGAACGTATTCCGAATCTGAAACCTTTTTCAACGGATTCAGCGAAACATTCCACCCCAGAAAAGTGAATAATTGAGCCTGAATACAACAAAAAATTTTCTCATGTTATAACGCGTCTTTTTCGTGAACGCGCGATATTTCGAATCTGAAACCTTTTCCAACGGATTCAGCAAATCAAACTACCCCAGAAAAGTGTATAATTAAGCCGAGATATTACAAAAAATTTACTCATGTTAAAACGCGTTTTTCGCGTAAACGCGAGGTATTTCGAATCTAAAACCTTTTTCAACCGATTCAGCGAAACATTCTAGCCCAAAAAATTGTATAATTGAGCCAGAACATAACAAAAAATTTTCTCATGTTATAACGCGTTTTTTTCGTGAACGCGCGGTATTTCGAATCTGAAACCTTTTCCAACGGATTCAGCAAATCGAATTACCCTAGAAAAGTGTATAATTAGGCCGAAATATTACAAAAAATTCCCTCATGTTATATCGCGTTTTTCTCATGAACGCGAGATATTTTGGATCTCAAACCTTTTCCAACGGATTTAGCGGAACAAATTACCCCAGAAAAGTGTATAATTGACCCGAAATATTACAAGGAATTTCCTTATGTTATAACGCGTTTTTCTCATGAACGCGAGAAATTTCGGATCTGAAACCTTTTCCAACGTCTTCAGCATATCAAATTACCCCAGAAAAGTGTATTATTGAGCCGAAATATAAAACAAAATTCCCAATGTTACAACGCGTTTTTCTCGTAAACGCAAGGTATTCAGGATCTGGAACCTTTTTCAACGGATTGAGCGGAACATTCTACCCCAGAAAAGTGTATACTCAAGCCGAAAGATGATAGAAAACTTTCATATAATCTAACGCGTTTTTTTCGTAAACGCGAGGTATTTCGTATCTGAAACCTTTTCCAATGGATTCAGTGGATCAAATTACCCCAGAAAAGTGTATATTTGAGCCGGAATATTACAAAAAATTTCCTCATGTTGAAACGCGTTTTTCGCGTAAACGCGAGGTATTTCGGATCTGAAACCTTTTCCAACGGATTCAGCGGAACATTCTACCCTAGAAAAGTGTATACTCAAGCCGAAATATGATAGAAAACTTTCTTATAATCTAACGCGTTTTTCTCGTAAACGCGAGGTATTCCGGATCTGAAACTTTTTTCAACGTCTTCAGCATATCGAATCACCCCAGAAAAGTGTATAATTAAGCCGGAATATAAAAAAAAATTCCCTAATGTTATAACGCGTTTTTCTCGTAAACGCAAAGTATTCAGGAACTGGAACCTTTTCCAACAGATTCAGCGGAACATTCTACCCCAGAAAAATGTATAATTGAGCCGGAATATAACAAAAAATTTTCTAATGTTATAACGCGTTTTTTTCGTGAACGCGCGTCATTTCGGATCTGAAACCTTTTTCAACGTCTTCAGCATTTCAAATTACCCCAGAAAAGTTTATAATTGAGCCGGAATATAAAAAAAAATTCCCCAATGTTATAACGCGTTTTTCTCGTAAACGCAAGGTATTCAGGAACTGAAACCCTCTCCAACGGATTCAGCGGAACATTCTACCCCAGAAAAATGTATAATTGAGCCGGAATATATTGAAAATTTTTTTCATGTTATAACGGTTTTTTTCGTGAACGCGAGGTATTTCGAATCTGGAACCTTTTTCAACGGATTCAGCGAAACATTCTACCCCAGAAAAGTGTATAATTGAGCCGGAATATAACAAAAAATTTCCTCATGTTAAAACGTGTTTTTCGCGTAAACGCAAGGTATTTCGAATCTGAAACCGTTTCCAACGGATTTAGCGGAACAAATTACCCCAGAAAAGTGTATAATTGACGCGAAATATGACAAGGAATTTTCTCATGTTATAACCCGTTTTTCTCATGAACGCGAAAAATTTCGGATCTGAAACCCTTTCCAACGTCTTCAGCATATCAAATTACCACAGAAAAGTGTATAATTGAGCTGGAATATAAAAAAAAATTCCCTCATGATATAACGCGTTGTTCTCGTAAACGCGGGGTATTTAGGAACTGGAACCTTCTCAAACGGATTCAGCGGAACATTCTACCCCAGAAAAGTGTATAATTGAGCCGGAATATAACAAAAAATTTTCTCATGTTATAAAGCGTTTTTTTCGTGAACGCGCGTTATTTCGAATCTGAAACCTTTTCCAACGGATTCAGCAAATCAAATTACCCCAGAAAAGTGTATATTTGAGCCAGGATATTACAAAAAATTTCCTCATGGTAAAACGCGTTTTTCGCGTAAACGCAAGGTATTTCGAATCTGAAACCGTTTCCAACGGATGCGGCGGAACATTCTACCCCAGAAAAGTGTATAATTGAGCCGAAATATGATAAAAAATTTCCTCATGTTATAACGCGTTTTTCTCGTGAACGCGAGGTATTTCGAATCTGGAACCTTTTCCAACGGCTTCAGCAGATAAAATTACACCAGAAGAGTGTATAATCGAGCCGAAATATGATGAAAAATTTCCTTGTTTTATGACGCCTTTTTCTCGTAAACGCGAGAAATTTCGGATCTGAAACCTTTTCCAACGTCTTCAGCATATCAAATTACCCCAGAAAAGTGTATAATTGAGCCGGAATATAAAAAAAAATTCCCTAATGTTATGACGCGTTTTTCTCGTAAACGCAAGGTATTCCGGAACTGGAACCTTTTCCAACGGATTCAGCGGAACAGTCTACCCCAGAAAAATGTATAATTGAGCCGGAATATAACAAAAAATTTGTTTATGTTATAACGCGTTTTTTTCGTGAACGCGAGGTATTTCGAATCTAAAACCTTTTTCAACGGATTCAGCGAAACATTCTACCCCAGAAAAGTGTATAATTGAGCCGGAATATAACAAAAAATTTTCTCATATTATAACGCGTTTTTCTCGTAAACGCGAGGTATTTCGGATCTGAAACCCTTTCCAACGGATTTAGCATATCGAATTACCCTAGCAAAGTGTATAATTGAGTCGAAATATTACAAAAAATTTCCTCATGTTAAAACGCGTTTTTCGCGTAAACGCAAGGTATTTCGGATCTGAAACCTTTTCCAACGTCTTCAGCATATCAAATTACCCTAGAAAAGTTTATAATTGATCCGGAATATGAAAAAAAATTCCCTCATGTTATAACGCGTTCTTCTCGTAAACGCGAGGTATTACGGAACTGGAACCTTTTGCAACGGATTCAGCGAAACATTCTATTCCAGAAAAGTGTATAATTGAGCCGGAATATAACAAAAAATTTTCTAAGGTTATGAAGCGTTTTTTTCGTGAACGCGCGTTATTTCGAATCTGAAACCTTTTCCAACGGATTCAGCAAATCAAATTACCCTAGAAAAGTGTATAATTGAGCCGAAATAGTACAAAAAATTTCCTCGTGTTATATCGCGTTTTTCTCATGAACGCGGGATATTTTGGCTTTGAAACCTTTTCCAACGGATTCAGCGGAACATTTTACCACAGAAAAGTGTATACTCAAGCCGAAATATGATAGAAAATTTTCCCATGATCTAATGCGTTCATCGCGTAAACGCAAGGTATTTTGGATCTGAAAACGTTTCTAACGGATGCGGCGGAACATTCTACCCCAGAAAAGTGTATAATTGAGCCGACATATGACAAAAAATTTCCTCATGTTATAACGCGTTTTTCTCGTAAACGCGAGGTATTTCGGATCTGGAACCTTTTCCAACGGATTCAGCGGAACAAATTACCCCGGAAAAGTGTATAATTGACCCGAAATATTACCAGGAATTTCATCATGTTATAACGCGTTTTTCTCATGAACGGGAGAAATTTCGGATCTGAAACCCTTTCCAACGGATTTAGCATATCGAATTACCTTAGCAAAGTGTATAATTGAGTCGAAATATTACAAAAAATTTCCTCATGTTATATCGCGTTTTTCTCATGAACGCAAGATATTTTGGATCTGAAACCTTTTCCAACGGATTCAGCGGAACATTCTACCCCAGAAAAGTGTATAATTGAGCCGGAATATAACAAAAAATTTTCTCAAGTTATAACGCATTTTTTTCGTGAACGCGCGGTATTTCGAATCTGGAACCTTTTCCAACGGATTCAGCAAATCAAATTACCCTAGAAAAGTGTATAATTAAGCCGAAATATTACACAAAATTTCCTCATGTTATATCGCGTTTTTCTCATGAACGCAAGAAATTTCGGATCTGAAACCTTTTCCAACGTCTTCAGCATATTGAATCACCCCAGAAAAGTGTATAATTGAGCCAGTATATAAAAAAAAATTCCCTCATGTTATAACGCTTTTTTCTCGTGAACGCAAGGTATTTCGAATCTGAAACCGTTTCCAACGGATGCGGCGGAACATTCTACCCCAGAGAAGTGTATAATTGAGCCGAAATATGACAAAAAATTAACTCATGTTATAACGCGTTTTTCTCGTAAACGCGGGGAATTTAGGAACTGGAACCTTCTCAAACGGATTCAGCGGAACATTCTACCCAAGAAAAATGAATAATTGAGCCGGAATATAACAAAAAATTTTCTCATGTTATAACGCGTCTTTTTCGTGAACGCGCGATATTTCGAATCTGAAACCTTTTCCGACGGATTCAGCAAATCAAACTACCCCAGAAAAGTGTATAATTAAGCCGAGATATTACAAAAAATTTACTCATGTGAAAACGCGTTTTTCGCGTAAACGCGAGGTATTTCGAATCTAAAACCTTTTTCAACCGATTCAGCGAAACATTCTAGCCCAAAAAATTGTATAATTGAGCCAGAACATAACAAAAAATTTTCTCATGTTATAACGCGTTTTTTTCGTGAACGCGCGGTATTTCGAATCTGAAACCTTTTCCAACGGATTCAGCAAATCGAATTACCCTAGAAAAGCGTATAATTAAGCCGAAATATTACAAAAAATTCCCTCATGTTATATCGCGTTTTTCTCATGAACGCGAGATATTTTGGATCTGAAACCTTTTCCAACGGATTTAGCGGAACAAATTACCCCAGAAAAGTGTATAATTGACCCGAAATATTACAAGGAATTTCCTTATGTTATAACGCGTTTTTCTCATGAACGCGAGAAATTTCGGATCTGAAACCTTTTCCAACGTCTTCAGCATATCAAATTACCCCAGAAAAGTGTATTATTGAGCCGAAATATAAAAAAAAATTCCTAATGTTACAACGCGTTTTTCTCGTAAACGCAAGGTATTCAGGATCTAGAACCTTTTTCAACGGATTGAGCGGAACATTCTACCCCAGAAAAGTGTATACTCAAGCCGAAATATGATAGAAAACTTTCTTATAATCTAACGCGTTTTTCTCGTAAACGCGAGGTATTTCGTATCTGAAACCTTTTCCAATGGATTCAGTGGATCAAATTACCCCAGAAAAGTGTATATTTGAGCCGGAATATTACAAAAAATTTCCTCATGTTGAAACGCGTTTTTCGCGTAAACGCGAGGTATTTCGGATCTGAAACCTTTTCCAACGGATTCAGCGGAACATTCTACCCTAGAAAAGTGTATACTCAAGCCGAAATATGATAGAAAACTTTCTTATAATCTAACGCGTTTTTCTCGTAAACGCGAGGTATTCCGGATCTGAAACTTTTTCCAACGTCTTCAGCATATCGAATCACCCCAGAAAAGTGTATAATTAAGCCGGAATATAAAAAAAAATTCCCTAATGTTATAACGCGTTTTTCTCGTAAACGCAAAGTATTCAGGAACTGGAACCTTTTCCAACAGATTCAGCGGAACATTCTACCCCAGAAAAATGTATAATTGAGCCGGAATATAACAAAAAATTTTCTAATGTTATAACGCGTTTTTTTCGTGAACGCGCGTCATTTCGGATCTGAAACCTTTTTCAACGTCTTCTGCATTTCAAATTACCCCAGAAAAGTGTATAATTGAGCCGGAATATGAAAAAAAATTCCCCAATGTTATAACGCGTTTTTCTCGTAAACGCAAGGTATTCAGGAACTGAAACCTTTTCCAACGGATTCAGCGGAACATTCTACCCTAGAAAAGTGTATACTCAAGCCGAAATATGATAGAAAACTTTCTTATAATCTAACGCGTTTTTCTCGTAAACGCGAGGTATTCCGGATCTGAAACTTTTTCCAACGTCTTCAGCATATCGAATCACCCCAGAAAAGTGTATAATTAAGCCGGAATATAAAAAAAAATTCCCCAATGTTATAACGCGTTTTTCTCGTAAACGCAAGGTATTCAGGAACTGGAACCCTCTCCAACGGATTCAGCGGAACATTCTACGCCAGAAAAATGTATAATTGAGCCGGAATATATTAAAAATTTTTTTCATGTTATAACGGTTTTTTTCGTGAACGCGAGGTATTTCGAATCTGGAACCTTTTTCAACGGATTCAGCGAAACATTCTACCCCAGAAAAGTGTATAATTGAGCCGGAATATAACAAAAAATTTCCTCATGTTAAAACGTGTTTTTCGCGTGAACGCAAGGTATTTCGAATCTGAAACCGTTTCCAACGGATTTAGCGGAACAAGTTACCCCAGAAAAGTGTATAATTGACCCGAAATATGACAAGGAATTTCCTCATGTTATAACGCGTTTTTCTCATGAACGCGAAAAATTTCGGATCTGAAACCCTTTCCAACGTCTTCAGCATATCAAATTACCACAGAAAAGTGTATAATTGAGCCGGAATATAAAAAAAAATTCCCCAATGTTATAACGCGTTTTTCTCGTAAACGCAAGGTATTCAGGAACTGGAACCCTCTCCAACGGATTCAGCGGAACATTCTACGCCAGAAAAATGTATAATTGAGCCGGAATATATTAAAAATTTTTTTCATGTTATAACGGTTTTTTTCGTGAACGCGAGGTATTTCGAATCTGGAACCTTTTTCAACGGATTCAGCGAAACATTCTACCCCAGAAAAGTGTATAATTGAGCCGGAATATAACAAAAAATTTCCTCATGTTAAAACGTGTTTTTCGCGTGAACGCAAGGTATTTCGAATCTGAAACCGTTTCCAACGGATTTAGCGGAACAAGTTACCCCAGAAAAGTGTATAATTGACCCGAAATATAACAAGGAATTTCCTCATGTTATAACGCGTTTTTCTCATGAACGCGAAAAATTTCGGATCTGAGACCCTTTCCAACGTCTTCAGCATATCAAATTACCACAGAAAAGTGTATAATTGAGCCGGAATATAAAAAAAAATTCCCTCATGATATAACGCGTTGTTCTCGTAAACGCGGGGTATTTAGGAACTGGAACCTTCTCAAACGGATTCAGCGGAACATTCTACCCCAGAAAAGTGTATAATTGAGCCGGAATATAACAAAAAATTTTCTCATGTTATAAAGCGTTTTTTCCGTGAACGCGCGTTATTTCGAATCTGAAACCTTTTCCAACGGATTCAGCAAATCAAATTACCCCAGAAAAGTGTATATTTGAGCCAGGATATTACAAAAAATTTCCTCATGGTAAAACGCATTTTTCGCGTAAACGCAAGGTATTTCGGATCTGAAACCGTTTCCAACGGATGCGGCGGATTATTCTACCCCAGAAAAGTGTATAATTGAGCCGAAATATGATAAAAAATTTCCTCATGTTATAACGCGTTTTTCTCGTAAACGCGAGGTATTTCGATTCTGGAACCTTTTCCAACGGCTTCAGCAGATAAAATTACACCAGAAGAGTGTATAATCGAGCCGAAATATGATGAAAAATTTCCTTGTGTTATGACGCCTTTTTCTCGTAAACGCGAGAAAGTTCGGATCTGAAACCTTTTCCAACGTCTTCAGCATATCAAATTACCCCAGAAAAGTGTATAATTGAGCCGGAATATAAAAAAAAATTCCCTAATGTTATGACGCGTTTTTCTCGTAAACGCAAGGTATTCCGGAACTGGAACCTTTTCCAACGGATTCAGCGGAACAGTCTACCCCAGAAAAATGTATAATTGAGCCGGAATATAACAAAAAATTTGTTTATGTTATAACGCGTTTTTTTCGTGAAAGCGAGGTATTTCGAATCTAAAACCTTTTTCAACGGATTCAGCGAAACATTCTACCCCAGAAAAGTGTATAATTGAGCCGGAATATAACAAAAAATTTTCTCATATTATAACGCGTTTTTCTCGTAAACGCGGGGTATTTCGGATCTGAAACCCTTTCCAACGGATTTAGCATATCGAATTACCCTAGCAAAGTGTATAATTGAGTCGAAATATTACAAAAAATTTCCTCATGTTAAAACGCGTTCATCGCGTAAACGCAAGGTATTTCGGATCTGAAACCTTTTCCAACGTCTTCAGCATATCAAATTACCCCAGAAAAGTGTATTATTGAGCCGAAATATAAAAAAAAATTCCTAATGTTACAACGCGTTTTTCTCGTAAACGCAAGGTATTCAGGATCTGGAACCTTTTTCAACGCATTGAGCGGAACATTCTACCCCAGAAAAGTGTATACTCAAGCCGAAATATGATAGAAAACTTTCTTATAATCTAACGCGTTTTTCTCGTAAACGCGAGGTATTTCGTATCTGAAACCTCTTCCAATGGATTCAGTGGATCAAATTACCCCAGAAAAGTGTATATTTGAGCCGGAATATTACAAAAAATTTCCTCATGTTGAAACGCGTTTTTCGCGTAAACGCGAGGTATTTCGGATCTGAAACCTTTTCCAACGGATTCAGCGGAACATTCTACCCTAGAAAAGTGTATACTCAAGCCGAAATATGATAGAAAACTTTCTTATAATCTAACGCGTTTTTCTCGTAAACGCGAGGTATTCCGGATCTGAAACTTTTTCCAACGTCTTCAGCATATCGAATCACCCCAGAAAAGTGTATAATTAAGCCGGAATATAAAAAAAAATTCCCTAATGTTATAACGCGTTTTTCTCGTAAACGCAAAGTATTCAGGAACTGGAACCTTTTCCAACAGATTCAGCGGAACATTCTACCCCAGAAAAATGTATAATTGAGCCGGAATATAACAAAAAATTTTCTTATGTTATAACGCGTTTTTTTCGTGAACGCGCGTCATTTCGGATCTGAAACCTTTTTCAACGTCTTCAGCATTTCAAATTACCCCAGAAAAGTGTATAATTGAGCCGGAATATAAAAAAAAATTCCCCAATGTTATAACGCGTTTTTCTCGTAAACGCAAGGTATTCAGGAACTGAAACCCTCTCCAACGGATTCAGCGGAACATTCTACGCCAGAAAAATGTATAATTGAGCCGGAATATATTAAAAATTTTTTTCATGTTAAAACGGTTTTTTTCGTGAACGCGAGGTATTTCGAATCTGGAACCTTTTTCAACGGATTCAGCGAAACATTCTACCCCAGAAAAGTGTATAATTGAGCCGGAATATAACAAAAAATTTCCTCATGTTAGAACGTGTTTTTCGCGTGAACGCAAGGTATTTCGAATCTGAAACCGTTTCCAACGGATTTAGCGGAACAAGTTACCCCAGAAAAGTGTATAATTGACCCGAAATATGACAAGGAATTTCCTCATGTTATAACGCGTTTTTCTCATGAACGCGAAAAATTTCGGATCTGAAACCCTTTCCAACGTCTTCAGCATATCAAATTACCACAGAAAAGTGTATAATTGAGCCGGAATATGAAAAAAAATTCCCTCATGATATAACGCGTTGTTCTCGTAAACGCGGGGTATTTAGGAACTGGAACCTTCTCAAACGGATTCAGCGGAACATTCTACCCCAGAAAAGTGTATAATTGAGCCGGAATATAACAAAAAATTTTCTCATGTTATAAAGCGTTTTTTCCGTGAACGCGCGTTATTTCGAATCTGAAACCTTTTCCAACGGATTCAGCAAATCAAATTACCCCAGAAAAGTGTATATTTGAGCCAGGATATTACAAAAAATTTCCTCATGGTAAAACGCATTTTTCGCGTAAACGCAAGGTATTTCGGATCTGAAACCGTTTCCAACGGATGCGGCGGATTATTCTACCCCAGAAAAGTGTATAATTGAGCCGAAATATGATAAAAAATTTCCTCATGTTATAACGCGTTTTTCTCGTGAACGCGAGGTATTTCGAATCTGGAACCTTTTCCAACGGCTTCAGCAGATAAAATTACACCAGAAGAGTGTATAATCGAGCCGAAATATGATGAAAAATTTCCTTGTGTTATGACGCCTTTTTCTCGTAAACGCGAGAAATTTCGGATCTGAAACCTTTTCCAACGTCTTCAGCATATCAAATTACCCCAGAAAAGTGTATAATTGAGCCGGAATATAAAAAAAAATTCCCTAATGTTATGACGCGTTTTTCTCGTAAACGCAAGGTATTCCGGAACTGGAACCTTTTCCAACGGATTCAGCGGAACAGTCTACCCCAGAAAAATGTATAATTGAGCCGGAATATAACAAAAAATTTGTTTATGTTATAACGCGTTTTTTTCGTGAAAGCGAGGTATTTCGAATCTAAAACCTTTTTCAACGGATTCAGCGAAACATTCTACCCCAGAAAAGTGTATAATTGAGCCGGAATATAACAAAAAATTTTCTCATATGATAACGCGTTTTTCTCGTAAACGCGGGGTATTTCGGATCTGAAACCCTTTCCAACGGATTTAGCATATCGAATTACCCTAGCAAAGTGTATAATTGAGTCGAAATATTACAAAAAATTTCCTCATGTTAAAACGCGTTCATCGCGTAAACGCAAGGTATTTCGGATCTGAAAACGTTTCTAACGGATGCGGCGGAACATTCTACCCCAGAAAAGTGTATAATTGAGCCGACATATGACAAAAAATTTCCTCATGTTATAACGCGTTTTTCTCGTAAACGCGAGGTATTTCGGATCTGGAACCTTTTCCAACGGATTCAGCGGAACAAATTACCCCGGAAAAGTGTATAATTGACCCGAAATATTACCAGGAATTTCATCATGTTATAACGCGTTTTTCTCATGAACGGGAGAAATTTCGGATCTGAAACCCTTTCCAACGGATTTAGCATATCGAATTACCTTAGCAAAGTGTATAATTGAGTCGAAATATTACAAAAAATTTCCTCATGTTATATCGCGTTTTTCTCATGAACGCAAGATATTTTGGATCTGAAACCTTTTCCAACGGATTCAGCGGAACATTCTACCCCAGAAAAGTGTATAATTGAGCCGGAATATAACAAAAAATTCCCCAATGTTATAACGCGTTTTTCTCGTAAACGCGAGGTATTTCGGATCTAGAACCTTTTCCAATGGATTCAGTGGATCCAATTACCCCAGAAAAGTGTATATTTGAGCCTGAATATTACAAAAAATTTCCTCATGTTAAAACGCGTTTTTTGCGTAAACGCAAGGTAATTCGGATCTGAAACCGTTTCCAACGGATGCGGCGGAACATTTTACCCCAGAAAAGTGTATAATTGAGCCGAAACATGATAAAAAATTTCCTCATGTTATAACGCGTTTTTTTCGTGAACGCGCGGTATTTCGAATCTAAAACCTTTTCCAACGGATTCAGCAAATCGAATTACCCTAGAAAAGTGTATAATTAAGCCGAAATATTACAAAAAATTCCCTCATGTTATATCGCGTTTTTCTCATGAACGCGAGATATTTCTGATCTGAAACCTTTTCCAACGGATTTAGCGGAACATTCTACCCCAGAAAAGTGTATACTCAAGCCGAAATCTGATGGAAAATTTTCTCATAATCTAACGCGTTTTTCTCGTAAACGCGAGGTATTTCAGATCTGGAACCTTTTCCAATGGATTCAGTGGATCAAATTACCCCAGAAAAGTGTATATTTAAGCCGGAATATTACAAAAAATTTCCTTATGTTAAAACGCGTTTTTCGCGTAAACGCAAGGTATTTCGGATCTGAAACCGTTTCCAACGGATGCGGCGGAACATTCTACCCCAGAAAAGTGTATAATTGACCCGAAATATTACACGGAATTTCCTTATGTTATAACGCGTTTTTCTCATGAACGCGAGAAATTTCGGATCTGAAACCTTTTCCAACGTCTTCAGCATATTAAATTACCCCAGAAAAAGGTATAATTGAGCCGGAACATAAAAAAAAATTCCCTTATGTTATGACGCGTTTTTCTCGTAAACGCGGGGTATTTAGGAACTGAAACCTTCTCAAACGGATTCAGCGGAACATTCCACCCCAGAAAAGTGTATAATTGAGCCGAAATATGATAAAAAATGTCCTCATGTTACAACGCGTTTTTCTCGTAAACGCAAGGTATTTCGGATCTTGAACCTTTAACAATGAATTCAGCGGATCAAATTACCCCAGAAAAGTGTATATTTGAGCCGGAATATTACAAAAAATTTCCTCATGTTAAAACGCGTTTTTCGCGTAAACGCAATGTATTTCGGATCTGAAACCGTTTCCAACGGATGCCCCGGAACATTCTACCCCAGAAATGTGTATAATTGAGCCGAAATATGATAAAAAATTTCCTCATTTTATAACGCGTTTTTCTCGTGAACGCGAAGTATTTCGGATCTGGACCCTTTTTCAATGGATTCAGCGGATCAAATTACCCCAGAAAAGTGTATATTTGAGGCGGAATATTACAAAAAATTTCCTTATGTTGAAACGCGTTTTTCGCGTAAACGCAAGGTATTCCGGATCTGAAACCGTTTACAACGGATGCGGCGGAACATTCTACCCCAGAAAAGTGTATAATTGAGCCGAAATATGACAAAAAATTTCCTCATGTTATAACGCGTTTTTCTCGTAAACGCGAGGTATTTCGAATCTGGAACCTTTTCCAACGGCTTTAGCTGATCAAATTACACCAGAAAAGTGAATAATTGAGCCGAAATATGATGAAAAATTTCCTTATGTTATGACGCGTTTTTCTCGTAAACGCGAGGTATTTCGGATCTGGAAACTTTGCCAACGGATTCAGCGGAACAAATTACCCCAGAAAAGTGTATAATTGACCCGAAATATTACAAGGAATTTTCTTATGTTATAACGCGTTTTTCTCATGAACGCGAGAAATTTTGGATCTAAAACCTTTTCCAACGTCTTCAGCATATCAAATTACCCCAAAAAAGTGTATAATTGAGCCGGAATATAAAAAAAAATTCCCTCATGTTATAACGCGTTTATCTCGTAATCGCGAGGTATTCAGGAACTGAAAATTTTTCCAACGGATTCAGCGGAACATTCTACCCCAGAAAAATGTATCATTGAGCCGGAATATACCAAAAAATTTTTTCATGTCATAACGCGTTTTTTTCGTGAACGCGAGGTATTTCGAATATGAAACCTTTTTCAACGGATTCAGCGAAACATTCTACCCCAGAAAAGTGTATGATTGAAACGGAATCTGACGAAAAATTTTCTCATGTTAAAACGCGTTTGTTTCGTGAACGCGCGGTATTTCGAATCTGAAACCTTTTCCAACAGATTCAGCAAATCAAATCACCCTAGAAAAGTGTATAATTAGGCCGAAATATTACAAAAAATTTGCTTATGTTATATCGCGTTTTTCTCATGAACGCAAGATATTTTGGATCTAAAACCTTTTCCAACGGATTCAGCGGAAAATTCTACCCCAGAAGAGTGTATACTCAAGCCGAAATATGATAGAAAATTTTCTGATAATCTAACGCGTTTTTCTCGTAAATGCGAGGTATTTCGGATCTGGAACGTTTTTCAATGGATTCAGTGGATCAAATTACCCCAAAAGAGTGTATATTTGAGCCGGAATATTACAAAAAATTTCCTCATGTTATAACGCGTTTTTCTCGTAAACGCGAGGTATTTCGGATCTGGAACCTTTTCCAACGGATTCAGCGGAACATTCTACCCCAGAAAAATGTATAATTGAGCCGGAATATAACAAAAAATTTTTTCATGTTATAACACGTTTTTTTCGTGAACGCGAGGTATTTTGGATCTATAACCTTTTCCAACGGATCCAGCGGAATATTCTCCCCCAGAAAAGTGTATACTCAAGCCGAAATATGATAGAAAATTGTACCATAATCTAACGCGTTTTTCTCGTAAACGCGAGGTATTTCGGATCTTGAACCTTTTCCAATGGATTCAGCGGATCAAATTACCCCAGGAAAGTGTATATTTCAGCCGGAATATTACAAAAAATTTCCTCATGTTATAACGCGTTTTTCTCGTAAACGCCAGGTATTTCGGATCTGAAACCTTTTCCAACGGCTTCAGCGGATCAAATTACACTAGAAAAGTGTATAATTGAGCCGAAATATGATAAAAAATTTCCTCATGTTATGACGCGTTGTTCTCGTAAACGCGAGGTATTTCGGATCTGGAACCTTTTCCAATGGATTCAGTGGATCAAATTACCCCAGAAAAGTGTATATTTGAGCCGGAATATTACAAAAAATTTCCCCATGTTAAAACGCGTCTTTTGCGTGAACGCGAGATATTTTGGATCTAAAACCTTTTCCAACGGATTCAGCGAAAAATTCTACCCCAGAAAAGTGTATACTCAAGCCGAAATATGATAGAAAATTGTACCATAATCTAACGCGTTTTTCTCGTAAACGCGAGGTATTTCGGATCTTGAACCTTTTCCAATGGATTCAGCGGATCAAATTACCCCAGGAAAGTGTATATTTCAGCCGGAATATTACAAAAAATTTCCTCATGTTATAACGCGTTTTTCTCGTAAACGCCAGGTATTTCGGATCTGAAACCTTTTCCAACGGCTTCAGCGGATCAAATTACACTAGAAAAGTGTATAATTGAGCCGAAATATGATAAAAAATTTCCTCATGTTATGACGCGTTGTTCTCGTAAACGCGAGGTATTTCGGATCTGGAACCTTTTCCAATGGATTCAGTGGATCAAATTACCCCAGAAAAGTGTATATTTGAGCCGGAATATTACAAAAAATTTCCCCATGTTAAAACGCGTCTTTTGCGTGAACGCGAGATATTTTGGATCTAAAACCTTTTCCAATGGATTCAGCGAAAAATTCTACCCCAGAAAAGTGTATACTCGAGCCGAAATATGATAGAAAATTTTCTCATAATCTAACGCGTTTTTCTCGTAAATGCGAGGTATTTCGGATCTGGAACCTTTTGCAACGGCTTCAGCGGATCAAATTACACCAGAAAAGTGTATAATTGAGCCGAAATATGATGAAGAATTTCCTGATGTCATGACGCGTTTTTTTCGTGAACGCGAGGTATTTCGGATCTGAAACCTTTTTCAACGGATTCAGCAAAACATTCTACCCCAGAAAAGTGTATAATTGAGCCGGAATATAACAAAAAATTTTCTCATGTTATAACGCGTTTTTTCCGTGAACGCGCGGTATTTCGAATCTGAAACCTTTTTCAACGGATTCAGCAAAACATTCTACCCCAGAAAAGTGTATAATTGAGCCGGAATATAACAAAAAATTTTCTCATGTTATAACGCGTTTTTTCCGTGAACGCGCGGTATTTCGAATCTGAAACCTCTTCCAAAGGATTCAGCAAATCAAATTACCCTAGAAAAGTGTATAATTAAGCCGAAATATTACAAAAAATTTCCTCATGTTATATCGCGTTTTTCTCATGAACGCGAAATATTTTGGATCTATAACCTTTTCCAACGGATCCAGCGGAATATTCTCCCCCAGAAAAGTGTATACTCAAGCCGAAATATGATAGAAAATTGTACCATAATCTAACGCGTTTTTCTCGTAAACGCGAGGTATTTCGGATCTGGAACCTTTTCCAATGGATTCAGCGGATCAAATTACCCCAGGAAAGTGTATATTTCAGCCGGAATATTACAAAAAATTTCCTCATGTTAAAACGATTTTTTCGCGTAAACGCAAGGTATTTCGGATCTGAAACCGTTTTCAACGGATGCGGCGGAACATTCTAACCCAGAAAAGTGTATAATTAAGCCGAAATATGATAAAAAATTGCCTCATGTTATAACGCGTTTTTCTCGTAAACGCGAGGTATTTCGGATCTGGAACCTTTTCCAACGGCTTCAGCGGATCAAATTACACCAGAAAAGTGTATAATTCAGCCGAAATATTACAAAAAATTTTCTTATGTTATATCGTGTTTTTCTCATGAACGCCAGATATTTTGGATCTGAAACCTTTTCCAACGGATTCAGCGGAACATCCTACTCCAGAAAAGTGTATACTCAAGCCGAAATATGATAGAAAATTTTCTCATAATCTAACGCGTTTTTCTCGCAAACGCGAGGTATTTCGGATCTGGAACCTTTTCCAATGGATTCAGTGGATCAAATTACCCCAGAAAAGTGTATATTCGAGCTGGAATATTACAAAAAATTTCCTCATGTTGAAACGCGTTTTTTGCGTGAATGCGAGGTATTTTGGATCTGAAACCGTTTCCAACGGATGCGGCGGATCATTCTACCCCAGAAAAGTGTATAATTGAGCCGAAATATGATAAAAAATTTCATCATGTCATAACGCGTTTTTCTCGTAAACGCGAAGTATTTCGGATCTGGAACCTTTTCCAACGGCTTCAGCGGATCAAATTACTCCAGAAAAGTGTATAATTGAGCCGAAATATGATGAAAAATTTCCTTATGTTATGACGCGTTTTTCTCGTAAACGCGAGGAATTTCGGATCTGGAACCTTTTCCAATGGATTCAGTGGATCAAATTACCCCAGAAAAGTGTATATTTGAGCTGGAATATTACAAAAAATTTCCTCATGTTGAAACGCGTTTTTTGCGTAAATGCGAGGTATTTTGGATCTGAAACCGTTTCCAACGGATGCGGCGGATCATTCTACCCCAGAAAAGTGTATAATTGAGCCGAAATATGATAAAAAATTTCATCATGTTATAACGCGTTTTTCTCGTAAACGCGAAGTATTTCGGATCTGGAACCTTTTCCAACGGCTTTAGCGGATCAAATTTCTCCAGAAAAGTGTATAATTGAGCCGAAATATGATGAAAAATTTCCTTATGTTATGATGCGTTTTTCTCGTAAACGCGAGGTATTTCGGATCTGGAACCTTTTCCAACGGATTCAGCGGAACATTCTACCCCAGAAAAGTGTATACTCAAGCCGAAATATGATAGAAAATTTTCTCATAATCTAACGCGTTTTTCTCGTAAACGCGAGGTATTTCGGATCTGGAACCTTTTCCAATGGATTCAGTGGATCAAATTACCCCAGAAAAGTGTATATTTGAGCCGGAATATTACAAAAAATTTCCTCATGTTATAACGCGTTTTTCTCGTAAACGCCAGGTATTTCGGATCTGAAACCTTTTCCAACGGCTTCAGCGGATCAAATTACACTAGAAAAGTGTATAATTGAGCCGAAATATGATAAAAAATTTCCTCATGTTATGACGCGTTGTTCTCGTAAACGCGAGGTATTTCGGATCTGGAACCTTTTCCAATGGATTCAGTGGATCAAATTACCCCAGAAAAGTGTATATTTGAGCCGGAATATTACAAAAAATTTCCCCATGTTAAAACGCGTCTTTTGCGTGAACGCGAGATATTTTGGATCTAAAACCTTTTCCAACGGATTCAGCGAAAAATTCTACCCCAGAAAAGTGTATACTCGAGCCGAAATATGATAGAAAATTTTCTCATAATCTAACGCGTTTTTCTCGTAAATGCGAGGTATTTCGGATCTGGAACCTTTTCCAATGGATTCAGCGGATCAAATTACCCCAAAACAGTGTATATTTGAGCCGGAATATTACAAAAAATTTCCTCATGTTATAACGCGTTTTTCTCGTAAACGCGAGGTATTTCGGATCTGGAACCTTTTCCAACGGATTCAGCGGAACATTCTACCCCAGAAAAATGTATAATTGAGCCGGAATATAACAAAAAATTTTTTCATGTTATAACACATTTTTTTCGTGAACGCGAGGTATTTCGGATCTGAAACCTTTTTCAACGGATTTAGCGAAACATTCTACCCCAGAAAAGTGTATAATTGAGCCGGAATATGATAGAAAATTTTCTCATAATCCAACGCGTTTTTCTCGTAAACGCGAGGTATTTCGAATCTGGAATCTTTTCCAATGGATTTAGTGGATCCAATTACCCCAGAAAAGTGTATATTTGAGCCGGAATATTACAAAAAATTTCCTCATGTTAAAACGCGTTTTTTGCGTAAACGCAAGGTATTTCGGATGTGAAACCGTTTCCAACGGACGCGGCCGAACATTCTACCCCAGAAAAGTGTATAATTGAGCCGGAATATAACAAAAACTTTTCTCATGTTACAACGCGTTTTTTTTGTGAACGCGCGGTATTCCGAATCTGAAACCTTTTCCAACGGATTCAGCAAATCAAATTACCCTAGAAATGTGTATAATTAAGCCGAAATATTACAAAAAATTTCCTCATGTTATATCGCGTTTTTATCATGAACGCGAGATATTTTGGATCTAAAACCTTTTCCAACGGATTCAGCGAAAAATTCTACCCCAGAAAAGTGTATACTCAAGCCGAAATATGATAGAAAATTTTCTCATAATCTAACGCGTTTTTCTCGTAAATGCGAGGTATTTCGGATCTGGAACCTTTTGCAACGGCTTCAGCGGATCAAATTACACCAGAAAAGTGTATAATTGAGCCGAAATATGATGAAGAATTTCCTGATGTCATGACGCGTTTTTTTCGTGAACGCGAGGTATTTCGGATCTGAAACCTTTTTCAACGGATTCAGCAAAACATTCTACCCCAGAAAAGTGTATAATTGAGCCGGAATATAACAAAAAATTTTCTCATGTTATAACGCGTTTTTTCCGTGAACGCGCGGTATTTCGAATCTAAAACCTTTTTCAACGGATTCAGCAAAACATTCTACCCCAGAAAAGTGTATAATTGAGCCGGAATATAACAAAAAATTTTCTCATGTTATAACGTGTTTTTTCCGTGAACGCGCGGTATTTCGAATCTGAAACCTCTTCCAAAGGATTCAGCAAATCAAATTACCCTAGAAAAGTGTATAATTAAGCCGAAATATTACAAAAAATTTCCTCATGTTATATCGCGTTTTTCTCATGAACGCGAAATATTTTGGATCTATAACCTTTTCCAACGGATCCAGCGGAATATTCTCCCCCAGAAAAGTGTATACTCAAGCCGAAATATGATAGAAAATTGTACCATAATCTAACGCGTTTTCCTCGTAAACGCGAGGTATTTCGGATCTGGAACCTTTTCCAATGGATTCAGCGGATCAAATTACCCCAGGAAAGTGTATATTTCAGCCGGAATATTACAAAAAATTTCCTCATGTTAAAACGATTTTTTCGCGTAAACGCAAGGTATTTCGGATCTGAAACCGTTTTCAACGGATGCGGCGGAACATTCTAACCCAGAAAAGTGTATAATTGAGCCGAAATATGATAAAAAATTTCATCATGTTATAACGCGTTTTTCTCGTAATCGCGAAGTATTTCGGATCTGGAACCTTTTCCAACGGCTTCAGCGGATCAAATTACTCCAGAAAAGTGTATAATTGAGCCGAAATATGATGAAAAATTTCCTTATGTTATGACGCGTTTTTCTCGTAAACGCGAGGAATTTCGGATCTGGAACCTTTTCCAATGGATTCAGTGGATCAAATTCCCCCAGAAAAGTGTATATTTGAGCTGGAATATTACAAAAAATTTCCTCATGTTGAAACGCGTTTTTTACGTAAATGCGAGGTATTTTGGATCTGAAACCGTTTCCAACGGATGCGGCGGATCATTCTACCCCAGAAAAGTGTATAATTGAGCCGAAATATGATAAAAAATTTCATCATGTTATAACGCGTTTTTCTCGTAAACGCGAAGTATTTCGGATCTGGAACCTTTTCCAACGGCTTCAGCGGATCAAATTTCTCCAGAAAAGTGTATAATTGAGCCGAAATATGATGAAAAATTTCCTTATGTTATGACGCGTTTTTCTCGTAAACGCGAGGTATTTCGGATCTGGAACCTTTTCCAACGGATTCAGCGGAACATTCTACCCCAGAAAAGTGTATACTCAAGCCGAAATATGATAGAAAATTTTCTCATAATCTAACGCGTTTTTCTCGTAAACGCGAGGTATTTCGGATCTGGAACCTTTTACAATGGATTCAGTGGATCAAATTACCCGAGAAAAGTGTATATTTGAGCCGGAATATTAAAAAAATTTCCTCATGTTGAAACGCGTTTTTCGCGTAAACGCAAGGTATTTTGGATCTGAAACCGTTTCCAACGGATGCGGCGGAACATTCTACCCCAGAAAAGTGTATACTCAAGCCGAAATATGATAGAAAAGTTTCTCATAATCTAACGCGTTTTTCTCGTAAACGCGAGGTATTTCGGATCTGGAACCTTTTCCAATGGATTCAGTGGATCAAATTACCCCAGAAAAGTGTATATTTGAGCCGGAATATTACAAAAAATTTCCTCATGTTATGACGCGTTTTTCTCGTAAACGCTAGGTATTTCGGATCTGAAACCTTTTCCAACGGCTTCAGCGGATCAAATTAAACTAGAAAAGTGTATAATTGAGCCGAAATATGATAAAAAATTACCTCATGTTATAACGCGTTTGTCTCGTAAACGCGAGGTATTTCGGAACTTGAACCTTTTCCAACGGATTCAGCGGAACATTCTTCCCCTGAAGAATGTATAATTGAGCCGGAATATAAAAAAAAAAAATTTTCATGTTATAACGCGTTTTTCTCGTGAACGCGAGGTATTTCGAATCTGAAACCTTTTTCAACGGATTCAACGAAACATTCTTTTTCAGAAAAGTGTATAATTGAGCCGGAATATAACAAGAACTTTTCTCATGTTACAACGCGTTTTTTTCGTGAATGCGCGGTATTTCGAATCTGAAACCTTTTCCAACGGATTCAGCAAATCAAATTACCCTAGAAAAGTGTATAATTAAGCCGAAATATTACAAAAAATTTCCTCATGTTATATCGCGTTTTTATCATGAACGCGAGATATTTTGGATCTTAAACCTTTTCCAACGTATTCAGCGGAATATTCTACCCCAGAAAAGTGTATACTCAAGCCGAAATATGATAGAGAATTTTCCCATAATCTAACGCGTTTTTCTCGTAAACGCGAGGTATTTCGGATCTGGAACCTTTTCCAATGGATTCGGCAGATCAAATTACCCCAGAAAAATGTATATTTGAGCCGGAATAATACAAAAAATTTCCTCATGTTAAAACGCGGTTTTCGCGTAATGCAAGGTATTCCGGATCTGAAACCGTTTCCAACGGATGCGGCGGAACATTCTACCCCAGAAAAGTGTATAATTGAGCCGAAATATGATGAAAAATTTCCTCATGTTACAACGCGTTTTTCTCGTAAACGCGAGGTATTTCGGATCTGGAACCTTTTGCAACGGCTTCAGCGGATCAAATTACACCAGAAAAGTGTATAATTGAGCCGAAATATGATGAAGAATTTCCTGATGTCATGACGCGTTTTTTTCGTGAACGCGAGGTATTTCGGATCTGAAACCTTTTTCAACGGATTCAGCAAAACATTCTACCCCAGAAAAGTGTATAATTGAGCCGGAATATAACAAAAAATTTTCTCATGTTATAACGCGTTTTTTCCGTGAACGCGCGGTATTTCGAATCTGAAACCTTTTCCAACGGATTCAGCAAAACATTCTACCCCAGAAAAGTGTATAATTGAGCCGGAATATAACAAAAAATTTTCTCATGTTATAACGCGTTTTTTCCGTGAACGCGCGGTATTTCGAATCTGAAACCTCTTCCAAAGGATTCAGCAAATCAAATTACTCTAGAAAAGTGTATAATTAAGCCGAAATATTACAAAAAATTTCCTCATGTTATATCGCGTTTTTCTCATGAACGCGAAATATTTTGGATCTATAACCTTTTCCAACGGATCCAGCGGAATATTCTCCCCCAGAAAAGTGTATACTCAAGCCGAAATATGATAGAAAATTGTACCATAATCTAACGCGTTTTTCTCGTAAACGCGAGGTATTTCGGATCTGGAACCTTTTCCAATGGATTCAGCGGATCAAATTACCTCAGGAAAGTGTATATTTCAGCCGGAATATTACAAAAAATTTCCTCATGTTAAAACGATTTTTTCGCGTAAACGCAAGGTATTTCGGATCTGAAACCGTTTTCAACGGATGCGGCGGAACATTCTACCCCAGAAAAGTGTATAATTAAGCCGAAATATGATAAAAAATTGCCTCATGTTATAACGCGTTTTTCTCGTAAACGCGAGGTATTTCGGATCTGGAACCTTTTCCAACGGCTTCAGCGGATCAAATTACACCAGAAAAGTGTATAATTCAGCCGAAATATAACAAAAAATTTTCTCATCTTATAACGCGTTTTTTCCGTGAACGCGCGGTATTTCGAATCTGAAACCTTTTCCAACGGATTCAGCAAAACATTCTACCCCAGAAAAGTGTATAATTGAGCCGGAATATAACAAAAAATTTTCTCATGTTATAACGCGTTTTTTCCGTGAACGCGCGGTATTTCGAATCTGAAACCTCTTCCAAAGGATTCAGCAAATCAAATTACCCTAGAAAAGTGTATAATTAAGCCGAAATATTACAAAAAATTTCCTCATGTTATATCGCGTTTTTCTCATGAACGCAAGATATTTCGGATCTGAAACCTTTTCCAACGGATGCGGCGGATCATTCTACCCCAGAAAAGTGTATAATTTAGCCGAAATATGATAAAAAATTTCATCATGTTATAACGCGTTTTTCTCGTAAACGCGAAGTATTTCGGATCTCAGCAGATCAAATTACACCAGAAAAGTGTATAATTGAGCCGAAATATGATGAAAAATTTCCTTATGTTATGACGCGTTTTTCTCGTAAACGCGAGGTATTTTGGATATGGAACCTTCTCCAGCGGATTCAGCGGAACAAATTACCCCAGAAAAGTGTATAATTGACCCGAAATATTACAAGGAATTTCCTTATGTTATAACGCGTTTTTCTCATGAACGCGAGAAATTTCGGATCTGAAACCTTTTCCAACGCCTTCAGCATATCAAATTACCCCAGAAAAGTGTATAATTGAGCCGGAATATAAAAAAAAATTCTCTCATGTTATAACGCGATTTTCTCGTAAACGCGAGGTATTCCGGAACTGGAACCTTTTCCAACGGATGCGGCGGAACATTCTACCCCAGAAAAGTGTATAATTGAGCCGGAATATAACAAAAACTTTTCTCATGTTACAACGCGTTTTTTTCGTGAACGCGCGGTATTTCGAATCTGAAACCTTTTCCAACGGATTCAGCAAATCAAATTACCCTAGAAAAGTGTATAATTAAGCCGAAATATTACAAAAAATTTCCTCATGTTATATCGCGTTTTTATCATGAACGCGAGATATTTTGGATCTAAAACCTTTTCCAACGGATTCAGCGGAAAATTCTACCCCAGAAAAGTGTATACTCAAGCCGAAATATGATAGAAAATTTTCTCATAATCTAACGCGTTTTTCTCGTAAATGCGAGGTATTTCGGATCTGGAACCTTTTCCAATGGATTCAGCGGATCAAATTACCCCAAAACAGTGTATATTTGAGCCGGAATATTACAAAAAATTTCCTCATGTTAAAACGCGTTCTTCGCGTAAACGCAAGGTATTTCGGATCTGGAACCGTTTTAAACGGATGCGGCGGAACATTCTACCCCAGAAAAGTGTATGATTGAGCCAAAATATGATAAAAAATTTCCTCATGTTATAACGCGTTTTTCTCGTGGACGCGCGGTATTTCGAATCTGAAACCTTTTACGACGGATTCAGCAAATCAATTCACCCTAGAAAAGTGTATAATTAGGCCGAAATATTACAAAAAATTTCCTCATGTTATATCGCGTTTTTCTCATGAACGCAAGATATTTTGGATCTGAAACCTTTCTCGACGGATTCAGCGGAGCATTCTACCCCAGAAAAGTTTATACTCAGGCCAAAATATGATAGAAAATTTTCTCATAATCTAACGCGTTTTCCTCGTAAACGCGAGGTATTTCGGATCTGGAACCTTTTCCAATGGATTCAGCGGATCAAATTACCCCAGAAAAGTGTATATTTGAGCCGGAATATTACAAAAAACTTCCTCATGTTATAACGCGTTTTTCTCGTAAACGCGAGGTATTTCGGATCTGAAACCTTTTTCAACGGATTCAGCGAAACATTCTATTCCAGAAAAGTGTATAATTGAGCCGAAATATAATGAAAAATTTCCTTATGTTATGACGCGTTTTTCTCGTAAACGCGAGGTATTTTGGATCTGGAACCTTCTCCAGCCGATTCAGCGGAACAAATTACCCCAGAAAAGTGTATAATTGACCCGAAATATTACAAGGAATTTCCTTATGTTCTAACGCGTTTTTCTCATGAAAGCGAGAAATTTCGGATCTGAAACCTTTTCCAACGCCTTCAGCATATCAAATTACCCCAGAAAAGTGTATAATTGAGCCGGAATATAAAAAAAAATTCCCTCATGTTATAACGCGTTTTTCTCGTAAACGCGAGGTATTCCGGAACTGGAACCTTTTCCGACGGATGCGGCGAAACATTCTACCCCAGAAAAGTGTATAATTGAGCCGGAATATAACAAAAAATTTTTTCATGTTATAACGCGTTTTTTCCGTGAACGCGAGGTATTTCGAATCTGAAACCTTTTTTAACGGATTTAGCGAAACATTCTACCCCAGAAAAGTGTATAATTGAGCCGGAATATAATAGAAAATTTTCTCATAATCCAACGCGTTTTTCTCGTAAACGCGAGGTATTTCGGATCTGGAACCTTTTCCAATGGATTTAGTGGATCTAATTACCCCAGAAAAGTGTATATTTGAGCCGGAATATTACAAAAAATTCCCTCATGTTAAAACGCGTTTTTTGCGTGAACGCAAGGTATTTCGGATGTGAAACCGTTTCCAACGGATGCGGCCGAACATTGTACCCCAGAAAAGTGTATACTTGAGCCGGAATATAACAAAAACTTTTCTCATGTTACAACGCGTTTTTTTCGTGAACGCGCGGTATTCCGGAACTAGAACCTTTTCCAACGGATGCGGCGGAACATTCTACCCCAGAAAAGTGTATAATTGAGCCGGAATATAACAAAAAATTTTTTCATGTTATAACGCGTTTTTTTCGTGAACGCGAGGTATTTCGGATCTGAAACCTTTTTTAACGGATTTAGCGAAACATTCTACCCCAGAAAAGTGTATAATTGAGCCGGAATATAATAGAAAATTTTCTCATAATCCAACGCGTTTTTCTCGTAAACGCGAGGTATTTCGGATCTGGAACCTTTTCCAATGGATTTAGTGGATCTAAGTACCCCAGAAAAGTGTATATTTGAGCCGGAATATTACAAAAAATTTCCTCATGTGAAAACGCGTTTTTTGCGTGAACGCAAGGTATTTCGGATGTGAAACCGTTTCCAACGGATGCGGCCGAACATTGTACCCCAGAAAAGTGTATAATTGAGCCGGAATATAACAAAAACTTTTCTCATGTTACAACGCGTTTTTTTCGTGAACGCGCGGTATTTCGAATCTGAAACCTTTTCCAACGGATTCAGCAAATCAAATTACCCTAAAAAAGTGTATAATTAAGCCGAAATATTACAAAAAATTTCCTCATGTTATATCGCGTTTTTATCATGAACGCGAGATATTTTGGATCTAAAACCTTTTCCAACGGATTCAGCGAAAAATTCTACCCCAGAAAAGTGTATACTCAAGCCGAAATATGATAGAAAATTTTCTCATAATCTAACGCGTTTTTCTCGTGAATGCGAGGTATTTCGGATCTGAAACCTTTTCCAATGGATTCAGCGGATCAAATTACCCCAAAACAGTGTATATTTGAGCCGGAATATTACAAAAAATTTCCTCATGTTAAAACGCGTTCTTCGCGTGAACGCAAGGTATTTCGGATCTGGAACCGTTGTTAACGGATGCGGCGGAACATTCTACCCCAGAAAAGTGTATAATTGAGCCGAAATATGATAAAAAATTTTCTCATGTTAGAACGCATTTTTCTCGTAAACGCTAGGTATTTCGGATCTGAAACCTTTTTCAACGGATTCAGCGAAACATTCTACCCCAGAAAAGTGTATAATTGAGCCGGAATATAACAAAAAATTTTCTTATGTTATAACGCGTTTTTTTCGTGGACGCGCGGTATTTCGAATCTGAAACCTTTTACGACGGATTCAGCAAATCAATTTACCCTAGAAAAGTGTATCATTAGGCCGAAATATTACAAAAAATTTCCTCATGTTATATCGCGTTTTTCTCATGAACGCAAGATATTTTGGATCTGAAACCTTTTTCGACGGATTCAGCGGAACATTCTACCCCAGAAAAGTTTATACTCAGGCCAAAATATGATAGAAAATTTTCTCATAATCTAACGCGTTTTCCTCGTAAACGCGAGGTATTTCGGATCTGGAACCTTTTCCAATGGATTCAGCGGATCAAATTACCCCAGAAAAGTGTATATTTGAGCCGGAATATTACAAAAAACTTCCTCATGTTATAACGCGTTTTTCTCGTAAACGCGAGGTATTTCGGATCTGAAACCTTTTTCAACGGATTCAGCGAAACATTCTATTCCAGAAAAGTGTATAATTGAGCCGAAATATGATAAAAAATTTCCTCATGTTACAACGCGTTTTTCTCGTAAACGCAGGTATTTCGGATCTGGAACCTTTTCCAACGGCTTCAGCAGATCAAATTACACCAGAAAAGTGTATAATTGAGCCGAAATATGATGAAAAATTTCCTTATGTTATGACGCGTTTTCCTCGTAAACGCGAGGTATTTTGGATCTGGAACCTTCTCCAGCGGATTCAGCGGAACAAATTACCCCAGAAAAGTGTATAATTGACCCGAAATATTACAAGGAATTTCCTTATGTTCTAACGCGTTTTTCTCATGAACGCGAGAAATTTCGGATCTGAAACCTTTTCCAACGCCTTCAGCATATCAAATTACCCCAGAAAAGTGTATAATTGAGCCGGAATATAAAAAAAAATTCCCTCATGTTATAACGCGTTTGTCTCGTAAACGCGAGGTATTCCGGAACTGGAACCTTTTCCAACGGATGCGGCGGAACATTCTACCCCAGAAAAGTGTATAATTGAGCCGGAATATAACAAAAAATTTTTTCATGTTATAACGCGTTTTTTTCGTGAACGCGAGGTATTTTGAATCTGAAACCTTTTTTAACGGATTTAGCGAAACATTCTACCCCAGAAAAGTGTATAATTGAGCCGGAATATGATAGAAAATTTTCTCATAATCCAACGCGTTTTTCTCGTAAACGCGAGGTATTTTGGATCTGGAACCTTCTCCAGCGGATTCAGCGGAACAAATTACCCCAGAAAAGTGTATAATTGACCCGAAATATTACAAGGAATTTCCTTATGATCTAACGCGTTTTTCTCATGAACGCGAGGTATTTCGGATGTGAAACCGTTTCCAACGGATGCGGCCGAACATTCTACCCCAGAAAAGTGTATAATTGAGCCGAAATATAACAAAAACTTTTCTCATGTTACAACGCGTTTTTTTCGTGAACGCGCGGTATTTCGAATCTGAAACCTTTTCCAACGGATTCAGCAAATCAAATTACCCTAGAAAAGTGTATAATTAAGCCGAAATATTACAAAAAATTTCCTCATGTTATATCGCGTTTTTATCATGAACGCGAGATATTTCGGATCTTAAACCTTTTCCAACGGATTCAGCGGAAAATTATACCCCAGAAAAGTGTATACTCAAGCCGTAATATGATAGAAAATTTTCTCATAATCTAACGCGTTTTTCTCGTGAATGCGAGGTATTTCGGATCTGGAACCTTTTCCAATGGATTCAGCGGATCAAATTACCCCAAAACAGTGTATATTTGAGCCGGAATATTACAAAAAATTTCCTCATGTTAAAACGCGTTCTTCGCGTAAACGCAAGGTATTTCGGATCTGGAACCGTTTTAAACGGATGCGGCGGAACATTCTACCCCAGAAAAGTGTATAATTGAGCCGAAATATGATAAAAAATTTCCTCATGTTATAACGCGTTTTTCTCGTAAACGCTAGGTATTTCGGATCTGAAACCTTTTTCAACGGATTCAGCGAAACATTCTACCCCAGAAAAGTGTATAATTGAGCCGGAATATAACAAAAAATTTTCTTATGTTATAACGCGTTTTTTTCGTGGACGCGCGGTATTTCGAATCTGAAACCTTTTACAACGGATTCAGCAAATCAATTTACCCTAAAAAAGTGTATAATTAAGCCAAAATATTACAAAAAATTTCCTCATGTTATATCGCGTTTTTCTCATGAACGCGAGATATTTTCGATCTGAAACCTTTTCCAACGGATGCGGCGGAACATTCTACCCCAGAAAAGTGTATAATTGAGCCGGAATATAACAAAAAATTTTTTCATGTTATAATGCGTTTTTTTCGTGAACGCGAGGTATTTCGAATCTGAAACCTTTTTTAACCGATTTAGCGAAACATTCTACCCCAGAAAAGTGTATAATTGAGCCGGAATATGATAGAAAATTTTCTCATAATCCAACGCGTTTTTCTCGTAAACGCGAGGTATTTCGGATCTGGAACCTTTTCCAATGGATTTAGTGGATCTAATTACCCCAGAAAAGTGTATATTTGAGCCGGAATATTACAAAAAATTTCCTCATGTTAAAACGCGTTTTTTGCGTAAACGCAAAGTATTTCGGATGTGAAACCGTTTCCAACGGATGCGGCCGAACATTGTACCCCAGAAAAGTGTATAATTGAGCCGGAATATAACAAAAACTTTTCTCATGTTACAACGCGTTTTTTTCGTGAACGCGCGGTATTTCGAATCTGAAACCTTTTCCAACGGATTCAGCAAATCAAATTACCCTAAAAAAGTGTATAATTAAGCCGAAATATTACAAAAAATTTCCTCATGTTATATCGCGTTTTTATCATGAACGCGAGATATTTTGGATCTAAAACCTTTTCCAACGGATTCAGCGAAAAATTCTACCCCAGAAAAGTGTATACTCAAGCCGAAATATGATAGAAAATTTTCTCATAATCTAACGCGTTTTTCTCGTGAATGCGAGGTATTTCGGATCTGGAACCTTTTCCAATGGATTCAGCGGATCAAATTACCCCAAAACAGTGTATATTTGAGCCGGAATATTACAAAAAATTTCCTCATGTTAAAACGCGTTCTTCGCGTAAACGCAAGGTATTTCGGATCTGGAACCGTTTTAAACGGATGCGGCGGAACATTCTACCCCAGAAAAGTGTATAATTGAGCCGAAATATGATAAAAAATTTCCTCATGTTATAACGCGTTTTTCTCGTAAACGCTAGGTATTTCGGATCTGAAACCTTTTTCAACGGATTCAGCGAAACATTCTACCCCAGAAAAGTGTATAATTGAGCCGGAATATAACAAAAAATTTTCTTATGTTATAACGCGTTTTTTTCGTGGACGCGCGGTATTTCGAATCTGAAACCTTTTACGACGGATTCAGCAAATCAATTTACCCTAGAAAAGTGTATAATTAGGCCGAAATATTACAAAAAATTTCCTCATGTTATATCGCGTTTTTCTCATGAACGCAAGATACTTTGGATCTGAAACCTTTTTCGACGGATTCAGCGGAACATTCTACCCCAGAAAAGTTTATACTCAGGCCAAAATATGATAGAAAATCTTCTCATAATCTAACGCGTTTTCCTCGTAAACGCGAGGTATTTCGGATCTGGAACCTTTTCCAATGGATTCAGCGGATCAAATTACCCCAGAAAAGTGTATATTTGAGCCGGAATATTACAAAAAACTTCCTCATGTTATAACGCGTTTTTCTCGTAAACGCGAGGTATTTCGGATCTGAAACCTTTTTCAACGGATTCAGCGAAACATTCTATTCCAGAAAAGTGTATAATTGAGCCGAAATATGATAAAAAATTTCCTCATGTTACAACGCGTTTTTCTCGTAAACGCGAGGTATTTCGGATCTGGAACCTTTTCCAACGGCTTCAGCAGATCAAATTACACCAGAAAAGTGTATAATTGAGCCGAAATATGATGAGAAATTTCCTTATGTTATGACGCGTTTTTCTCGTAAACGCGAGGTATTTTGGATCTGGAACCTTCTCCAGCGGATTCAGCGGAACGAATCACCCCAGAAAAGTGTATAATTGACCCGAAATATTACAAGAAATTTCCTTATGATCTAACGCGTTTTTCTCATGAACGCGAGAAATTTCGGATCTGAAACCTTTTCCAACGCCTTCAGCATATCAAATTACCCCAGAAAAGTGTATAATTGAGCCGGAATATGATAGAAAATTTTCTCATAATCCAACGCGTTTTTCTCGTAAACGCGAGGTATTTCGGATCTGGAACCTTTTCCAATGGATTTAGTGGATCTAATTACCCCAGAAAAGTGTATATTTGAGCCGGAATATTACAAAAAATTTCCTCATGTTAAAACGCGTTTTTTGCGTGAACGGAAGGTATTTTGGATCTGAAACCGTTTCCAACGGATGCGGCGGAACATTCTACCCCAGAAAAGTGTATAATTGAGCCGAAATATGATAAAAAATTTCCTCATGTTATAACGCGTTTTTCTCGTAAACGCGAGGTATTCCGGAACTGGAACCTTTTTCAACGGCTTCAGCGGATCAAATTACACCAGAAAAGTGTATAATTCAGCCGAAATATGATGAAAATTTTCTCATGTTATAACGCGTTTTTTCCGTGAACGCGCGGTATTTCGAATCTGAAACCTTTTCCAACGGATTCAGCAAATCAAATTACCCTAGAAACGTGTATAATTAAGCCGAAATATTACAAAAAATTTCCTCATGTTATATCGCGTTTTTCTCATGAACGCGAAATATTTTGGATCTATAACCTTTTCCAACGGATCCAGCGGAATATTCTCCCCCAGAAAAGTGTATACTCAAGCCGAAATATGATAGAAAATTGTACCATAATCTAACGCGTTTTTCTCGTAAACGCGAGGTATTTCGGATCTGGAACCTTTTCCAATGGATTCAGCGGATCAAATTACCCCAGAAAAGTGTATATTTCAGCCGGAATATTACAAAAAATTTCCTCATGTTAAAACGATTTTTTCGCGTAAACGCAAGCTATTTCGGATCTGAAACCGTTTTCAACGGATGCGGCGGAACATTCTACCCCAGAAAAGTGTATAATTAAGCCGAAATATGATAAAAAATTTCCTCATGTTATAACGCGTCTATCTCGTAAACGCGAGGTATTTCGGATCTGGAACCTTTTCCAACGGCTTCAGCGGATCAAATTACACCAGAAAAGTGTATAATTCAGCCAAAATATTACAAAAAATTTTCTCATGTTATATCGTGTTTTTCTCATGAACGCAAGATATTTTGGATCTGAAACCTTTTCCAACGGATTCAGCGGAACATCCTACCCCAGAAAAGTGTATACTCAAGCCGAAATATGATAGAAAATTTTCTCATAATCTAACGCGTTGTTCTCGTAAACGCGAGGTATTTCGGATCTGGAACCTTTTCCAATGGATTCAGTGGATCAAATTACCCCAGAAAAGTGTATATTTGAGCCGGAATATTACAAAAAATTTCCTCATGTTAAAACGCGTTTTTCGCGTAAACGCAAGGTATTTTGGATCTGAAACCGTTTCCAACGGATGCGGCGGAACATTCTACCCCAGAAAAGTGTATACTCAAGCCGAAATATGATAGAAAAGTTTCTCATAATCTAACGCGTTTTTCTCGTAAACGCGAGGTATTTCGGATCTGGAACCTTTTCCAATGGATTCAGCGGATCAAATTACCCCAAGAAAGTGTATATTTCAGCCGGAATATTACAAAAAATTTCCTCATGTTAAAACGCGTTTTTTGCGTGAACGCAAGGTATTTTGGATCTGAAACCGTTTCCAACGGATGCGGCGGAACATTCTACCCCAGAAAAGTGTATAATTGAGCCGAAATATGATAAAAAATTTCCTTATGTTATAACGCGTTTTTCTCGTAAACGCGAGGTATTTCGGATCTGGAACCTTGTCCAATGGATTCAGTGGATCAAATTACCCCAGAAAAGTGTATATTTGAGCCGGAATATAACAAAAAATTTCCTCATGTTAAAACGCGTTTTTTGCGTGAACGCAAGGTATTTTGGATCTGAAACCGTTTCCAACGGATGCGGCGGAACATTCTACCCCAGAAAAGTGTAGAATTGAGCCGAAATATGATAAAAAATTTCCTCATGTTATAACGCGTTTTTCTCGTAAACGCCAGGTATTTCGGATCTGAAACCTTTTCCAACGGCTTCAGCGGATCAAATTACACTAGAAAAGTGTATAATTGAGCCGAAATATGATAAAAAATTTCCTTATGTTATGACGCGTTTTTCTCGTAAACGCGAGGTATTTCGGATCTGGAACCTTTTCCAATGGATTCAGTGGATCAAATTACCCCAGAAAAGTGTATATTTGAGCCGGAATATCACAAAAAATTTCCTCATGTTAAAACGCGTTTTTTGCGTGAACGCAAGGTATTTTGGATCTGAAACCGTTTCCAACGGATGCGACGGAACATTCTATCCCAGAAAAGTGTATAATTGAGCCGAAATATGATAAATAATTTCCTCAAGTTATAACGCGTTTTTCTCGTAAACGCCAGGTATTTCGGATCTGAAACCTTTTCCAACGGCTTCAGCGGATCAAATTACACTAGAAAAGTGTATAATTGAGCCGGAATATAAAAAAAAATTCCCTCATGTTATAACGCGTTTTTCTCGTAAACGCGAGGTATTCCGGAACTGAAACCTTTTCCAACGGCTTCAGCGGATCAAATTACACCAGAAAAGTGTATAATTCAGCCGAAATATGATAAAAATTTTCTCATGTTATAACGCGTTTTTTCCGTGAACGCGCAATATTTCGAATCTGAAACCTTTTCCAACGGATTCAGCAAATCAAATTACCCTAGAAAAGTGTATAATTAAGCCGAAATATTACAAAAAATTTCCTCATGTTATATCGCGTTTTTCTCATGGACGCGAAATATTTTGGATCTATAACCTTTTCCAACGGATCCAGCGGAATATTCTACCCCAGAAAAGTGTATACTCAAGCCGAAATATGATAGAAAATTGTACCATAATCTAACGCGTTTTTCTCGTAAACGCGAGGTATTTCGGATCTGGAACCTTTTCCAATGGATTCAGTGGATCAAATTACCCCAGAAAAGTGTATATTTGAGCCGGAATATTGCAAAAAATTTCCTCATGTTAAAACGCGTTTTTTGCGTGAACGCAAGGTATTTTGGATCTGAAACCGTTTCCAACGGATGCGGCGGAACATTCTACCCCAGAAAAGTGTATAATTGAGCCGAAATATGATAAAAAATTTCCTCATGTTATAACGCGTTTTTCTCGTAAACGCCAGGTATTTCGGATCTGAAACCGTTTTCAACGGATGCGGCGGAACATTCTACCTCAGAAAAGTGTATAATTAAGCCGAAATATGATAAAAAATTTCCTCATATTATAACGCGTTTTTCTCGTAAACGCGAGGTATTTTGGATCTGGAACCTTTTCCAACGGCTTCAGCGGATCAAATTACACCAGAAAAGTGTATAATTCAGCGGAAATATTACAAAAAATTTTCTCATGTTATATCGTGTTTTTCTCATGAACGCAAGATATTTTGGATCTGAAACCTTTTCCAACGGATTCAGCGGAACATCCTACCCCAGAAAAGTGTATACTCAAGCCGAAATATGATAGAAAATTTTCTCATAATCTAACGCGTTTTTCTCGTAAACGCGAGGTATTTCGGATCTGGAACCTCTTCCAATGGATTCAGTGGATCAAATTACCCCAGAAAAGTGTATATTTGAGCCGGAATATTACAAAAAATTTCCTCATGTTAAAACGCGTTTTTTACGTGAACGCAAGGTATTTTGGATCTGAAACCGTTTCAAACGGATGCGGCGGAACATTCTACCCCAGAAAAGTGTATAATTGAGCCGAAATATGATAAAAAATTTCATCATGTTATAACGCGTTTTTCTCGTGAACGCGAAGTATTTCGGATCTGGAACCTTTTCCAACGGCTTCAGCGGATCAAACTACACCAGAAAAGTGTATATCTGAGCCGAAATATGATGAAAAATTTCCTTATGTTATGACGCGTTTTTCTCGTAAACGCGAGGTATTTCGGATCTGGAACCTTTCCCAATGGATTCAGTGGATCAAATTACCCCAGAAAAGTGTATATTTGAGCCGGAATATTACAAAAAATTTCCTCATGTTAAAACGCGTTTTTCGCGTCAACGCAAGGTATTTTAGATCTGAAACCGTTTCCAACGGATGCGGCGGAACATTCTACCCCAGAAAAGTGTATACTCAAGCCGAAATATGATAGAAAAGTTTCTCATAATCTAACGCGTTTTTCTCGTAAACGCGAGGTATTTCGGATCTGGAACCTTTTCCAATGGATTCAGTGGATCAAATTACCCCAGAAAAGTGTATATTTGAGCCGGAATATTACAAAAAATTTCCTCATGTTAAAACGCGTTTTTTGCGTGAACGCAAGGTATTTTGGATCTGAAACCATTTCCAACGGATGCGGCGGAACATTCTACCCCAGAAAAGTGTATAATTGAGCCGAAATATGATAAAAAATTTCCTCATGTTATAACGCGTTTTTCTCGTAAACGCCAGGTATTTCGGATCTGAAACCTTTTCCAACGGCTTCAGCGGATCAAATTACACTAGAAAAGTGTATAATTGAGCCGAAATATGATAAAAAATTTCCTTATGTTATGACGCGTTTTTCTCGTAAACGCGAGGTATTTCGGATCTGGAACCTTTTCCAATGGATTCAGTGGATCAAATTACCCCAGAAAAGTGTATATTTGAGCCGGAATATTACAAAAAATTTCCTCATGTTAAAACGCGTTTTTCGCGTAAACGCAAGGTATTTTGGATCTGAAACCGTTTCCAACGGATGCCGCAGAACATTCTACCCCAGAAAAGTGTATACTCAAGCCGAAATATGATAGAAAAGTTTCTCATAATCTAACGCGTTTTTCTCGTAAACGCGAGGTATTTCGGATCTGGAACCTTTTCCAATGGATTCAGTGGATCAAATTTCCCCAGAAAAGTGTATATTTGAGCCGGAATATTACAAAAAATTTCCTCATGTTAAAACGCGTTTTTTGCGTGAACGGAAGGTATTTTGGATCTGAAACCGTTTCCAACGGATGCGGCGGAACATTCTACCCCAGAAAAGTGTATAATTGAGCCGAAATATGATAAAAAATTTCCTCATGTTATAACGCGTTTTTCTCGTAAACGCGAGGTATTCCGGAACTGAAACCTTTTTCAACGGCTTCAGCGGATCAAATTACACCAGAAAAGTGTATAATTCAGCCGAAATATGATGAAAATTTTCTCATGTTATAACGCGTTTTTTCCGTGAACGCGCGGTATTTCGAATCTGAAACCTTTTCCAACGGATTCAGCAAATCAAATTACCCTAGAAAAGTGTATAATTAAGCCGAAATATTACAAAAAATTACCTCATGTTATATCGCGTTTTTCTCATGAACGCGAAATATTTTGGATCTATAACCTTTTCCAACGGATCCAGCGGAATATTCTCCCCCAGAAAAGTGTATACTCAAGCCGAAATATGATAGAAAATTGTACCATAATCTAACGCGTTTTTCTCGTAAACGCGAGGTATTTCGGATCTGAAACCTTTTCCAACGGCTTCAGCGGATCAAATTACACTAGAAAAGTGTATAATTGAGCCGAAATATGATAAAAAATTTCCTCAAGTTATAACGCGTTTTTTCCTCGTAAACGCCAGGTATTTCGGATCTGAAACCTTTTCCAACGGCTTCAGCGGATCAAATTACACTAGAAAAGTGTATAATTGAGCCGGAATATAGAAAAAAATTCCCTCATGTTATAACGCGTTTTTCTCGTAAACGCGAGGTATTCCGGAACTGGAACCTTTTCCAACGGCTTCAGCGGATCAAATTACACCAGAAAAGTGTATAATTCAGCCGAAATATGATGAAAATTTTCTCATGTTATAACGCGTTTTTTCCGTGAACGCGCAATATTTCGAATCTGAAACCTTTTCCAACGGATTCAGCAAATCAAATTACCCTAGAAAAGTGTATAATTAAGCCGAAATATTACAAAAAATTTCCACATGTTATATCGCGTTTTTCTCATGAACGCGAAATATTTTGGATCTATAACCTTTTCCAACGGATCCAGCGGAATATTCTCCCCCAGAAAAGTGTATACTCAAGCCGAAATATGATAGAAAATTGTACCATAATCTAACGCGTTTTTCTCGTAAACGCGAGGTATTTCGGATCTGGAACCTTTTCCAATGGATTCAGCGGATCAAATTACCCCAGGAAAGTGTATATTTCAGCCGAAATATTACAAAAAATTTCCTCATGTTAAAACGCGTTTTTCGCGTAAACGCAAGGTATTTCGGATCTGAAACCGTTTTCAACGGATGTCGCAGAACATTCTACCCCAGAAAAGTGTATAATTAAGCCGAAATATGATAAAAAATTTCCTCATATTATAACGCGTTTTTCTCGTAAACGCGAGGTATTTCGGATCTGGAACCTTTTCCAACGGCTTCAGCGGATCAAATTACACCAGAAAAGTGTATAATTCAGCCGAAATATTACAAAAAATTTTCTCATGTTATATCGTGTTTTTCTCATGAACGCAAGATATTTTGGATCTGAAACCTTTTCCAACGGATTCAGCGGAACATCCTACCCCAGAAAAGTGTATACTCAAGCCGAAATATAATAAAAAATTTTCTCATAATCTAACGCGTTTTTCTCGTAAACGCGAGGTATTTCGGATCTGGAACCTTTTCCAATGGATTCAGTGGATCAAATTACCCCAGAAAAGTGTATATTTGAGCCGGAATATTACAAAAAATTTTCTCATGTTAAAACGCGTTTTTTGCGTGAACGCAAGGTATTTTGGATCTGAAACCGTTTCCAACGGATGCGGCGGAACATTCTACCCCAGAAAAGTGTATAATTGAGCCGAAATATGATAAAAAATTTCCTCATGTTATAACGCGTTTTTCTCGTAAACGCCAGGTATTTCGGATCTGAAACCTTTTCCAACGGCTTCAGCGGATCAAATTACACTAGAAAAGTGTATAATTGAGCCGAAATATGATAAAAAATTTCCTTATGTTATGACGCGTTTTTCTCGTAAACGCGAGGTATTTCGGATCTGGAACCTTTTCCAATGGATTCAGTGGATTAAATTACCCCAGAAAAGTGTATATTTGAGCCGGAATATTACAAAAAATTTCCTCATGTTACAACGCGTTTTTCGCGTAAACGCAAGGTATTTTGGATCTGAAACCGTTTCCAACGGATGCCGCAGAACATTCTACCCCAGAAAAGTGTATACTCAAGCCGAAATATGATAGAAAAGTTTCTCATAATCTAACGCGTTTTTCTCGTAAACGCGAGGTATTTCGGATCTGGAACCTTTTCCAATGGATTCAGTGGATCAAATTTCCCCAGAAAAGTGTATATTTGAGCCGGAATATTACAAAAAATTTCCTCATGTTAAAACGCGTTTTTTGCGTGAACGGAAGGTATTTTGGATCTGAAACCGTTTCCAACGGATGCGGCGGAACATTCTACCCCAGAAAAGTGTATAATTGAGCCGAAATATGATAAAAAATTTCCTCATGTTATAACGCGTTTTTCTCGTAAACGCGCGGTATTTCGAATCTGAAACCTTTTCCAACGGATTCAGCAAATCAAATTACCCTAGAAAAGTGTATAATTAAGCCGAAATATTACAAAAAATTACCTCATGTTATATCGCGTTTTTCTCATGAACGCAAAATATTTTGGATCTATAACCTTCTCCAACGGATCCAGCGGAATATTCTCCCCCAGAAAAGTGTATACTCAAGCCGAAGTATGATAGAAAATTGTACCATAATCTAACGCGTTTTTCTCGTAAACGCGAGGTATTTCGGATCTGAAACCTTTTCCAACGGCTTCAGCGGATCAAATTACACTAGAAAAGTGTATAATTGAGCCGAAATATGATAAAAAATTTCCTCAAGTTATAACGCGTTTTTCTCGTAAACGCCAGGTATTTCGGATCTGAAACCTTTTCCAACGGCTTCAGCGGATCAAATTACACTAGAAAAGTGTATAATTGAGCCGAAATATAATAAAAAATTTCCTTATGTTATGACGCGTTTTTCTCGTAAACGCGAGGTATTTCGGATCTGGAACCTTTTCCAATGGATTCAGTGGATCAAATTACCCCAGAAAAGTGTATATTTGAGCCGGAATATTACAAAAAATTTCCTCATGTTAAAACGCGTTTTTTGCGTGAACGCAAGGTATTTTGGATCTGAAACCGTTTCCAACGGATGCGACGGAACATTCTTTCCCAGAAAAGTGTATAATTGAGCCGAAATATGATAAAAAATTTCCTCAAGTTATAACGCGTTTTTTCCTCGTAAACGCCAGGTAATTCGGATCTGAAACCTTTTCCAACGGCTTCAGCGGATCAAATTACACTAGAAAAGTGTATAATTGAGCCGGAATATAGAAAAAAATTCCCTCATGTTATAACGCGTTTTTCTCGTAAACGCGAGGTATTCCGGAACTGGAACCTTTTCCAACGGCTTCAGCGGATCAAATTACACCAGAAAAGTGTATAATTCAGCCGAAATATGATGAAAATTTTCTCATGTTATAACGCGTTTTTTCCGTGAACGCGCAATATTTCGAATCTGAAACCTTTTCCAACGGATTCAGCAAATCAAATTACCCTAGAAAAGTGTATAATTAAGCCGAAATATTACAAAAAATTTCCACATGTTATATCGCGTTTTTCTCATGAACGCGAAATATTTTGGATCTATAACCTTTTCCAACGGATCCAGCGGAATATTCTCCCCCAGAAAAGTGTATACTCAAGCCGAAATATGATAGAAAATTGTACCATAATCTAACGCGTTTTTCTCGTAAACGCGAGGTATTTCGGATCTGGAACCTTTTCCAATGGATTCAGCGGATCAAATTACCCCAGGAAAGTGTATATTTCAGCCGGAATATTACAAAAAATTTCCTCATGTTAAAACGCGTTTTTCGCGTAAACGCAAGGTATTTCGGATCTGAAACCGTTTTCAACGGATGTCGCAGAACATTCTACCCCAGAAAAGTGTATAATTAAGCCGAAATATGATAAAAAATTTCCTCATATTATAACGCGTTTTTCTCGTAAACGCGAGGTATTTCGGATCTGGAACCTTTTCCAACGGCTTCAGCGGATCAAATTACACCAGAAAAGTGTATAATTCAGCCGAAATATTACAAAAAATTTTCTCATGTTATATCGTGTTTTTCTCATGAACGCAAGATATTTTGGATCTGAAACCTTTTCCAACGGATTCAGCGGAACATCCTACCCCAGAAAAGTGTATACTCAAGCCGAAATATAATAAAAAATTTTCTCATAATCTAACGCGTTTTTCTCGTAAACGCGAGGTATTTCGGATCTGGAACCTTTTCCAATGGATTCAGTGGATCAAATTACCCCAGAAAAGTGTATATTTGAGCCGGAATATTACAAAAAATTTCCTCATGTTAAAACGCGTTTTTTGCGTGAACGCAAGGTATTTTGGATCTGAAACCGTTTCCAACGGATGCGGCGGAACATTCTACCCCAGAAAAGTGTATAATTGAGCCGAAATATGATAAAAAATTTCATCATGTTATAACGCGTTTTTCTCGTAAACGCGAAGTATTTCGGATCTGGAACCTTTTCCAACGGCTTCAGCGGATCAAATTACACCAGAAAAGTGTATAATTGAGCCGAAATATGATGAAAAATTTCCTTATGTTATGACGCGTTTTTCTCGTAAACGCGAGGTATTTCGGATCTGGAACCTTCTCCAATGGATTCAGTGGATCAAATTACCCCAGAAAAGTGTATATTTGAGCCGGAATATTACAAAAAATTTCCTCATGTTAAAACGCGTTTTTTGCGTGAACGCAAGGTATTTTGGATCTGAAACCGTTTCCAACGGATGCGACGGACCATTCTATCCCAGAAAAGTGTATAATTGAGCCGAAATATGATAAAAAATTTCCTCAAGTTATAACGCGTTTTTCTCGTAAACGCCAGGTATTTCGAATCTGAAACCTTTTCCAACGGCTTCAGCGGATCAAATTACACTAGAAAAGTGTATAATTGAGCCGGAATATAAAAAAAAATTCCCTCATGTTATAACGCGTTTTTCTCGTAAACGCGAGGTATTCCGGAACTGGAACCTTTTCCAACGGCTTCAGCGGATCAAATTACACCAGAAAAGTGTATAATTCAGCCGAAATATGATGAAAATTTTCTCATGTTATAACGCGTTTTTTCCGTGAACGCGCGGTATTTCGAATCTGAAACCTTTTCCAACGGATTCAGCAAATCAAATTACCCTAGAAAAGTGTATAATGAAGCCGAAATATTACAAAAAATTTCCTCATGTTATATCGCGTTTTTCTCATGAACGCGAAATATTTTGGATCTATTACCTTTTCCAACGCATCCAGCGGAATATTCTCCCCCAGAAAAGTGTATACTCAAGCCGAAATATGATAGAAAATTGTACCATAATCTAACGCGTTTTTCTCGTAAACGCGAGGTATTTCGGATCTGGAACCTTTTTCAATGGATTCAGCGGATCAAATTACCGCAGGAAAGTGTATATTTCAGCCGGAATATTACAAAAAATTTCCTCATGTTAAAAAAGATTTTTTCGCGTAAACGCAAGCTATTTCGGATCTGAAACCGTTTTCAACGGATGCGGCGGAACATTCTACCCCAGAAAAGTGTATAATTGAGCCGAAATATGATAAAAAATTTCCTCATGTTATAACGCGTTTTTCTCGTAAACGCGAGGTATTTCGGATCTGAAACCTTTTCCAATGGATTCAGTGGATCAAATTACCCCAGAAAAGTGTATATTTGAGCCGGAATATTACAAAAAATTTCCTCATGTTAAAACGCGTTTTTCGCGTAAACGCAAGGTATTTTGGATCTGAAATCTTTCCAACGGATGCGGCGGAACATTCTACCCCAGAAAAGTGTATACTTAAGCCGAAATATGATAGAAAAGTTTCTCATAATCTAACGCGTTTTTCTCGTAAACGCGAGGTATTTCGGATCTGGAACCTTTTCCAATGGATTCAGTGGATCAAATTACCCCAGAAAAGTGTATATTTGAGCCGGAATATTACAAAAAATTTCCTCATGTTAAAACGCGTTTTTTGCGTGGACGCAAGGTATTTTGGATCTGAAACCGTTTCCAACGGATGCGGCGGAACATTCTACCCCAGAAAAGTGTATAATTGAGCCGAAATATGATAAAAAATTTCCTCATGTTATAACGCGTTTTTCTCGTAAACGCGAGGTATTTCGGATCTGGAACCTTATCCAACGGATTCAGCGGAACATTCTACCCCAGAAAAATGTATAATTGAGCCGGAATATAACAAAAAATTTTTTCATTTTATAACGCGTTTTTCTCGTGAACGCGAGGTATTTCGAATCTGGAACCTTTCTCAACGGATTCAGCGAAACATTCTACCTCAGGAAAGTGTATAATTGAGCCGGAATATAACAAAAAATTTTCTCATGTTAAAACGCGTTTGTTTCGTGAACGCGCGGTATTTCGGATCTGAAACCTTTTCCAACGGATTCAGCAAATCAAATTACCCTGGAAAAGTGTATAATTAGGCCGAAATATTACAAAGAATTTTCTCATGTTATGTCGTGTTTTTCTCATGAACGCAAGATATTTTGGATCTGAAACCTTTTCCAACGGATTCAGCGGAACATCCTACCCCAGAAAAGTGTATACTCAAGCAGAAATATGATAAAAAATTTTCTCATAATCTAACGCGTTTTTCTCGTAAACGCGAGGTATTTCGGATCTGGAACCTTTTCCAATGGATTCAGTGGATCAAATTACCCCAGAAAAGTGTATAATTGAGCTGGAATATTACAAAAAATTTCCTCATGTTAAAACGCGTTTTTAGCGTGAACGCAAGGTCTTTTGGATCTGAAACCGTTTCCAACGGATGCGGCGGAACATTCTACCGCAGAAAAGTGTATAATTGAGCCGAAATATGATAAAAAATTTCCTCATGTTATAACGCGTTTTTCTCGTAAACGCCAGGTATTTCGGATCTGAAACCTTTTCCAACGGCTTCAGCGGATCAAATTACACTAGAAAAGTGTATAATTGAGCCGAAACATGATAAGAAATTTCCTTATGTTATGACGCGTTGTTCTCGTAAACGCGAGGTATTCCGGATCTGGAACCTTTTCCAATGGATTCAGTGGATCAAATTACCCCAGAAAAGTGTATATTTGAGCCGGAATATTACAAAAAATTTCCCCATGTTAAAACGCGTTTTTTGCGTGAACGCAAGGTATTTTGGATCTGAAACCGTTTCCAACGGATGCGGCGGAACATTCTATCCCAGAAAAGTGTATAATTGAGCCGGTATATGATAAAAAATTTCCTCATGTTATAACGCGTTTTTCTCGTAAACGCCAGGTATTTCGGATCTGAAACCTTTTCCAACGGCTTCAGCGGATCAAATTACACCAGAAAAGTGTATAATTGAGCCGGAATATAAAAAAAAATTCCCTCATGTTATAACGCGTTTTTCTCGTAAACGCGAGGTATTTCGGAACTGGAACCTTTTCCAACGGCTTCAGCGGATCAAATTACACCAGAAACGTGTATAATTCAGCCGAAATATGATGAAAATTTCCTCATGTTATGACGCGTTTTTCTCGTAAACGCGAGGTATTTCGGATCTGGAACCTTTTCCAATGGATTCAGTGGATCAAATTACCCCAGAAAAGTGTATATTTGAGCCAGAATATTACAAAAAATTTCCTCATGTTATATCGCGTTTTTCTCATGAACGCGAAATATTTTGGATCTATTACCTTTTCCAACGGATCCAGCGGAATATTCTCCCCCAGAAAAGTGTATACTCAAGCCGAAATATGATAGAAAATTGTACCATAATCTAACGCGTTTTTCTCGTAAACGCGAGGTATTTCGGATCTGGAACCTTTTTCAATGGATTCAGCGGATCAAATTACCGCAGGAAAGTGTATATTTCAGCCGGAATATTACAAAAAATTTCCTCATGTTAAAAAAGATTTTTTCGCGTAAACGCAAGCTATTTCGGATCTGAAACCGTTTTCAACGGATGCGGCGGAACATTCTACCCCAGAAAAGTGTATAATTGAGCCGAAATATGATAAAAAATTTCCTCATGTTATAACGCGTTTTTCTCGTAAACGCGAGGTATTTCGGATCTGGAACCTTTTCCAATGGATTCAGTGGATCAAATTACCCCAGAAAAGTGTATATTTGAGCCGGAATATTACAAAAAATTTCCTCATGTTAAAACGCGTTTTTCGCGTAAACGCAAGGTATTTTGGATCTGAAATCTTTCCAACGGATGCGGCGGAACATTCTACCCCAGAAAAGTGTATACTTAAGCCGAAATATGATAGAAAAGTTTCTCATAATCTAACGCGTTTTTCTCGTAAACGCGAGGTATTTCGGATCTGGAACCTTTTCCAATGGATTCAGTGGATCAAATTACCCCAGAAAAGTGTATATTTGAGCCGGAATATTACAAAAAATTTCCTCATGTTAAAACGCGTTTTTTGCGTGGACGCAAGGTATTTTGGATCTGAAACCGTTTCCAACGGATGCGGCGGAACATTCTACCCCAGAAAAGTGTATAATTGAGCCGAAATATGATAAAAAATTTCCTCATGTTATAACGCGTTTTTCTCGTAAACGCGAGGTATTTCGGATCTGGAACCTTATCCAACGGATTCAGCGGAACATTCTACCCCAGAAAAATGTATAATTGAGCCGGAATATAACAAAAAATTTTTTCATTTTATAACGCGTTTTTCTCGTGAACGCGAGGTATTTCGAATCTGGAACCTTTCTCAACGGATTCAGCGAAACATTCTACCTCAGGAAAGTGTATAATTGAGCCGGAATATAACAAAAAATTTTCTCATGTTAAAACGCGTTTGTTTCGTGAACGCGCGGTATTTCGGATCTGAAACCTTTTCCAACGGATTCAGCAAATCAAATTACCCTGGAAAAGTGTATAATTAGGCCGAAATATTACAAAGAATTTTCTCATGTTATGTCGTGTTTTTCTCATGAACGCAAGATATTTTGGATCTGAAACCTTTTCCAACGGATTCAGCGGAACATCCTACCCCAGAAAAGTGTATACTCAAGCCGAAATATGATAGAAAATTTTCTCATAATCTAACGCGTTTTTCTCGTAAACGCGAGGTATTTCGGATCTGGAACCTTTTCCAATGGATTCAGTGGATCAAATTACCCCAGAAAAGTGTATAATTGAGCTGGAATATTACAAAAAATTTCCTCATGTTAAAACGCGTTTTTAGCGTGAACGCAAGGTCTTTTGGATCTGAAACCGTTTCCAACGGATGCGGCGGAACATTCTACCGCAGAAAAGTGTATAATTGAGCCGAAATATGATAAAAAATTTCCTCATGTTATAACGCGTTTTTCTCGTAAACGCCAGGTATTTCGGATCTGAAACCTTTTCCAACGGCTTCAGCGGATCAAATTACACTAGAAAAGTGTATAATTGAGCCGAAACATGATAAGAAATTTCCTTATGTTATGACGCGTTGTTCTCGTAAACGCGAGGTATTCCGGATCTGGAACCTTTTCCAATGGATTCAGTGGATCAAATTACCCCAGAAAAGTGTATATTTGAGCCGGAATATTACAAAAAATTTCCCCATGTTAAAACGCGTTTTTTGCGTGAACGCAAGGTATTTTGGATCTGAAACCGTTTCCAACGGATGCGGCGGAACATTCTATCCCAGAAAAGTGTATAATTGAGCCGGTATATGATAAAAAATTTCCTCATGTTATAACGCGTTTTTCTCGTAAACGCCAGGTATTTCGGATCCGAAACCTTTTCCAACGGCTTCAGCGGATCAAATTACACCAGAAAAGTGTATAATTGAGCCGGAATATAAAAAAAAATTCCCTCATGTTATAACGCGTTTTTCTCGTAAACGCGAGGTATTTCGGAACTGGAACCTTTTCCAACGGCTTCAGCGGATCAAATTACACCAGAAACGTGTATAATTCAGCCGAAATATGATGAAAATTTCCTCATGTTATGACGCGTTTTTCTCGTAAACGCGAGGTATTTCGGATCTGGAACCTTTTCCAATGGATTCAGTGGATCAAATTACCCCAGAAAAGTGTATATTTGAGCCAGAATATTACAAAAAATTTCCTCATGTTAAAACGCGTTTTTCGCGTAAACGCAAGGTATTTTGGATCTGAAACCGTTTCCAACGGATGCGGCGGAACATTCTACCCCAAAAAAGTGTATACTCAAGCCGAAATATGATAGAAAAGTTTCTCATAATCTAACGCGTTTTTCTCGTAAACGCGAGGTATTTCGGATCTGGAACCTTTTCCAATGGATTCAGTGGATCAAATTACCCCAGAAAAGTGTATATTTGAGCCGGAATATTAAAAAAAATTTCCCCATGTTAAAACGCGTTTTTTGCGTGAACGCAAGGTATTTTGGATCTGAAACCGTTTCCAACGGATGCGGCGGAACATTCTATCCCAGAAAAGTGTATAATTGAGCCGAAATATGATAAAAAATTTCCTCATGTTATAACGCGTTTTTCTCGTAAACGCCAGGTATTTCGGATCTGAAACCTTTTCCAACGGCTTCAGCGGATCAAATTACACTAGAAAAGTGTATAATTGAGCCGGAATATAAGAAAAAATTCCCTCATGTTATAACGCGTTTTTCTCGTAAACGCGAGGTATTCCGGAACTGGAACCTTTTCCAACGGCTTCAGCGGATCAAATTACACCAGAAAAGTGTATAATTCAGCCGAAATATGATGAAAATTTCCTCATGTTATGACGCGTTTTTCTCGTAAACGCGAGGTATTTCGGATCTGAAACCTTTTTCAACGGATTCAGCAAAACATTCTCCCCCAGAAAAGTGTATAATTGAGCCGGAATATAACAAAAAATTTTCTCATGTTATAACGCGTTTTTTCCGTGAACGCGCGGTATTTCAAATCTGAAACCTTTTCCAACGGATTCAGCAAAACATTCTACCCCAGAAAAGTGTATAATTAAGCCGAAATATGATAAAAAATTTCCTCATGTTATAACGCGTTTTTGTCGTAAACGCGAGGTATTTCGGATCTGGAACCTTTTCCAACGGCTTCAGCGGATCAAATTACACCAGAAAAGTGTATAATTCAGCCGAAATATTACAAAAAATTTTCTCATGTTATATCGTGTTTTTCTCATAAACGCAAGATATTTTGGATCTGAAACCTTTTCCAACGGATTCAGCGGAACATCCTACCCCAGAAAAGTGTATACTCAAGCCGAAATATGATAGAAAATTTTCTCATAATCTAACGCGTTTTTCTCGTAAACGCGAGGTATTTCGGATCTGGAACCTTTTCCAATGGATTCAGTGGATCAAATTACCCCAGAAAAGTGTATATTTGAGCCGGAATATTACAAAAAATTTCCTCATGTTAAAACGCGTTTTTCGCGTAAATGCGACGTATTTTGAATCTGAAACCGTTTCCAACAAATGCGGCGGATCATTCTACCCCAGAAAAGTGTATAATTGAGCCGAAATATGATAAAAAATTTCATCATGTTATAACGCGTTTTTCTCGTAAACGCGAAGTATTTCGGATCTGGAACCTTTTCCAACGGCTTCAGCGGATCAAATTACACCAGAAAAGTGTATAATTGAGCCGAAATATGATGAAAAATTTCCTTATGTTATGACACGTTTTTCTTGCAAACGCGAGGTATTTCGGATCTGGAACCTTTTCCAACGGATTCAGCGGAACATTCTACCCCAGAAAAGTGTATACTCAAGCCGAAATATGATAGAAAATTTTATCATAATCTAATGCGTTTTTCTCGTAAACGCGAGGTATTTCGGATCTGGAACCTTTTCCAATGGATTCAGTGGATCAAATTACCCCAGAAAAGTGTATATTTGAGCCGGAATATTACAAAAAATTTCCTCATGTTAAAACGCGTTTTTCGCGTAAACGCAAGGTATTTTGGATCTGAAACCGTTTCCAACGGATGCGGCGGAACATTCTACCCCAGAAAAGTGTATACTCAAGCCGAAATATGATAGAAAAGTTTCTCATAATCTAATGCGTTTCTCTCGTAAACGCGAGGTATTCCGGAACTGGAACCTTTTCCAACGGCTTCAGCGGATCAAATTACACCAGAAAAGTGTATACTTCAGCCGAAATATGATGAAAATTTTCTCATGTTATAACGCGTTTTTTCCGTGAACGCGCGGTATTTCGAATCTGAAACCTTTTCCAACGGATTCAGCAAATCAAATTACCCTAGAAAAGTGTATAATGAAGCCGAAATATTACAAAAAATTTCCTCATGTTATATCGCGTTTTTCTCATGAACGCGAAATATTTTGGATCTATTACCTTTTCCAACGGATCCAGCGGAATATTCTCCCCCAGAAAAGTGTATACTCAAGCCGAAATATGATAGAAAATTGTACCATAATCTAACGCGTTTTTCTCGTAAACGCGAGGTATTTCGGATCTGGAACCTTTTTCAATGGATTCAGCGGATCAAATTACCGCAGGAAAGTGTATATTTCAGCCGGAATATTACAAAAAATTTCCTCATGTTAAAAAAGATTTTTTCGCGTAAACGCAAGCTATTTCGGATCTGAAACCGTTTTCAACGGATGCGGCGGAACATTCTACCCCAGAAAAGTGTATAATTGAGCCGAAATATGATAAAAAATTTCCTCATGTTATAACGCGTTTTTCTCGTAAACGCGAGGTATTTCGGATCTGGAACCTTTTCCAATGGATTCAGTGGATCAAAATACCCCAGAAAAGTGTATATTTGAGCCGGAATATTACAAAAAATTTCCTCATGTTAAAACGCGTTTTTCGCGTAAACGCAAGGTATTTTGGATCTGAAATCTTTTCAACGGATGCGGCGGAACATTCTACCCCAGAAAAGTGTATACTTAAGCCGAAATATGATAGAAAAGTTTCTCATAATCTAACGCGTTTTTCTCGTAAACGCGAGGTATTTCGGATCTGGAACCTTTTCCAATGGATTCAGTGGATCAAATTACCCCAGAAAAGTGTATATTTGAGCCGGAATATTACAAAAAATTTCCTCATGTTAAAACGCGTTTTTTGCGTGGACGCAAGGTATTTTGGATCTGAAACCGTTTCCAACGGATGCGGCGGAACATTCTACCCCAGAAAAGTGTATAATTGAGCCGAAATATGATAAAAAATTTCCTCATGTTATAACGCGTTTTTCTCGTAAACGCGAGGTATTTCGGATCTGGAACCTTATCCAACGGATTCAGCGGAACATTCTACCCCAGAAAAATGTATAATTGAGCCGGAATATAACAAAAAATTTTTTCATTTTATAACGCGTTTTTCTCGTGAACGCGAGGTATTTCGAATCTGGAACCTTTCTCAACGGATTCAGCGAAACATTCTACCTCAGGAAAGTGTATAATTGAGCCGGAATATAACAAAAAATTTTCTCATGTTAAAACGCGTTTGTTTCGTGAACGCGCGGTATTTCGGATCTGAAACCTTTTCCAACGGATTCAGCAAATCAAATTACCCTGGAAAAGTGTATAATTAGGCCGAAATATTACAAAGAATTTTCTCATGTTATGTCGTGTTTTTCTCATGAACGCAAGATATTTTGGATCTGAAACCTTTTCCAACGGATTCAGCGGAACATCCTACCCCAGAAAAGTGTATACTCAAGCCAAAATATGATAGAAAATTTTCTCATAATCTAACGCGTTTTTCTCGTAAACGCGAGGTATTTCGGATCTGGAACCTTTTCCAATGGATTCAGTGGATCAAATTACCCCAGAAAAGTGTATAATTGAGCTGGAATATTACAAAAAATTTCCTCATGTTAAAACGCGTTTTGAGCGTGAACGCAAGGTATTTTGGATCTGAAACCGTTTCCAACGGATGCGGCGGAACATTCTACCGCAGAAAAGTGTATAATTGAGCCGAAATATGATAAAAAATTTCCTCATGTTATAACGCGTTTTTCTCGTAAACGCCAGGTATTTCGGATCTGAAACCTTTTCCAACGGCTTCAGCGGATCAAATTACACTAGAAAAGTGTATAATTGAGCCGAAACATGATAAGAAATTTCCTTATGTTATGACGCGTTGTTCTCGTAAACGCGAGGTATTCCGGATCTGGAACCTTTTCCAATGGATTCAGTGGATCAAATTACCCCAGAAAAGTGTATATTTGAGCCGGAATATTACAAAAAATTTCCCCATGTTAAAACGCGTTTTTTGCGTGAACGCAAGGTATTTTGGATCTGAAACCGTTTCCAACGGATGCGGCGGAACATTCTATCCCAGAAAAGTGTATAATTGAGCCGAAATATGATAAAAAATTTCCTCATGTTATAACGCGTTTTTCTCGTAAACGCCAGGTATTTCGGATCTGAAACCTTTTCCAACGGCTTCAGCGGATCAAATTACACCAGAAAAGTGTATAATTGAGCCGGAATATAAAAAAAAATTCCCTCATGTTATAACGCGTTTTTCTCGTAAACGCGAGGTATTTCGGAACTGGAACCTTTTCCAACGGCTTCAGCGGATCAAATTACACCAGAAACGTGTATAATTCAGCCGAAATATGATGAAAATTTCCTCATGTTATGACGCGTTTTTCTCGTAAACGCGAGGTATTTTGGATCTGGAACCTTTTCCAATGGATTCAGTGGATCAAATTACCCCAGAAAAGTGTATATTTGAGCCAGAATATTACAAAAAATTTCCTCATGTTAAAACGCGTTTTTCGCGTAAACGCAAGGTATTTTGGATCTGAAACCGTTTCCAACGGATGCGGCGGAACATTCTACCCCAGAAAAGTGTATACTCAAGCCGAAATATGACAGAAAAGTTTCTCATAATCTAACGCGTTTTTCTCGTAAACGCGAGGTATTTCGGATCTGGAACCTTTTCCAATGGATTCAGTGGATCAAATTACCCCAGAAAAGTGTATATTTGAGCCGGAATATTACAAAAAATTTCCTCATGTTAAAACGCGTTTTTTGCGTGAACGCAAGGTATTTTGGATCTGAAACCGTTTCCAACGGATGCGGCGGAACATTCTATCCCAGAAAAGTGTATAATTGAGCCGAAATATGATAAAAAATTTCCTCATGTTATAACGCGTTTTTCTCGTAAACGCCAGATATTTCGGATCTGAAACCTTTTCCAACGGCTTCAGCGGATCAAATTACACTAGAAAAGTGTATAATTGAGCCGGAATATAAAAAAAAATTCCCTCATGTTATATCGCGTTTTTCTCGTAAACGCGAGGTATTCCGGAACTGGAACCTTTTCCAACGGCTTCAGCGGATCAAATTACACCAGAAAAGTGTATAATTCAGCCGAAATATGATGAAAATTTCCTCATGTTATGACGCGTTTTTCTCGTAAACGCGAGGTATTTCGGATCTGAAACCTTTTTCAACGGATTCAGCAAAACATTCTCCCCCAGAAAAGTGTATAATTGAGCCGGAAAATAACAAAAAATTTTCTCATGTTATAACGCGTTTTTTCCGTGAACGCGCGGTATTTCGAATCTGAAACCTTTTCCAACGGATTCAGCAAAACATTCTACCCCAGAAAAGTGTATAATTAAGCCGAAATATGATAAAAAATTTCCTCATGTTATAACGCGTTTTTGTCGTAAACGCGAGGTATTTCGGATCTGGAACCTTTTCCAACGGCTTCAGCGGATCAAATTACACCAGAAAAGTGTATAATTCAGCCGAAATATTACAAAAAATTTTCTCATGTTATATCGTGTTTTTCTCATAAACGCAAGATATTTTGGATCTGAAACCTTTTCCAACGGATTCAGCGGAACATCCTACCCCAGAAAAGTGTATACTCAAGCCGAAATATGATAGAAAATTTTCTCATAATCTAACGCGTTTTTCTCGTAAACGCGAGGTATTTCGGATCTGGAACCTTTTCCAATGGATTCAGTGGATCAAATTACCCCAGAAAAGTGTATATTTGAGCCGGAATATTACAAAAAATTTCCTCATGTTAAAACGCGTTTTTCGCGTAAATGCGACGTATTTTGAATCTGAAACCGTTTCCAACAAATGCGGCGGATCATTCTACCCCAGAAAAGTGTATAATTGAGCCGAAATATGATAAAAAATTTCATCATGTTATAACGCGTTTTTCTCGTAAACGCGAAGTATTTCGGATCTGGAACCTTTTCCAACGGCTTCAGCGGATCAAATTACACCAGAAAAGTGTATAATTGAGCCGAAATATGATGAAAAATTTCCTTATGTTATGACACGTTTTTCTTGCAAACGCGAGGTATTTCGGATCTGGAACCTTTTCCAACGGATTCAGCGGAACATTCTTCCCCAGAAAAGTGTATACTCAAGCCGAAATATGATAGAAAATTTTATCATAATCCAATGCGTTTTTCTCGTAAACGCGAGGTATTTCGGATCTGGAACCTTTTCCAATGGATTCAGTGGATCAAATTACCCCAGAAAAGTGTATATTTGAGCCGGAATATTACAAAAAATTTCCTCATGTTAAAACGCGTTTTTCGCGTAAACGCAAGGTATTTTGGATCTGAAACCGTTTCCAACGGATGCGGCGGAACATTCTACCCCAGAAAAGTGTATACTCAAGCCGAAATATGATAGAAAAGTTTCTCATAATCTAATGCGTTTCTCTCGTAAACGCGAGGTATTTCGGATCTGGAACCTTTTCCAATGGATTCAGCGGATCAAATTACCCCAGAAAAGTGTATATTTGAGCCGGAATATTACAAAAAATTTCCTCATGTTAAAACGCGTTTTTCTCGTAAACGCGAGGTATTTCGGATCTGGAACCTTTTCCAACGGATTCAGCGGAACATTCTACCCCAGAAAAGTGTATAATTGAGCCGAAATATAACAAAAAATTTTCTCATGTTAATCCGCGTTTTTTCTGTGAACGCGCGGTATTTTGAATCTGAAACCTCTTCCAACGGATTCAGCAAATCAAATTACCCTAGAAAAGTGTATAATTAAGCCGAAATATTACAAAAAATTTCCTAGTGTTATATCGCGTTTTTCTCATGAACGCGAGATATTTTGGATCTGAAACCTTTTCCAACGGATTCAGCGGAACATTCTACCCCAGAAAAGTGTATACTCAAGCCGAAATATGATAGAAAATTGTACCATAATCTAACGCGTTTTTCTCGTAAACGCGAGGTATTTCGGATCTGGAACCTTTTTCAATGGATTCAGCGGATCAAATTACCCCAGGAAAGTGTATATTTCAGCCGGAATATTACAAAAAATTTCCTCATGTTGAAAAAGATTTTTTCGCGTAAACGCAAGCTATTTCGGATCTGAAACCGTTTTCAACGGATGCGGCGGAACATTCTACCCCAGAAAAGTGTATAATTCAGCCGAAATATGATAAAAAATTTCCTCATGTTGTAACGCGTTTTTCTCGTAAACGCGAGGTATTTCGGATCTGGAACCTTTTCCAACGGCTCCAGCGGATCAAATTACACCAGAAAAGTGTATAATTCAGCCGAAATATTACAAAAAATTTTCTCATGTTATATCGTGTTTTTCTCATGAACGCAAGATATTTTGGATCTGAAACCTTTTCCAACGGATTCAGCGGAACATCCTACCCCAGAAAAGTGTATACTCAAGCCGAAATATGATAGAAAATTTTCTCATAATCTAACGCGTTGTTCTCGTAAACGCGAGGTATTCCGGATCTGGAACCTTTTCCAATGGATTCAGTGGATCAAATTACCCCAGAAAAGTGTATATTTGAGCCGGAATATTACAAAAAATTTCCCCATGTTAAAACGCGTTTTTTGCGTGAACGCAAGGTATTTTGGATCTGAAACCGTTTCCAACGGATGCGGCGGAACATTCTATCCCAGAAAAGTGTATAATTGAGCCGAAATATGATAAAAAATTTCCTCATGTTATAACGCGTTTTTCTCGTAAACGCCAGGTATTTCGGATCTGAAACCTTTTCCAACGGCTTCAGCGGATCAAATTACACCAGAAAAGTGTATAATTGAGCCGGAATATAAAAAAAAATTCCCTCATGTTATAACGCGTTTTTCTCGTAAACGCGAGGTATTTCGGAACTGGAACCTTTTCCAACGGCTTCAGCGGATCAAATTACACCAGAAACGTGTATAATTCAGCCGAAATATGATGAAAATTTCCTCATGTTATGACGCGTTTTTCTCGTAAACGCGAGGTATTTCGGATCTGGAACCTTTTCCAATGGATTCAGTGGATCAAATTACCCCAGAAAAGTGTATATTTGAGCCAGAATATTACAAAAAATTTCCTCATGTTAAAACGCGTTTTTCGCGTAAACGCAAGGTATTTTGGATCTGAAACCGTTTCCAACGGATGCGGCGGAACATTCTACCCCAGAAAAGTGTATACTCAAGCCGAAATATGACAGAAAAGTTTCTCATAATCTAACGCGTTTTTCTCGTAAACGCGAGGTATTTCGGATCTGAAACCTTTTTCAACGGATTCAGCAAAACATTCTCCCCCAGAAAAGTGTATAATTGAGCCGGAATATAACAAAAAATTTTCTCATGTTATAACGCGTTTTTTCCGTGAACGCGCGGTATTTCAAATCTGAAACCTTTTCCAACGGATTCAGCAAAACATTCTACCCCAGAAAAGTGTATAATTAAGCCGAAATATGATAAAAAATTTCCTCATGTTATAACGCGTTTTTGTCGTAAACGCGAGGTATTTCGGATCTGGAACCTTTTCCAACGGCTTCAGCGGATCAAATTACACCAGAAAAGTGTATAATTCAGCCGAAATATTACAAAAAATTTTCTCATGTTATATCGTGTTTTTCTCATAAACGCAAGATATTTTGGATCTGAAACCTTTTCCAACGGATTCAGCGGAACATCCTACCCCAGAAAAGTGTATACTCAAGCCGAAATATGATAGAAAATTTTCTCATAATCTAACGCGTTTTTCTCGTAAACGCGAGGTATTTCGGATCTGGAACCTTTTCCAATGGATTCAGTGGATCAAATTACCCCAGAAAAGTGTATATTTGAGCCGGAATATTACAAAAAATTTCCTCATGTTAAAACGCGTTTTTCGCGTAAATGCGACGTATTTTGAATCTGAAACCGTTTCCAACAAATGCGGCGGATCATTCTACCCCAGAAAAGTGTATAATTGAGCCGAAATATGATAAAAAATTTCATCATGTTATAACGCGTTTTTCTCGTAAACGCGAAGTATTTCGGATCTGGAACCTTTTCCAACGGCTTCAGCGGATCAAATTACACCAGAAAAGTGTATAATTGAGCCGAAATATGATGAAAAATTTCCTTATGTTATGACACGTTTTTCTTGCAAACGCGAGGTATTTCGGATCTGGAACCTTTTCCAACGGATTCAGCGGAACATTCTACCCCAGAAAAGTGTATACTCAAGCCGAAATATGATAGAAAATTTTATCATAATCCAATGCGTTTTTCTCGTAAACGCGAGGTATTTCGGATCTGGAACCTTTTCCAATGGATTCAGTGGATCAAATTACCCCAGAAAAGTGTATATTTGAGCCGGAATATTACAAAAAATTTCCTCATGTTAAAACGCGTTTTTCGCGTAAACGCAAGGTATTTTGGATCTGAAACCGTTTCCAACGGATGCGGCGGAACATTCTACCCCAGAAAAGTGTATACTCAAGCCGAAATATGATAGAAAAGTTTCTCATAATCTAATGCGTTTCTCTCGTAAACGCGAGGTATTTCGGATCTGGAACCTTTTCCAATGGATTCAGCGGATCAAATTACCCCAGAAAAGTGTATATTTGAGCCGGAATATTACAAAAAATTTCCTCATGTTAAAACGCGTTTTTCTCGTAAACGCGAATTATTTCGGATCTGGAACCTTTTCCAACGGATTCAGCGGAACATTCTACCCCAGAAAAGTGTATAATTGAGCCGAAATATAACAAAAAAATTTCTCATGTTAATCCGCGTTTTTTCTGTGAACGCGCGGTATTTTGAATCTGAAACCTCTTCCAACGGATTCAGCAAATCAAATTACCCTAGAAAAGTGTATAATTAAGCCGAAATATTACAAAAAATTTCCTAGTGTTATATCGCGTTTTTCTCATGAACGCGAGATATTTTGGATCTGAAACCTTTTCCAACGGATTCAGCGGAACATTCTACCCCAGAAAAGTGTATACTCAAGCCGAAATATGATAGAAAATTGTATCATAATCTAACGCGTTTTTCTCGTAAACGCGAGGTATTTCGGATCTGGAACCTTTTTCAATGGATTCAGCGGATCAAATTACCCCAGGAAAGTGTATATTTCAGCCGGAATATTACAAAAAATTTCCTCATGTTGAAAAAGATTTTTTCGCGTAAACGCAAGCTATTTCGGATCTGAAACCGTTTTCAACGGATGCGGCGGAACATTCTACCCCAGAAAAGTGTATAATTCAGCCGAAATATGATAAAAAATTTCCTCATGTTGTAACGCGTTTTTCTCGTAAACGCGAGGTATTTCGGATCTGGAACCTTTTCCAACGGCTCCAGCGGATCAAATTACACCAGAAAAGTGTATAATTCAGCCGAAATATTACAAAAAATTTTCTCATGTTATATCGTGTTTTTCTCATGAACGCAAGATATTTTGGATCTGAAACCTTTTCCAACGGATTCAGCGGAACATCCTACCCCAGAAAAGTGTATACTCAAGCCGAAATATGATAGAAAATTTTCTCATAATCTAACGCGTTTTTCTCGTAAACGCGAGGTATTTCGGATCTGGAACCTTTTCCAATGGATTCAGTGGATCAAATTACCCCAGAAAAGTGTATATTTGAGCCGGAATATTACAAAAAATTTCCTCATGTTAAAACGCGTTTTTCGCGTAAACGCAAGGTATTTTGGATCTGAAATCTTTCCAACGGATGCGGCGGAACATTCTACCCCAGAAAAGTGTATACTCAAGCCGAAATATGATAGAAAAGTTTCTCATAATCTAACGCGTTTTTCTCGTAAACGCGAGGTATTTCGGATCTGGAACCTTTTCCAATGGATTCAGTGGATCAAATTACCCCAGAAAAGTGTATATTTGAGCCGGAATATTACAAAAAATTTCCTCATGTTAAAACGCGTTGTTCGCGTAAACGCAAGGTATTTTGGATCTGAAACCGTTTCCAACGGATGCGGCGGAACATTCTACCCCAGAAAAGTGTATACTCAAGCCGAAATATGATAGAAAAGTTTCTCATAATCTAATGCGTTTCTCTCGTAAACGCGAGGTATTTCGGATCTGGAACCTTTTCCAATGGATTCAGCGGATCAAATTACCCCAGAAAAGTGTATAATTGAGCCGGTATATAACAAAAAATTTTTTCATTTTATAACGCGTTTTTCTCGTGAACGCGAGGTATTTCGAATCTGGAACCTTTCTCAACGGATTCAGCGAAACATTCTACCTCAGGAAAGTGTATAATTGAGCCGGAATATAACAAAAAATTTTCTCATGTTAAAACGCGTTTGTTTCGTGAACGCGCGGTATTTCGGATCTGAAACCTTTTCCAACGGATTCAGCAAATCAAATCACCCTGGAAAAGTGTATAATTAGGCCGAAATATTACAAAGAATTTTCTCATGTTATGTCGTGTTTTTCTCATGAACGCAAGATATTTTGGATCTGAAACCTTTTCCAACGGATTCAGCGGAACATCCTACCCCAGAAAAGTGTATACTCAAGCCGAAATATGATAGAAAATTTTCTCATAATCTAACGCGTTTTTCTCGTAAACGCGAGGTATTTCGGATCTGGAACCTTTTCCAATGGATTCAGTGGATCAAATTACCCCAGAAAAGTGTATAATTGAGCTGGAATATTACAAAAAATTTCCTCATGTTAAAACGCGTTTTTTGCGTGAACGCAAGGTATTTTGGATCTGAAACCGTTTCCAACGGATGCGGCGGAACATTCTACCCCAGAAAAGTGTATAATTGAGCCGAAATATGATAAAAAATTTCCTCATGTTATAACGCGTTTTTCTCGTAAACGCCAGGTATTTCGGATCTGAAACCTTTTCCAACGGCTTCAGCGGATCAAATTACACTAGAAAAGTGTATAATTGAGCCGAAACATGATAAGAAATTTCCTTATGTTATGACGCGTTGTTCTCGTAAACGCGAGGTATTCCGGATCTGGAACCTTTTCCAATGGATTCAGTGGATCAAATTACCCCAGAAAAGTGTATATTTGAGCCGGAATATTACAAAAAATTTCCTCATGTTAAAACGCGTTTTTTGCGTGAACGCAAGGTATTTTGGATCTGAAACCGTTTCCAACGGATGCGGCGGAACATTCTATCCCAGAAAAGTGTATAATTGAGCCGAAATATGATAAAAAATTTCCTCATGTTATAACGCGTTTTTCTCGTAAACGCCAGGTATTTCGGATCTGAAACCTTTTCCAACGGCTTCAGCGGATCAAATTACACCAGAAAAGTGTATAATTGAGCCGAAATATAAGAAAAAATTCCCTCATGTTATAACGCGTTTTTCTCGTAAACGCGAGGTATTTCGGAACTGGAACCTTTTCCAACGGCTTCAGCGGATCAAATTACACCAGAAACGTGTATAATTCAGCCGAAATATGATGAAAATTTCCTCATGTTATGACGCGTTTTTCTCGTAAACGCGAGGTATTTCGGATCTGAAACCTTTTTCAACGGATTCAGCGAAACATTCTACCCCAGAAAAGTGTATAATTGAGCCGGAATATAACAAAAAATTTTCTCATGTTATAACGCGTTTTTTCCGTGAACGCGCGGTATTTCGAATCTGAAACCTTTTCCAACGGATTCAGCAAATCAAATTACCCTAGAAAAGTGTATAATTAAGCCGAAATATTACAAAAAATTTCCTCGTGTTATATCGCGTTTTTCTCATGAACGCGAAATATTTTGGATCTATAACCTTTTCCAACGGATCCAGCGGAATATTCTCCCCCAGAAAAGTGTATACTCAAGCCGAAATATGATAGAAAATTGTACCATAATCTAACGCGTTTTTCTCGTAAACGCGAGGTATTTCGGATCTGGAACCTTTTCCAATGAATTCAGCGGATCAAATTACCCCAGGAAAGTGTATATTTCAGCCGGAATATTACAAAAAATTTCCTCGTGTTAAAACGATTTTTTCGCGTAAACGCAAGCTATTTCGGATCTGAAACCGTTTTCAACGGATGCGGCGGAACATTCTACCCCAGAAAAGTGTATAATTCAGCCGAAATATGATAAAAAATTTCCTCATGTTGTAACGCGTTTTTCTCGTAAACGCGAGGTATTTCGGATCTGGAACCTTTTCCAACGGCTTCAGCGGATCAAATTACACCAGAAAAGTGTATAATTCAGCCGAAATATTACAAAAAATTTTCTCATGTTATATCGTGTTTTTCTCATGAACGCAAGATATTTTGGATCTGAAACCTTTTCCAACGGATTCAGCGGAACATCCTTCCCCAGAAAAGTGTATACTCAAGCCGAAATATGATAGAAAATTTTCTCATAATCTAACGCGTTTTTCTCGTAAACGCGAGGTATTTCGGATCTAGAACCTTTTCCAATGGATTCAGTGGATCAAATTACCCCAGAAAAGTGTATATTTGAGCCGGAATATCACAAAAAATTTCCTCATGTTAAAACGCGTTTTTCGCGTAAACGCAAGGTATTTTGGATCTGAAACCGTTTCCAACGGATGCGGCGGAACATTCTACCCCAGAAAAGTGTATACTCAAGCCGAAATATGATAGAAAAGTTTCTCATAATCTAACGCGTTTTTCTCGTAAACGCGAGGTATTTCGGATCTGGAACCTTTTCCAATGGATTCAGTGGATCAAATTACTTCAGAAAAGTGTATATTTGAGCCGGAATATTACAAAAAATTTCCTCATGTTAAAACGTGTTTTTTGCGTGAACGCAAGGTATTTCGGATTTGAAACCGTTTCCAACGGATGCGGCGGAACATTCTACCCCAGAAAAGTGTATAATTCAGCCGAAATATGATAAAAAATTTCATCATGTTATAACGCGTTTTTCTCGTAAACGCGAGGTATTTCGGATCTGGAACCTTTTCCAACGGCTTCAGCGGATCAAATTACACCAGAAAAGTGTATAATTGAGCCGAAATATGATGAAAAATTTCCTTATGTTATGACGCGTTTTTCTCGTAAACGCGAGGTTTTTCGGATCTGGAACCTTTTCCAAACGATTCAGCGGAACATTCTACCCCAGAAAAGTGTATACTCAAGCCGAAATATGATAGAAAATTTTCTCATAATCTAACGCGTTTTTCTCGTAAACGCGAGGTATTTCGGATCTGGAACCTTTTCCAATGGATTCAGTGGATCAAATTACCCCAAAAAAGTGTATATTTGAGCCAGAATATTACAAAAAATTTCCTCATGTTAAAACGCGTTTTTCGCGTAAACGCAAGGTATTTTGGATCTGAAACCGTTTCCAACGGATGCGGCGGAACATTCTACCCCAGAAAAGTGTATACTCAAGCCGAAATATGATAGAAAAGTTTCTCATAATCTAACGCGTTTTTCTCGTAAACGCGAGGTATTTCGGATCTGGAACCTTTTCCAATGGATTCAGTGGATCAAATTACCCCAGAAAAGTGTATATTTGAGCCGGAATACTACAAAAAATTTCCTCATGTTAAAACGCGTTTTTTGCGTGAACGCAAGGTATTTTGGATCTGAAACCGTTTCCAACGGATGCGGCGGAACATTCTATCCCAGAAAAGTGTATAATTGAGCCGAAATATGATAAAAAATTTCCTCATGTTATAACGCGTTTTTCTCGTAAACGCCAGGTATTTCGGATCTGAAACCTTTTCCAACGGCTTCAGCGGATCAAATTACACTAGAAAAGTGTATAATTGAGCCAGAATATAAAAAAAAATTCCCTCATGTTATAACGCGTTTTTCTCGTAAACGCGAGGTATTCCGGAACTGGAACCTTTTCCAACGGCTTCAGCGGATCAAATTACACCAGAAAAGTGTATAATTCAGCCGGAATATGATGAAAATTTCCTCATGTTATGACGCGTTTTTCTCGTAAACGCGAGGTATTTCGGATCTGAAACCTTTTTCAACGGATTCAGCAAAACATTCTCCCCCAGAAAAGTGTATAATTGAGCCGGAATATAACAAAAAATTTTCTCATGTTATAACGCGTTTTTTCCGTGAACGCGCGGTATTTCGAATCTGAAACCTTTTCCAACGGATTCAGCAAAACATTCTACCCCAGAAAAGTGTATAATTAAGCCGAAATATGATAAAAAATTTCCTCATGTTATAACGCGTTTTTCTCGTAAACGCGAGGTATTTCGGATCTGGAACCTTTTCCAACGGCTTCAGCGGATCAAATTACACCAGAAAAGTGTATAATTGAGCCGAAATATGATAAAAAATTTCATCATGTTATAACGCGTTTTTCTCGTAAACGCGAAGTATTTCGGATCTGGAACCTTTTCCAACGGCTTCAGCGGATCAAATTACACCAGAAAAGTGTATAATTCAGCCGAAATATTACAAAAAATTTTCTCATGTTATATCGTGTTTTTCTCATAAACGCAAGATATTTTGGATCTGAAACCTTTTCCAACGGATTCAGCGGAACATCCTACCCCAGAAAAGTGTATACTCAAGCCGAAATATGATAGAAAATTTTCTCATAATCTAACGCGTTTTTCTCGTAAACGCGAGGTATTTCGGATCTGGAACCTTTTCCAATGGATTCAGTGGATCAAATTACCCCAGAAAAGTGTATATTTGAGCCGGAATATTACAAAAAATTTCCTCATGTTAAAACGCGTTTTTCGCGTAAATGCGACGTATTTTGAATCTGAAACCGTTTCCAACAAATGCGGCGGATCATTCTACCCCAGAAAAGTGTATAATTGAGCCGAAATATGATAAAAAATTTCATCATGTTATAACGCGTTTTTCTCGTAAACGCGAAGTATTTCGGATCTGGAACCTTTTCCAACGGCTTCAGCGGATCAAATTACACCAGAAAAGTGTATAATTGAGCCGAAATATGATGAAAAATTTCCTTATGTTATGACACGTTTTTCTTGCAAACGCGAGGTATTTCGGATCTGGAACCTTTTCCAACGGATTCAGCGGAACATTCTACCCCAGAAAAGTGTATACTCAAGCCGAAATATGATAGAAAATTTTATCATAATCCAATGCGTTTTTCTCGTAAACGCGAGGTATTTCGGATCTGGAACCTTTTCCAATGGATTCAGTGGATCAAATTACCCCAGAAAAGTGTATATTTGAGCCGGAATATTACAAAAAATTTCCTCATGTTAAAACGCGTTTTTTGCGTAAACGCAAGGTATTTTGGATCTGAAACCGTTTCCAACGGATGCGGCGGAACATTCTACCCCAGAAAAGTGTATACTCAAGCCGAAATATGATAGAAAAGTTTCTCATAATCTAATGCGTTTCTCTCGTAAACGCGAGGTATTTCGAATCTGGAACCTTTTCCAATGGATTCAGCGGATCAAATTACCCCAGAAAAGTGTATATTTGAGCCGGAATATTACAAAAAATTTCCTCATGTTAAAACGCGTTTTTCTCGTAAACGCGAGGTATTTCGGATCTGGAACCTTTTCCAACGGATTCAGCGGAACATTCTACCCCAGAAAAGTGTATAATTGAGCCGAAATATAACAAAAAAATTTCTCATGTTAATCCGCGTTTTTTCTGTGAACGCGCGGTATTTTGAATCTGAAACCTCTTCCAACGGATTCAGCAAATCAAATTACCCTAGAAAAGTGTATAATTAAGCCGAAATATTACAAAAAATTTCCTAGTGTTATATCGCGTTTTTCTCATGAACGCGAGATATTTTGGATCTGAAACCTTTTCCAACGGATTCAGCGGAACATTCTACCCCAGAAAAGTGTATACTCAAGCCGAAATATGATAGAAAATTGTACCATAATCTAACGCGTTTTTCTCGTAAACGCGAGGTATTTCGGATCTGGAACCTTTTTCAATGGATTCAGCGGATCAAATTACCCCAGGAAAGTGTATATTTCAGCCGGAATATTACAAAAAATTTCCTCATGTTGAAAAAGATTTTTTCGCGTAAACGCAAGCTATTTCGGATCTGAAACCGTTTTCAACGGATGCGGCGGAACATTCTACCCCAGAAAAGTGTATAATTCAGCCGAAATATGATAAAAAATTTCCTCATGTTGTAACGCGTTTTTCTCGTAAACGCGAGGTATTTCGGATCTGAAACCTTTTCCAACGGCTCCAGCGGATCAAATTACACCAGAAAAGTGTATAATTCAGCCGAAATATTACAAAAAATTTTCTCATGTTATATCGTGTTTTTCTCATGAACGCAAGATATTTTGGATCTGAAACCTTTTCCAACGGATTCAGCGGAACATCCTACCCCAGAAAAGTGTATACTCAAGCCGAAATATGATAGAAAATTTTCTCATAATCTAACGCGTTTTTCTCGTAAACGCGAGGTATTTCGGATCTGGAACCTTTTCCAATGGATTCAGTGGATCAAATTACCCCAGAAAAGTGTATATTTGAGCCGGAATATTACAAAAAATTTCCTCATGTTAAAACGCGTTTTTCGCGTAAACGCAAGGTATTTTGGATCTGAAATCTTTCCAACGGATGCGGCGGAACATTCTACCCCAGAAAAGTGTATACTCAAGCCGAAATATGATAGAAAAGTTTCTCATAATCTAACGCGTTTTTCTCGTAAACGCGAGGTATTTCGGATCTGGAACCTTTTCCAATGGATTCAGTGGATCAAATTACCCCAGAAAAGTGTATATTTGAGCCGGAATATTACAAAAAATTTCCTCATGTTAAAACGCGTTGTTCGCGTAAACGCAAGGTATTTTGGATCTGAAACCGTTTCCAACGGATGCGGCGGAACATTCTACCCCAGAAAAGTGTATACTCAAGCCGAAATATGATAGAAAAGTTTCTCATAATCTAATGCGTTTCTCTCGTAAACGCGAGGTATTTCGGATCTGGAACCTTTTCCAATGGATTCAGCGGATCAAATTACCCCAGAAAAGTGTATAATTGAGCCGGTATATAACAAAAAATTTTTTCATTTTATAACGCGTTTTTCTCGTGAACGCGAGGTATTTCGAATCTGGAACCTTTCTCAACGGATTCAGCGAAACATTCTACCTCAGGAAAGTGTATAATTGAGCCGGAATATAACAAAAAATTTTCTCATGTTAAAACGCGTTTGTTTCGTGAACGCGCGGTATTTCGGATCTGAAACCTTTTCCAACGGATTCAGCAAATCAAATCACCCTGGAAAAGTGTATAATTAGGCCGAAATATTACAAAGAATTTTCTCATGTTATGTCGTGTTTTTCTCATGAACGCAAGATATTTTGGATCTGAAACCTTTTCCAACGGATTCAGCGGAACATCCTACCCCAGAAAAGTGTATACTCAAGCCGAAATATGATAGAAAATTTTCTCATAATCTAACGCGTTTTTCTCGTAAACGCGAGGTATTTCGGATCTGGAACCTTTTCCAATGGATTCAGTGGATCAAATTACCCCAGAAAAGTGTATAATTGAGCTGGAATATTACAAAAAATTTCCTCATGTTAAAACGCGTTTTTTGCGTGAACGCAAGGTATTTTGGATCTGAAACCGTTTCCAACGGATGCGGCGGAACATTCTACCCCAGAAAAGTGTATAATTGAGCCGAAATATGATAAAAAATTTCCTCATGTTATAACGCGTTTTTCTCGTAAACGCCAGGTATTTCGGATCTGAAACCTTTTCCAACGGCTTCAGCGGATCAAATTACACTAGAAAAGTGTATAATTGAGCCGAAACATGATAAGAAATTTCCTTATGTTATGACGCGTTGTTCTCGTAAACGCGAGGTATTCCGGATCTGGAACCTTTTCCAATGGATTCAGTGGATCAAATTACCCCAGAAAAGTGTATATTTGAGCCGGAATATTACAAAAAATTTCCTCATGTTAAAACGCATTTTTTGCGTGAACGCAAGGTATTTTGGATCTGAAACCGTTTCCAACGGATGCGGCGGAACATTCTATCCCAGAAAAGTGTATAATTGAGCCGAAATATGATAAAAAATTTCCTCATGTTATAACGCGTTTTTCTCGTAAACGCCAGGTATTTCGGATCTGAAACCTTTTCCAACGGCTTCAGCGGATCAAATTACACCAGAAAAGTGTATAATTGAGCCGAAATATAAGAAAAAATTCCCTCATGTTATAACGCGTTTTTCTCGTAAACGCGAGGTATTTCGGAACTGGAACCTTTTCCAACGGCTTCAGCGGATCAAATTACACCAGAAACGTGTATAATTCAGCCGAAATATGATGAAAATTTCCTTATGTTATGACGCGTTTTTCTCGTAAACGCGAGGTATTTCGGATCTGAAACCTTTTTCAACGGATTCAGCGAAACATTCTACCCCAGAAAAGTGTATAATTGAGCCGGAATATAACAAAAAATTTTCTCATGTTATAACGCGTTTTTTCCGTGAACGCGCGGTATTTCGAATCTGAAACCTTTTCCAACGGATTCAGCAAATCAAATTACCCTAGAAAAGTGTATAATTAAGCCGAAATATTACAAAAAATTTCCTCGTGTTATATCGCGTTTTCCTCATGAACGCGAAATATTTTGGATCTATAACCTTTTCCAACGGATCCAGCGGAATATTCTCCCCCAGAAAAGTGTATACTCAAGCCGAAATATGATAGAAAATTGTACCATAATCTAACGCGTTTTTCTCGTAAACGCGAGGTATTTCGGATCTGGAACCTTTTCCAATGAATTCAGCGGATCAAATTACCCCAGGAAAGTGTATATTTCAGCCGGAATATTACAAAAAATTTCCTCGTGTTAAAACGATTTTTTCGCGTAAACGCAAGCTATTTCGGATCTGAAACCGTTTTCAACGGATGCGGCGGAACATTCTACCCCAGAAAAGTGTATAATTCAGCCGAAATATGATAAAAAATTTCCTCATGTTGTAACGCGTTTTTCTCGTAAACGCGAGGTATTTCGGATCTGGAACCTTTTCCAACGGCTTCAGCGGATCAAATTACACCAGAAAAGTGTATAATTCAGCCGAAATATTACAAAAAATTTTCTCATGTTATATCGTGTTTTTCTCATGAACGCAAGATATTTTGGATCTGAAACCTTTTCCAACGGATTCAGCGGAACATCCTTCCCCAGAAAAGTGTATACTCAAGCCGAAATATGATAGAAAATTTTCTCATAATCTAACGCGTTTTTCTCGTAAACGCGAGGTATTTCGGATCTAGAACCTTTTCCAATGGATTCAGTGGATCAAATTACCCCAGAAAAGTGTATATTTGAGCCGGAATATCACAAAAAATTTCCTCATGTTAAAACGCGTTTTTCGCGTAAACGCAAGGTATTTTGGATCTGAAACCGTTTCCAACGGATGCGGCGGAACATTCTACCCCAGAAAAGTGTATACTCAAGCCGAAATATGATAGAAAAGTTTCTCATAATCTAACGCGTTTTTCTCGTAAACGCGAGGTATTTCGGATCTGGAACCTTTTCCAATGGATTCAGTGGATCAAATTACTTCAGAAAAGTGTATATTTGAGCCGGAATATTACAAAAAATTTCCTCATGTTAAAACGTGTTTTTTGCGTGAACGCAAGGTATTTCGGATTTGAAACCGTTTCCAACGGATGCGGCGGAACATTCTACCCCAGAAAAGTGTATAATTCAGCCGAAATATGATAAAAAATTTCATCATGTTATAACGCGTTTTTCTCGTAAACGCGAGGTATTTCGGATCTGGAACCTTTTCCAACGGCTTCAGCGGATCAAATTACACCAGAAAAGTGTATAATTGAGCCGAAATATGATGAAAAATTTCCTTATGTTATGACGCGTTTTTCTCGTAAACGCGAGGTTTTTCGGATCTGGAACCTTTTCCAACGGATTCAGCGGAACATTCTACCCCAGAAAAGTGTATACTCAAGCCGAAATATGATAGAAAATTTTCTCATAATCTAACGCGTTTTTCTCGTAAACGCGAGGTATTTCGGATCTGGAACCTTTTCCAATGGATTCAGTGGATCAAATTACCCCAAAAAAGTGTATATTTGAGCCAGAATATTACAAAAAATTTCCTCATGTTAAAACGCGTTTTTCGCGTAAACGCAAGGTATTTTGGATCTGAAACCGTTTCCAACGGATGCGGCGGAACATTCTACCCCAGAAAAGTGTATACTCAAGCCGAAATATGATAGAAAAGTTTCTCATAATCTAACGCGTTTTTCTCGTAAACGCGAGGTATTTCGGATCTGGAACCTTTTCCAATGGATTCAGTGGATCAAATTACCCCAGAAAAGTGTATATTTGAGCCGGAATACTACAAAAAATTTCCTCATGTTAAAACGCGTTTTTTGCGTGAACGCAAGGTATTTTGGATCTGAAACCGTTTCCAACGGATGCGGCGGAACATTCTATCCCAGAAAAGTGTATAATTGAGCCGAAATATGATAAAAAATTTCCTCATGTTATAACGCGTTTTTCTCGTAAACGCCAGGTATTTCGGATCTGAAACCTTTTCCAACGGCTTCAGCGGATCAAATTACACTAGAAAAGTGTATAATTGAGCCAGAATATAAAAAAAAATTCCCTCATGTTATAACGCGTTTTTCTTGTAAACGCGAGGTATTCCGGAACTGGAACCTTTTCCAACGGCTTCAGCGGATCAAATTACACCAGAAAAGTGTATAATTCAGCCGGAATATGATGAAAATTTCCTCATGTTATGACGCGTTTTTCTCGTAAACGCGAGGTATTTCGGATCTGAAACCTTTTTCAACGGATTCAGCAAAACATTCTCCCCCAGAAAAGTGTATAATTGAGCCGGAATATAACAAAAAATTTTCTCATGTTATAACGCGTTTTTTCCGTGAACGCGCGGTATTTCGAATCTGAAACCTTTTCCAACGGATTCAGCAAAACATTCTACCCCAGAAAAGTGTATAATTAAGCCGAAATATGATAAAAAATTTCCTCATGTTATAACGCGTTTTTCTCGTAAACGCGAGGTATTTCGGATCTGGAACCTTTTCCAACGGCTTCAGCGGATCAAATTACACCAGAAAAGTGTATAATTGAGCCGAAATATGATAAAAAATTTCATCATGTTATAACGCGTTTTTCTCGTAAACGCGAAGTATTTCGGATCTGGAACCTTTTCCAACGGCTTCAGCGGATCAAATTACACCAGAAGAGTGTATAAATGAGCCGAAATATGATGAAAAATTTCCTTATGTTATGACACGTTTTTCTTGCAAACGCGAGGTATTTCGGATCTGGAACCTTTTTCAACGGATTCAGCGGAACATTCTACCCCAGAAAAGTGTATACTCAAGCCGAAATATGATAGAAAATTTTATCATAATCTAACGCGTTTTTCTCGTAAACGCGAGGTATTTCGGATCTGGAACCTTTTCCAATGGATTCAGTGGATCAAATTACCCCAGAAAAGTGTATATTTGAGCCGGAATATTACAAAAAATTTCCTCATGTTAAAACGCGTTTTTCGCGTAAACGCAAGGTATTTTGGATCTGAAACCGTTTCCAACGGATGCGGCGGAACATTCTACCCCAGAAAAGTGTATACTCAAGCCGATATATGATAGAAAAGTTTCTCATAATCTAACACGTTTCTCTCGTAAACGCGAGGTATTTCGGATCTGGAACCTTTTCCAATGGATTCAGCGGATCAAATTACCCCAGAAAAGTGTATATTTGAGCCGGAATATTACAAAAAATTTCCTTATGTTAAAACGCGTTTTTCTCGTAAACGCGAGGTATTTCGGATCTGGAACCTTTTCCAACGGATTCAGCGGAACATTCTACCCCAGAAAAGTGTATAATTGAGCCGGAATATTACAAAAAATTTCCTCATGTTAAAACGCGTTTTTCGCGTAAACGCAAGGTATTTTGGATCTGAAACCGTTTCCAACGGATGCGGCGGAACATTCTACCCCAGAAAAGTGTATACTCAAGCCGATATATGATAGAAAAGTTTCTCATAATCTAACACGTTTCTCTCGTAAACGCGAGGTATTTCGGATCTGGAACCTTTTCCAATGGATTCAGCGGATCAAATTACCCCAGAAAAGTGTATATTTGAGCCGGAATATTACAAAAAATTTCCTCATGTTAAAACGCGTTTTTCTCGTAAACGCGAGGTATTTCGGATCTGGAACCTTTTCCAACGGATTCAGCGGAACATTCTACCCCAGAAAAGTGTATAATTGAGCCGAAATATAACAAAAAATTTTCTCATGTTATAACGCGTTTTTTCTGTGAACGCGCGGTATTTTGAATCTGAAACCTTTTCCAACGGATTCAGCAAATCAAATTACCCTAGAAAAGTGTATAATTAAGCCGAAATATTACAAAAAATTTCCTCATGTTATATCGCGTTTTTCTCATGAACGCGAGATATTTTGGATCTGAAACCTTTTCCAACGGATTCAGCGGAACATTCTACCCCAGAAAAGGGTATACTCAAGCTGAAATATGATAGAAAATTTTGTCATAATCTAACGCGTTTTTCTCGTAAACGCGAGGTATTTCGAATCTGGAACCTTTTACAATGGATTCAGTGGATCAAATTACCCCAGAAAAGTGTATATTTGAGCCGGAATATTACAAAAAATTTCCTCATGTTGAAACGCGTTTTTCGCGTAAATGCGAGGTATTTTGGATCTGAAACCGTTTCCAACGGATGCGGCGGATCATTCTACCCCAGAAAAGTGTATAATTGAGCCGAAATATGATAAAAAATTTCATCATGTTATAACGCGTTTTTCTCGTAAACGCGAAGTATTTCGGATCTGGAACCTTTTCCAACGGCTTTAGCGGATCAAATTACACCAGAAAAGTGTATAATTGAGCCGAAATATGATGAAAAATTTCCTTATGTTATGACACGTTTTTCTTGTAAACGCGAGGTATTTCGGATCTGGAACCTTTTCCAACGGATTCAGCGGATTAAATTACACCAGAAAAGTGTATAATTCAGCCGAAATATTACAAAAAATTTTCTCATGTTATATCGTGTTTTTCTCATGAACGCAAGATATTTTGGATCTGAAACCGTTTCCAACGGATGCGGCGGAACATTCTATCCCAGAAAAGTGTATAATTGAGCCGAAATATGATAAAAAATTTCCTCATGTTATAACGCGTTTTTCTCGTAAACGCCAGGTATTTCGGATCTGAAACCTTTTCCAACGGCTTCAGCGGATCAAATTACACTAGAAAAGTGTATAATTGAGCCGGAATATGAAAAAAAATTCCCTCATGTTATAACGCGTTTTTCTCGTAAACGCGAGGTATTCCGGAACTGGAACCTTTTCCAACGGCTTCAGCGGATCAAATTACACCAGAAAAGTGTATAATTCAGCCGAAATATGATGAAAATTTCCTCATGTTATGACGCGTTTTTCTCGTAAACGCGAGGTATTTCGGATCTGAAACCTTTTTCAACGGATTCAGCAAAACATTCTACCCCAGAAAAGTGTATAATTGAGCCGGAATATAACAAAAAATTTTCTCATGTTATAACGCGTTTTTTCCGTGAACGCGCGGTATTTCGAATCTGAAACCTTTTCCAACGGATTCAGCAAAACATTCTACCCCAGAAAAGTGTATAATTAAGCCGAAATATGATAAAAAATTTCCTCATGTTATAACGCGTTTTTCTCGTAAACGCGAGGTATTTCGGATCTGGAACCTTTTTCAACGGCTTCAGCGGATCAAATTACACCAGAAAAGTGTATAATTCAGCCGAAATATTACAAAAAATTTTCTCATGTTATATCGTGTTTTTCTCATGAACGCAAGATATTTTGGATCTGAAACCTTTTCCAACCGATTCAGCGGAACATCCTACCCCAGAAAAGTGTATACTCAAGCCGAAATATGATAGAAAATTTTCTCATAATCTAACGCGTTTTTCTCGTAAACGCGAGGTATTTCGGATCTGGAACCTTTTCCAATGGATTCAGTGGATCAAATTACCCCAGAAAAGTGTACATTTAAGCTGGAATATTACAAAAAATTTCCTCATGTTGAAACGCGTTTTTCGCGTAAATGCGAGGTATTTTGGATCTGAAACCGTTTCCAACGGATGCGGCGGATCATTCTACCCCAGAAAAGTGTATAATTGAGCCGAAATATGATAAGAAATTTCATCATGTTATACCGCGTTTTTCTCGAAAACGCGAGGTATTTCGGATCTGGAACCTTTTCCAACGGATTCAGCGGAACATTCTACCCCAGAAAAGTGTATACTCAAGCCGAAATATGATAGAAAATTTTCTCATAATCTAACGCGTTTTTCTCGTAAACGCGAGGTATTTCGGATCTGGAACCTTTTCCAATGGATTCAGTGGATCAAAATACCCCAGAAAAGTGTATATTTGAGCTGGAATATTACAAAAAATTTCCTCATGTTAAAACGCGTTTTTTCTGTGAACGCGCGGTATTTCGAATCTGAAACCTTTTCCAACGGATTCAGCAAATCAAATTACCCTAGAAAAGTGTATAATAAGGCCGAAATATTACAAAAAATTTCCTCATGTTATATCGCGTTTTTCTCATGAACGCGAGATATTTTGGATCTATAACCTTTTCCAACGGATCCAGCGGAATATTCTCCCCCAGAAAATTGTATACTCAAGCCGAAATATGATAGAAAATTGTACCATAATCTAAAGCGTTTTTCTCGTAAACGCGAGGTATTTCGGATCTGGAACCTTTTCCAATGGATTCAGCAGATCAAATTACCCCAGGAAAGTGTATATTTCAGCCGGAATATTGCAAAAAATTTCCTCACGTTAAAACGATTTTTTCGCGTAAACGCAGAGTATTTATATCTGAAACCGTTTTCAACGGATGCGGCGGAATCTTCTACCCCAGAAAAGTGTATAATTAAGCCGAAATATGATAAAAAATTTCCTCATGTTGTAACGCGTTTTTCTCGTAAACGCGAGGTATTTCGGATCTGGAACCTTTTCCAACGGCTTCAGCGGATCAAATTACACCAGAAAAGTGTATAATTCAGCCGAAATATTACAAAAAATTTTCTCATGTTATATCGTGTTTTTCTCATGAACGCAAGATATTTTGGATCTGAAACCGTTTCCAACGGATGCGGCGGAACATTCTATCCCAGAAAAGTGTATAATTGAGCCGAAATATGATAAAAAATTTCCTCATGTTATAACGCGTTTTTCTCGTAAACGCCAGGTATTTCGGATCTGAAACCTTTTCCAACGGCTTCAGCGGATCAAATTACACTAGAAAAGTGTATAATTGAGCCGGAATATGAAAAAAAATTCCCTCATGTTATAACGCGTTTTTCTCGTAAACGCGAGGTATTCCGGAACTGGAACCTTTTCCAACGGCTTCAGCGAATCAAATTACACCAGAAAAGTGTATAATTCAGCCGAAATATGATGAAAATTTCCTCATGTTATGACGCGTTTTTCTCGTAAACGCGAGGTATTTCGGATCTGAAACCTTTTTCAACGGATTCAGCAAAACATTCTACCCCAAAAAAGTGTATAATTGAGCCGGAATATAACAAAAAATTTTCTCATGTTATAACGCGTTTTTTCCGTGAACGCGCGGTATTTCGAATCTGAAACCTTTTCCAACGGATTCAGCAAAACATTCTACCCCAGAAAAGTGTATAATTAAGCCGAAATATGATAAAAAATTTCCTCATGTTATAACGCGTTTTTCTCGTAAACGCGAGGTATTTCGGATCTGGAACCTTCTCCAACGGCTTCAGCGGATCAAATTACACCAGAAAAGTGTATAATTCAGCCGAAATATTACAAAAAATTTTCTCATGTTATATCGTGTTTTTCTCATGAACGCAAGATATTTTGGATCTGAAACCTTTTCCAACGGATTCAGCGGAACATCCTACCCCAGAAAAGTGTATACTCAAGCCGAAATATGATAGAAAATTTTCTCATAATCTGAAGCGTTTTTCTCGTAAACGCGAGGTATTTCGGATCTGGAACCTTTTCCAATGGATTCAGTGGATCAAATTACCCCAGAAACGTGTACATTTGAGCTGGAATATTACAAAAAATTTTCTCATGTTGAAACGCGTTTTTCGCGTAAATGCGAGGTATTTCGGATCTGAAACCGTTTCCAACGGATGCGGCGGATCATTCTACCCCAGAAAAGTGTATAATTGAGCCGAAATATGATAAGAAATTTCATCATGTTATAACGCGTTTTTCTCGTAAACGCGAGGTATTTCGGATCTGGAACCTTTTCCAAGGGATTCAGCGGAACATTCTACCCCAGAAAAGTGTATACTCAAGCCGAAATATGATAGAAAATTTTCTCATAATCTAACGCGTTTTTCTCGTAAACGCGAGGTATTTCGGATCTGGAACCTTTTCCAATGGATTCAGTGGATCAAATTACCCCAGAAAAGTGTATATTTGAGCTGGAATATTACAAAAAATTTCCTCATGTTAAAACGCGTTTTTTCTGTGAACGCGCGGTATTTCGAATCTGAAACCTCTTCCAACGGATTCAGCAAATCAAATTACCCTAGAAAAGTGTATAATTAAGCCGAAATATTACAAAAAATTTCCTCATGTTATATCGCGTTTTTCTCATGAACGCGAGATATTTTGGATCTATAACCTTTTCCAACGGATCCAGCGGAATATTCTCCCCCAGAAAAGTGTATACTCAAGCCGAAATATGATAGAAAATTGTACCATAATCTGACGCGTTTTTCTCGTAAACGCGAGGTATTTCGGATCTGGAACCTTTTCCAATGGATTCAGCAGATCAAATTACCCCAGAAAAGTGTATATTTCAGCCGGAATATTGCAAAAAATTTCCTCACGTTAAAACGATTTTTTCGCGTAAACGCAGAGTATTTTATATCTGAAACCGTTTTCAACGGATGCGGCGGAATCTTCTACCCCAGAAAAGTGTATAATTAAGCCGAAATATGATAAAAAATTTCTTCATGTTGTAACGCGTTTTTCTCGTAAACGCGAGGTATTTCGGATCTGGAACCTTTTCCAACGGATTCAGCGAAACATTCTACCCCAGAAAAGTGTATAATTTAGCCAGAATATTACAAAAAATTTCCTCATGTTATATCGCGTTTTTCTCATGAACGCGAGATATTTTGGATCTGAAACCTTTTCCAACGGATTCAGCGGAACATTCTACCCCAGAAAAGGGTATACTCAAGCTGAAATATGATAGAAAATTTTGTCATAATCTAACGCGTTTCTCTCGTAAACGCGAGGTATTTCGAATCTTGAACCTTTTACAATGGATTCAGTGGATCGAATTACCCCAGAAAAGTGTATATTTGAGCCGGAATATTACAAAAAATTTCCTCATGTTGAAACGCGTTTTTCGCGTAAATGCGAGGTATTTTGGATCTGAAACCGTTTCCAACGGATGCGGCGGATCATTCTACCCCAGAAAAGTGTATATTTGAGCCGAAATATGATAAAAAATTTCATCATGTTATAACGCGTTTTTCTCGTAAACGCGAAGTATTTCGGATCTGGAACCTTTTCCAACGGCTTCAGCGGATCAAATTACACCAGAAAAGTGTATAATTGAGCCGAAATATGATGAAAAATTTCCTTATGTTATGACACGTTTTTCTTGTAAACGCGAGGTATTTCGGATCTGGAACCTTTTCCAACGGATTCAGCGGAACATTCTACCCCAGAAAAGTGTATACTCAAGCCGAAATATGATAGAAAATTTTCTCATAATCTAACGCGTTTTCCACGTAAACGCGAGGTTTTTCGGATCTGGAACCTTTTCCAATGGATTCAGTGGATCAAATTACCCCAGAAAAGTGTATATTTGAGCCGGAATATTACAAAAAATTTCCTCATGTTAAAACGCGTTTTTTGCGTAAACGCAAGCTATTTCGGATCTGAAACCGTTTTCAACGGATGCGGCGGAACATTCTACCCCAGAAAAGTGTATAATTGAGCCGAAATATGATAAGAAATTTCATCATGTTATAACGCGTTTTTCTCGTAAACGCGAGGTATTTCGGATCTGGAACCTTTTCCAACGGATTCAGCGGAACATTCTACCCCAGAAAAGTGTATACTCAAGCCGAAATATGATAGAAAATTTTCTCATAATCTAACGCGTTTTTCTCGTAAACGCGAGGTATTTCGGATCTGGAACCTTTTCCAATGGATTCAGTGGATCAAATTACCCCAGAAAAGTGTATATTTGAGCTGGAATATTACAAAAAATTTCCTCATGTTAAAACGCGTTTTTTCTGTGAACGCGCGGTATTTCGAATCTGAAACCTTTTCCAACGGATTCAGCAAATCAAATTACCCTAGAAAAGTGTATAATTAAGCCGAAATATTACAAAAAATTTCCTCATGTTATATCGCGTTTTTCTCATGAACGCGAGATATTTTGGATCTATAACCTTTTCCAACGGATCCAGCAGAATATTCTTCCCCAGAAAAGTGTATACTCAAGCCGAAATATGATAGAAAATTGTACCATAATCTAACGCGTTTTTCTCGTAAACGCGAGGTATTTCGGATCTGGAACCTTTTCCAATGGATTCAGCAGATCAAATTACCCCAGAAAAGTGTATATTTCAGCCGGAATATTGCAAAAAATTTCCTCACGTTAAAACGATTTTTTCGCGTAAACGCAGAGTATTTTATATCTGAAACCGTTTTCAACGGATGCGGCGGAATCTTCTACCCCAGAAAAGTGTATAATTAAGCCGAAATATGATAAAAAATTTCCTCATGTTGTAACGCGTTTTTCTCGTAAACGCGAGGTATTTCGGATCTGGAACCTTTTCCAACGGATTCAGCGAAACATTCTACCCCAGAAAAGTGTATAATTTAGCCAGAATATTACAAAAAATTTCCTCATGTTATATCGCGTTTTTCTCATGAACGCGAGATATTTTGGATCTGAAACCTTTTCCAACGGATTCAGCGGAACATTCTACCCCAGAAAAGGGTATACTCAAGCTGAAATATGATAGAAAATTTTGTCATAATCTAACGCGTTTTTCTCGTAAACGCGAGGTATTTCGAATCTGGAACCTTTTACAATGGATTCAGTGGATCAAATTACCCCAGAAAAGTGTATATTTGAGCCGGAATATTACAAAAAATTTCCTCATGTTGAAACGCGTTTTTCGCGTAAATGCGAGGTATTTTGGATCTGAAACCGTTTCCAACGGATGCGGCGGATCATTCTACCCCAGAAAAGTGTATAATTGAGCCGAAATATGATAAAAAATTTCATCATGTTATAACGCGTTTTTCTCGTAAACGCGAAGTATTTCGGATCTGGAACCTTTTCCAACGGCTTTAGCGGATCAAATTACACCAGAAAAGTGTATAATTGAGCCGAAATATGATGAAAAATTTCCTTATGTTATGACACGTTTTTCTTGTAAACGCGAGGTATTTCGGATCTGGAACCTTTTCCAACGGATTCAGCGGATTAAATTACACCAGAAAAGTGTATAATTCAGCCGAAATATTACAAAAAATTTTCTCATGTTATATCGTGTTTTTCTCATGAACGCAAGATATTTTGGATCTGAAACCGTTTCCAACGGATGCGGCGGAACATTCTATCCCAGAAAAGTGTATAATTGAGCCGAAATATGATAAAAAATTTCCTCATGTTATAACGCGTTTTTCTCGTAAACGCCAGGTATTTCGGATCTGAAACCTTTTCCAACGGCTTCAGCGGATCAAATTACACTAGAAAAGTGTATAATTGAGCCGGAATATGAAAAAAAATTCCCTCATGTTATAACGCGTTTTTCTCGTAAACGCGAGGTATTCCGGAACTGGAACCTTTTCCAACGGCTTCAGCGGATCAAATTACACCAGAAAAGTGTATAATTCAGCCGAAATATGATGAAAATTTCCTCATGTTATGACGCGTTTTTCTCGTAAACGCGAGGTATTTCGGATCTGAAACCTTTTTCAACGGATTCAGCAAAACATTCTACCCCAGAAAAGTGTATAATTGAGCCGGAATATAACAAAAAATTTTCTCATGTTATAACGCGTTTTTTCCGTGAACGCGCGGTATTTCGAATCTGAAACCTTTTCCAACGGATTCAGCAAAACATTCTACCCCAGAAAAGTGTATAATTAAGCCGAAATATGATAAAAAATTTCCTCATGTTATAACGCGTTTTTCTCGTAAACGCGAGGTATTTCGGATCTGGAACCTTTTTCAACGGCTTCAGCGGATCAAATTACACCAGAAAAGTGTATAATTCAGCCGAAATATTACAAAAAATTTTCTCATGTTATATCGTGTTTTTCTCATGAACGCAAGATATTTTGGATCTGAAACCTTTTCCAACCGATTCAGCGGAACATCCTACCCCAGAAAAGTGTATACTCAAGCCGAAATATGATAGAAAATTTTCTCATAATCTAACGCGTTTTTCTCGTAAACGCGAGGTATTTCGGATCTGGAACCTTTTCCAATGGATTCAGTGGATCAAATTACCCCAGAAAAGTGTACATTTAAGCTGGAATATTACAAAAAATTTCCTCATGTTGAAACGCGTTTTTCGCGTAAATGCGAGGTATTTTGGATCTGAAACCGTTTCCAACGGATGCGGCGGATCATTCTACCCCAGAAAAGTGTATAATTGAGCCGAAATATGATAAGAAATTTCATCATGTTATACCGCGTTTTTCTCGAAAACGCGAGGTATTTCGGATCTGGAACCTTTTCCAACGGATTCAGCGGAACATTCTACCCCAGAAAAGTGTATACTCAAGCCGAAATATGATAGAAAATTTTCTCATAATCTAACGCGTTTTTCTCGTAAACGCGAGGTATTTCGGATCTGGAACCTTTTCCAATGGATTCAGTGGATCAAAATACCCCAGAAAAGTGTATATTTGAGCTGGAATATTACAAAAAATTTCCTCATGTTAAAACGCGTTTTTTCTGTGAACGCGCGGTATTTCGAATCTGAAACCTTTTCCAACGGATTCAGCAAATCAAATTACCCTAGAAAAGTGTATAATAAGGCCGAAATATTACAAAAAATTTCCTCATGTTATATCGCGTTTTTCTCATGAACGCGAGATATTTTGGATCTATAACCTTTTCCAACGGATCCAGCGGAATATTCTCCCCCAGAAAATTGTATACTCAAGCCGAAATATGATAGAAAATTGTACCATAATCTAAAGCGTTTTTCTCGTAAACGCGAGGTATTTCGGATCTGGAACCTTTTCCAATGGATTCAGCAGATCAAATTACCCCAGGAAAGTGTATATTTCAGCCGGAATATTGCAAAAAATTTCCTCACGTTAAAACGATTTTTTCGCGTAAACGCAGAGTATTTATATCTGAAACCGTTTTCAACGGATGCGGCGGAATCTTCTACCCCAGAAAAGTGTATAATTAAGCCGAAATATGATAAAAAATTTCCTCATGTTGTAACGCGTTTTTCTCGTAAACGCGAGGTATTTCGGATCTGGAACCTTTTCCAACGGCTTCAGCGGATCAAATTACACCAGAAAAGTGTATAATTCAGCCGAAATATTACAAAAAATTTTCTCATGTTATATCGTGTTTTTCTCATGAACGCAAGATATTTTGGATCTGAAACCGTTTCCAACGGATGCGGCGGAACATTCTATCCCAGAAAAGTGTATAATTGAGCCGAAATATGATAAAAAATTTCCTCATGTTATAACGCGTTTTTCTCGTAAACGCCAGGTATTTCGGATCTGAAACCTTTTCCAACGGCTTCAGCGGATCAAATTACACTAGAAAAGTGTATAATTGAGCCGGAATATGAAAAAAAATTCCCTCATGTTATAACGCGTTTTTCTCGTAAACGCGAGGTATTCCGGAACTGGAACCTTTTCCAACGGCTTCAGCGAATCAAATTACACCAGAAAAGTGTATAATTCAGCCGAAATATGATGAAAATTTCCTCATGTTATGACGCGTTTTTCTCGTAAACGCGAGGTATTTCGGATCTGAAACCTTTTTCAACGGATTCAGCAAAACATTCTACCCCAAAAAAGTGTATAATTGAGCCGGAATATAACAAAAAATTTTCTCATGTTATAACGCGTTTTTTCCGTGAACGCGCGGTATTTCGAATCTGAAACCTTTTCCAACGGATTCAGCAAAACATTCTACCCCAGAAAAGTGTATAATTAAGCCGAAATATGATAAAAAATTTCCTCATGTTATAACGCGTTTTTCTCGTAAACGCGAGGTATTTCGGATCTGGAACCTTCTCCAACGGCTTCAGCGGATCAAATTACACCAGAAAAGTGTATAATTCAGCCGAAATATTACAAAAAATTTTCTCATGTTATATCGTGTTTTTCTCATGAACGCAAGATATTTTGGATCTGAAACCTTTTCCAACGGATTCAGCGGAACATCCTACCCCAGAAAAGTGTATACTCAAGCCGAAATATGATAGAAAATTTTCTCATAATCTGAAGCGTTTTTCTCGTAAACGCGAGGTATTTCGGATCTGGAACCTTTTCCAATGGATTCAGTGGATCAAATTACCCCAGAAACGTGTACATTTGAGCTGGAATATTACAAAAAATTTTCTCATGTTGAAACGCGTTTTTCGCGTAAATGCGAGGTATTTCGGATCTGAAACCGTTTCCAACGGATGCGGCGGATCATTCTACCCCAGAAAAGTGTATAATTGAGCCGAAATATGATAAGAAATTTCATCATGTTATAACGCGTTTTTCTCGTAAACGCGAGGTATTTCGGATCTGGAACCTTTTCCAAGGGATTCAGCGGAACATTCTACCCCAGAAAAGTGTATACTCAAGCCGAAATATGATAGAAAATTTTCTCATAATCTAACGCGTTTTTCTCGTAAACGCGAGGTATTTCGGATCTGGAACCTTTTCCAATGGATTCAGTGGATCAAATTACCCCAGAAAAGTGTATATTTGAGCTGGAATATTACAAAAAATTTCCTCATGTTAAAACGCGTTTTTTCTGTGAACGCGCGGTATTTCGAATCTGAAACCTCTTCCAACGGATTCAGCAAATCAAATTACCCTAGAAAAGTGTATAATTAAGCCGAAATATTACAAAAAATTTCCTCATGTTATATCGCGTTTTTCTCATGAACGCGAGATATTTTGGATCTATAACCTTTTCCAACGGATCCAGCGGAATATTCTCCCCCAGAAAAGTGTATACTCAAGCCGAAATATGATAGAAAATTGTACCATAATCTGACGCGTTTTTCTCGTAAACGCGAGGTATTTCGGATCTGGAACCTTTTCCAATGGATTCAGCAGATCAAATTACCCCAGAAAAGTGTATATTTCAGCCGGAATATTGCAAAAAATTTCCTCACGTTAAAACGATTTTTTCGCGTAAACGCAGAGTATTTTATATCTGAAACCGTTTTCAACGGATGCGGCGGAATCTTCTACCCCAGAAAAGTGTATAATTAAGCCGAAATATGATAAAAAATTTCTTCATGTTGTAACGCGTTTTTCTCGTAAACGCGAGGTATTTCGGATCTGGAACCTTTTCCAACGGATTCAGCGAAACATTCTACCCCAGAAAAGTGTATAATTTAGCCAGAATATTACAAAAAATTTCCTCATGTTATATCGCGTTTTTCTCATGAACGCGAGATATTTTGGATCTGAAACCTTTTCCAACGGATTCAGCGGAACATTCTACCCCAGAAAAGGGTATACTCAAGCTGAAATATGATAGAAAATTTTGTCATAATCTAACGCGTTTCTCTCGTAAACGCGAGGTATTTCGAATCTTGAACCTTTTACAATGGATTCAGTGGATCGAATTACCCCAGAAAAGTGTATATTTGAGCCGGAATATTACAAAAAATTTCCTCATGTTGAAACGCGTTTTTCGCGTAAATGCGAGGTATTTTGGATCTGAAACCGTTTCCAACGGATGCGGCGGATCATTCTACCCCAGAAAAGTGTATATTTGAGCCGAAATATGATAAAAAATTTCATCATGTTATAACGCGTTTTTCTCGTAAACGCGAAGTATTTCGGATCTGGAACCTTTTCCAACGGCTTCAGCGGATCAAATTACACCAGAAAAGTGTATAATTGAGCCGAAATATGATGAAAAATTTCCTTATGTTATGACACGTTTTTCTTGTAAACGCGAGGTATTTCGGATCTGGAACCTTTTCCAACGGATTCAGCGGAACATTCTACCCCAGAAAAGTGTATACTCAAGCCGAAATATGATAGAAAATTTTCTCATAATCTAACGCGTTTTCCACGTAAACGCGAGGTTTTTCGGATCTGGAACCTTTTCCAATGGATTCAGTGGATCAAATTACCCCAGAAAAGTGTATATTTGAGCCGGAATATTACAAAAAATTTCCTCATGTTAAAACGCGTTTTTTGCGTAAACGCAAGCTATTTCGGATCTGAAACCGTTTTCAACGGATGCGGCGGAACATTCTACCCCAGAAAAGTGTATAATTGAGCCGAAATATGATAAGAAATTTCATCATGTTATAACGCGTTTTTCTCGTAAACGCGAGGTATTTCGGATCTGGAACCTTTTCCAACGGATTCAGCGGAACATTCTACCCCAGAAAAGTGTATACTCAAGCCGAAATATGATAGAAAATTTTCTCATAATCTAACGCGTTTTTCTCGTAAACGCGAGGTATTTCGGATCTGGAACCTTTTCCAATGGATTCAGTGGATCAAATTACCCCAGAAAAGTGTATATTTGAGCTGGAATATTACAAAAAATTTCCTCATGTTAAAACGCGTTTTTTCTGTGAACGCGCGGTATTTCGAATCTGAAACCTTTTCCAACGGATTCAGCAAATCAAATTACCCTAGAAAAGTGTATAATTAAGCCGAAATATTACAAAAAATTTCCTCATGTTATATCGCGTTTTTCTCATGAACGCGAGATATTTTGGATCTATAACCTTTTCCAACGGATCCAGCAGAATATTCTTCCCCAGAAAAGTGTATACTCAAGCCGAAATATGATAGAAAATTGTACCATAATCTAACGCGTTTTTCTCGTAAACGCGAGGTATTTCGGATCTGGAACCTTTTCCAATGGATTCAGCAGATCAAATTACCCCAGAAAAGTGTATATTTCAGCCGGAATATTGCAAAAAATTTCCTCACGTTAAAACGATTTTTTCGCGTAAACGCAGAGTATTTTATATCTGAAACCGTTTTCAACGGATGCGGCGGAATCTTCTACCCCAGAAAAGTGTATAATTAAGCCGAAATATGATAAAAAATTTCCTCATGTTGTAACGCGTTTTTCTCGTAAACGCGAGGTATTTCGGATCTGGAACCTTTTCCAACGGATTCAGCGAAACATTCTACCCCAGAAAAGTGTATAATTTAGCCAGAATATTACAAAAAATTTCCTCATGTTATATCGCGTTTTTCTCATGAACGCGAGATATTTTGGATCTGAAACCTTTTCCAACGGATTCAGCGGAACATTCTACCCCAGAAAAGGGTATACTCAAGCTGAAATATGATAGAAAATTTTGTCATAATCTAACGCGTTTCTCTCGTAAACGCGAGGTATTTCGAATCTGGAACCTTTTACAATGGATTCAGTGGATCAAATTACCCCAGAAAAGTGTATATTTGAGCCGGAATATTACAAAAAATTTCCTCATGTTGAAACGCGTTTTTCGCGTAAATGCGAGGTATTTTGGATCTGAAACCGTTTCCAACGGATGCGGCGGATCATTCTACCCCAGAAAAGTGTATAATTGAGCCGAAATATGATAAAAAATTTCATCATGTTATAACGCGTTTTTCTCGTAAACGCGAAGTATTTCGGATCTGGAACCTTTTCCAACGGCTTCAGCGGATCAAATTACACCAGAAAAGTGTATAATTGAGCCGAAATATGATGAGAAATTTCCTTATGTTATGACACGTTTTTCTTGTAAACGCGAGGTATTTCGGATCTGGAACCTTTTCCAACGGATTCAGCGGAACATTCTACCCCAGAAAAGTGTATACTCAAGCCGAAATATGATAGAAAATTTTCTCATAATCTAACGCGTTTTCCACGTAAACGCGAGGTTTTTCGGATCTGGAACCTTTTCCAATGGATTCAGTGGATCAAATTACCCCAGAAAAGTGTATATTTGAGCCGGAATATTACAAAAAATTTCCTCATGTTAAAACGCGTTTTTTGCGTAAACGCAAGCTATTTCGGATCTGAAACCGTTTTCAACGGATGCGGCGGAACATTCTACCCCAGAAAAGTGTATAATTCAGCCGAAATATGATAAAAAATTTCCTCATGTTATAACGCGTTTTTCTCGTAAACGCGAGGTATTTCGGATCTGGAACCTTTTCCAACGGCTTCAGCGGATCAAATTACACCAGAAAAGTGTATAATTCAGCCGAAATATTACAAAAAATTTTCTCATGTTATATCGTGTTTTTCTCATGAACGCAAGATATTTTGGATCTGAAACCGTTTCCAACGGATGCGGCGGAACATTCTATCCCAGAAAAGTGTATAATTGAGCCGAAATATGATAAAAAATTTCCTCATGTTATAACGCGTTTTTCTCGTAAACGCCAGGTATTTCGGATCTGAAACCTTTTCCAACGGCTTCAGCGGATCAAATTACACTAGAAAAGTGTATAATTGAGCCGGAATATGAAAAAAAATTCCCTCATGTTATAACGCGTTTTTCTCGTAAACGCGAGGTATTCCGGAACTGGAACCTTTTCCAACGGCTTCAGCGGATCAAATTACACCAGAAAAGTGTATAATTCAGCCGAAATATGATGAAAATTTCCTCATGTTATGACGCGTTTTTCTCGTAAACGCGAGGTATTTCGGATCTGAAACCTTTTTCAACGGATTCAGCAAAACATTCTACCCCAGAAAAGTGTATAATTGAGCCGGAATATAACAAAAAATTTTCTCATGTCATAACGCGTTTTTTCCGTGAACGCGCGGTATTTCGAATCTGAATTCTTTTCCAACGGATTTAGCAAAACATTCTACCCCAGAAAAGTGTATAATTAAGCCGAAATATGATGAAAAATTTCCGCATGTTATAACGCGTTTTTCTCGTAAACGCGAGGTATTTCGGATCTGGAACCTTTTCCAACGGCTTCAGCGGATCAAATTACACCAGAAAAGTGTATAATTCAGCCGGAATATTACAAAAAATTTTCTCATGTTATATCGTGTTTTTCTCATGAACGCAAGATATTTTGGATCTGAAACCTTTTCCAACGGATTCAGCGGAACATCCTACCCTAGAAAAGTGTATACTCAAGCCGAAATATGATAGAAAATTTTCTCATAATCTAACGCGTTTTTCTCGTAAACGCGAGGTATTTCGGATCTGGAACCTTTTCCAATGGATTCAGTGGATCAAATTACCCCAGAAAAGTGTACATTTGAGCTGGAATATTACAAAAAATTTCCTCATGTTGAAACGCGTTTTTCGCGTAAATGCGAGGTATTTTGGATCTGAAACCGTTTCCAACGGATGCGGCGGATCATTCTACCCCAGTAAAGTGTATAATCGAGCCGAAATATGATAAAAAATTTCATCATGTTATAACGCGTTTTTCTCGTAGACGCGAGGTATTTCGGATCTGGAACCTTTTCCAACGGATTCAGCGGAACATTCTACCCCAGAAAAGTGTATACTCAAGCCGAAATATGATAGAAAATTTTCTCATAATCTAACATGTTTTTCTCGTAAACGCGAGGTATTTCGGATCTGGAACCTTTTCCAATGGATTCAGTGGATCAAATTACCCCAGAAAAGTGTATATTTGAGCCGGAATATTACAAAAAATTTCCTCATGTTAAAACGCCTTTTTTCTGTGAACGCGCGGTATTTCGAATCTGAAACCTTTTCCAACGGATTCAGCAAATCAAATTACCCTAGAAAAGTGTATAATTAAGCCGAAATATTACAAAAAATTTCCTCATGTTATATCGCGTTTTTCTCATGAACGCGAGATATTTTGGATCTATAACCTTTTTCAACGGATCCAGCGGAATATTCTCCCCCAGAAAAGTGTATACTCAAGCCAAAATATGATAGAAAATTGTACCATAATCTAACGCGTTTTTCTCGTAAACGCGAGGTATTTCGGATCTGGAACCTTTTCCAATGGATTCAGCAGATCAAATTACCCCAGGAAAGTGTATATTTCAGCCGGAATATTGCAAAAAATTTCCTCACGTTAAAACGATTTTTTCGCGTAAACGCGAAGTATTCCATATCTGAAACCGTTTTCAACGGATGCGGCGGAATCTTCTACCCCAGAAAAGTGTATAATTAAGCCGAAATATGATAAAAAATTTCCTCATGTTGTAACGCGTTTTTCTCGTAAACGCGAGGTATTTTGGATCTGGAACCTTTTCCAACGGATTCAGCGGAACATTCTACCCCAGAAAAGTGTATAATTTAGCCAGTATATTACAAAAAATTTCCTCATGTTATATCGCGTTTTTCTCATGAACGCGAGATATTTTGGATCTGAAACCTTTTCCAACGGATTCAGCGGAACATTCTACCCCAGAAAAGGGTATACTCAAGCTGAAATATGATAGAAAATTTTCTCATAATCTAACGCGTTTTTCTCGTAAACGCGAGGTATTTCGAATCTGGAACCTTTTACAATGGATTCAGTGGATCGAATTACCCCAGAAAAGTGTATATTTGAGCCGGAATATTACAAAAAATTTCCTCATGTTGAAACGCGTTTTTCGCGTAAATGCGAGGTATTTTGGATCTAAAACCGTTTTCAACGGATGCGGCGGATCATTCTACCCCAGAAAAGTGTATAATTGAGCCAAAATATGATGAAAAATTTCCTTATGTTATGACACGTTTTTCTTGTAAACGCGAGGTATTTCGGATCTGGAACCTTTTCCAACGGATTCAGCGGAACATTCTACCCCAGAAAAGTGTATACTCAAGCCGAAATATGATAGAAAATTTTCTCATAATCTAACGCGTTTTTCCCGTAAACGCGAGGTATTTCGGATCTGGAACCTTTTCCAATGGATTCAGTGGATCAAATTACCCCAGAAAAGTGTATATTTGCGCCGGAATATTACAAAAAATTTCCTTATGTTAAAACGCGTTTTTCGCGTAAACGCAAAGTATTCTATATCTTAAACCGTTTTCAACGGATGCGGCGGAATCTTCTACCCCAGAAAAGTGTATAATTAAGGGGACATTAAAGTCGCACTGAGCACCTCGAAAACGCGGGGACTGAAAACTCCTAGACCACTTGACGGATCTTGATAAAAATTTGAGGATTATTGCAAAAAGTTGGCAGAAAGTGGAGCGATCTTTTATTTTGTCGAAATATTGGAAAATTTTTTACAGATCGGTTATCACCTTTGAAAATCGTAGAATTATTTATAGTAAAACTTCATGTATTACACTGTCCGGTATGATGCCACTCGGCGCTGGAAAAACACACATTTCAAGCTCGGTCTGATAGTATTTGATGAAGAATTGACCGAACAGGATCTAATCTGCCTTTCGTTCACGTAGAAGACCGACATCTCACTTATGCGACATTTTATACCGACATTATAGAACGGATCAGATGCTCAGCGTGACGGCGCTGGTAATATTTTCTGGCACTGTCTGGCATTGCTGGTGCTGCCACGAACGAGTGACATAGCAACGATGTGAATTCTGAAAAATAATCGATACAGGATCCCGGTATAGTCACGGCATCGCTCGTCTGACAGCTAACCTAAGATACAAAAACAAGGGATTGATGAAATTCTAATTCAGAGTCGAGTTTACGGATGAAATACTGCTCGTTTATTTATTCTGGACATTTTTCCAAATTTCCTCGATTTTCTTAGAAGAATTAGACCAGAGATAAATAAATAGAATAATCGATACAGGATCCCGGTATAGTCACGGCATCGCTCGTCTGACAGCTAACCTAAGATACAAAAACAAGGGATTGATGAAATTCTAATTCAGAGTCGAGATTACGGATGAAATACTGCTCGTTTATTTATTCTGGACATTTTTCCAAATTTCCTCGATTTTCTTAGAAGAATTAGACCAGAGATAAATAAATAGAATAATCGATACAGGATCCCGGTATAGTCACGGCATCGCTCGTCTGACAGCTAACCTAAGATACAAAAACAAGGGATTGATGAAATTCTAATTCAGAGTCGAGATTACGGATGAAATACTGCTCGTTTATTTATTCTGGACATTTTTCCAAATTTCCTCGATTTTCTTAGAAGAATTAGACCAGAGATGAATAAATAGAATAATCGATACAGGATCCCGGTATAGTCACGGCATCGCTCGTCTGACAGCTAACCTAAGATACAAAAACAAGGGATTGATGAAATTCTAATTCAGAGTCGAGTTTACGGATGAAATACTGCTCGTTTATTTATTCTGGACATTTTTCCAAATTTCCTCGATTTTCTTAGAAGAATTAGACCAGAGATAAATAAATAGAATAATCGATACAGGATCCCGGTATAGTCACGGCATCGCTCGTCTGACAGCTAACCTAAGATACAAAAACAAGGGATTGATGAAATTCTAATTCAGAGTCGAGATTACGGATGAAATACTGCTCGTTTATTTATTCTGGACATTTTTCCAAATTTCCTCGATTTTCTTAGAAGAATTAGACCAGAGATGAATAAATAGAATAATCGATACAGGATCCCGGTATAGTCACGGCATCGCTCGTCTGACAGCTAACCTAAGATACAAAAACAAGGGATTGATGAAATTCTAATTCAGAGTCGAGTTTACGGATGAAATACTGCTCGTTTATTTATTCTGGACATTTTTCCAAATTTCCTCGATTTTCTTAGAAGAATTAGACCAGAGATAAATAAATAGAATAATCGATACAGGATCCCGGTATAGTCACGGCATCGCTCGTCTGACAGCTAACCTAAGATACAAAAACAAGGGATTGATGAAATTCTAATTCAGAGTCGAGTTTACGGATGAAATACTGCTCGTTTATTTATTCTGGACATTTTTCCAAATTTCCTCGATTTTCTTAGAAGAATTAGACCAGAGATAAATAAATAGAATAATCGATACAGGATCCCGGTATAGTCACGGCATCGCTCGTCTGACAGCTAACCTAAGATACAAAAACAAGGGATTGATGAAATTCTAATTCAGAGTCGAGTTTACGGATGAAATACTGCTCGCTTATTTATTCTGGACATTTTTATAAATTTCCTCGACTTTTTCAAAATGATTAGGAACAAACTTTATTTCAAAATTTCAATGCAGAATCCATACACGGGCGGATCCAAGGGGGCTGCATTCTATGCGACAGCTCCCCCCCTCCCCGGCGCCAACGGCTTAAGAATTTAACGAAATCTTACTTCTGCACTATGATTATTGATCAAATTATCATACTGCTAATTTCGGAGCGTAAATGGTTGAAATAATAATAACGAATACTTTTTCTCCCTTTCTCTTCATTACATGCTTACTACGTATGCGAATTACCCGGTGTATTACTTCAGCTAGGAATTCATACTGCATGAACACCTATCGACGTTACTCGCCCAAGTCCCGATGATAAAGCATATGGGCACATCGAACTTCGCAGAACCAAATGTTATGAAAATATGATATCAATTTCTGAATAGTTCAGAAATTTTCACGAAAAGTTACCAATGTTATTATATTGCAATCGACATTTATTAGAACACATGGATCTGAAATATCGCAATCTTCCCGAAATATCACGTGCGGATAACTGGAAACTGGAAGTCTCTACGACCAATGGTTGCTGAGATATTAATTAGCGCAAAAAACGTAAAAGCGCTTGATTTAGCACGGGCGCGGATAAACAAAAGGCTGTAACTCGGGAGCCAATTAAAATTTTCAAGGTTTTTTTTGTTTTGTCAGTGACTTATAAATATGCCAGGAAAAAATCGGCAAAATTTTTTCGAATTTCAAATTTGAAAAAAGTGAGAATCACTTTTTGTCAATTAAAACAGAGAAAAAATTGGAAAGAAATAAAATTTACAGTTGGATAATAATTTTCAACTACTTATACAAACGATGGAATACAATAATAGTGAAAAAAAAAAATTTCTTCGAAAAAAAAATGGGATTTGAAAAGTTCTCAATTTTTTAAACAATTAATCAAAAAAAAATTTTCAATGTTTGATATCACAAAAATTCATCTCGTGAAATTCCGAATCGATTGGTATACACGACATTTGGTCGAATTTTCGTTTTTTTTCCTTCATAAATTTTGAGCACTGGAACTTATAAAAATTTTACTCGTGGGACTTAGAAAAAATTCGACTTCTGGAAGTCAAAAATTTATCAAGTGCTCAAAATTTATGGAGGAAAAAAAAAAATTCGACCAAATGTCGTATATACCAAACGATTCAGAATTTGACGAAATGAATTTTTGTGCTATCAAAAATTGAACGATTTTTTTTTGTTAATTTAAAAAATTGGAAAATTTTCAAATCCCTTTTATTTTATAGATGAATTTTTGTGTTTAGCTATTATTGTATTCCATCGTTTGTATAAGTAGCATAAAAAAATTATCTATCTGTGAATTTCATTTTTTACAGTTTTTTTGTATTTTTTAATTAAATAAAAATTGATTTTCACTTTTTTCAAATTTAAAATTCGAAATTTTTTTTTTCAAAGTTGCTGATCTTTTTCCTGGCAGATTTATAAATCACTGACCAAACAAAAAACAAAAACGTTGAAAATTTTAATTGGCTCCCGAGTTACAGCCTGTTGTTTATCCGCGCGCGGGCGAAATCGAGCGCTTTTACGTTTTTTGCGCTTAAATAATTAATATCTCAGCAACTATTGGTCGTAGAGACTTTAGGTTCGGCTCATTTTTTTGGTTATTAAATCCCAAACGAAGTTCAATGAAGTTGATTCGATAACTTTTCAATAGTTTTCGAGATATTCAATTAAACAACTATTTTTTTTAAACAAAAATTAAAAGCGTAGCTCGAAACCAAATCAACTTTTCTTATCACCCTTTTGCTGCTCAGAAAACTGTTATTTGAAGTCAAAATTGATTGACCCCCCGAGATAGTGAAAACTTGACCCATACCATTCAATATTCCCCATCGACTGGATCATTAACAATATGTTCAATTGTTGAAAAATCAATGAAACATTTTTTGTCTCGATGGAATTTTATTCTTCTGAGTGTCTAGATAATACCATAATTTTTGAAAATTTTTAAAGTAATATTTAAGTGTACAAAAAAAAAAACTGCTGCGCTCACCGCGCGGAGCTCTACTTTCAGCATTAAATTACAGGTATAAATAATTGAGACAGAGTTCCGGGAGTCCAGACTTTATTATTGCAAATTTCTTTTTCTTCAAGAAACTTTTTTCAAATTCACGCTATCGCTTTTAGTTTTTGAGCTATCAGCAAAAAACTAGACCGCATCTTTCCCAAATCTTAATTTGTTCATAACGTTTGCAATTGTTATGGGCGCTTATGAAACCTTTACACATTCTTCTAGACGTCATCTCGGATCAAATTATCCCTCGTGCATATTTCAATTCGCTCCAAATCGAATTTTCACGTTATTGTAGATGTCCAGCCTATATGTCGCTGCTACTCTCATAAGTGTAGCTACACAAAGTGGTAGGCTTTCGGAAGCTCTTCCGTGAGGTTTTCGGTAACTTGGGTATCAACACAGGCTCATACATTGTGTATAACACTGCAGTTCTATCAGTACTCAGCTTGCGGTGCCCGTAACAAGTTATAACGAAACGGCTGTTATCCACTGAAATATAAATTCTAGTGTTTCGCGAGTGCGTGTGCTTGTTCTTAGTGTTACATTTAACTAACTAATTATTAATAAACCTAGTGTTTAGCTTTAGTGTTTAATCTATCGGTTGTACGCCATCACATGGCCAACGGCCATAACAAAAGAAAAAAAGTGCCGCGAAAGGAGCGTTATCGTTCTAGGTAAGTACATTTAAACTTACATGTTGCTAATATACAAGACTTTATATCCCAATTTCCTCATTCCGAATGAATTAATTGAGGTTTTTTGGTAGAACTCTTTGCCTACGGTGCACCGCGAACGCTGAATACAATTCCAGATGCATTTGTAGCACCTTCTGTAACTTACAGAAAAATAAACGGAATTACATTTTTGTTGACCTCTGCCGCCCAACTTTCCTCACAAGCTGTTCATGCTTGTAATTTGCTGTTAAAATCTTGACGCGTAGTAAAAAATTGTTGGAGAAAGGGCATAGCCAGGTTTGCATGTGAAATGTGCCCCTGAACCGAATTGAACTTGCTATGTGTCAAATTTTAGCTTCTTATGAAAAACAAAGATCGCTCAAATTTCAATCTTCCGTCTTCACTATAACGCTGAAAACTCACAGGGACGTGATTTTTAGTTTTCATGCAATTCCTATCTCATTTTCAATGCAAAAATTATGAAAAAAAAACTACATCTTTCACATATCTGTGTGCATATTTGACATTTTTCTGATATTTTTTTGCGATAAATTCCAGCTTTGAAAAATCCCTGAAGACTTAGGCCGTAGATTATCGATGGATTTTAAAAAGTGACTAACTTCTTTTTTCTACAGTATAAAGATCTGGTCACGCTTGATTTTCTGGAATTTTTTTAGATTTTTCAGAAAGGTGCGCCATTATCATCGAAATCAAAAATTGATATTCCGATCTGTTTTTCATAGAAAATAGTGTACCTGCCAAACTAATTATTCAGGTCAGGCATTTCCGTTATCGAATGGTTTCTGGAAACAATTTAGAATACTTTCTTATCTCGAGTATTCTAGATTTTGGGGTATAAAAGCAAAATATAAAATACAAAAATACAAAAACAATTATAAACAAAAAACCGAGGCAGAACGTCCTTCTGAAGGTTTTAGTATCTCTTTAGTACATGAAAATCTACCCACAGCTAAATTGCTATCAAAAACATTATGCTCTTTGGTCGCGGAACAAAAAACAAAAATACATTGAAAAATTAGTAGACAAAAATATTTTTTCGAAAATCTTGAGTCGCATGGCGTGAAAGGTTAGAGTTTTTTGATTCTGAAGCTGTAGTCAAAAATATTTTTCTGATCCTGAATACCGACGAAACGTACAATACGAATTTCTGTAAAAAAAAGGTTAAAAAGTCGATTTTTGATTTCTATGACAATGGCACACCTACCTAAAAATTCTGAAAAAATTACAGAAAATCAAGCGTGACCAGATCTTTATACTGTAGAAAAAAGAAGTTAGTCACTTTTTAAAATTCATTGATAGTCTACGGTCTAAGTCTTCAGGGATTCTTCAAAGCTGGAGTTTATCGCAAAAAAATATGAGAAAAATTTCAAACCTGCACACAGATATGTGAAAGATGAAGATTTTTTTTTTATAATTTTTGAACTGAAAATAAGATAGGAATCGCATGAAACCTAAAAATCACGTCCATGTGAGTTTTTAGCGTAATAGTGAAGACGGAAGATTAAAATTTGAGCGATCTTTGTTTTTCATAAGAAGCAAAAATTTGACACATAGCAAGTTCAATTTGGTTCAGGGGCACATTTCACATGCAAACCCGGCTAGGCCATTTATATTCGACTTTTGACGACAAATATCCCCGTGCAAGCCGTCTACTCGAATTCTATTCGACCCTACATAATTCTACAAATCTCATGAAGTCGCGATCTGTTTCAGGACGAAAACGAAGGGCATTCACGAGAAAGATGGTCGTGCCATCACTGCAGTTGTGGATGCTTGTTCCACAGAGGTAAGTGACGACAATGTAGTACTTGTCGTAGAAAACGGTCCAACGGACCTGGAGTGTGTCAGTGACATCACTATCGAGGGTCGGCATTATGCCGAGAATGACGGTAATGTCATACTTGTCGTAGAAAACGGTCCAACGGACCTGGAGTGTGTCAGTGACATCACTATCGAGGGTCGGCGTACTGCCGAGAATGACGGTAATGTCATACTTGTCGTAGAAAACGGTCCAACGGACCTGGAGTGTGTCAGTGACATCACTATCGAGGGTCGGCGTACTGCCGAGAATGACGGTAATGTAGTACTTGTCGTAGAAAACGGTCCAACGGACCTGGAGTGTGTCAGTGACATCACTATTGAAGGTCGGCGTATTGTCGACATTAGTTTTTTTCTGCAGCAGTTGCACGAGAAATTTGACAATCACAACGTTCGGTTGAATTGTCCTTTCAGTGAACTGAAATTAGTCAAGTCGTTCGATCGAGGTTTGCGAACGCAACTGCATTTCGTCTGTCGAATGTGCAACTACAAGTTCAACATTTGGACGGATCCCGATCAATCAAATATACTTGGGATCAATCAAAGTGCTGTGTGCGGTACAATTACATCGGGAACCGGCCACAGTACATTGCAGGAACAGCTTGCTGCCATGGCAATCCCTTGTATGACAGCTCCAACGTACCTGAAATATCGGGAGAAACTTTTCGATAATTTCCATGACGTTGCCGAAGCCGAAAGGCTAAAGGCTGCAGCAATGGAGAAAGAAATAGCCATCAAAAAGGGGCATGTTATTGACGGTGTACCGTACATAGAAGTCATTGCAGATGGCTGTTGGTCAAAACGTTCGTATGCCGGTGGTAAGTACGATGCGTTGTCAGGTGCAGCCATGATCTTTGGTCGTGAGACCAAGTTAGCTTTATTTATTGGTGTACGCAACAAGTACTGTGCGACACACGCAAGAGCAGAAATGCTAAATAAGGAGCCCACCCCCCATGTGTGCTACAAAAATTGGGGTCGTGCCCGTAGTTCGAACGCAATGGAAACCGATATTATTTTAGAAGGTTTCCGTACAAGCGTTGCGAGCAACGGTTTGATATACAAAACGCTCGTTGCGGACGGTGATAGCAGCGTATACCAGGCTATACGAGATGATAATCCGTACGCTGAATACGGAATCATCGTTGAAAAAATTGAGTGTAATAATCACTTGTTTCGGAATTTGTGCCGAAAGCTTAAAATGGCTTCTACCATGAAGCTTACAACTGCTCCTTTGAAAGGAACCCTTACTGTCACCCAATTTCGACAGTATGTTTTTACAAGTGGATTAAGAATTCGTAAAACTGTCGAGCGGGCCAGAGATCTGCGTAACACCGAGAATACATCAGAATCAGAGGCTGACAAAGCAACTAAACTCTGTAAAGATATTCTGAATATATTGGGCCATGTATTTGGTGATCATACGAATTGCCACACACTGCCATTCGACTGTACACCTGAGCCGAATGGTAGGAACGTGCTGGCGGAACTCCATAGGACGGGGCTTTATCCCCATGTTCACGAAGCAGTGCGCTATTTGAGCTGTCACGCTAAAAGCTTGTTAAAAAACGTCAATAATAATATAGCAGAGGGCTGTAATTCCGTAGTGAATAAATTGAATTCTGGTAAAAGAATCAATCATTGTATGAGAAACTCGTACGAAATGAGATGCTATGGAGCCGTTGTGCAGCATACCACTCAGTCAGTGTTGTCTAAGTTACACAACCATAAGCACTACAAGGTTCCCACCACTGTGCTGAAAATGGAAAGACATAGGCGTTATCAAAATCATCTAAGCCGCTTGTACAAGTTGAAAAAGCAAAATCAGAGGCCTCGAAGGTTCTGTGGCGCCGACAAGGACTATGGACCATCGGCTAGAAAGCCTGATGTTGATAAGGACGTGTTCGATGTTCTCGCTAAACAACACATGGACAAATTGACGTCATACCAGATCAACCGTGGACAGATTGAGCGAGATACCATAACACAGAGCGACTCCGAGCTGTGGCATCAGTTGCGTACTGATATAATAACGGCATCGAAATTTGGGCCGATATGTCGCATGTTGCCAACTACTTCGTGCGCAAATATGGTAATGAGCATTCGGTATCCGAAGATCATCGACACTGCTGCTACCCAGTTTGGACTCGCAAACGAACCGAACGCGAAACGAGCCGTAGAATTAATACTGGGGAAAGAAATTGTTCCCTGTGGTCTCTTCATTGATCAAGAGTTTCCTTATCTAGGGGCATCTCCTGACGGCCTGATAGACGATGATGGCGTTGTTGAAATAAAATGTCCTTTTTCAGCCCGAAATGCTAATTTGGATCAGGCTATAGAAGAGAAGCCAAATTTGCGAAATATTTTTGATAAGAAGAACAAGAATGTTCTGAACAAGAACCACATTTACCATTATCAGGTACAGGGTCAGCTGCACGTAACCAGGCGCGAGTATTGTATATTTGCGTTGTGGACTTCGACTGATTTAAAATTAGTCAAAGTTATCAGAGATGATGCATTCTGGGAGTCAAAAATGCAACCATTCCTTTGCAGATTCTATATAGAATGCCTGCTTCCAGAAATCATAGATAGTCGGCGTACTAGAAATATGCAGATCCGTGATCCTGCATATATTCTCAAAGCTAAAGCAGAAGCGCTGCGAAAAAAAAATGCACGATGCACTGTACGTTCTGTCAATGACGGAAACTGTACGGGGTCGACACAGATCATCCCACAAATCTGTGAAGAAAGAAAAGTTCTATCGGTAAGTTCCAAGAACATGGACAATTCTAGTTCAAACACTGACAAGAATAACGTCAACGTCGATTGGATAGCAATCGAAATTGATGATGAAATCGAAGCATCTAACGAAGCTGTTCATTTGTTAGAGATTGTACGCCGAAATATTTCGATCGAAGAAGTGGAGGCAAATGTATTGTCACCGAGCACTTTATTAACGGATTCAAGCATTGACTTGTTTCAAAATATATTACAAGAAAACAGCTGTTTTCATTGTAATCCCGCTAGCTATACAGCATATCACACCTGTATCAAGCCCTGTAGTCCTCTTCAAAGAGATATACAGATAATTGGCGGCAATGTATGCAGACATTGGTGTTGCGTTTATTACGATGGGTCCAACCTTTATGTCTATGATAGTCTCTTACGCGGTGAATACGAGCGGTTGAGCAAAGAGGAAAAGCGATACATTTCAAAACGCTATCCCCATATCGATATTATTGATGTAGTTCTTCAACCCGTTACCAGACAGCCCGACGCGTTTAGCTGTGGTGTATACGCTGCGGCTTACGCAACGACAATTGCACTGGGCGACGACCCTGTTAGACGAACCTATTCGCAAAATGCGAAAATAATGAGAGCGCATTTAATGATAATTTTAAGATCTCGTAAGTTGACATCATTTCCCTGTGAATGAATTGGAATGGTGCGACGATACGCGCAGATGCATATTCATATCGCCTGTCGATATACATACTTGCGCAGACTGAGTGCTGCAGCCTATAAGGAAACGAGCTTACTCGATAGTGTAAGTGGGTAAGAGTGGGTGGGTGTTTCCATGGCACTTATAAAGTGCCGTCTCCAACGCATCTGCGGCTTTCGGATGGACGAAAGGAATAGAGAAAATGAATTTTAATGAATTTTAATTCTCATTCAAATGCAAAAGATTAGCATTCGACTATGTTTGCTTGTCTGCGGTGCTACATACACGTCCACACACCAAGCACACGTATTTTTAATATACTGACAAGACTAACTTTACCCTAGTGTCTTGAGGTTTTCTTACGGTTATACCGAATTAAATTAATGATCACTTACGTACTTGTTGAAGACTTGAGCTCGTTACCTATGACGGTAATAAATTTGAAATAATAATTTACCACAACAGAACGGTGAAAAAAAGGATAAAATCAATTGCATGCAACTTCGCTATTGACAAAATCTCGTTCTATCACTTTCCGCAGAACCAATGAACATATAGTATGAAAAAAATTCAATAATACCATGAATTAGCAAATTAAATCTTCACTCACACTGCAAACACCTGACCAACTATAGATTTGATTTCATGCAAGTTTCAAATTCTATTGACCTAAATCGACTTTTGATCAACACCCGCAGCTAGTTTACTTTGAAATTAGGATTTAGTTAAGAAAGAAAGACGATAGGAGAGAATGTACTGATAAGACATAAGAAAAAGTACAGCAACATGTAACTGACAAAAATATTGCAAGATATTTATTAGGATATATTTATTTACACTAGTCTACTCTATATACTATTTCATTTATTATAAGCTATATTACTTGAGGGTGGTGTTAATTTATAACATACTTTCCACTCATCAAATTGATGAATAATGGCAAAAAAACAGTGTCTGAATTTCCCCGGATTTTTAACTAGATTGGGAAGGCTGCCAAAATCAATTTAAAGTTGAAAAAATTAAAAACAGGTATGAAAAATATAGAACAAATAGGAACAAATGTTTTTCGCGTAAGAAGAAAAGCAAACTATTATTGAGTTCAGCAAAATCATATAATGAAGTCAAAAGAGTGAATGAGTCAATAGTTTGGTAGAATAAAAGTGGGAAACAAATCTAGAATGGCAAAAGACAAAATATTTTTGGCAAAAAAAAATGGATCTGATTAAGTACATCAAATACATTTTTGCGCGAAAAATAATTTTTATCCTTCTAGATTTGCCTTCCGCTTTTATTCTCACTAAGCTATTGAATTATTTACTCTTTCGGCTTCATTATATGATTTTATTGAATTCAACAAAAATTGAGAAAAACATTTTTCCCATTTTTTCTCATTTCTTTGGAATGTTTTAACTTCAAATTGATTCCGCCACCCTTTTCAATCAAGCTAACAATCTGGGATAATCCAGACACGGTTTTATGACTATATGACTATAACTATATGACTATATTAGCGATTACTGTGTACTATATTATTTATTATAAACTATATTAGTATATACTATTTATACTACTATACTATTTATTATAAACTATATTACTGTGTACTATATTATGTACTATATTATTTATTATAAACTATATTAGTATATACTATTTATACTACTATACTATTTATTATAAACTATATTACTGTGTACTATATTATGTACTATATTATTTATTATAAACTATATTAGTATATACTATTTATACTACTACACACACCACACACACACATAGAAACACACAACCCAAGATGTAGCATAAAGTTTTATATATATATATATATATATATATATATATATATATATATATATATATATATATATATATATATATATATATATATATATATATATAACTTTATGCTACATCTTGGGTTGTGTGTTTCTATGTGTGTGTGTGGTGTGGTGATGTTAGTGTTATTGTGGTGGTGTTACTGCGGTTGCTGCTGCTGCTGCTGCTGCGGTTGTTGGTGCTGCGGTTGCTGCTGCTGAGGTTGTTGGTGCTGCGGTTGCTGTTGTTGGTGCTGCGGTTGCTGTTGTTGGTGCTGCGGTTGCTGTTGTTGGTGCTGCGGTTGCTGTTGTTGGTGCTGCGGTTGCTGTTGTTGATGTTGTTGTTGTTGCGGCTGTTCGAGCCGCCGCAACTGCGTCTCAATGCGCCGCTTCGCATTTGTTAAATTTTTGCGCGCCGCTTCGTGCCGCTGTTTCTTAGCGTGTACCTTCTCGAGCATTAGCTTATGCGATAGCTTCTGCACGAGAAGGCTGCTGTTGTAAAAACAGCACTGGAGCCGGAACACGTCTAATTGATGAGGCAGCATTCCGCATCTGTGTTGATGCAGCTGCAGCTGCGGCAGCGTCAATTGCGGCGGTGGTTGTTGCGGTGGCTGTTGCGGTGGCTGTTGCAGCGGCGGCCACTGTTCCGGCGGCGGCCGTTGTTCCGGCGGCGGCCGTTGTTCCGGCGGCGGTCGTTGTTCCGGCGGCGGCCGTTGTTCCGGCGGCGGCCGTTGTTCCGGCGGCGGTCGTTGTTCCGGCGGCGGCCGTTGTTCCGGCGGCGGCCGTTGTTCCGGCGGCGGTCGTTGTTCCGGCGGCGGTCGTTGTTCCGGCGGCGGCCGTTGTTCCGGCGGCGGTCGTTGTTCCGGCGGCGGCTGTTCCAATTGCTCGACAATCTGCAATATGAACTAATTTTCAGACATTTTTACATATGATGAACTAAAATCTTTTAAATCACGTGGAATCCATAATAATTATTTCGAACTGTATCTGTATGGAGCGGTATGTATATAGGTATACGATTATAATCAAATGATACGTGAATAATATTAATATGATTTCTCCGCTAAAAAGTAAATCGAAAAAATACGTACTACTTTTCTCGCAGGTGCCTCCCGGATCGACGTAGCTCTTCGTTTACCTGTGAAACCCATAAATGGTAAAACAATATATCAGCCTTTTGACATAACGATTTATTAGTTACACAATTCCTAGTAAAGAAGCTAGCGTGATTGGGAATATTTTACGCGCCGTGCAGTATATTCGATAATTTCAACTAGAAAACAATGAAAATAAAATATATTCTACGCGCCGTGCAAAACATATTCGATAATTTCAACTAGAAAACAATGAAAATAAAATATATTCTACGCGCCGTGCAGTATATTCGATAATTTCAACTAGAAAACAATGAAAATAAAATATATTCTACGCGCTGCACGGTGTTTGATAAATTTGAATAACACATCGGACATCACTGATGTTTCAAAAATCGTGAATAAGCAGACGTTCATACCTTATAGTATGTTACAGGTTAGAAGACACTTACCTCCTCGTCTTCCAGGCATCTTCACAGTTTGCAGTGCAATAACGAATAATAATGGTCAAAATACTCAACACCCGTTTATATACACTTCGCACTAGGGCCCCTCCCCCTACTCGAAGGGTAGCGATGGGAATCGGGTATGTTTTGACTTGTAAACAAAGCGACATTTTATGGAATTTCTTTGCTATGTCGTGCTGTCGAAAAGACGTTATTTAAAAAATTCCAACGAAATCGCTGGAAAGATTTATATTTTAATTCGTTCGATCATTTTATCATTATCTTTTTTCGAATACAGGGACTTCAATAAAGGATGGTTCTAAATTCGTAACGAGTATTTTATAGGGTGATCCTCGTTAAAGTTATGATGCTAATTTTATTTCGATATGGAATAAATATTTGATCAACAATATATGTCATGACATATATTGTTGATTAAATTTATGAACTGAAAAGGAAATTTAGGATTGAAAGTAGGGAGAGATCTGTCAGTCAAAGATTTTCGCCGAAACAAAATTTTGTTATTTAAATATTTTCTTAAAATCTTATTTATATATTATTTATACATGTGATGTATAATATATGTTTGTAATCTAAATAGATAAATATTTTGAATCCGAAATACAATTTCGTTATATGAAGAAAATTAAAATAAATGAAATATACAACTTGTTTCAATTTGAAAACAAGAGTTATAATTTTCATTCAAACGCATTTTTTTCACCTTTTTGTTTATAGTTTCACAAAAAAAACAATTCGGGAAAACGCTGCGGTTCTGATCGAGTGATGACACTGACAGTGAAACTTTAGAGAGAAATTCTTCGGTTAAAGTTCCTGTTTTGGTAAAAATTGTAGGAATGAAGAATTGAAAGACTAATTTTCAACAATCTGACTTCAATAAGTGGTGGATAATTTTTTTTTCTAATTTCAAACATCAGATATGTGTATTGTTTTAACAACTTTTTTTTTTACGAATGTAATGAATTATAAAACAAAATAATTTATTCCATATTAAACAAATGCAATTTTGTTATTTAGTATTGAACAAAAAAAAACATGTTTGATAAAAATTGGATAATTTTGATCACAATATTGACAAGCACGGAACCAGTGAAATTTTTGTCACGAATTATCCTGCTTCGGTCAGCGATATGTCGAATCGGGGCCTCTAGGGTAAAGTCCCTATTATTTCTTGCACAAATCATGAAATAATAATAATTGTAGGATTCACAGATGCAGTTAACTATAATGTTGATCGAATGAATCTTTAGTCGACGAGACTGTGACTACATATTTATAATAATCGTGAATAAGCCATATTGCAGTACAGTATTATGTCCCGCGCTTTTTACAGCTGCGTTCGAAATCGACGTCAGCCGTGACAGACGACGAAAACACGTTCCGCCTTGTCGAGATCAGCTGTCACGTGTAGTTACTATTGCAGCGGTGGCGATACACTGATGTCATTACTTGACAATTATTGAATGATAAGTTTCCACGATGTACGAGTGTATCAATTAGCCTCGGTTATATGTTCATTCGTCTCATTATTATTTGCGCGCGTGATTGTAGCTAATTCTGTCCTAACCTCAAAAAGTAAACGAGGGTATGTGGCACTTGTCGATTTCAAGAGGGTTTCGAAACATTGTGTGCCAGAATATGCCACGAAGTACAGGGTGGATGCAACTCTACAGATATATGGTCGATTTTTATTTGACATTTGGACTTTTTCATTGTGTTGTGACTTGGAACTTTGGTTGCTGGTCAGCTTGATTCAGTGGCGATGGAGAACCCCAGAGTGAATTTACATCTTATATTTTTTACTTTATATTTACTTTCAGAAATTATACAAGGCAATTATTTTCGTTCGCTGATGTGCTTCAGAGTGAAAAACTGCACTTATAGCTGCTCTGTACGTCGACTAGTTAATGACAGATCCTAGCAGTAGAGTTACCTTATCTGTGAAACTTATCTATTTTATAAAGGGTATAGAGAAATGGATTTTCTCAATCTTTGTATCTGAGAGCAACTGGACTGATTGTCCAAGACATCCCAAAGATGGATCTTATTTATTGATTTGTAGATCTTATCTATTTTTTGAAATTGTATATAGAAATAGATTTTGTCAATCACTCATCCGGAGAGCAACTCGACTGGTAGTCGAAGACATCCTATTATTAGATTAACTTATTGATTTGTAGATCTTATCTATTTTTTGAAAATGTATAGAGAAGTAGATTTTCTCAATCTCTCATACGGAGAGCAGCTCGACTGGTAGTCGAAGACATCTTATTATTAGATTAACTTATTGATTTGTAGATCTCATCTATTTTTTGAAAATGTATAGAGATGTAGATTTTCTCAATCTCTCATCCGGAGAGCAACTCGACTGGTAGTCGAAGATATCCTAACGATAGATCTTATTTACTGACTGATAGATCTTATCTATTCTTTGAAAATGTATAGAGAAATAGATTTTCTCAATCTCTCATCCGGAGAGCAACTCGACTGGTAGTCGAAGACATCTTATTATTAGATTAACTTATTGATTTGTAGATCTTATCTATTTTTTGAAAATGTATAGAGAAATAGATTTTGTCAATCTCTCATCCGGAGAGCAACTCGACTGGTAGTCGAAGACATCCTATTATTAGATTAACTTATTGATTTGTAGATCTTATCTATTTTTTGAAAATGTATAGAGAAGTAGATTTTCTCAATCTCTCATACGGAGAGCAGCTCGACTGGTAGTCGAAGACATCTTATTATTAGATTAACTTATTGATTTGTAGATCTCATCTATTTTTTGAAAATGTATAGAGAAATAGATTTTGTCAATCTCTCATCCGGAGAGCAACTCGACTGGTAGTCGAAGATATCCTAACGATAGATCTTATTTACTGACTGATAGATCTTATCTATTCTTTGAAAATGTATAGAGAAATAGATTTTCTCAATCTCTCATCCGGAGAGCAACTCGACTGGTAGTCGAAAACATCTTATTATTAGATTAACTTATTGATTTGTAGATCTTATCTATTTTTTGAAAATGTATAGAGAAATAGATTTTGTCAATCTCTCATCCGGAGAGCAACTCGACTGGTAGTCGAAGACATCCTATTATTAGATTAACTTATTGATTTGTAGATCTTATCTATTTTTTGAAAATGTATAGAGAAGTAGATTTTCTCAATCTCTCATACGGAGAGCAGCTCGACTGGTAGTCGAAGACATCTTATTATTAGATTAACTTATTGATTTGTAGATCTCATCTATTTTTTGAAAATGTATAGAGAAATAGATTTTGTCAATCTCTCATCCGGAGAGCAACTCGACTGGTAGTCGAAGATATCCTAACGATAGATCTTATTTACTGACTGATAGATCTTATCTATTCTTTGAAAATGTATAGAGAAATAGATTTTCTCAATCTCTCATCCGGAGAGCAACTCGACTGGTAGTCGAAGATATCCTAACGATAGATCTTATTTACTGATTTGTAGATTTTATCTACTCATAGAACCTGTTCAGAAAATCGTCTTTCTCAAGCGCTTTACTACAGCATGAGGATGAGTAACCGGCTACTCGTCAGTGTCACGTTTGTTGAACGCTGAGTTTTCACATTTATGTAAATGAATCAAATTCCGAATTAATCGGATGATCATTCGGTGCAATGAATTGCATACATTGCGGTGCTCATGAGCATTGTGTGAAAGAGCCGTGATTCTTATAATACAGCAAGTGTCGGCCGATCAGGTTTCTATTTTTGAAATTGGTTGGATGTGAGCGCTGTGCCATCTAGCGGTGAGCAGAGGTACCTCAAGATATACCGCTGCGCCATCTAGCGGTGAGCAGAGGTATCTTGGGGCACACCTCTGCATTACCCAAGTTCAAATAGCCCGCGTCAGAGTTTTCGAGCGACTTTAATGTCGCCTTAAGCCGAAATATGATAAAAAATTTCCTCATGTTGTAACGCGTTTTTCTCGTAAACGCGAGGTATTTTGGATCTGAAACCTTTTCCAACGGATTCAGCGGAACATTCTACCCCAGAGAAGTGTATAATTTAGCCAGAATATTACAAAAAATTTCCTCATGTTATATCGCGTTTTTCTCATGAACGCGAGATATTTTGGATCTGAAACCTTTTCCAACGGATTCAGCGGAACATTCTACCCCAGAAAAGGGTATACTCAAGCTGAAATATGATAGAAAATTTTCTCATAATCTAACGCGTTTTTCTCGTAAACGCGAGGTATTTCGAATCTGGAACCTTTTACAATGGATTCAGTGGATCGAATTATCCCAGAAAAGTGTATATTTGAGCCGGAATATTACAAAAAATTTCCTCATGTTGAAACGCGTTTTTCGCGTAAATGCGAGGTATTTTGGATCTGAAACCGTTTCCAACGGATTCAGCGGAACATTCTACCCCAGAAAAGTGTATACTCAAGCCGAAATATGATAGAAAATTTTCTCATAATCTAACGCGTTTTTCCCGTAAACGCGAGGTATTTCGGATCTGGAACCTTTTTCAATGGATTCAGTGGATCAAATTACCCCAGAAAAGTGTATATTTGAGCCGGAATATTACAAAAAATTTCCTCATGTTAAAACGCGTTTTTCGCGTAAACGCAAGCTATTTCGGATCTGAAACCGTTTTCAACGGATGCGGCGGAACATTCTACCCCAGAAAAGTGTATAATTCAGCCGAAATATGATAAAAAATTTCCTCATGTTATAACGCGTTTTTCTCGTATACGCGAGGTATTTCGGATCTGGAACCTTTTCCAACGGCTTCAGCGGATCAAATTACACCAGAAAAGTGTATAATTCAGCCGAAATATTACAAAAAATTTTCTCATGTTATATCGTGTTTTTCTCATGAACGCAAGATATTTTGGATCTGAAACCTTTTTCAACGGATTCAGCGGAACATCCTACCCCAGAAAAGTGTATACTCAAGCCGAAATATGATGGAAAATTTTCTCATAATCTAACGCGTTTTTCTCGTAAACGCGAGGTATTTCGGATCTGAAACCTTTGCCAATGGATTCAGTGGATCAAATTACCCCAGAAAAGTGTATATTTGAGCCGGAATATTACAAAAAATTTCCTCATGTTAAAACGCGTTTTTCGCGTAAACGCAAGGTATTTTGGATCTGAAACCGTTTCCAACGGATGCGGCGGAACATTCTACCCCAGAAAAGTGTATACTCAAGCCGAAATATGATAGAAAAGTTTCTCATGATCTAACGCGTTTTTCTCGTAAACGCGAGGTATTTCGGATCTGGAACCTTTTCCAATGGATTCAGTGGATCAAATTACCCCAGAAAAGTGTATATTTGAGCCGGAATATTACAAAAAATTTCCTCATGTTAAAACGCGTTTTTCGCGTAAACGCAAAGTATTCTATATCTTAAACCGTTTTCAACGGATGCGGCGGAACATTCTATCCCAGAAAAGTGTATAATTGAGCCGAAATATGATAAAAAATTTCCTCATGTTATAACGCGTTTTTCTCGTAAACGCCAGGTATTTCGGATCTGAAACCTTTTCCAACGGCTTCAGCGGATCAAATTACACTAGAAAAGTGTATAATTGAGCCAGAATATAAAAAAAAATTCCCTCATGTTATAACGCGTTTTTCTCGTAAACGCGAGGTATTTTGGATCTGGAACCTTTTCCAACGGATTCAGCGGAACATTCTACCCCAGAGAAGTGTATAATTTAGCCAGAATATTACAAAAAATTTCCTCATGTTATATCGCGTTTTTCTCATGAACGCGAGATATTTTGGATCTGAAACCTTTTCCAACGGATTCAGCGGAACATTCTACCCCAGAAAAGGGTATACTCAAGCTGAAATATGATAGAAAATTTTCTCATAATCTAACGCGTTTTTCTCGTAAACGCGAGGTATTTCGAATCTGGAACCTTTTACAATGGATTCAGTGGATCGAATTATCCCAGAAAAGTGTATATTTGAGCCGGAATATTACAAAAAATTTCCTCATGTTGAAACGCGTTTTTCGCGTAAATGCGAGGTATTTTGGATCTGAAACCGTTTCCAACGGATTCAGCGGAACATTCTACCCCAGAAAAGTGTATACTCAAGCCGAAATATGTTAGAAAATTTTCTCATAATCTAACGCGTTTTTCCCGTAAACGCGAGGTATTTCGGATCTGGAACCTTTTTCAATGGATTCAGTGGATCAAATTACCCCAGAAAAGTGTATATTTGAGCCGGAATATTACAAAAAATTTCCTCATGTTAAAACGCGTTTTTCGCGTAAACGCAAGCTATTTCGGATCTGAAACCGTTTCCAACGGATGCGGCGGAACATTCTACCCCAGAAAAGTGTATAATTGAGCCGAAATATGATAAAAAATTTCATCATGTTATAACGCGTTTTTCTCGTAAACGCGAAGTATTTCGGATCTGGAACCTTTTCCAACGGCTTCAGCGGATCAAATTACACCAGGAAAGTGTATAATTGAGCCGAAATATGATGAAAAATTTCCTTATGTTATGACGCGTTTTTGTCGTAAACGCGAGGTATTTCGGATCTGGAACCTTTTCCAACGGATTCAGCGGAACATTCTACCCCAGAAAAGTGTATACTCAAGCCGAAATATGATAGAAAATTTTCTCATAATCTAACGCGTTTTTCTCGTAAACGCTAGGTATTTCGGATCTGGAACCTTTTCCAATGGATTCAGTGGATCAAATTACCCCAGAAAAGTGTATATTTGAGCCAGAATATTACAAAAAATTTCCTCATGTTAAAACGCGTTTTTCGCGTAAACGCAAGGTATTTTGGATCTGAAACCGTTTCCAACGGATGCGGCGGAACATTCCACCCCAGTAAAGTGTATACTCAAGCCGAAATATGATAGAAAAGTTTCTCATAATCTAACGCGTTTTTCTCGTAAACGCGAGGTATTTCGGATCTGGAACCTCTTCCAATGGATTCAGTGGATCAAATTACCCCAGAAAAGTGTATATTTGAGCCGGAATATTACAAAAAATTTCCTCATGTTAAAACGCGTTTTTTGCGTAAACGCAAGCTATTTCGGATCTGAAACCGTTTTCAACGGATGCGGCGGAACATTCTACCCCAGAAAAGTGTATAATTCAGCCGAAATATGATAAAAAATTTCCTCATGTTATAACGCGTTTTTCTCGTAAACGCGAGGTATTTCGGATCTGGAACCTTTTCCAACGGCTTCAGCGGATCAAATTACACCAGAAAAGTGTATATTTGAGCCAGAATATTACAAAAAATTTCCTCATGTTAAAACGCGTTTTTCGCGTAAACGCAAGGAATTTTGGATCTGAAACCGTTTCCAACGGATGCGGCGGAACATTCCACCCCAGAAAAGTGTATACTCAAGCCGAAATATGATAGAAAAGTTTCTCATAATCTAACGCGTTTTTCTCGTAAACGCGAAGTATTTCGGATCTGGAACCTTTTCCAACGGCTTCAGCGGATCAAATTACCCCAGAAAAGTGTATATTTGAGCCGGAATATTACAAAAAATTTCCTCATGTTAAAACGCGTTTTTCGCGTAAACGCAAGGTATTTTGGATCTGAAACCGTTTCCAACGGATGCGGCGGAACATTCCACCCCAGAAAAGTGTATACTCAAGCCGAAATATGATAGAAAAGTTTCTCATAATCTAACGCGTTTTTGTCGTAAACGCGAGGTATTTCGGATCTGGAACCTTTTCCAACGGATTCAGCGGAACATTCTACCCCAGAAAAGTGTATACTCAAGCCGAAATATGATAGAAAATTTTCTCATAATCTAACGCGTTTTTCTCGTAAACGCTAGGTATTTCGGATCTGGAACCTTTTCCAATGGATTCAGTGGATCAAATTACCCCAGAAAAGTGTATATTTGAGCCAGAATATTACAAAAAATTTCCTCATGTTAAAACGCGTTTTTCGCGTAAACGCAAGGTATTTTGGATCTGAAACCGTTTTCAACGGATGCGGCGGAACATTCCACCCCAGTAAAGTGTATACTCAAGCCGAAATATGATAGAAAAGTTTCTCATAATCTAACGCGTTTTTCTCGTAAACGCGAGGTATTTCGGATCTGGAACCTCTTCCAATGGATTCAGTGGATCAAATTACCCCAGAAAAGTGTATATTTGAGCCGGAATATTACAAAAAATTTCCTCATGTTAAAACGCGTTTTTTGCGTAAACGCAAGCTATTTCGGATCTGAAACCGTTTTCAACGGATGCGGCGGAACATTCTACCCCAGAAAAGTGTATAATTCAGCCGAAATATGATAAAAAATTTCCTCATGTTATAACGCGTTTTTCTCGTAAACGCGAGGTATTTCGGATCTGGAACCTTTTCCAACGGCTTCAGCGGATCAAATTACACCAGAAAAGTGTATAATTCAGCCGAAATATTACAAAAAATTTTCTCATGTTATATCGTGTTTTTCTCATGAACGCAAGATATTTTGGATCTGAAACCGTTTCCAACGGATGCGGCGGAACATTCTATCCCAGAAAAGTGTATAATTGAGCCGAAATATGATAAAAAATTTCCTCATGTTATAACGCGTTTTTCTCGTAAACGCCAGGTATTTCGGATCTGAAACCTTTTCCAACGGCTTCAGCGGATCAAATTACACTAGAAAAGTGTATAATTGAGCCGGAATATGAAAAAAAATTCCCTCATGTTATAACGCGTTTTTCTCGTAAACGCGAGGTATTCCGGAACTGGAACCTTTTCCAACGGCTTCAGCGGATCAAATTACACTAGAAAAGTGTATAATTGAGCCGGAATATAAAAAAAAATTCCCTCATGTTATAACGCGTTTTTCTCGTAAACGCGAGGTATTCCGGAACTGGAACCTTTTCCAATGGATTCAGTGGATCAAATTACCCCAGAAAAGTGTATATTTGAGCCGGAATATTACAAAAAATTTCCTCATGTTAAAACGCGTTTTTCGCGTAAACGCAAGCTATTTCGGATCTGAAACCGTTTTCAACGGATGCGGCGGAACATTCTACCCCAGAAAAGTGTATAATTCAGCCGAAATATGATAAAAAATTTCCTCATGTTATAACGCGTTTTTCTCGTATACGCGAGGTATTTCGGATCTGGAACCTTTTTCAACGGCTTCAGCGGATCAAATTACACCAGAAAAGTGTATAATTCAGCCGAAATATTACAAAAAATTTTCTCATGTTATATCGTGTTTTTCTCATGAACGCAAGATATTTTGGATCTGAAACCTTTTCCAACGGATTCAGCGGAACATCCTACCCCAGAAAAGTGTATACTCAAGCCGAAATATGATAGAAAATTTTCTCATAATCTAACGCGTTTTTCTCGTAAACGCGAGGTATTTCGGATCTGAAACCTTTTCCAATGGATTCAGTGGATCAAATTACCCCAGAAAAGTGTATATTTGAGCCGGAATATTACAAAAAATTTCCTCATGTTAAAACGCGTTTTTCGCGTAAACGCAAGGTATTTTGGATCTGAAACCGTTTTCAACGGATGCGGCGGAACATTCTACCTCAGAAAAGTGTATACTCAAGCCGAAATATGATAGAAAAGTTTCTCATAATCTAACGCGTTTTTCTCGTAAACGCGAGGTATTTCGGATCTGGAACCTTTTCCAACGGCTTCAGCGGATCAAATTACACCAGAAAAGTGTATAATTCAGCCGAAATATTACAAAAAATTTTCTCATGTTATATCGTGTTTTTCTCATGAACGCAAGATATTTTGGATCTGAAACCGTTTCCAACGGATGCGGCGGAACATTCTATCCCAGAAAAGTGTATAATTGAGCCGAAATATGATAAAAAATTTCCTCATGTTATAACGCGTTTTTCTCGTAAACGCCAGGTATTTCGGATCTGAAACCTTTTCCAACGGCTTCAGCGGATCAAATTACACTAGAAAAGTGTATAATTGAGCCGGAATATGAAAAAAAATTCCCTCATGTTATAACGCGTTTTTCTCGTAAACGCGAGGTATTCCGGAACTGGAACCTTTTCCAACGGCTTCAGCGGATCAAATTACACTAGAAAAGTGTATAATTGAGCCGGAATATAAAAAAAAATTCCCTCATGTTATAACGCGTTTTTCTCGTAAACGCGAGGTATTCCGGAACTGGAACCTTTTCCAATGGATTCAGTGGATCAAATTACCCCAGAAAAGTGTATATTTGAGCCGGAATATTACAAAAAATTTCCTCATGTTAAAACGCGTTTTTCGCGTAAACGCAAGCTATTTCGGATCTGAAACCGTTTTCAACGGATGCGGCGGAACATTCTACCCCAGAAAAGTGTATAATTCAGCCGAAATATGATAAAAAATTTCCTCATGTTATAACGCGTTTTTCTCGTATACGCGAGGTATTTCGGATCTGGAACCTTTTTCAACGGCTTCAGCGGATCAAATTACACCAGAAAAGTGTATAATTCAGCCGAAATATTACAAAAAATTTTCTCATGTTATATCGTGTTTTTCTCATGAACGCAAGATATTTTGGATCTGAAACCTTTTCCAACGGATTCAGCGAAACATCCTACCCCAGAAAAGTGTATACTCAAGCCGAAATATGATAGAAAATTTTCTCATAATCTAACGCGTTTTTCTCGTAAACGCGAAGTATTTCGGATCTGGAACCTTTTCCAACGGCTTCAGCGGATCAAATTACCCCAGAAAAGTGTATATTTGAGCCGGAATATTACAAAAAATTTCCTCATGTTAAAACGCGTTTTTCGCGTAAACGCAAGGTATTTTGGATCTGAAACCGTTTCCAACGGATGCGGCGGAACATTCCACCCCAGAAAAGTGTATACTCAAGCCGAAATATGATAGAAAAGTTTCTCATAATCTAACGCGTTTTTGTCGTAAACGCGAGGTATTTCGGATCTGGAACCTTTTCCAACGGATTCAGCGGAACATTCTACCCCAGAAAAGTGTATACTCAAGCCGAAATATGATAGAAAATTTTCTCATAATCTAACGCGTTTTTCTCGTAAACGCTAGGTATTTCGGATCTGGAACCTTTTCCAATGGATTCAGTGGATCAAATTACCCCAGAAAAGTGTATATTTGAGCCAGAATATTACAAAAAATTTCCTCATGTTAAAACGCGTTTTTCGCGTAAACGCAAGGTATTTTGGATCTGAAACCGTTTTCAACGGATGCGGCGGAACATTCCACCCCAGTAAAGTGTATACTCAAGCCGAAATATGATAGAAAAGTTTCTCATAATCTAACGCGTTTTTCTCGTAAACGCGAGGTATTTCGGATCTGGAACCTCTTCCAATGGATTCAGTGGATCAAATTACCCCAGAAAAGTGTATATTTGAGCCGGAATATTACAAAAAATTTCCTCATGTTAAAACGCGTTTTTTGCGCAAACGCAAGCTATTTCGGATCTGAAACCGTTTTCAACGGATGCGGCGGAACATTCTACCCCAGAAAAGTGTATAATTCAGCCGAAATATGATAAAAAATTTCCTTATGTTATAACGCGTTTTTCTCGTAAACGCGAGGTATTTCGGATCTGGAACCTTTTCCAACGGCTTCAGCGGATCAAATTACACCAGAAAAGTGTATAATTCAGCCGAAATATTACAAAAAATTTTCTCATGTTATATCGTGTTTTTCTCATGAACGCAAGATATTTTGGATCTGAAACCGTTTCCAACGGATGCGGCGGAACATTCTATCCCAGAAAAGTGTATAATTGAGCCGAAATATGATAAAAAATTTCCTCATGTTATAACGCGTTTTTCTCGTAAACGCCAGGTATTTCGGATCTGAAACCTTTTCCAACGGCTTCAGCGGATCAAATTACACTAGAAAAGTGTATAATTGAGCCGGAATATGAAAAAAAATTCCCTCATGTTATAACGCGTTTTTCTCGTAAACGCGAGGTATTCCGGAACTGGAACCTTTTCCAACGGCTTCAGCGGATCAAATTACACTAGAAAAGTGTATAATTGAGCCGGAATATAAAAAAAAATTCCCTCATGTTATAACGCGTTTTTCTCGTAAACGCGAGGTATTCCGGAACTGGAACCTTTTCCAATGGATTCAGTGGATCAAATTACCCCAGAAAAGTGTATATTTGAGCCGGAATATTACAAAAAATTTCCTCATGTTAAAACGCGTTTTTCGCGTAAACGCAAGCTATTTCGGATCTGAAACCGTTTTCAACGGATGCGGCGGAACATTCTACCCCAGAAAAGTGTATAATTCAGCCGAAATATGATAAAAAATTTCCTCATGTTATAACGCGTTTTTCTCGTATACGCGAGGTATTTCGGATCTGGAACCTTTTTCAACGGCTTCAGCGGATCAAATTACACCAGAAAAGTGTATAATTCAGCCGAAATATTACAAAAAATTTTCTCATGTTATATCGTGTTTTTCTCATGAACGCAAGATATTTTGGATCTGAAACCTTTTCCAACGGATTCAGCGGAACATCCTACCCCAGAAAAGTGTATACTCAAGCCGAAATATGATAGAAAATTTTCTCATAATCTAACGCGTTTTTCTCGTAAACGCGAGGTATTTCGGATCTGAAACCTTTTCCAATGGATTCAGTGGATCAAATTACCCCAGAAAAGTGTATATTTGAGCCGGAATATTACAAAAAATTTCCTCATGTTAAAACGCGTTTTTCGCGTAAACGCAAGGTATTTTGGATCTGAAACCGTTTTCAACGGATGCGGCGGAACATTCTACCTCAGAAAAGTGTATACTCAAGCCGAAATATGATAGAAAAGTTTCTCATAATCTAACGCGTTTTTCTCGTAAACGCGAGGTATTTCGGATCTGGAACCTTTTCCAACGGCTTCAGCGGATCAAATTACACCAGAAAAGTGTATAATTCAGCCGAAATATTACAAAAAATTTTCTCATGTTATATCGTGTTTTTCTCATGAACGCAAGATATTTTGGATCTGAAACCGTTTCCAACGGATGCGGCGGAACATTCTATCCCAGAAAAGTGTATAATTGAGCCGAAATATGATAAAAAATTTCCTCATGTTATAACGCGTTTTTCTCGTATACGCGAGGTATTTTGGATCTGGAACCTTTTTCAACGGCTTCAGCGGATCAAATTACACCAGAAAAGTGTATAATTCAGCCGAAATATTACAAAAAATTTTCTCATGTTATATCGTGTTTTTCTCATGAACGCAAGATATTTTGGATCTGAAACCTTTTCCAACGGATTCAGCGGAACATCCTACCCCAGAAAAGTGTATACTCAAGCCGAAATATGATAGAAAATTTTCTCATAATCTAACGCGTTTTTCTCGTAAACGCGAGGTATTTCGGATCTGAAACCTTTTCCAATGGATTCAGTGGATCAAATTACCCCAGAAAAGTGTATATTTGAGCCGGAATATTACAAAAAATTTCCTCATGTTAAAACGCGTTTTTCGCGTAAACGCAAGGTATTTTGGATCTGAAACCGTTTTCAACGGATGCGGCGGAACATTCTACCTCAGAAAAGTGTATACTCAAGCCGAAATATGATAGAAAAGTTTCTCATAATCTAACGCGTTTTTCTCGTAAACGCGAGGTATTTCGGATCTGGAACCTTTTCCAACGGCTTCAGCGGATCAAATTACACCAGAAAAGTGTATAATTCAGCCGAAATATTACAAAAAATTTTCTCATGTTATATCGTGTTTTTCTCATGAACGCAAGATATTTTGGATCTGAAACCGTTTCCAACGGATGCGGCGGAACATTCTATCCCAGAAAAGTGTATAATTGAGCCGAAATATGATAAAAAATTTCCTCATGTTATAACGCGTTTTTCTCGTAAACGCCAGGTATTTCGGATCTGAAACCTTTTCCAACGGCTTCAGCGGATCAAATTACACTAGAAAAGTGTATAATTGAGCCGGAATATGAAAAAAAATTTCCTCATGTTAAAACGCGTTTTTCGCGTAAACGCAAGGTATTTTGGATCTGAAACCGTTTTCAACGGATGCGGCGGAACATTCCACCCCAGTAAAGTGTATACTCAAGCCGAAATATGATAGAAAAGTTTCTCATAATCTAACGCGTTTTTCTCGTAAACGCGAGGTATTTCGGATCTGGAACCTCTTCCAATGGATTCAGTGGATCAAATTACCCCAGAAAAGTGTATATTTGAGCCGGAATATTACAAAAAATTTCCTCATGTTAAAACGCGTTTTTTGCGCAAACGCAAGCTATTTCGGATCTGAAACCGTTTTCAACGGATGCGGCGGAACATTCTACCCCAGAAAAGTGTATAATTCAGCCGAAATATGATAAAAAATTTCCTTATGTTATAACGCGTTTTTCTCGTAAACGCGAGGTATTTCGGATCTGGAACCTTTTCCAACGGCTTCAGCGGATCAAATTACACCAGAAAAGTGTATAATTCAGCCGAAATATTACAAAAAATTTTCTCATGTTATATCGTGTTTTTCTCATGAACGCAAGATATTTTGGATCTGAAACCGTTTCCAACGGATGCGGCGGAACATTCTATCCCAGAAAAGTGTATAATTGAGCCGAAATATGATAAAAAATTTCCTCATGTTATAACGCGTTTTTCTCGTAAACGCCAGGTATTTCGGATCTGAAACCTTTTCCAACGGCTTCAGCGGATCAAATTACACTAGAAAAGTGTATAATTGAGCCGGAATATGAAAAAAAATTCCCTCATGTTATAACGCGTTTTTCTCGTAAACGCGAGGTATTCCGGAACTGGAACCTTTTCCAACGGCTTCAGCGGATCAAATTACACTAGAAAAGTGTATAATTGAGCCGGAATATAAAAAAAAATTCCCTCATGTTATAACGCGTTTTTCTCGTAAACGCGAGGTATTCCGGAACTGGAACCTTTTCCAATGGATTCAGTGGATCAAATTACCCCAGAAAAGTGTATATTTGAGCCGGAATATTACAAAAAATTTCCTCATGTTAAAACGCGTTTTTCGCGTAAACGCAAGCTATTTCGGATCTGAAACCGTTTTCAACGGATGCGGCGGAACATTCTACCCCAGAAAAGTGTATAATTCAGCCGAAATATGATAAAAAATTTCCTCATGTTATAACGCGTTTTTCTCGTATACGCGAGGTATTTCGGATCTGGAACCTTTTTCAACGGCTTCAGCGGATCAAATTACACCAGAAAAGTGTATAATTCAGCCGAAATATTACAAAAAATTTTCTCATGTTATATCGTGTTTTTCTCATGAACGCAAGATATTTTGGATCTGAAACCTTTTCCAACGGATTCAGCGGAACATCCTACCCCAGAAAAGTGTATACTCAAGCCGAAATATGATAGAAAATTTTCTCATAATCTAACGCGTTTTTCTCGTAAACGCGAGGTATTTCGGATCTGAAACCTTTTCCAATGGATTCAGTGGATCAAATTACCCCAGAAAAGTGTATATTTGAGCCGGAATATTACAAAAAATTTCCTCATGTTAAAACGCGTTTTTCGCGTAAACGCAAGGTATTTTGGATCTGAAACCGTTTTCAACGGATGCGGCGGAACATTCTACCTCAGAAAAGTGTATACTCAAGCCGAAATATGATAGAAAAGTTTCTCATAATCTAACGCGTTTTTCTCGTAAACGCGAGGTATTTCGGATCTGGAACCTTTTCCAACGGCTTCAGCGGATCAAATTACACCAGAAAAGTGTATAATTCAGCCGAAATATTACAAAAAATTTTCTCATGTTATATCGTGTTTTTCTCATGAACGCAAGATATTTTGGATCTGAAACCGTTTCCAACGGATGCGGCGGAACATTCTATCCCAGAAAAGTGTATAATTGAGCCGAAATATGATAAAAAATTTCCTCATGTTATAACGCGTTTTTCTCGTAAACGCCAGGTATTTTGGATCTGAAACCGTTTTCAACGGATGCGGCGGAACATTCCACCCCAGTAAAGTGTATACTCAAGCCGAAATATGATAGAAAAGTTTCTCATAATCTAACGCGTTTTTCTCGTAAACGCGAGGTATTTCGGATCTGGAACCTCTTCCAATGGATTCAGTGGATCAAATTACCCCAGAAAAGTGTATATTTGAGCCGGAATATTACAAAAAATTTCCTCATGTTAAAACGCTTTTTTTGCGCAAACGCAAGCTATTTCGGATCTGAAACCGTTTTCAACGGATGCGGCGGAACATTCTACCCCAGAAAAGTGTATAATTCAGCCGAAATATGATAAAAAATTTCCTTATGTTATAACGCGTTTTTCTCGTAAACGCGAGGTATTTCGGATCTGGAACCTTTTCCAACGGCTTCAGCGGATCAAATTACACCAGAAAAGTGTATAATTCAGCCGAAATATTACAAAAAATTTTCTCATGTTATATCGTGTTTTTCTCATGAACGCAAGATATTTTGGATCTGAAACCGTTTCCAACGGATGCGGCGGAACATTCTATCCCAGAAAGGTGTATAATTGAGCCGAAATATGATAAAAAATTTCCTCATGTTATAACGCGTTTTTCTCGTAAACGCCAGGTATTTCGGATCTGAAACCTTTTCCAACGGCTTCAGCGGATCAAATTACACTAGAAAAGTGTATAATTGAGCCGGAATATGAAAAAAAATTCCCTCATGTTATAACGCGTTTTTCTCGTAAACGCGAGGTATTCCGGAACTGGAACCTTTTCCAACGGCTTCAGCGGATCAAATTACACTAGAAAAGTGTATAATTGAGCCGGAATATAAAAAAAAATTCCCTCATGTTATAACGCGTTTTTCTCGTAAACGCGAGGTATTCCGGAACTGGAACCTTTTCCAATGGATTCAGTGGATCAAATTACCCCAGAAAAGTGTATATTTGAGCCGGAATATTACAAAAAATTTCCTCATGTTAAAACGCGTTTTTCGCGTAAACGCAAGCTATTTCGGATCTGAAACCGTTTTCAACGGATGCGGCGGAACATTCTACCCCAGAAAAGTGTATAATTCAGCCGAAATATGATAAAAAATTTCCTCATGTTATAACGCGTTTTTCTCGTATACGCGAGGTATTTCGGATCTGGAACCTTTTTCAACGGCTTCAGCGGATCAAATTACACCAGAAAAGTGTATAATTCAGCCGAAATATTACAAAAAATTTTCTCATGTTATATCGTGTTTTTCTCATGAACGCAAGATATTTTGGATCTGAAACCTTTTCCAACGGATTCAGCGGAACATCCTACCCCAGAAAAGTGTATACTCAAGCCGAAATATGATAGAAAATTTTCTCATAATCTAACGCGTTTTTCTCGTAAACGCGAGGTATTTCGGATCTGAAACCTTTTCCAATGGATTCAGTGGATCAAATTACCCCAGAAAAGTGTATATTTGAGCCGGAATATTACAAAAAATTTCCTCATGTTAAAACGCGTTTTTCGCGTAAACGCAAGGTATTTTGGATCTGAAACCGTTTCCAACGGATGCGGCGGAACATTCTACCTCAGAAAAGTGTATACTCAAGCCGAAATATGATAGAAAAGTTTCTCATAATCTAACGCGTTTTTCTCGTAAACGCGAGGTATTTCGGATCTGGAACCTTTTCCAATGGATTCAGTGGATCAAATTACCCCAGAAAAGTGTATATTTGAGCCGGAATATTACAAAAAATTTCCTCATGTTAAAACGTGTTTTTTGCGTGAATGCAAGGTATTTCGGATCTGAAACCGTTTCCAACGGATGCGGCGGAACATTCTACCCCAGAAAAGTGTATAATTGAGCCGAAATATGATAAAAAATTTCATCATGTTATAACGCGTTTTTCTCGTAAACGCGAGGTATTTCGGATCTGGAACCTTTTCCAACGGCTTCAGCGGATCAAATTACACCAGAAAAGTGTATAATTCAGCCGAAATATTACAAAAAATTTTCTCATGTTATATCGTGTTTTTCTCATGAACGCAAGATATTTTGGATCTGAAACCGTTTCCAACGGATGCGGCGGAACATTCTATCCCAGAAAAGTGTATAATTGAGCCGAAATATGATAAAAAATTTCCTCATGTTATAACGCGTTTTTCTCGTAAACGCCAGGTATTTCGGATCTGAAACCTTTTCCAACGGCTTCAGCGGATCAAATTACACTAGAAAAGTGTATAATTGAGCCGGAATATGAAAAAAAATTCCCTCATGTTATAACGCGTTTTTCTCGTAAACGCGAGGTATTCCGGAACTGGAACCTTTTCCAACGGCTTCAGCGGATCAAATTACACTAGAAAAGTGTATAATTGAGCCGGAATATAAAAAAAAATTCCCTCATGTTATAACGCGTTTTTCTCGTAAACGCGAGGTATTCCGGAACTGGAACCTTTTCCAATGGATTCAGTGGATCAAATTACCCCAGAAAAGTGTATATTTGAGCCAGAATATTACAAAAAATTTCCTCATGTTAAAACGCGTTTTTCGCGTAAACGCAAGGAATTTTGGATCTGAAACCGTTTCCAACGGATGCGGCGGAACATTCCACCCCAGAAAAGTGTATACTCAAGCCGAAATATGATAGAAAAGTTTCTCATAATCTAACGCGTTTTTCTCGTAAACGCGAAGTATTTCGGATCTGGAACCTTTTCCAACGGCTTCAGCGGATCAAATTACCCCAGAAAAGTGTATATTTGAGCCGGAATATTACAAAAAATTTCCTCATGTTAAAACGCGTTTTTCGCGTAAACGCAAGGTATTTTGGATCTGAAACCGTTTCCAACGGATGCGGCGGAACATTCTACCCCAGAAAAGTGTATACTCAAGCCGAAATATGATAGAAAAGTTTCTCATAATCTAACGCGTTTTTCTCGTAAACGCGAGGTATTTCGGATCTGGAACCTTTTCCAATGGATTCAGTGGATCAAATTACCCCAGAAAAGTGTATATTTGAGCCGGAATATTACAAAAAATTTCCTCATGTTAAAACGTGTTTTTTGCGTGAACGCAAGGTATTTTGGATCTGAAACCGTTTCCAACGGATGCGGCGGAACATTCTACCCCAGAAAAGTGTAGACTCAAGCCGAAATATGATAGAAAATTTTCTCCTCATCTAACGCGTTTTTCTCGTAAACGCTAGGTATTTCGGATCTGGAACCTTTTCCAATGGATTCAGTGGATCAAATTACCCCAGAAAAGTGTATATTTGAGCCAGAATATTACAAAAAATTTCCTCATGTTAAAACGCGTTTTTCGCGTAAACGCAAGGTATTTTGGATCTGAAACCGTTTCCAACGGATGCGGCGGAACATTCCACCCCAGAAAAGTGTATACTCAAGCCGAAATATGATAGAAAAGTTTCTCATAATCTAACGCGTTTTTCTCGTAAACGCGAAGTATTTCGGATCTGGAACCTTTTCCAACGGCTTCAGCGGATCAAATTACCCCAGAAAAGTGTATATTTGAGCCGGAATATTACAAAAAATTTCCTCATGTTAAAACGCGTTTTTCGCGTAAACGCAAGGTATTTTGGATCTGAAACCGTTTCCAACGGATGCGGCGGAACATTCCACCCCAGAAAAGTGTATACTCAAGCCGAAATATGATAGAAAAGTTTCTCATAATCTAACGCGTTTTTGTCGTAAACGCGAGGTATTTCGGATCTGGAACCTTTTCCAACGGATTCAGCGGAACATTCTACCCCAGAAAAGTGTATACTCAAGCCGAAATATGATAGAAAATTTTCTCATAATCTAACGCGTTTTTCTCGTAAACGCTAGGTATTTCGGATCTGGAACCTTTTCCAATGGATTCAGTGGATCAAATTACCCCAGAAAAGTGTATATTTGAGCCAGAATATTACAAAAAATTTCCTCATGTTAAAACGCGTTTTTCGCGTAAACGCAAGGTATTTTGGATCTGAAACCGTTTCCAACGGATGCGGCGGAACATTCCACCCCAGTAAAGTGTATACTCAAGCCGAAATATGATAGAAAAGTTTCTCATAATCTAACGCGTTTTTCTCGTAAACGCGAGGTATTTCGGATCTGGAACCTCTTCCAATGGATTCAGTGGATCAAATTACCCCAGAAAAGTGTATATTTGAGCCGGAATATTACAAAAAATTTCCTCATGTTAAAACGCGTTTTTTGCGTAAACGCAAGCTATTTCGGATCTGAAACCGTTTTCAACGGATGCGGCGGAACATTCTACCCCAGAAAAGTGTATAATTCAGCCGAAATATGATAAAAAATTTCCTCATGTTATAACGCGTTTTTCTCGTAAACGCGAGGTATTTCGGATCTGGAACCTTTTCCAACGGCTTCAGCGGATCAAATTACACCAGAAAAGTGTATAATTCAGCCGAAATATTACAAAAAATTTTCTCATGTTATATCGTGTTTTTCTCATGAACGCAAGATATTTTGGATCTGAAACCGTTTCCAACGGATGCGGCGGAACATTCTATCCCAGAAAAGTGTATAATTGAGCCGAAATATGATAAAAAATTTCCTCATGTTATAACGCGTTTTTCTCGTAAACGCCAGGTATTTCGGATCTGAAACCTTTTCCAACGGCTTCAGCGGATCAAATTACACTAGAAAAGTGTATAATTGAGCCGGAATATGAAAAAAAATTCCCTCATGTTATAACGCGTTTTTCTCGTAAACGCGAGGTATTCCGGAACTGGAACCTTTTCCAACGGCTTCAGCGGATCAAATTACACTAGAAAAGTGTATAATTGAGCCGGAATATAAAAAAAAATTCCCTCATGTTATAACGCGTTTTTCTCGTAAACGCGAGGTATTCCGGAACTGGAACCTTTTCCAATGGATTCAGTGGATCAAATTACCCCAGAAAAGTGTATATTTGAGCCAGAATATTACAAAAAATTTCCTCATGTTAAAACGCGTTTTTCGCGTAAACGCAAGGAATTTTGGATCTGAAACCGTTTCCAACGGATGCGGCGGAACATTCCACCCCAGAAAAGTGTATACTCAAGCCGAAATATGATAGAAAAGTTTCTCATAATCTAACGCGTTTTTCTCGTAAACGCGAAGTATTTCGGATCTGGAACCTTTTCCAACGGCTTCAGCGGATCAAATTACCCCAGAAAAGTGTATATTTGAGCCGGAATATTACAAAAAATTTCCTCATGTTAAAACGCGTTTTTCGCGTAAACGCAAGGTATTTTGGATCTGAAACCGTTTCCAACGGATGCGGCGGAACATTCTACCCCAGAAAAGTGTATACTCAAGCCGAAATATGATAGAAAAGTTTCTCATAATCTAACGCGTTTTTCTCGTAAACGCGAGGTATTTCGGATCTGGAACCTTTTCCAATGGATTCAGTGGATCAAATTACCCCAGAAAAGTGTATATTTGAGCCGGAATATTACAAAAAATTTCCTCATGTTAAAACGTGTTTTTTGCGTGAACGCAAGGTATTTTGGATCTGAAACCGTTTCCAACGGATGCGGCGGAACATTCTACCCCAGAAAAGTGTAGACTCAAGCCGAAATATGATAGAAAATTTTCTCCTCATCTAACGCGTTTTTCTCGTAAACGCTAGGTATTTCGGATCTGGAACCTTTTCCAATGGATTCAGTGGATCAAATTACCCCAGAAAAGTGTATATTTGAGCCAGAATATTACAAAAAATTTCCTCATGTTAAAACGCGTTTTTCGCGTAAACGCAAGGTATTTTGGATCTGAAACCGTTTCCAACGGATGCGGCGGAACATTCCACCCCAGAAAAGTGTATACTCAAGCCGAAATATGATAGAAAAGTTTCTCATAATCTAACGCGTTTTTCTCGTAAACGCGAAGTATTTCGGATCTGGAACCTTTTCCAACGGCTTCAGCGGATCAAATTACCCCAGAGAAGTGTATATTTGAGCCGGAATATTACAAAAAATTTCCTCATGTTAAAACGCGTTTTTCGCGTAAACGCAAGGTATTTTGGATCTGAAACCGTTTCCAACGGATGCGGCGGAACATTCCACCCCAGAAAAGTGTATACTCAAGCCGAAATATGATAGAAAAGTTTCTCATAATCTAACGCGTTTTTGTCGTAAACGCGAGGTATTTCGGATCTGGAACCTTTTCCAACGGATTCAGCGGAACATTCTACCCCAGAAAAGTGTATACTCAAGCCGAAATATGATAGAAAATTTTCTCATAATCTAACGCGTTTTTCTCGTAAACGCTAGGTATTTCGGATCTGGAACCTTTTCCAATGGATTCAGTGGATCAAATTACCCCAGAAAAGTGTATATTTGAGCCAGAATATTACAAAAAATTTCCTCATGTTAAAACGCGTTTTTCGCGTAAACGCAAGGTATTTTGGATCTGAAACCGTTTCCAACGGATGCGGCGGAACATTCCACCCCAGTAAAGTGTATACTCAAGCCGAAATATGATAGAAAAGTTTCTCATAATCTAACGCGTTTTTCTCGTAAACGCGAGGTATTTCGGATCTGGAACCTCTTCCAATGGATTCAGTGGATCAAATTACCCCAGAAAAGTGTATATTTGAGCCGGAATATTACAAAAAATTTCCTCATGTTAAAACGCGTTTTTTGCGTAAACGCAAGCTATTTCGGATCTGAAACCGTTTTCAACGGATGCGGCGGAACATTCTACCCCAGAAAAGTGTATAATTTAGCCGAAATATGATAAAAAATTTCCTCATGTTATAACGCGTTTTTCTCGTAAACGCGAGGTATTTCGGATCTGGAACCTTTTCCAACGGCTTCAGCGGATCAAATTACACCAGAAAAGTGTATAATTCAGCCGAAATATTACAAAAAATTTTCTCATGTTATATCGTGTTTTTCTCATGAACGCAAGATATTTTGGATCTGAAACCGTTTCCAACGGATGCGGCGGAACATTCTATCCCAGAAAAGTGTATAATTGAGCCGAAATATGATAAAAAATTTCCTCATGTTATAACGCGTTTTTCTCGTAAACGCCAGGTATTTCGGATCTGAAACCTTTTCCAACGGCTTCAGCGGATCAAATTACACTAGAAAAGTGTATAATTGAGCCGGAATATGAAAAAAAATTCCCTCATGTTATAACGCGTTTTTCTCGTAAACGCGAGGTATTCCGGAACTGGAACCTTTTCCAACGGCTTCAGCGGATCAAATTACACTAGAAAAGTGTATAATTGAGCCGGAATATAAAAAAAAATTCCCTCATGTTATAACGCGTTTTTCTCGTAAACGCGAGGTATTCCGGAACTGGAACCTTTTCCAATGGATTCAGTGGATCAAATTACCCCAGAAAAGTGTATATTTGAGCCGGAATATTACGAAAAATTTCCTCATGTTAAAACGCGTTTTTCGCGTAAACGCAAGCTATTTCGGATCTGAAACCGTTTTCAACGGATGCGGCGGAACATTCTACCCCAGAAAAGTGTATAATTCAGCCGAAATATGATAAAAAATTTCCTCATGTTATAACGCGTTTTTCTCGTATACGCGAGGTATTTCGGATCTGGAACCTTTTTCAACGGCTTCAGCGGATCAAATTACACCAGAAAAGTGTATAATTCAGCCGAAATATTACAAAAAATTTTCTCATGTTATATCGTGTTTTTCTCATGAACGCAAGATATTTTGGATCTGAAACCTTTTCCAACGGATTCAGCGAAACATCCTACCCCAGAAAAGTGTATACTCAAGCCGAAATATGATAGAAAATTTTCTCATAATCTAACGCGTTTTTCTCGTAAACGCGAGGTATTTCGGATCTGAAACCTTTTCCAATGGATTCAGTGGATCAAATTACCCCAGAAAAGTGTATATTTGAGCCGGAATATTACAAAAAATTTCCTCATGTTAAAACGCGTTTTTCGCGTAAACGCAAGGTATTTTGGATCTGAAACCGTTTCCAACGGATGCGGCGGAACATTCTACCTCAGAAAAGTGTATACTCAAGCCGAAATATGATAGAAAAGTTTCTCATAATCTAACGCGTTTTTCTCGTAAACGCGAGGTATTTCGGATCTGGAACCTTTTCCAATGGATTCAGTGGATCAAATTACCCCAGAAAAGTGTATATTTGAGCCGGAATATTACAAAAAATTTCCTCATGTTAAAACGTGTTTTTTGCGTGAATGCAAGGTATTTCGGATCTGAAACCGTTTCCAACGGATGCGGCGGAACATTCTACCCCAGAAAAGTGTATAATTGAGCCGAAATATGATAAAAAATTTCATCATGTTATAACGCGTTTTTCTCGTAAACGCGAGGTATTTCGGATCTGGAACCTTTTCCAACGGCTTCAGCGGATCAAATTACACCAGAAAAGTGTATAATTCAGCCGAAATATTACAAAAAATTTTCTCATGTTATATCGTGTTTTTCTCATGAACGCAAGATATTTTGGATCTGAAACCGTTTCCAACGGATGCGGCGGAACATTCTATCCCAGAAAAGTGTATAATTGAGCCGAAATATGATAAAAAATTTCCTCATGTTATAACGCGTTTTTCTCGTAAACGCCAGGTATTTCGGATCTGAAACCTTTTCCAACGGCTTCAGCGGATCAAATTACACTAGAAAAGTGTATAATTGAGCCGGAATATGAAAAAAAATTCCCTCATGTTATAACGCGTTTTTCTCGTAAACGCGAGGTATTCCGGAACTGGAACCTTTTCCAACGGCTTCAGCGGATCAAATTACACTAGAAAAGTGTATAATTGAGCCGGAATATAAAAAAAAATTCCCTCATGTTATAACGCGTTTTTCTCGTAAACGCGAGGTATTCCGGAACTGGAACCTTTTCCAATGGATTCAGTGGATCAAATTACCCCAGAAAAGTGTATATTTGAGCCAGAATATTACAAAAAATTTCCTCATGTTAAAACGCGTTTTTCGCGTAAACGCAAGGAATTTTGGATCTGAAACCGTTTCCAACGGATGCGGTGGAACATTCCACCCCAGAAAAGTGTATACTCAAGCCGAAATATGATAGAAAAGTTTCTCATAATCTAACGCGTTTTTCTCGTAAACGCGAAGTATTTCGGATCTGGAACCTTTTCCAACGGCTTCAGCGGATCAAATTACCCCAGAAAAGTGTATATTTGAGCCGGAATATTACAAAAAATTTCCTCATGTTAAAACGCGTTTTTCGCGTAAACGCAAGGTATTTTGGATCTGAAACCGTTTCCAACGGATGCGGCGGAACATTCTACCCCAGAAAAGTGTATACTCAAGCCGAAATATGATAGAAAAGTTTCTCATAATCTAACGCGTTTTTCTCGTAAACGCGAGGTATTTCGGATCTGGAACCTTTTCCAATGGATTCAGTGGATCAAATTACCCCAGAAAAGTGTATATTTGAGCCGGAATATTACAAAAAATTTCCTCATGTTAAAACGTGTTTTTTGCGTGAACGCAAGGTATTTTGGATCTGAAACCGTTTCCAACGGATGCGGCGGAACATTCTACCCCAGAAAAGTGTAGACTCAAGCCGAAATATGATAGAAAATTTTCTCCTCATCTAACGCGTTTTTCTCGTAAACGCTAGGTATTTCGGATCTGGAACCTTTTCCAATGGATTCAGTGGATCAAATTACCCCAGAAAAGTGTATATTTGAGCCAGAATATTACAAAAAATTTCCTCATGTTAAAACGCGTTTTTCGCGTAAACGCAAGGTATTTTGGATCTGAAACCGTTTCCAACGGATGCGGCGGAACATTCCACCCCAGAAAAGTGTATACTCAAGCCGAAATATGATAGAAAAGTTTCTCATAATCTAACGCGTTTTTCTCGTAAACGCGAGGTATTTCGGATCTGGAACCTTTTCCAATGGATTCAGTGGATCAAATTACCCCAGAAAAGTGTATATTTGAGCCGGAATATTACAAAAAATTTCCTCAAGTTAAAACGCGTTTTTTGCGTGAACGCAAGGTATTTTGGATCTGAAACCGTTTTCGACGGATGCGGCGGAACATTCTACCCCAGAAAAGTGTATAATTGAGCCGAAATATGATAAAAAATTTCCTCATGTTATAACGCGTTTTTCTCGTAAACGCCAGGTATTTCGGATCTGAAACCTTTTCCAACGGCTTCAGCGGATCAAATTACACTAGAAAAGTGTATAATTGAGCCGAAATATGATAAAAAATTTCCTCATGTTATGACGCGTTGTTCTCGTAAACGCGAGGTATTTCGGATCTGGAACCTTTTCCAATGGATTCAGTGGATCAAATTACCCCAGAAAAGTGTATATTTGAGCCGGAATATTACAAAAAATTTCCTCATGTTAAAACGCGTTTTTTGCGTGAACGCAGGGTATTTTAGATCTGAAACCGTTTCCAACGGATGCGGCGGAACATTCTATCCCAGAAAAGTGTATAATTAAGCCGAAATATGATAAAAAATTTTCTCATGTTATAACGCGTTTTTCTCGTAAACGCCAGGTATTTCGGATCTGAAACCTTTTCCAACGGCTTCAGCGGATCAAATTACACTAGAAAAGTGTATAATTGAGCCGAAATATGATAAAAAATTTCCTCATGTTATGACGCGTTGTTCTCGTAAACGCGAGGTATTTCGGATCTGGAACCTTTTCCAATGGATTCAGTGGATCAAATTACCCCAGAAAAGTGTATATTTGAGCCGGAATATTACAAAAAATTTCCTCATGTTAAAACGCGTTTTTTGCGTAAACGCAAGGTATTTTGGATCTGAAACCGTTTCCAACGGATGCGGCGGAACATTCTACCCCAGAAAAGCGTATACTCAAGCCGAAATATGATAGAAAAGTTTCTCATAATCTAACGCGTTTTTCTCGTAAACGCGAGGTATTTCGGATCTGAAACCTTTTCCAATGGATTCAGTGGATCAAATTACCCCAGAAAAGTGTATATTTGAGCCGGAATATTACAAAAAATTTCCTCATGTTAAAACGTGTTTTTTGCGTGAACGCAAGGTATTTCGGATCTGAAACCGTTTCCAACGGATGCGGCGGAACATTCTACCCCAGAAAAGTGTATAATTGAGCCGAAATATGATAAAAAATTTCATCATGTTATAACGCGTTTTTCTCGTAAACGCGAAGTATTTCGGATCTGGAACCTTTTCCAACGGCTTCAGCGGATCAAATTACACCAGAAAAGTGTATAATTGAGCCGAAATATGATGAAAAATTTCTTTATGTTATGACGCGTTTTTCTCGTAAACGCGAAGTATTTCGGATCTGGAACCTTTTCCAACGGATTCAGCGGAACATTCTACCCCAGAAAAGTGTATACTCAAGCCGAAATATGATAGAAAATTTTCTCATAATCTAACGCGTTTTTCTCGTAAACGCTAGGTATTGCGGATCTGGAACCTTTTCCAATGGATTCAGTGGATCAAATTACCCCAGAAAAGTGTATATTTGAGCCAGAATATTACAAAAAATTTCCTCATGTTAAAACGCGTTTTTCGCGTAAACGCAAGGAATTTTGGATCTGAAACCGTTTCCAACGGATGCGGCGGAACATTCCACCCCAGAAAAGTGTATACTCAAGCCGAAATATGATAGAAAAGTTTCTCATAATCTAACGCGTTTTTCTCGTAAACGCGAAGTATTTCGGATCTGGAACCTTTTCCAACGGCTTCAGCGGATCAAATTACCCCAGAAAAGTGTATATTTGAGCCGGAATATTACAAAAAATTTCCTCATGTTAAAACGCGTTTTTCGCGTAAACGCAAGGTATTTTGGATCTGAAACCGTTTCCAACGGATGCGGCGGAACATTCTACCCCAGAAAAGTGTATACTCAAGCCGAAATATGATAGAAAAGTTTCTCATAATCTAACGCGTTTTTCTCGTAAACGCGAGGTATTTCGGATCTGGAACCTTTTCCAATGGATTCAGTGGATCAAATTACCCCAGAAAAGTGTATATTTGAGCCGGAATATTACAAAAAATTTCCTCATGTTAAAACGTGTTTTTTGCGTGAACGCAAGGTATTTTGGATCTGAAACCGTTTCCAACGGATGCGGCGGAACATTCTACCCCAGAAAAGTGTAGACTCAAGCCGAAATATGATAGAAAATTTTCTCCTCATCTAACGCGTTTTTCTCGTAAACGCTAGGTATTTCGGATCTGGAACCTTTTCCAATGGATTCAGTGGATCAAATTACCCCAGAAAAGTGTATATTTGAGCCAGAATATTACAAAAAATTTCCTCATGTTAAAACGCGTTTTTCGCGTAAACGCAAGGTATTTTGGATCTGAAACCGTTTCCAACGGATGCGGCGGAACATTCCACCCCAGAAAAGTGTATACTCAAGCCGAAATATGATAGAAAAGTTTCTCATAATCTAACGCGTTTTTCTCGTAAACGCGAGGTATTTCGGATCTGGAACCTTTTCCAATGGATTCAGTGGATCAAATTACCCCAGAAAAGTGTATATTTGAGCCAGAATATTACAAAAAATTTCCTCATGTTAAAACGCGTTTTTCGCGTAAACGCAAGGTATTTTGGATCTGAAACCGTTTCCAACGGATGCGGCGGAACATTCCACCCCAGAAAAGTGTATACTCAAGCCGAAATATGATAGAAAAGTTTCTCATAATCTAACGCGTTTTTCTCGTAAACGCGAGGTATTTCGGATCTGGAACCTTTTCCAATGGATTCAGTGGATCAAATTACCCCAGAAAAGTGTATATTTGAGCCGGAATATTACAAAAAATTTCCTCAAGTTAAAACGCGTTTTTTGCGTGAACGCAAGGTATTTTGGATCTGAAACCGTTTTCGACGGATGCGGCGGAACATTCTACCCCAGAAAAGTGTATAATTGAGCCGAAATATGATAAAAAATTTCCTCATGTTATAACGCGTTTTTCTCGTAAACGCCAGGTATTTCGGATCTGAAACCTTTTCCAACGGCTTCAGCGGATCAAATTACACTAGAAAAGTGTATAATTGAGCCGAAATATGATAAAAAATTTCCTCATGTTATGACGCGTTGTTCTCGTAAACGCGAGGTATTTCGGATCTGGAACCTTTTCCAATGGATTCAGTGGATCAAATTACCCCAGAAAAGTGTATATTTGAGCCGGAATATTACAAAAAATTTCCTCATGTTAAAACGCGTTTTTTGCGTGAACGCAGGGTATTTTGGATCTGAAACCGTTTCCAACGGATGCGGCGGAACATTCTATCCCAGAAAAGTGTATAATTAAGCCGAAATATGATAGAAAATTTTCTCATGTTATAACGCGTTTTTCTCGTAAACGCCAGGTATTTCGGATCTGAAACCTTTTCCAACGGCTTCAGCGGATCAAATTACACTAGAAAAGTGTATAATTGAGCCAAAATATGATAAAAAATTTCCTCATGTTATGACGCGTTGTTCTCGTAAACGCGAGGTATTTCGGATCTGGAACCTTTTCCAATGGATTCAGTGGATCAAATTACCCCAGAAAAGTGTATATTTGAGCCAGAATATTACAAAAAATTTCCTCATGTTAAAACGCGTTTTTCGCGTAAACGCAAGGTATTTTGGATCTGAAACCGTTTCCAACGGATGCGGCGAAACATTCCACCCCAGAAAAGTGTATACTCAAGCCGAAATATGATAGAAGAGTTTCTCATAATCTAACGCGTTTTTCTCGTAAACGCGAGGTATTTCGGATCTGGAACCTTTCCAATGGATTCAGTGGATCAAATTACCCCAGAAAAGTGTATATTTGAGCCGGAATATTACAAAAAATTTCCTCAAGTTAAAACGCGTTTTTTGCGTGAACGCAAGGTATTTTGGATCTGAAACCGTTTTCGACGGATGCGGCGGAACATTCTACCCCAGAAAAGTGTATATTTGAGCCGGAATATTACAAAAAATTTCCTCATGTTAAAACGCGTTTTTTGCGTGAACGCAGGGTATTTTGGATCTGAAACCGTTTCCAACGGATGCGGCGGAACATTCTATCCCAGAAAAGTGTATAATTAAGCCGAAATATGATAAAAAATTTTCTCATGTTATAACGCGTTTTTCTCGTAAACGCCAGGTATTTCGGATCTGAAACCTTTTCCAACGGCTTCAGCGGATCAAATTACACTAGAAAAGTGTATAATTGAGCCGGAATATAAAAAAAAATTCCCTCATGTTATAACGCGTTTTTCTCGTAAACGCGAGGTATTCCGGAACTGGAACCTTTTCCAATGGATTCAGTGGATCAAATTACCCCAGAAAAGTGTATATTTGAGCCGGAATATTCCAAAAAATTTCCTCATGTTAAAACGCGTTTTTCGCGTAAACGCAAGCTATTTCGGATCTGAAACCGTTTTCAACGGATGCGGCGGAACATTCTACCCCAGAAAAGTGTATAATTCAGCCGAAATATGATAAAAAATTTCCTCATGTTATAACGAGTTTTTCTCGTATACGCGAGGTATTTCGGATCTGGAACCTTTTCCAACGGCTTCAGCGGATCAAATTACACCAGAAAAGTGTATAATTCAGCCGAAATATTACAAAAAATTTTCTCATGTTATATCGTGTTTTTCTCATGAACGCAAGATATTTTGGATCTGAAACCTTTTCCAACGGATTCAGCGGAACATCCTACCCCAGAAAAGTATACTCAAGCCGAAATATGATAGAAAATTTTCTCATAATCTAACGCGTTTTTCTCGTAAACGCGAGGTATTTCGGATCTGAAACCTTTTCTAATGGATTCAGTGGATCAAATTACCCCAGAAAAGTGTATATTTGAGCCGGAATATTACAAAAAATTTCCTCATGTTAAAACGCGTTTTTCGCGTAAACGCAAGGTATTTTGGATCTGAAACCGTTTCCAACCGATGCGGCGGAACATTCTACCCCAGAAAAGTGTATAATTGAGCCGAAATATGATAAAAAATTTCATCATGTTATAACGCGTTTTTCTCGTAAACGCGAAGTATTTCGGATCTGGAACCTTTTCCAATGGATTCAGTGGATCAAATTACCCCAGAAAAGTGTATATTTGAGCCGGAATATTACAAAAAATTTCCTCAAGTTAAAACGCGTTTTTTGCGTGAACGCAAGGTATTTTGGATCTGAAACCGTTTTCAACGGATGCGGCGGAACATTCTACCCCAGAAAAGTGTATAATTGAGCCGAAATATGATAAAAAATTTCCTCATGTTATAACGCGTTTTTCTCGTAAACGCCAGGTATTTCGGATCTGAAACCTTTTCCAACGGCTTCAGCGGATCAAATTACACTAGAAAAGTGTATGATTGAGCCGAAATATGATAAAAAATTTCCTCATGTTATGACGCGTTGTTCTCGTAAACGCGAGGTATTTCGGATCTGGAACCTTTTCCAATGGATTCAGTGGATCAAATTACCCCAGAAAAGTGTATATTTGAGCCGGAATATTACAAAAAATTTCCTCATGTTAAAACGCGTTTTTCGCGTAAACGCAAGGTATTTTGGATCTGAAACCGTTTCCAACGGATGCGGCGGAACATTCTACCCCAGAAAAGCGTATACTCAAGCCGAAATATGATAGAAAAGTTTCTCATAATCTAACGCGTTTTTCTCGTAAACGCGAGGTATTTCGGATCTGGAACCTTTTCCAATGGATTCAGTGGATCAAATTACCCCAGAAAAGTGTATATTTGAGCCGGAATATTACAAAAAATTTCCTCATGTTAAAACGTGTTTTTTGCGTGAACGCAAGGTATTTCGGATCTGAAACCGTTTCCAACGGATGCGGCGGAACATTCTACCCCAGAAATGTGTATAATTGAGCCGAAATATGATAAAAAATTTCATCATGTTATAACGCGTTTTTCTCGTAAACGCGAAGTATTTCGGATCTGGAACCTTTTCCAACGGCTTCAGCGGATCAAATTACACCAGAAAAGTGTATAATTGAGCCGAAATATGATGAAAAATTTCTTTATGTTATGACGCGTTTTTCTCGTAAACGCGAAGTATTTCGGATCTGGAACCTTTTCCAACGGATTCAGCGGAACATTCTACCCCAGAAAAGTGTATACTCAAGCTGAAATATGATAGAAAATTTTCTCATAATCTAACGCGTTTTTCTCGTAAACGCTAGGTATTTCGGATCTGGAACCTTTTCCAATGGATTCAGTGGATCAAATTACCCCAGAAAAGTGTATATTTGAGCCAGAATATTACAAAAAATTTCCTCATGTTAAAACGCGTTTTTCGCGTAAACGCAAGGAATTTTGGATCTGAAACCGTTTCCAACGGATGCGGCGGAACATTCCACCCCAGAAAAGTGTATACTCAAGCCGAAATATGATAGAAAAGTTTCTCATAATCTAACGCGTTTTTCTCGTAAACGCGAAGTATTTCGGATCTGGAACCTTTTCCAACGGCTTCAGCGGATCAAATTACCCCAGAAAAGTGTATATTTGAGCCGGAATATTACAAAAAATTTCCTCATGTTAAAACGCGTTTTTCGCGTAAACGCAAGGTATTTTGGATCTGAAACCGTTTCCAACGGATGCGGCGGAACATTCTACCCCAGAAAAGTGTATACTCAAGCCGAAATATGATAGAAAAGTTTCTCATAATCTAACGCGTTTTTCTCGTAAACGCGAGGTATTTCGGATCTGGAACCTTTTCCAATGGATTCAGTGGATCAAATTACCCCAGAAAAGTGTATATTTGAGTTGGAATATTACAAAAAATTTCCTCATGTTAAAACGTGTTTTTTGCGTGAACGCAAGGTATTTTGGATCTGAAACCGTTTCCAACGGATGCGGCGGAACATTCTACCCCAGAAAAGTGTAGACTCAAGCCGAAATATGATAGAAAATTTTCTCCTCATCTAACGCGTTTTTCTCGTAAACGCTAGGTATTTCGGATCTGGAACCTTTTCCAATGGATTCAGTGGATCAAATTACCCCAGAAAAGTGTATATTTGAGCCAGAATATTACAAAAAATTTCCTCATGTTAAAACGCGTTTTTCGCGTAAACGCAAGGTATTTTGGATCTGAAACCGTTTCCAACGGATGCGGCGGAACATTCCACCCCAGAAAAGTGTATACTCAAGCCGAAATATGATAGAAAAGTTTCTCATAATCTAACGCGTTTTTCTCGTAAACGCGAGGTATTTCGGATCTGGAACCTTTTCCAATGGATTCAGTGGATCAAATTACCCCAGAAAAGTGTATATTTGAGCCAGAATATTACAAAAAATTTCCTCATGTTAAAACGCGTTTTTCGCGTAAACGCAAGGTATTTTGGATCTGAAACCGTTTCCAACGGATGCGGCGGAACATTCCACCCCAGAAAAGTGTATACTCAAGCCGAAATATGATAGAAAAGTTTCTCATAATCTAACGCGTTTTTCTCGTAAACGCGAGGTATTTCGGATCTGGAACCTTTTCCAATGGATTCAGTGGATCAAATTACCCCAGAAAAGTGTATATTTGAGCCGGAATATTACAAAAAATTTCCTCAAGTTAAAACGCGTTTTTTGCGTGAACGCAAGGTATTTTGGATCTGAAACCGTTTTCGACGGATGCGGCGGAACATTCTACCCCAGAAAAGTGTATAATTGAGCCGAAATATGATAAAAAATTTCCTCATGTTATAACGCGTTTTTCTCGTAAACGCCAGGTATTTCGGATCTGAAACCTTTTCCAACGGCTTCAGCGGATCAAATTACACTAGAAAAGTGTATAATTGAGCCGAAATATGATAAAAAATTTCCTCATGTTATGACGCGTTGTTCTCGTAAACGCGAGGTATTTCGGATCTGGAACCTTTTCCAATGGATTCAGTGGATCAAATTACCCCAGAAAAGTGTATATTTGAGCCGGAATATTACAAAAAATTTCCTCATGTTAAAACGCGTTTTTTGCGTGAACGCAGGGTATTTTGGATCTGAAACCGTTTCCAACGGATGCGGCGGAACATTCTATCCCAGAAAAGTGTATAATTAGGCCGAAATATGATAAAAAATTTTCTCATGTTATAACGCGTTTTTCTCGTAAACGCCAGGTATTTCGGATCTGAAACCTTTTCCAACGGCTTCAGCGGATCAAATTACACTAGAAAAGTGTATAATTGAGCCGAAATATGATAAAAAATTTCCTCATGTTATGACGCGTTGTTCTCGTAAACGCGAGGTATTTCGGATCTGGAACCTTTCCAATGGATTCAGTGGATCAAATTACCCCAGAAAAGTGTATATTTGAGCCGGAATATTACAAAAAATTTCCTCAAGTTAAAACGCGTTTTTTGCGTGAACGCAAGGTATTTTGGATCTGAAACCGTTTTCGACGGATGCGGCGGAACATTCTACCCCAGAAAAGTGTATATTTGAGCCGGAATATTACAAAAAATTTCCTCATGTTAAAACGCGTTTTTTGCGTGAACGCAGGGTATTTTGGATCTGAAACCGTTTCCAACGGATGCGGCGGAACATTCTATCCCAGAAAAGTGTATAATTAAGCCGAAATATGATAAAAAATTTTCTCATGTTATAACGCGTTTTTCTCGTAAACGCCAGGTATTTCGGATCTGAAACCTTTTCCAACGGCTTCAGCGGATCAAATTACACTAGAAAAGTGTATAATTGAGCCGGAATATAAAAAAAAATTCCCTCATGTTATAACGCGTTTTTCTCGTAAACGCGAGGTATTCCGGAACTGGAACCTTTTCCAATGGATTCAGTGGATCAAATTACCCCAGAAAAGTGTATATTTGAGCCGGAATATTCCAAAAAATTTCCTCATGTTAAAACGCGTTTTTCGCGTAAACGCAAGCTATTTCGGATCTGAAACCGTTTTCAACGGATGCGGCGGAACATTCTACCCCAGAAAAGTGTATAATTCAGCCGAAATATGATAAAAAATTTCCTCATGTTATAACGAGTTTTTCTCGTATACGCGAGGTATTTCGGATCTGGAACCTTTTCCAACGGCTTCAGCGGATCAAATTACACCAGAAAAGTGTATAATTCAGCCGAAATATTACAAAAAATTTTCTCATGTTATATCGTGTTTTTCTCATGAACGCAAGATATTTTGGATCTGAAACCTTTTCCAACGGATTCAGCGGAACATCCTACCCCAGAAAAGTATACTCAAGCCGAAATATGATAGAAAATTTTCTCATAATCTAACGCGTTTTTCTCGTAAACGCGAGGTATTTCGGATCTGAAACCTTTTCTAATGGATTCAGTGGATCAAATTACCCCAGAAAAGTGTATATTTGAGCCGGAATATTACAAAAAATTTCCTCATGTTGAAACGCGTTTTTCGCGTAAACGCAAGGTATTTCCGATCTGAAACCGTTTCCAACCGATGCGGCGGAACATTCTACCCCAGAAAAGTGTATAATTGAGCCGAAATATGATAAAAAATTTCATCATGTTATAACGCGTTTCTCTCGTAAACGCGAAGTATTTCGGATCTGGAACCTCTTCCAATGGATTCAGTGGATCAAATTACCCCAGAAAAGTGTATATTTGAGCCGGAATATTACAAAAAATTTCCTCAAGTTAAAACGCGTTCTTCGCGTAAACGCAAGGTATTTTGGATCTGAAACCGTTTCCAACGGATGCGGCGGAACATTCTACCCCAGAAAAGTGTATACTCAAGCCGGAATATGATAGAAAAGTTTCTCATAATCTAACGCGTTTTCCTCGTAAACGCGAGGTATTTCGGATCTGGAACCTTTTCCAATGGATTCAGTGGATCAAATTACCCCAGAAAAGTGTATATTTGAGCCGGAATATTACAAAAAATTTCCTCATGTTAAAACGTGTTTTTTGCGTGAACGCAAGGTATTTCGGATCTGAAACCGTTTCCAACGGATGCGGCGGAACATTCTACCCTAGAAAAGTGTATAATTGAGCCGAAATATGATAAAAAATTTCATCATGTTATAACGCGTTTTTCTCGTAAACGCGAAGTATTTCGGATCTGGAACCTTTTCCATGGCTTCAGCGGATCAAATTACACCAGAAAAGTGTATAATTGAGCCGAAATATGATGAAAAATTTCTTTATGTTATGACGCGTTTTTCTCGTAAACGCGAAGTATTTCGGATCTGGAACCTTTTCCAACGGATTCAGCGGAACATTCTACCCCAGAAAAGTGTATACTCAAGCCGAAATATGATAGAAAATTTTCTCATAATCTAACGCGTTTTTCTCGTAAACGCTAGGTATTTCGGATCTGGAACCTTTTCCAATGGATTCAGTGGATCAAATTACCCCAGAAAAGTGTATATTTGAGCCAGAATATTACAAAAAACTTCCTCATGTTAAAACGCGTTTTTCGCGTAAACGCAAGGAATTTTGGATCTGAAACCGTTTCCAACGGATGCGGCGGAACATTCCACCCCAGAAAAGTGTATACTCAAGCCGAAATATGATAGAAAAGTTTCTCATAATCTAACGCGTTTTTCTCGTAAACGCGAAGTATTTCGGATCTGGAACCTTTTCCAACGGCTTCAGCGGATCAAATTACCCCAGAAAAGTGTATATTTGAGCCGGAATATTACAAAAAATTTCCTCATGTTAAAACGCGTTTTTCGCGTAAACGCAAGGTATTTCCGATCTGAAACCGTTTCCAACCGATGCGGCGGAACATTCTACCCCAGAAAAGTGTATAATTGAGCCGAAATATGATAAAAAATTTCATCATGTTATAACGCGTTTCTCTCGTAAACGCGAAGTATTTCGGATCTGGAACCTCTTCCAATGGATTCAGTGGATCAAATTACCCCAGAAAAGTGTATATTTGAGCCGGAATATTACAAAAAATTTCCTCAAGTTAAAACGCGTTCTTCGCGTAAACGCAAGGTATTTTGGATCTGAAACCGTTTCCAACGGATGCGGCGGAACATTCTACCCCAGAAAAGTGTATACTCAAGCCGGAATATGATAGAAAAGTTTCTCATAATCTAACGCGTTTTCCTCGTAAACGCGAGGTATTTCGGATCTGGAACCTTTTCCAATGGATTCAGTGGATCAAATTACCCCAGAAAAGTGTATATTTGAGCCGGAATATTACAAAAAATTTCCTCATGTTAAAACGTGTTTTTTGCGTGAACGCAAGGTATTTCGGATCTGAAACCGTTTCCAACGGATGCGGCGGAACATTCTACCCTAGAAAAGTGTATAATTGAGCCGAAATATGATAAAAAATTTCATCATGTTATAACGCGTTTTTCTCGTAAACGCGAAGTATTTCGGATCTGGAACCTTTTCCATGGCTTCAGCGGATCAAATTACACCAGAAAAGTGTATAATTGAGCCGAAATATGATGAAAAATTTCTTTATGTTATGACGCGTTTTTCTCGTAAACGCGAAGTATTTCGGATCTGGAACCTTTTCCAACGGATTCAGCGGAACATTCTACCCCAGAAAAGTGTATACTCAAGCCGAAATATGATAGAAAATTTTCTCATAATCTAACGCGTTTTTCTCGTAAACGCTAGGTATTTCGGATCTGGAACCTTTTCCAATGGATTCAGTGGATCAAATTACCCCAGAAAAGTGTATATTTGAGCCAGAATATTACAAAAAACTTCCTCATGTTAAAACGCGTTTTTCGCGTAAACGCAAGGAATTTTGGATCTGAAACCGTTTCCAACGGATGCGGCGGAACATTCCACCCCAGAAAAGTGTATACTCAAGCCGAAATATGATAGAAAAGTTTCTCATAATCTAACGCGTTTTTCTCGTAAACGCGAAGTATTTCGGATCTGGAACCTTTTCCAACGGCTTCAGCGGATCAAATTACCCCAGAAAAGTGTATATTTGAGCCGGAATATTACAAAAAATTTCCTCATGTTAAAACGCGTTTTTCGCGTAAACGCAAGGTATTTTGGATCTGAAACCGTTTCCAACGGATGTTGCGGAACATTCTACCCCAGAAAAGTGTATACTCAAGCCGAAATATGATAGAAAAGTTTCTCATAATCTAACGCGTTTTTCTCGTAAACGCGAGGTATTTCGGATCTGGAACCTTTTCCAATGGATTCAGTGGATCAAATTACCCCAGAAAAGTGTATATTTGAGCCGGAATATTACAAAAAATTTCCTCATGTTAAAACGTGTTTTTTGCGTGAACGCAAGGTATTTTGGATCTGAAACCGTTTCCAACGGATGCGGCGGAACATTCTACCCCAGAAAAGTGTAGACTCAAGCCGAAATATGATAGAAAATTTTCTCCTCATCTAACGCGTTTTTCTCGTAAACGCTAGGTATTTCGGATCTGGAACCTTTTCCAATGGATTCAGTGGATCAAATTACCCCAGAAAAGTGTATATTTGAGCCAGAATATTACAAAAAATTTCCTCATGTTAAAACGCGTTTTTCGCGTAAACGCAAGGTATTTTGGATCTGAAACCGTTTCCAACGGATGCGGCGGAACATTCCACCCCAGAAAAGTGTATACTCAAGCCGAAATATGATAGAAAAGTTTCTCATAATCTAACGCGTTTTTCTCGTAAACGCGAGGTATTTCGGATCTGGAACCTTTTCCAATGGATTCAGTGGATCAAATTACCCCAGAAAAGTGTATATTTGAGCCAGAATATTACAAAAAATTTCCTCATGTTAAAACGCGTTTTTCGCGTAAACGCAAGGTATTTTGGATCTGAAACCGTTTCCAACGGATGCGGCGGAACATTCCACCCCAGAAAAGTGTATACTCAAGCCGAAATATGATAGAAAAGTTTCTCATAATCTAACGCGTTTTTCTCGTAAACGCGAGGTATTTCGGATCTGGAACCTTTTCCAATGGATTCAGTGGATCAAATTACCCCAGAAAAGTGTATATTTGAGCCGGAATATTACAAAAAATTTCCTCAAGTTAAAACGCGTTTTTTGCGTGAACGCAAGGTATTTTGGATCTGAAACCGTTTTCGACGGATGCGGCGGAACATTCTACCCCAGAAAAGTGTATAATTGAGCCGAAATATGATAAAAAATTTCCTCATGTTATAACGCGTTTTTCTCGTAAACGCCAGGTATTTCGGATCTGAAACCTTTTCCAACGGCTTCAGCGGATCAAATTACACTAGAAAAGTGTATAATTGAGCCGAAATATGATAAAAAATTTCCTCATGTTATGACGCGTTGTTCTCGTAAACGCGAGGTATTTCGGATCTGGAACCTTTTCCAATGGATTCAGTGGATCAAATTACCCCAGAAAAGTGTATATTTGAGCCGGAATATTACAAAAAATTTCCTCATGTTAAAACGCGTTTTTCGCGTAAATGCAAGGTATTTTGGATCTGAAACCGTTTCCAACGGATGCGGCGGAACATTCTACCCCAGAAAAGTGTATACTCAAGCCGAAATATGATAGAAAAGTTTCTCATAATCTAACGCGTTTTTCTCGTAAACGCGAGGTATTTCGGATCTGGAACCTTTTCCAATGGATTCAGTGGATCAAATTACCCCAGAAAAGTGTATATTTGAGCCGGAATATTACAAAAAATTTCCTCATGTTAAAACGTGTTTTTTGCGTGAACGCAAGGTATTTCGGATCTGAAACCGTTTCCAACGGATGCGGCGGAACATTCTACCCCAGAAAAGTGTATAATTGAGCCGAAATATGATAAAAAATTTCATCATGTTATAACGCGTTTTTCTCGTAAACGCGAAGTATTTCGGATCTGGAACCTTTTCCAACGGCTTCAGCGGATCAAATTACACCAGAAAAGTGTATAATTGAGCCGAAATATGATGAAAAATTTCTTTATGTTATGACGCGTTTTTCTCGTAAACGCGAAGTATTTCGGATCTGGAACCTTTTCCAACGGATTCAGCGGAACATTCTACCCGAGAAAAGTGTATACTCAAGCCGAAATATGATAGAAAATTTTCTCATAATCTAACGCGTTTTTCTCGTAAACGCTAGGTATTTCGGATCTGGAACCTTTTCCAATGGATTCAGTGGATCAAATTACCCCAGAAAAGTGTATATTTGAGCCAGAATATTACAAAAAATTTCCTCATGTTAAAACGCGTTTTTCGCGTAAACGCAAGGAATTTTGGATCTGAAACCGTTTCCAACGGATGCGGCGGAACATTCCACCCCAGAAAAGTGTATACTCAAGCCGAAATATGATAGAAAAGTTTCTCATAATCTAACGCGTTTTTCTCGTAAACGCGAAGTATTTCGGATCTGGAACCTTTTCCAACGGCTTCAGCGGATCAAATTACCCCAGAAAAGTGTATATTTGAGCCGGAATATTACAAAAAATTTCCTCATGTTAAAACGCGTTTTTCGCGTAAACGCAAGGTATTTTGGATCTGAAACCGTTTCCAACGGATGCGGCGGAACATTCTACCCCAGAAAAGTGTATACTCAAGCCGAAATATGATAGAAAAGTTTCTCATAATCTAACGCGTTTTTCTCGTAAACGCGAGGTATTTCGGATCTGGAACCTTTTCCAATGGATTCAGTGGATCAAATTACCCCAGAAAAGTGTATATTTGAGCCGGAATATTACAAAAAATTTCCTCATGTTAAAACGTGTTTTTTGCGTGAACGCAAGGTATTTTGGATCTGAAACCGTTTCCAACGGATGCGGCGGAACATTCTACCCCAGAAAAGTGTAGACTCAAGCCGAAATATGATAGAAAATTTTCTCCTCATCTAACGCGTTTTTCTCGTAAACGCTAGGTATTTCGGATCTGGAACCTTTTCCAATGGATTCAGTGGATCAAATTACCCCAGAAAAGTGTATATTTGAGCCAGAATATTACAAAAAATTTCCTCATGTTAAAACGCGTTTTTCGCGTAAACGCAAGGTATTTTGGATCTGAAACCGTTTCCAACGGATGCGGCGGAACATTCCACCCCAGAAAAGTGTATACTCAAGCCGAAATATGATAGAAAAGTTTCTCATAATCTAACGCGTTTTTCTCGTAAACGCGAGGTATTTCGGATCTGGAACCTTTTCCAATGGATTCAGTGGATCAAATTACCCCAGAAAAGTGTATATTTGAGCCAGAATATTACAAAAAATTTCCTCATGTTAAAACGCGTTTTTCGCGTAAACGCAAGGTATTTTGGATCTGAAACCGTTTTCGACGGATGCGGCGGAACATTCTACCCCAGAAAAGTGTATAATTGAGCCGAAATATGATAAAAAATTTCCTCATGTTATAACGCGTTTTTCTCGTAAACGCCAGGTATTTCGGATCTGAAACCTTTTCCAACGGCTTCAGCGGATCAAATTACACTAGAAAAGTGTATAATTGAGCCGAAATATGATAAAAAATTTCCTCATGTTATGACGCGTTGTTCTCGTAAACGCGAGGTATTTCGGATCTGGAACCTTTTCCAATGGATTCAGTGGATCAAATTACCCCAGAAAAGTGTATATTTGAGCCGGAATATTACAAAAAATTTCCTCATGTTAAAACGTGTTTTTTGCGTGAACGCAAGGTATTTTGGATCTGAAACCGTTTCCAACGGATGCGGCGGAACATTCTACCCCAGAAAAGTGTAGACTCAAGCCGAAATATGATAAAAAATTTTCTCATGTTATAACGCGTTTTTCTCGTAAACGCCAGGTATTTCGGATCTGAAACCTTTTCCAACGGCTTCAGCGGATCAAATTACACTAGAAAAGTGTATAATTGAGCCGAAATATGATAAAAAATTTCCTCATGTTATGACGCGTTGTTCTCGTAAACGCGAGGTATTTCGGATCTGGAACCTTTTCCAATGGATTCAGTGGATCAAATTACCCCAGAAAAGTGTATATTTGAGCCAGAATATTACAAAAAATTTCCTCATGTTAAAACGCGTTTTTCGCGTAAACGCAAGGTATTTTGGATCTGAAACCGTTTCCAACGGATGCGGCGAAACATTCCACCCCAGAAAAGTGTATACTCAAGCCGAAATATGATAGAAGAGTTTCTCATAATCTAACGCGTTTTTCTCGTAAACGCGAGGTATTTCGGATCTGGAACCTTTCCAATGGATTCAGTGGATCAAATTACCTCAGAAAAGTGTATATTTGAGCCGGAATATTACAAAAAATTTCCTCAAGTTAAAACGCGTTTTTTGCGTGAACGCAAGGTATTTTGGATCTGAAACCGTTTTCGACGGATGCGGCGGAACATTCTACCCCAGAAAAGTGTATATTTGAGCCGGAATATTACAAAAAATTTCCTCATGTTAAAACGCGTTTTTTGCGTGAACGCAGGGTATTTTGGATCTGAAACCGTTTCCAACGGATGCGGCGGAACATTCTATCCCAGAAAAGTGTATAATTAAGCCGAAATATGATAAAAAATTTTCTCATGTTATAACGCGTTTTTCTTGTAAACGCCAGGTATTTCGGATCTGAAACCTTTTCCAACGGCTTCAGCGGATCAAATTACACTAGAAAAGTGTATAATTGAGCCGGAATATAAAAAAAAATTCCCTCATGTTATAACGCGTTTTTCTCGTAAACGCGAGGTATTCCGGAACTGGAACCTTTTCCAATGGATTCAGTGGATCAAATTACCCCAGAAAAGTGTATATTTGAGCCGGAATATTCCAAAAAATTTCCTCATGTTAAAACGCGTTTTTCGCGTAAACGCAAGCTATTTCGGATCTGAAACCGTTTTCAACGGATGCGGCGGAACATTCTACCCCAGAAAAGTGTATAATTCAGCCGAAATATGATAAAAAATTTCCTCATGTTATAACGAGTTTTTCTCGTATACGCGAGGTATTTCGGATCTGGAACCTTTTCCAACGGCTTCAGCGGATCAAATTACACCAGAAAAGTGTATAATTCAGCCGAAATATTACAAAAAATTTCCTCATGTTATATCGTGTTTTTCTCATGAACGCAAGATATTTTGATCTGAAACCTTTTCCAACGGATTCAGCGGAACATCCTACCCCAGAAAAGTATACTCAAGCCGAAATATGATAGAAAATTTTCTCATAATCTAACGCGTTTTTCTCGTAAACGCGAGGTATTTCGGATCTGAAACCTTTTCCAATGGATTCAGTGGATCAAATTACCCCAGAAAAGTGTATATTTGAGCCGGAATATTACAAAAAATTTCCTCATGTTAAAACGCGTTTTTCGCGTAAACGCAAGGTATTTTGGATCTGAAACCGTTTCCAACCGATGCGGCGGAACATTCTACCCCATAAAAGTGTATAATTGAGCCGAAATATGATAAGAAATTTCATCATGTTATAACGCGTTTTTCTCGTAAACGCGAAGTATTTCGGATCTGGAACCTTTTCCAACGGCTTCAGCGGATCAAATTACACCAGAAAAGTGTATAATTGAGCCGAAATATGATGAAAAATTTCCTTATGTTATGACGCGTTTTTCTCGTAAACGCGAGGTATTTCGGATCTGGAACCTTTTCCAACGGATTCAGCGGAACATTCTACCCCAGAAAAGTGTATACTCAAGCCGAAATATGATAGAAAATTTTCTCATAATCTGACGCGTTTTTCTCGTAAACGCTAGGTATTTCGGATCTGGAACCTTTTCCAATGGATTCAGTGGATCAAATTACCCCAGAAAAGTGTATATTTGAGCCCGAATATTACAAAAAATTTCCTCATGTTAAAACGCGTTTTTCGCGTAAACGCAAGGTATTTTGGATCTGAAACCGTTTCCAACGGATGCGGCGGAACATTCCACCCCAGAAAAGTGTATACTCAAGCCGAAATATGATAGAAAAGTTTCTCATAATCTAACGCGTTTTTCTCGTAAACGCGAGGTATTTCGGATCTGGAACCTTTTCCAATGGATTCAGTGGATCAAATTACCCCAGAAAAGTGTATATTTGAGCCGGAATATTACAAAAAATTTCCTCAAGTTAAAACGCGTTTTTTGCGTGAACGCAAGGTATTTTGGATCCGAAACCGTTTTCAACGGATGCGGCGGAACATTCTACCCCAGAAAAGTGTATAATTGAGCCGAAATATGATAAAAAATTTCCTCATGTTATAACGCGTTTTTCTCGTAAACGCCAGGTATTTCGGATCTGAAACCTTTTCCAACGGCTTCAGCGGATCAAATTACACTAGAAAAGTGTATAATTGAGCCGAAATATGATAAAAAATTTCCTCATGTTATGACGCGTTGTTCCCGTAAACGCGAGGTATTTCCGATCTGGAACCTTTTCCAATGGATTCAGTGGATCAAATTACCCCAGAAAAGTGTATATTTGAGCCGGAATATTACAAAAAATTTCCTCATGTTAAAACGCGTTTTTTGCGTGAACGCAGGGTATTTTGGATCTGAAACCGTTTCCAACGGATGCGGCGGAACATTCTATCCCAGAAAAGTGTATAATTGAGCCGAAATATAATAAAAAATTTTCTCATGTTATAACGCGTTTTTCTCGTAAACGCCAGGTATTTCGGATCTGAAACCTTTTTCAACGGCTTCAGCGGATCAAATTACACTAGAAAAGTGTATAATTGAGCCGGAATATAAAAAAGAATTCCCTCATGTTATAACGCGTTTTTCTCGTAAACGCGAGGTATTCCGGAACTGGAACCTTTTCCAACGGCTTCAGCGGATCAAATTACACCAGAAAAGTGTATAATTCAGCCGAAATATGATGAAAAATTTCTTTATGTTATGACGCGTTTTTCTCGTAAACGCGAAGTATTTCGGATCTGGAACCTTTTCCAACGGATTCAGCGGAACATTCTACCCCAGAAAAGTGTATACTCAAGCCGAAATATGATAGAAAATTTTCTCATAATCTAACGCGTTTTTCTCGTAAACGCTAGGTATTTCGGATCTGGAACCTTTTCCAATGGATTCAGTGGATCAAATTACCCCAGAAAAGTGTATATTTGAGCCAGAATATTACAAAAAATTTCCTCATGTTAAAACGCGTTTTTCGCGTAAACGCAAGGAATTTTGGATCTGAAACCGTTTCCAACGGATGCGGCAGAACATTCCACCCCAGAAAAGTGTATACTCAAGCCGAAATATGATAGAAAAGTTTCTCATAATCTAACGCGTTTTTCTCGTAAACGCGAGGTATTTCGGATCTGGAACCTTTTCCAATGGATTCAGTGGATCAAATTACCCCAGAAAAGTGTATATTTGAGCCGGAATATTACAAAAAGATTCATCATGTTAAAACGTGTTTTTTGCGTGAACGCAAGGTATTTTGGATCTGAAACCGTTTCCAACGGATGCGGCGGAACATTCTACCCCAGAAAAGTGTAGACTCAAGCCGAAATATGATAGAAAATTTTCTCCTCATCTAACGCGTTTTTCTCGTAAACGCTAGGTATTTCGGATCTGGAACCTTTTCCAATGGATTCAGTGGATCAAATTACCCCAGAAAAGTGTATATTTGAGCCAGAATATTACAAAAAATTTCCTCATGTTAAAACGCGTTTTTCGCGTAAACGCAAGGTATTTTGGATCTGAAACCGTTTCCAACGGATGCGGCGGAACATTCCACCCCAGAAAAGTGTATACTCAAGCCGAAATATGATCGAAAAGTTTCTCATAATCTAACGCGTTTTTCTCGTAAACGCGAGGTATTTCGGATCTGGAACCTTTTCCAATGGATTCAGTGGATCAAATTACCCCAGAAAAGTGTATATTTGAGCCAGAATATTACAAAAAATTTCCTCATGTTAAAACGCGTTTTTCGCGTAAACGCAAGGTATTTTGGATCTGAAACCGTTTTCGACGGATGCGGCGGAACATTCTACCCCAGAAAAGTGTATAATTGAGCCGAAATATGATAAAAAATTTCCTCATGTTATAACGCGTTTTTCTCGTAAACGCCAGGTATTTCGGATCTGAAACCTTTTCCAACGGCTTCAGCGGATCAAATTACACTAGAAAAGTGTATAATTGAGCCGAAATATGATAAAAAATTTCCTCATGTTATGACGCGTTGTTCTCGTAAACGCGAGGTATTTCGGATCTGGAACCTTTTCCAATGGATTCAGTGGATCAAATTACCCCAGAAAAGTGTATATTTGAGCCGGAATATTACAAAAAATTTCCTCATGTTAAAACGCGTTTTTTGCGTGAACGCAGGGTATTTTGGATCTGAAACCGTTTCCAACGGATGCGGCGGAACATTCTATCCCAGAAAAGTGTATAATTAAGCCGAAATATGATAAAAAATTTTCTCATGTCATAACGCGTTTTTCTCGTAAACGCCAGGTATTTCGGATCTGAAACCTTTTCCAACGGCTTCAGCGGATCAAATTACACTAGAAAAGTGTATAATTGAGCCGAAATATGATGAAAAATTTCCTCATGTTATGACGCGTTGTTCTCGTAAACGCGAGGTATTTCGGATCTGGAACCTTTTCCAATGGATTCAGTGGATCAAATTACCCCAGAAAAGTGTATATTTGAGCCAGAATATTACAAAAAATTTTCTCATGTTAAAACGCGTTTTTCGCGTAAACGCAAGGTATTTTGGATCTGAAACCGTTTCCAACGGATGCGGCGAAACATTCCACCCCAGAAAAGTGTATACTCAAGCCGAAATATGATAGAAGAGTTTCTCATAATCTAACGCGTTTTTCTCGTAAACGCGAGGTATTTCGGATCTGGAACCTTTCCAATGGATTCAGTGGATCAAATTACCCCAGAAAAGTGTATATTTGAGCCGGAATATTACAAAAAATTTCCTCAAGTTAAAACGCGTTTTTTGCGTGAACGCAAGGTATTTTGGATCTGAAACCGTTTTCGACGGATGCGGCGGAACATTCTACCCCAGAAAAGTGTATATTTGAGCCGGAATATTACAAAAAATTTCCTCATGTTAAAACGCGTTTTTTGCGTGAACGCAGGGTATTTTGGATCTGAAACCGTTTCCAACGGCTTCAGCGGATCAAATTACACTAGAAAAGTGTATAATTGAGCCGGAATATAAAAAAAAATTCCCTCATGTTATAACGCGTTTTTCTCGTAAACGCGAGGTATTCCGGAACTGGAACCTTTTCCAATGGATTCAGTGGATCAAATTACCCCAGAAAAGTGTATATTTGAGCCGGAATATTCCAAAAAATTTCCTCATGTTAAAACGCGTTTTTCGCGTAAACGCAAGCTATTTCGGATCTGAAACCGTTTTCAACGGATGCGGCGGAACATTCTACCCCAGAAAAGTGTATAATTCAGCCGAAATATGATAAAAAATTTCCTCATGTTATAACGAGTTTTTCTCGTATACGCGAGGTATTTCGGATCTGGAACCTTTTCCAACGGCTTCAGCGGATCAAATTACACCAGAAAAGTGTATAATTCAGCCGAAATATTACAAAAAATTTTCTCATGTTATATCGTGTTTTTCTCATGAACGCAAGATATTTTGGATCTGAAACCTTTTCCAACGGATTCAGCGCAACATCCTACCCCAGAAAAGTATACTCAAGCCGAAATATGATAGAAAATTTTCTCATAATCTAACGCGTTTTTCTCGTAAACGCGAGGTATTTCGGATCTGAAACCTTTTCCAATGGATTCAGTGGATCAAATTACCCCAGAAAAGTGTATATTTGAGCCGGAATATTACAAAAAATTTCCTCATGTTAAAACGCGTTTTTCGCGTAAACGCAAGGTATTTTGGATCTGAAACCGTTTCCAACCGATGCGGCGGAACATTCTACCCCAGAAAAGTGTATAATTGAGCCGAAATATGATAAAAAATTTCATCATGTTATAACGCGTTTTTCTCGTAAACGCGAAGTATTTCGGATCTGGAACCTTTTCCAACGGCTTCAGCGGATCAAATTACACCAGAAAAGTGTATAATTGAGCCGAAATATGATGAAAAATTTCCTTATGTTATGACGCGTTTTTCTCGTAAACGCGAGGTATTTCGGATCTGGAACCTTTTCCAACGGATTCAGCGGAACATTCTACCCCAGAAAAGTGTATACTCAAGCCGAAATATGATAGAAAATTTTCTCATAATCTGACGCGTTTTTCTCGTAAACGCTAGGTATTTCGGATCTGGAACCTTTTCCAATGGATTCAGTGGATCAAATTACCCCAGAAAAGTGTATATTTGAGCCCGAATATTACAAAAAATTTCCTCATGTTAAAACGCGTTTTTCGCGTAAACGCAAGGTATTTTGGATCTGAAACCGTTTCCAACGGATGCGGCGGAACATTCCACCCCAGAAAAGTGTATACTCAAGCCGAAATATGATAGAAAAGTTTCTCATAATCTAACGCGTTTTTCTCGTAAACGCGAGGTATTTCGGATCTGGAACCTTTTCCAATGGATTCAGTGGATCAAATTACCCCAGAAAAGTGTATATTTGAGCCGGAATATTACAAAAAATTTCCTCAAGTTAAAACGCGTTTTTTGCGTGAACGCAAGGTATTTTGGATCTGAAACCGTTTTCAACGGATGCGGCGGAACATTCTACCCCAGAAAAGTGTATAATTGAGCCGAAATATGATAAAAAATTTCCTCATGTTATAACGCGTTTTTCTCGTAAACGCCAGGTATTTCGGATCTGAAACCTTTTCCAACGGCTTCAGCGGATCAAATTACACTAGAAAAGTGTATAATTGAGCCGAAATATGATAAAAAATTTCCTCATGTTATGACGCGTTGTTCCCGTAAACGCGAGGTATTTCGGATCTGGAACCTTTTCCAATGGATTCAGTGGATCAAATTACCCCAGAAAAGTGTATATTTGAGCCGGAATATTACAAAAAATTTCCTCATGTTAAAACGCGTTTTTTGCGTGAACGCAGGGTATTTTGGATCTGAAACCGTTTCCAACGGATGCGGCGGAACATTCTATCCCAGAAAAGTGTATAATTGAGCCGAAATATGATAAAAAATTTTCTCATGTTATAACGCGTTTTTCTCGTAAACGCCAGGTATTTCGGATCTGAAACCTTTTCCAACGGCTTCAGCGGATCAAATTACACTAGAAAAGTGTATAATTGAGCCGGAATATAAAAAAGAATTCCCTCATGTTATAACGCGTTTTTCTCGTAAACGCGAGGTATTCCGGAACTGGAACCTTTTCCAACGGCTTCAGCGGATCAAATTACACCAGAAAAGTGTATAATTCAGCCGAAATATGATGAAAATTTCCTCATGTTATGACGCGTTTTTCTCGTAAACGCGAGGTATTTCGGATCTGAAACCTTTTTCAACGGATTCAGCAAAACATTCTACCCCAGAAAAGTGTATAATTGAGCCGGAATATAACAAAAAATTTTCTCATGTTATAACGGGTTTTTTCCGTGAACGCGCGGTATTTCGAATCTGAAACCTTTTCCAACGGATTCAGCAAAACATTCTACCCCAGAAAAGTGTATAATTAAGCCGAAATATGATAAAAAATTTCCTCATGTTATAACGCGTTTTTCTCGCAAACGCGAGGTATTTCGGATCTGGAACCTTTTCCAACGGCTTCAGCGGATCAAATTACACCAGAAAAGTGTATAATTCAGCCGAAATATTACAAAAAATTTTCTCATGTTATATCGTGTTTTTCTCATGAACGCAAGATATTTTGGATCTGAAACCTTTTCCAACGGATTCAGCGGAACATTCTACCCCAGAAAAGTGTATACTCAAGCCGAAATATGATAGAAAGTTTTCTCATAATCTAACGCGTTTTTCTCGTAAACGCGAGGTATTTCGGATCTAGAACCTTTTCCAATGGATTCAGTGGATCAAATTACCCCAGAAAAGTGTATGTTTGAGCCGGAATATTACAAAAAATTTCCTCATGTTAAAACGCGTTTTTCGCGTAAACGCAAGGTATTTTGGATCTGAAACCGTTTCCAACGGATGCGGCGGAACATTCTACCCCAGAAAAGTGTATACTCAAGCCGAAATATGATAGAAAAGTTTCTCATAATCTAACGCGTTTTTCTCGTAAACGCGAGGTATTTCGGATCTGGAACCTTTTCCAATGGATTCAGTGGATCAAATTACCCCAGAAAAGTGTATATTTGAGCCGGAATATTACAAAAAATTTCCTCAAGTTAAAACGCGTTTTTTGCGTGAACGCAAGGTATTTTGGATCTGAAACCGTTTTCAACGGATGCGGCGGAACATTCTACCCCAGAAAAGTGTATAATTGAGCCGAAATATGATAAAAAATTTCCTCATGTTATAACGCGTTTTTCTCGTAAACGCCAGGTATTTCGGATCTGAAACCTTTTCCAACGGCTTCAGCGGATCAAATTACACTAGAAAAGTGTATAATTGAGCCGAAATATGATAAAAAATTTCCTCATGTTATGACGCGTTGTTCCCGTAAACGCGAGGTATTTCGGATCTGGAACCTTTTCCAATGGATTCAGTGGATCAAATTACCCCAGAAAAGTGTATATTTGAGCCGGAATATTACAAAAAATTTCCTCATGTTAAAACGCGTTTTTTGCGTGAACGCAGGGTATTTTGGATCTGAAACCGTTTCCAACGGATGCGGCGGAACATTCTATCCCAGAAAAGTGTATAATTGAGCCGAAATATGATAAAAAATTTTCTCATGTTATAACGCGTTTTTCTCGTAAACGCCAGGTATTTCGAATCTGAAACCTTTTCCAACGGCTTCAGCGGATCAAATTACACTAGAAAAGTGTATAATTGAGCCGGAATATAAAAAAGAATTCCCTCATGTTATAACGCGTTTTTCTCGTAAACGCGAGGTATTCCGGAACTGGAACCTTTTCCAACGGCTTCAGCGGATCAAATTACACCAGAAAAGTGTATAATTCAGCCGAAATATGATGAAAATTTCCTCATGTTATGACGCGTTTTTCTCGTAAACGCGAGGTATTTCGGATCTGAAACCTTTTTCAACGGATTCAGCAAAACATTCTACCCCAGAAAAGTGTATAATTGAGCCGGAATATAACAAAAAATTTTCTCATGTTATAACGGGTTTTTTCCGTGAACGCGCGGTATTTCGAATCTGAAACCTTTTCCAACGGATTCAGCAAAACATTCTACCCCAGAAAAGTGTATAATTAAGCCGAAATATGATAAAAAATTTCCTCATGTTATAACGCGTTTTTCTCGCAAACGCGAGGTATTTCGGATCTGGAACCTTTTCCAACGGCTTCAGCGGATCAAATTACACCAGAAAAGTGTATAATTCAGCCGAAATATTACAAAAAATTTTCTCATGTTATATCGTGTTTTTCTCATGAACGCAAGATATTTTGGATCTGAAACCTTTTCCAACGGATTCAGCGGAACATTCTACCCCAGAAAAGTGTATACTCAAGCCGAAATATGATAGAAAGTTTTCTCATAATCTAACGCGTTTTTCTCGTAAACGCGAGGTATTTCGGATCTAGAACCTTTTCCAATGGATTCAGTGGATCAAATTACCCCAGAAAAGTGTATGTTTGAGCCGGAATATTACAAAAAATTTCCTCATGTTAAAACGCGTTTTTCGCGTAAACGCAAGGTATTTTGGATCTGAAACCGTTTCCAACGGATGCGGCGGAACATTCTACCCCAGAAAAGTGTATACTCAAGCCGAAATATGATAGAAAAGTTTCTCATAATCTAACGCGTTTTTCTCGTAAACGCGAGGTATTTCGGATCTGGAACCTTTTCCAATGGATTCAGTGGATCAAATTACCCCAGAAAAGTGTATATTTGAGCCGGAATATTACAAAAAATTTCCTCATGTTAAAACGTGTTTTTTGCGTGAACGCAAGGTATTTCGGATCTGAAACCGTTTCCAACGGATGCGGCGGAACATTCTACCCCAGAAAAGTGTATAATTGAGCCGAAATATGATAAAAAATTTCATCATGTTATAACGCGTTGTTCTCGTAAACGCGGAGTATTTCGGATCTGGAACCTTTTCCAACGGCTTCAGCGGATCAAATTACACTAGAAAAGTGTATAATTGAGCCGGAATATAAAAAAAAATTCCCTTATGTTATAACGCGTTTTTCTCGTAAACGCGAGGTATTCCGGAACTGGAACCTTTTCCAACGGCTTCAGCGGATCAAATTACACCAGAAAAGTGTATAATTCAGCCGAAATATGATGGAAATTTCCTCATGTTATGACGCGTTTTTCTCGTAAACGCGAGGTATTTCGGATCTGAAACCTTTTTCAACGGATTCAGCAAAACATTCTACCCCAGAAAAGTGTATAATTGAGCCGGAATACAACAAAAAATTTTCTCATGTTATAACGCGTTTTTTTCGTGAACGCGCGGTATTTCGAATCTGAAACCTTTTCCAACGGATTCAGCAAAACATTCTACCCCAGAAAAGTGTATAATTGAGCCGAAATATGATAAAAAATTTCCTCATGTTATAACGCGTTTTTCTCGTAAACGCGAGGTATTTCGGATCTGGAACCTTTTCCAACGGCTTCAGCGGATCAAATTACACCAGAAAAGTGTATAATTGAGCCGAAATATTACAAAAAATTTTCTCATGTTATATCGTGTTTTTCTCATGAACGCAAGATATTTTGGATCTGAAACCTTTTCCAACGGATTCAGCGGAACATCCTACCCCAGAAAAGTGTATACTCAAGCCGAAATATGATAGAAAATTTTCTCATAATCTAACGCGTTTTTCTCGTAAACGCGAGGTATTTCGGATCTGGAACCTTTTCCAATGGATTCAGTGGATCAAATTACCCCAGAAAAGTGTATATTTGAGCCGGAATATTACAAAAAATTTCCTCATGTTAAAACGCGTTTTTCGCGTAAACGCAAGGTATTTTGGATCTGAAACCGTTTCCAACGGATGCGGCGGAACATTCTACCCCAGAAAAGTGTATACTCAAGCCGGAATATGATAGAAAAGTTTCTCATAATCTAACGCGTTTTTCTCGTAAACGCGAGGTATTTCGGATCTGGAACCTTTTCCAATGGATTCAGTGGATCAAATTACCCCAGAAAAGTGTATATTTGAGCCGGAATATTACAAAAAATTTCCTCATGTTAAAACGTGTTTTTTGCGTGAACGCAAGGTATTTCGGATCTGAAACCGTTTCCAACGGATGCGGCGGAACATTCTACCCCAGAAAAGTCTATAATTGAGCCGAAATATGATAAAAAATTTTCTCATGTTATAACGCGTTTTTCTCGTAAACGCCAGGTATTTCGGATCTGAAACCTTTTCCAACGGCTTCAGCGGATCAAATTACACTAGAAAAGTGTATAATTGAGCCGGAATATAAAAAAAAATTCCCTCATGTTATAACGCGTTTTTCTCGTAAACGCGAGGTATTCCGGAACTGGAACCTTTTCCAACGGCTTCAGCGGATCAAATTACACCAGAAAAGTGTATAATTTAGCCGAAATATGATGAAAATTTCCTCATGTTGTGACGCGTTTTTCTCGTAAACGCGAGGTATTTCGGATCTGAAACCGTTTCCAACGGATGCGGCGGAACATTCTACCCCAGAAAAGTGTATAATTGAGCCGAAATATGATAAAAAATTTCATCATGTTATAACGCGTTTTTCTCGTAAACGCGAAGTATTTCGGATCTGGAACCTTTTCCAACGGCTTCAGCGGATCAAATTACACCAGAAAAGTGTATAATTGAGCCGAAATATGATGAAAAATTTCCTTATGTTATGACGCGTTTTTCTCGTAAACGCGAGGTATTTCGGATCTGGAACCTTTTCCAACGGATTCAGCGGAACATTCTACCCCAGAAAAGTGTATACTCAAGCCGAAATATGATAGAAAATTTTCTCATAATCTAACGCGTTTTTCTCGTAAACGCGAGGTATTTCGGATCTGGAACCTTTTCCAATGGATTCAGTGGATCAAATTACCCCAGAAAAGTGTATATTTGAGCCAGAATATTACAAAAAATTTCCTCATGTTAAAACGTGTTTTTAGCGTAAACGCAAGGTATTTTGGATCTGAAACCGTTTCCAACGGATGCGGTGGAACATTCTACCCCAGAAAAGTGTATACTCAAGCCGAAATATAATAGAAAAGTTTCTCATAATCTAACGCGTTTTTCTCGTAAACGCGAGGTATTTCGGATCTGGAACCTTTTCCAATGGATTCAGTGGATCAAATTACCCCAGAAAAATGTATATTTGAGCCGGAATATTACAAAAAATTTCCTCAAGTTAAAACGCGTTTTTTGCGTGAACGCAAGGTATTTTGGATCTGAAACCGTTTTCAACGGATGCGGCGGAACATTCTACTCCAGAAAAGTGTATAATTGAGCCGAAATATGATGAAAAATTTCCTCATGTTATAACGCGTTTTTCTCGTAAACGCCAGGTATTTCGGATCTGAAACCTTTTCCAACGGCTTCAGCGGATCAAATTACACTAGAAAAGTGTATAATTGAGCCGAAATATGATAAAAAATTTCCTTATGTTATGACGCGTTGTTCTCGTAAACGCGAGGTATTTCGGATCTGGAACCTTTTCCAATGGATTCAGTGGATCAAATTACCCCAGAAAAGTGTATATTTGAGCCGGAATATTACAAAAAATTTCCTTATGTTAAAACGCGTTTTTTGCGTGAACGCAGGGTATTTTGGATCTGAAACCGTTTCCAACGGATGCGGCGGAACATTCTATCCCAGAAAAGTGTATAATTGAGCCGAAATATGATAAAAAATTTCCTCATGTTATAACGCGTTTTTCTCGTAAGCGCCAGGTATTTCGGATCTGAAACCTTTTCCAACGGCTTCAGCGGATCAAATTACACTAGAAAAGTGTATAATTGAGCCGGAATATAAAAAAAAATTCCCTCATGTTATAACGCGTTTTTCTCGTAAACGAAACGCGAGGTATCCGGAACTGGAACCTTTCCAACGGCTTCAGCGGATCAAATTACACCAGGAAAAGTGTATAATTCAGCCGAAATATGATGAAAATTTCCTCATGTTATGACGCGTTTTTCTCGTAACGCGAGGTATTTCGGATCTGAAACCTTTTTCAAACGGATTCAGCAAAACATTCTACCCCAGAAAAGTGTATAATTGAGCCGGAATATAACAAAAAATTTTCTCATGTTATAACGCGTTTTTTCCGTGAACGCGCGGTATTTCGAATCTGAAACCTTTTCCAACGGATTCAGCAAAACATTCTACCCCAGAAAAGTGTATATTAAGCCGAAATATGATAAAAAATTTCCTCATGTTATAACGCGTTTTTCTCGTAAACGCGAGGTATTTCGGATCTGGAACCTTTTCCAACGGCTTCAGCGGATCAATTTACACCAGAAAAGTGTATAATTCAGCCGAAATATTACAAAAAATTTTCTCATGTTATATCGTGTTTTTCTCATGAACGCAAGATATTTTGGATCTGAAACCTTTTCCAACGGATTCAGCGGAACATCCTACCCCAGAAAAGTGTATACTCAAGCCGAATATGATAAAAAATTTCATCATGTTATAACGCGTTTTTCTCGTAAACGCGAAGTATTTCGGATCTGGAACCTTTTCCAACGGCTTCAGCGGATTCAAATTACACCAGAAAAGTGTATAATTGAGCCGAAATATGATGAAAAATTTCCTCATGTTATGACACGTTTTTCTTGTGAACGCGAGGGTATTTCGGATCTGGAACCTTTTCCAACGGATTCAGCGGAACATTCTACCCAGAAAGTGTATACTCGACCGAAATATGATAGAAAATTTTCTCATAATCTAACGCGTTTTTCTCGTAAACGCGAGGTATTTCGGATCTGGAACCTTTTCCAATGGATTCAGTGGATCAAATTACCCCAGAAAAGTGTATATTTGAGCCGGAATATTACAAAAAATTTCCTCATGTTAAAACGCGTTTTTCGCGTAAATGCGAGGTATTTTGGATCTGAAACCGTTTCCAACGGATGCGGCGGGATCATTCTACCCCAGAAAAGTGTATAATTGAGCCGAAATATGATAAAAAAATTTCATTATGTTATAACGCGTTTTTCTCGTAAACGCGAAGTATTTCGGATCTGGAACCTTTTCCAACGGCTTCAGCGGATCAAATTACACCAGAAAAGTGTATAATTGAGCCGAAATATGATGAAAAATTTCCTTATGTTATGACACGTTTTTCTTGTAAACGCGAGGTATTTCGGATCTGTAACCTTTTCCAACGGATTCAGCGGATCAAATTACCCCAGAAAAGTGTATATTTGAGCCGGAATATTACAAAAATTTCCTCATGTTAAAACGCGTTTTTTTGCGTGAACGCAGGGTATTTTGGATCTGAAACCGTTTCCAACGGATGCGGCGGAACATTCTATCCCAGAAAAGTGTATAATTAAGCCGAAATATGATAAAAAATTTTCTCATGTTATAACGCGTTTTTCTCGTAAACGCCAGGTATTTCGGATCTGAAACCTTTTCCAACGGCTTCAGCGGATCAAATTACACTAGAAAAGTGTATAATTGAGCCGAAATATGATAAAAAATTTCCTCATGTATGACGCGTTGTTCTCGTAAACGCGAGGTATTTCGGATCTGGAACCTTTTCCAATGGATTCAGTGGATCAATTACCCCAGAAAAGTGTATATTTGAGCCAGAATATTACAAAAAATTTCCTCATGTTTAAAACGCGTTTTTCGCGTAAACGCAAGTATTTTGGATCTGAAACCGTTTCAACGGATGCGGCGAAACATTTCACCCCAGAAAAGTGTATACTCAAGCCGAAATATGATAGAAGAGTTTCTCATAATCTAACGCGTTTTTCTCGTAAACGCGAGGTATTTCGGATCTGGAACCTTTCCAATGGATTCAGTGGATCAAATTACCCCAGAAAAGTGTATATTTGAGCGGAATATTACAAAAAATTTCCTCAAGTTAAAACGCGTTTTTTGCGTGAACGCAAGGTATTTTGGATCTGAAACCGTTTTCGACGGATGCGGCGGAACATTCTACCCCAGAAAAGTGTATATTTGAGCCGGAATATTACAAAAAATTTCCTCATGTTAAAACGCGTTTTTTGCGTAAACGCAGGGTATTTTGGATCTGAAACCGTTTCCAACGGATGCGGCGGAACATTCTATCCCAGAAAAGTGTATAATTAAGCCGAAATATGATAAAAAATTTTCTCATGTTATAACGCGTTTTTCTCGTAAACGCCAGGTATTTCGGATCTGAAACCTTTTCCAACGGCTCAGCGGATCAAATTACACTAGAAAAGTGTATAATTGAGCCGGAATATAAAAAAAAATTTCCTCATGTTATAACGCGTTTTTCTCGTAAACGCGAGGTATTCCGGAACTGGAACCTTTTCCAATGGATTCAGTGGATCAAATTACCCCAGAAAAGTGTAATTTGAGCCGGAATATTACAAAAAAATTTCCTCATGTTAAACGCGTTTTTCGCGTAAACGCAAGCTATTTCGGATCTGAAACCGTTTTCAACGGATGCGGCGGAACATTCTACCCCAGAAAAGTGTATAATTCAGCCGAAATATGATAAAAAATTCCTCATGTTATAACGAGTTTTTCTTGTATACGCGAGGTATTTCGGATCTGGAACCTTTCCAACGCTTCAGCGGATCAAATTACACCAGGAAAGTGTATATTTGAGCCGGAATATTACAAAAAATTTCCTCAAGTTAAAACGCGTTTTTTTGCGTGAACGCAAGGTATTTGGATCTGAAACCGTTTTCAACGGATGCGGCCGGAACATTCTACCCCAGAAAAGTGTTATAAATTTCAGCCGAAATATGATAAAAAATTTCCTCATGTTATAACGAGTTTTTTCTTGTATACGCGAGGTATTTCGGATCTGGAACCTTTTCCACGGCTTCAGCGGATCAAATTACACCAGGAAAGTGTATATTTGAGCCGGAATATTACAAAAAATTTCCTCAAGTTAAAACGCGTGTTTTTTGCGTGAACGCAAGGTATTTTGATCTGAAACCGTTTTCAACGGATGCGGCGGAACATTCTACCCCAGAAAAGTGTATAATTGAGCCGAAATATGATAAAAAATTTCCTCATGTTATAACGCGTTTTTTCTCGTAACGCCAGGTATTTCGGATCTGAAACCTTTTCCAACGGCTTCAGCGATCAAATTACACTAGAAAAGTGTATAATTGAGCCGAAATATGATAAAAAATTTCCTCATGTTATGACGAGTTGTTCCCGTAAACGCGAGGTATTTCGGATCTGGAACCTTTCCAATGGATTCAGTGGATCAAATTACCCCAGAAAAGTGTATATTTGAGCCGGAATATTACAAAAAATTTCCTCATGTTAGAACGCGTTTTTTGCGTGAACGCAGGGTATTTTGGATCTGAAACCGTTTCCAACGGATGCGCGGAACATTCTATCCCAGAAAAGTGTATAATTGAGCCGAAATATGATAAAAAAATTTTCTCATGTTATAACGCGTTTTTCTCGTAAACGCCAGGTATTTCGAATCTGAAACCTTTCCAACGGCTTCAGCGGATCAAATTACACTAGAAAAGTGTATAATTGAGCCGGAATATAAAAAAGAATTCCCTCATGTTATAACGCGTTTTTCTCGTAAACGCGAGGTATTCGGAACTGGAACCTTTCCAACGGCTTTCAGCGGATCAAATTACACAGAAAAGTGTATAATTCAGCCGAAATATGATGAAATTTCCTCATGTTATGACGCGTTTTTCTCGTAAACGCGAGGTATTTCGGATCTGAAACCTTTTTCAACGGATTCAGCAAAACTTCTACCCCAGAAAAGTGTATAATTGAGCCGGAATATAACAAAAAATTTTCTCATGTTATAACGGGTTTTTTCCGTGAACGCGCGGTATTCGAATCTGAAACCTTTTCCAACGGATTCAGCAAAACATTCCACCCCAGAAAAGTGTATAATTAAGCCGAAATATGATGAAAAATTTCCTCATGTTATAACGCGTTTTTCTCGCAAACGCGAGGTATTTCGGATCTGGAACCTTTTCCAACGGCTTCAGCGGATCAAATTACACCAGAAAAGTGTATAATTGAGCCGAAATATTACAAAAAATTTTCTCATGTTATATCGTGTTTTTCTCATGAACGCAAGATATTTTGGATCTGAAACCTTTTCCAACGGATTCAGCGGAACATCCTACCCCAGAAAAGTGTATACTCAAGCCGAAATATGATAGAAAATTTTCTCATAATCTAACGCGTTTTTCTCGTAAACGCGAGGTATTTCGGATCTGGAACCTTTTCCAATGGATTCAGTGGATCAAATTACCCCAGAAAAGTGTATATTTGAGCCGGAATATTACAAAAAATTTCCTCATGTTAAAACGCGTTTTTCGCGTAAACGCAAGGTATTTTTGATCTGAAACCGTTTCCAACGGATGCGGCGGAACATTCTACCCCAGAAAAGTGTATACTCAAGCCGGAATATGATAGAAAAGTTTCTCATAATCTAACGCGTTTTTCTCGTAAACGCGAGGTATTTCGGATCTGGAACCTTTTCCAATGGATTCAGTGGATCAAATTACCCCAGAAAAGTGTATATTTGAGCCGGAATATTACAAAAAATTTCCTCATGTTAAAACGTGTTTTTTGCGTGAACGCAAGGTATTTCGGATCTGAAACCGTTTCCAACGGATGCGGCGGAACATTCTACCCCAGAAAAGTGTATAATTGAGCCGAAATATGATAAAAAATTTCATCATGTTATAACGCGTTTTTCTCGTAAACGCGAAGTATTTCGGATCTGGAACCTTTTCCAACGGCTTCAGCGGATCAAATTACACCAGAAAAGTGTATAATTGAGCCGAAATATGATGAAAAATTTCCTTATGTTATGACGCGTTTTTCTCGTAAACGCGAGGTATTTCGGATCTGGAACCTTTTCCAACGGATTCAGCGGAACATTCTACCCCAGAAAAGTGTATACTCAAGCCGAAATATGATAGAAAATTTTCTCATAATCTAACGCGTTTTTCTCGTAAACGCGAGGTATTTCGGATCTGGAACCTTTTCCAATGGATTCAGTGGATCAAATTACCCCAGAAAAGTGTATATTTGAGCCAGAATATTACAAAAAATTTCCTCATGTTAAAACGTGTTTTTAGCGTAAACGCAAGGTATTTTGGATCTGAAACCGTTTCCAACGGATGCGGTGGAACATTCTACCCCAGAAAAGTGTATACTCAAGCCGAAATATAATAGAAAAGTTTCTCATAATCTAACGCGTTTTTCTCGTAAACGCGAGGTATTTCGGATCTGGAACCTTTTCCAATGGATTCAGTGGATCAAATTACCCCAGAAAAATGTATATTTGAGCCGGAATATTACAAAAAATTTCCTCAAGTTAAAACGCGTTTTTTGCGTGAACGCAAGGTATTTTGGATCTGAAACCGTTTTCAACGGATGCGGCGGAACATTCTACTCCAGAAAAGTGTATAATTGAGCCGAAATATGATGAAAAATTTCCTCATGTTATAACGCGTTTTTCTCGTAAACGCCAGGTATTTCGGATCTGAAACCTTTTCCAACGGCTTCAGCGGATCAAATTACACTAGAAAAGTGTATAATTGAGCCGAAATATGATAAAAAATTTCCTTATGTTATGACGCGTTGTTCTCGTAAACGCGAGGTATTTCGGATCTGGAACCTTTTCCAATGGATTCAGTGGATCAAATTACCCCAGAAAAGTGTATATTTGAGCCGGAATATTACAAAAAATTTCCTTATGTTAAAACGCGTTTTTTGCGTGAACGCAGGGTATTTTGGATCTGAAACCGTTTCCAACGGATGCGGCGGAACATTCTATCCCAGAAAAGTGTATAATTGAGCCGAAATATGATAAAAAATTTCCTCATGTTATAACGCGTTTTTCTCGTAAGCGCCAGGTATTTCGGATCTGAAACCTTTTCCAACGGCTTCAGCGGATCAAATTACACTAGAAAAGTGTATAATTGAGCCGGAATATAAAAAAAAATTCCCTCATGTTATAACGCGTTTTTCTCGTGAACGCGAGGTATTCCGGAACTGGAACCTTTTCCAACGGCTTCAGCGGATCAAATTACACCAGAAAAGTGTATAATTCAGCCGAAATATGATGAAAATTTCCTCATGTTATGACGCGTTTTTCTCGTAAACGCGAGGTATTTCGGATCTGAAACCTTTTTCAACGGATTCAGCAAAACATTCTACCCCAGAAAAGTGTATAATTGAGCCGGAATATAACAAAAAATTTTCTCATGTTATAACGCGTTTTTTCCGTGAACGCGCGGTATTTCGAATCTGAAACCTTTTCCAACGGATTCAGCAAAACATTCTACCCCAGAAAAGTGTATAATTAAGCCGAAATATGATAAAAAATTTCCTCATGTTATAACGCGTTTTTCTCGTAAACGCGAGGTATTTCGGATCTGGAACCTTTTCCAACGGCTTCAGCGGATCAATTTACACCAGAAAAGTGTATAATTCACCCGAAATATGACAAAAAATTTTCTCATGTTATATCGTGTTTTTCTCATGAACGCAAGATATTTTGGATCTGAAACCTTTTCCAACGGATTCAGCGGAACATCCTACCCCAGAAAAGTGTATACTCAAGCCGAAATATGATAAAAAATTTCATCATGTTATAACGCGTTTTTCTCGTAAACGCGAAGTATTTCGGATCTGGAACCTTTTCCAACGGCTTCAGCGGATCAAATTACACCAGAAAAGTGTATAATTGAGCCGAAATATGATGAAAAATTTCCTCATGTTATGACACGTTTTTCTTGTGAACGCGAGGTATTTCGGATCTGGAACCTTTTCCAACGGATTCAGCGGAACATTCTACCCCAGAAAAGTGTATACTCGACCGAAATATGATAGAAAATTTTCTCATAATCTAACGCGTTTTTCTCGTAAACGCGAGGTATTTCGGATCTGGAACCTTTTCCAATGGATTCAGTGGATCAAATTACCCCAGAAAAGTGTATATTTGAGCCGGAATATTACAAAAAATTTCCTCATGTTAAAACGCGTTTTTCGCGTAAATGCGAGGTATTTTGGATCTGAAACCGTTTCCAACGGATGCGGCGGATCATTCTACCCCAGAAAAGTGTATAATTGAGCCGAAATATGATAAAAAATTTCATTATGTTATAACGCGTTTTTCTCGTAAACGCGAAGTATTTCGGATCTGGAACCTTTTCCAACGGCTTCAGCGGATCAAATTACACCAGAAAAGTGTATAATTGAGCCGAAATATGATGAAAAATTTCCTTATGTTATGACACGTTTTTCTTGTAAACGCGAGGTATTTCGGATCTGTAACCTTTTCCAACGGATTCAGCGGATCAAATTACCCCAGAAAAGTGTATATTTGAGCCGGAATATTACAAAAAATTTCCTCATGTTAAAACGCGTTTTTTGCGTGAACGCAGGGTATTTTGGATCTGAAACCGTTTCCAACGGATGCGGCGGAACATTCTATCCCAGAAAAGTGTATAATTAAGCCGAAATATGATAAAAAATTTTCTCATGTTATAACGCGTTTTTCTCGTAAACGCCAGGTATTTCGGATCTGAAACCTTTTCCAACGGCTTCAGCGGATCAAATTACACTAGAAAAGTGTATAATTGAGCCGAAATATGATAAAAAATTTCCTCATGTTATGACGCGTTGTTCTCGTAAACGCGAGGTATTTCGGATCTGGAACCTTTTCCAATGGATTCAGTGGATCAAATTACCCCAGAAAAGTGTATATTTGAGCCAGAATATTACAAAAAATTTCCTCATGTTAAAACGCGTTTTTCGCGTAAACGCAAGGTATTTTGGATCTGAAACCGTTTCCAACGGATGCGGCGAAACATTTCACCCCAGAAAAGTGTATACTCAAGCCGAAATATGATAGAAGAGTTTCTCATAATCTAACGCGTTTTTCTCGTAAACGCGAGGTATTTCGGATCTGGAACCTTTCCAATGGATTCAGTGGATCAAATTACCCCAGAAAAGTGTATATTTGAGCCGGAATATTACAAAAAATTTCCTCAAGTTAAAACGCGTTTTTTGCGTGAACGCAAGGTATTTTGGATCTGAAACCGTTTTCGACGGATGCGGCGGAACATTCTACCCCAGAAAAGTGTATATTTGAGCCGGAATATTACAAAAAATTTCCTCATGTTAAAACGCGTTTTTTGCGTAAACGCAGGGTATTTTGGATCTGAAACCGTTTCCAACGGATGCGGCGGAACATTCTATCCCAGAAAAGTGTATAATTAAGCCGAAATATGATAAAAAATTTTCTCATGTTATAACGCGTTTTTCTCGTAAACGCCAGGTATTTCGGATCTGAAACCTTTTCCAACGGCTTCAGCGGATCAAATTACACTAGAAAAGTGTATAATTGAGCCGGAATATAAAAAAAAATTTCCTCATGTTATAACGCGTTTTTCTCGTAAACGCGAGGTATTCCGGAACTGGAACCTTTTCCAATGGATTCAGTGGATCAAATTACCCCAGAAAAGTGTATATTTGAGCCGGAATATTACAAAAAATTTCCTCATGTTAAAACGCGTTTTTCGCGTAAACGCAAGCTATTTCGGATCTGAAACCGTTTTCAACGGATGCGGCGGAACATTCTACCCCAGAAAAGTGTATAATTCAGCCGAAATATGATAAAAAATTTCCTCATGTTATAACGAGTTTTTCTTGTATACGCGAGGTATTTCGGATCTGGAACCTTTTCCAACGGCTTCAGCGGATCAAATTACACCAGAAAAGTGTATAATTCAGCCGAAATATTACAAAAAATTTTCTCATGTTATATCGTGTTTTTCTCATGAACGCAAGATATTTTGGATCTGAAACCTTTTCCAACGGATTCAGCGCAACATCCTACCCCAGAAAAGTATACTCAAGCCGAAATATGATAGAAAATTTTCTCATAATCTAACGCGTTTTTCTCGTAAACGCGAGGTATTTCGGATCTGAAACCTTTTCCAATGGATTCAGTGGATCAAATTACCCCAGAAAAGTGTATATTTGAGCCGGAATATTACAAAAAATTTCCTCATGTTAAAACGCGTTTTTCGCGTAAACGCAAGGTATTTTGGATCTGAAACCGTTTCCAACCGATGCGGCGGAACATTCTACCCCAGAAAAGTGTATAATTGAGCCGAAATATGATAAAAAATTTCATCATGTTATAACGCGTTTTTCTCGTAAACGCGAAGTATTTCGGATCTGGAACCTTTTCCAACGGCTTCAGCGGATCAAATTACACCAGAAAAGTGTATAATTGAGCCGAAATATGATGAAAAATTTCCTTATGTTATGACGCGTTTTTCTCGTAAACGCGAGGTATTTCGGATCTGGAACCTTTTCCAACGGATTCAGCGGAACATTCTACCCCAGAAAAGTGTATACTCAAGCCGAAATATGATAGAAAATTTTCTCATAATCTGACGCGTTTTTCTCGTAAACGCTAGGTATTTCGGATCTGGAACCTTTTCCAATGGATTCAGTGGATCAAATTACCCCAGAAAAGTGTATATTTGAGCCCGAATATTACAAAAAATTTCCTCATGTTAAAACGCGTTTTTCGCGTAAACGCAAGGTATTTTGGATCTGAAACCGTTTCCAACGGATGCGGCGGAACATTCCACCCCAGAAAAGTGTATACTCAAGCCGAAATATGATAGAAAAGTTTCTCATAATCTAACGCGTTTTTCTCGTAAACGCGAGGTATTTCGGATCTGGAACCTTTTCCAATGGATTCAGTGGATCAAATTACCCCAGAAAAGTGTATATTTGAGCCGGAATATTACAAAAAATTTCCTCAAGTTAAAACGCGTTTTTTGCGTGAACGCAAGGTATTTTGGATCTGAAACCGTTTTCAACGGATGCGGCGGAACATTCTACCCCAGAAAAGTGTATAATTGAGCCGAAATATGATAAAAAATTTCCTCATGTTATAACGCGTTTTTCTCGTAAACGCCAGGTATTTCGGATCTGAAACCTTTTCCAACGGCTTCAGCGGATCAAATTACACTAGAAAAGTGTATAATTGAGCCGAAATATGATAAAAAATTTCCTCATGTTATGACGCGTTGTTCCCGTAAACGCGAGGTATTTCGGATCTGGAACCTTTTCCAATGGATTCAGTGGATCAAATTACCCCAGAAAAGTGTATATTTGAGCCGGAATATTACAAAAAATTTCCTCATGTTAAAACGCGTTTTTTGCGTGAACGCAGGGTATTTTGGATCTGAAACCGTTTCCAACGGATGCGGCGGAACATTCTATCCCAGAAAAGTGTATAATTGAGCCGAAATATGATAAAAAATTTTCTCATGTTATAACGCGTTTTTCTCGTAAACGCCAGGTATTTCGGATCTGAAACCTTTTCCAACGGCTTCAGCGGATCAAATTACACTAGAAAAGTGTATAATTGAGCCGGAATATAAAAAAGAATTCCCTCATGTTATAACGCGTTTTTCTCGTAAACGCGAGGTATTCCGGAACTGGAACCTTTTCCAACGGCTTCAGCGGATCAAATTACACCAGAAAAGTGTATAATTCAGCCGAAATATGATGAAAATTTCCTCATGTTATGACGCGTTTTTCTCGTAAACGCGAGGTATTTCGGATCTGAAACCTTTTTCAACGGATTCAGCAAAACATTCTACCCCAGAAAAGTGTATAATTGAGCCGGAATATAACAAAAAATTTTCTCATGTTATAACGGGTTTTTTCCGTGAACGCGCGGTATTTCGAATCTGAAACCTTTTCCAACGGATTCAGCAAAACATTCTACCCCAGAAAAGTGTATAATTAAGCCGAAATATGATAAAAAATTTCCTCATGTTATAACGCGTTTTTCTCGCAAACGCGAGGTATTTCGGATCTGGAACCTTTTCCAACGGCTTCAGCGGATCAAATTACACCAGAAAAGTGTATAATTCAGCCGAAATATTACAAAAAATTTTCTCATGTTATATCGTGTTTTTCTCATGAACGCAAGATATTTTGGATCTGAAACCTTTTCCAACGGATTCAGCGGAACATTCTACCCCAGAAAAGTGTATACTCAAGCCGAAATATGATAGAAAGTTTTCTCATAATCTAACGCGTTTTTCTCGTAAACGCGAGGTATTTCGGATCTAGAACCTTTTCCAATGGATTCAGTGGATCAAATTACCCCAGAAAAGTGTATGTTTGAGCCGGAATATTACAAAAAATTTCCTCATGTTAAAACGCGTTTTTCGCGTAAACGCAAGGTATTTTGGATCTGAAACCGTTTCCAACGGATGCGGCGGAACATTCTACCCCAGAAAAGTGTATACTCAAGCCGAAATATGATAGAAAAGTTTCTCATAATCTAACGCGTTTTTCTCGTAAACGCGAGGTATTTCGGATCTGGAACCTTTTCCAATGGATTCAGTGGATCAAATTACCCCAGAAAAGTGTATATTTGAGCCGGAATATTACAAAAAATTTCCTCATGTTAAAACGTGTTTTTTGCGTGAACGCAAGGTATTTCGGATCTGAAACCGTTTCCAACGGATGCGGCGGAACATTCTACCCCAGAAAAGTGTATAATTGAGCCGAAATATGATAAAAAATTTCATCATGTTATAACGCGTTGTTCTCGTAAACGCGGAGTATTTCGGATCTGGAACCTTTTCCAACGGCTTCAGCGGATCAAATTACACTAGAAAAGTGTATAATTGAGCCGGAATATAAAAAAAAATTCCCTTATGTTATAACGCGTTTTTCTCGTAAACGCGAGGTATTCCGGAACTGGAACCTTTTCCAACGGCTTCAGCGGATCAAATTACACCAGAAAAGTGTATAATTCAGCCGAAATATGATGGAAATTTCCTCATGTTATGACGCGTTTTTCTCGTAAACGCGAGGTATTTCGGATCTGAAACCTTTTTCAACGGATTCAGCAAAACATTCTACCCCAGAAAAGTGTATAATTGAGCCGGAATACAACAAAAAATTTTCTCATGTTATAACGCGTTTTTTTCGTGAACGCGCGGTATTTCGAATCTGAAACCTTTTCCAACGGATTCAGCAAAACATTCTACCCCAGAAAAGTGTATAATTGAGCCGAAATATGATAAAAAATTTCCTCATGTTATAACGCGTTTTTCTCGTAAACGCGAGGTATTTCGGATCTGGAACCTTTTCCAACGGCTTCAGCGGATCAAATTACACCAGAAAAGTGTATAATTGAGCCGAAATATTACAAAAAATTTTCTCATGTTATATCGTGTTTTTCTCATGAACGCAAGATATTTTGGATCTGAAACCTTTTCCAACGGATTCAGCGGAACATCCTACCCCAGAAAAGTGTATACTCAAGCCGAAATATGATAGAAAATTTTCTCATAATCTAACGCGTTTTTCTCGTAAACGCGAGGTATTTCGGATCTGGAACCTTTTCCAATGGATTCAGTGGATCAAATTACCCCAGAAAAGTGTATATTTGAGCCGGAATATTACAAAAAATTTCCTCATGTTAAAACGCGTTTTTCGCGTAAACGCAAGGTATTTTGGATCTGAAACCGTTTCCAACGGATGCGGCGGAACATTCTACCCCAGAAAAGTGTATACTCAAGCCGGAATATGATAGAAAAGTTTCTCATAATCTAACGCGTTTTTCTCGTAAACGCGAGGTATTTCGGATCTGGAACCTTTTCCAATGGATTCAGTGGATCAAATTACCCCAGAAAAGTGTATATTTGAGCCGGAATATTACAAAAAATTTCCTCATGTTAAAACGTGTTTTTTGCGTGAACGCAAGGTATTTCGGATCTGAAACCGTTTCCAACGGATGCGGCGGAACATTCTACCCCAGAAAAGTGTATAATTGAGCCGAAATATGATAAAAAATTTTCTCATGTTATAACGCGTTTTTCTCGTAAACGCCAGGTATTTCGGATCTGAAACCTTTTCCAACGGCTTCAGCGGATCAAATTACACTAGAAAAGTGTATAATTGAGCCGGAATATAAAAAAAAATTCCCTCATGTTATAACGCGTTTTTCTCGTAAACGCGAGGTATTCCGGAACTGGAACCTTTTCCAACGGCTTCAGCGGATCAAATTACACCAGAAAAGTGTATAATTTAGCCGAAATATGATGAAAATTTCCTCATGTTGTGACGCGTTTTTCTCGTAAACGCGAGGTATTTCGGATCTGAAACCGTTTCCAACGGATGCGGCGGAACATTCTACCCCAGAAAAGTGTATAATTGAGCCGAAATATGATAAAAAATTTCATCATGTTATAACGCGTTTTTCTCGTAAACGCGAAGTATTTCGGATCTGGAACCTTTTCCAACGGCTTCAGCGGATCAAATTACACCAGAAAAGTGTATAATTGAGCCGAAATATGATGAAAAATTTCCTTATGTTATGACGCGTTTTTCTCGTAAACGCGAGGTATTTCGGATCTGGAACCTTTTCCAACGGATTCAGCGGAACATTCTACCCCAGAAAAGTGTATACTCAAGCCGAAATATGATAGAAAATTTTCTCATAATCTAACGCGTTTTTCTCGTAAACGCGAGGTATTTCGGATCTGGAACCTTTTCCAATGGATTCAGTGGATCAAATTACCCCAGAAAAGTGTATATTTGAGCCAGAATATTACAAAAAATTTCCTCATGTTAAAACGTGTTTTTAGCGTAAACGCAAGGTATTTTGGATCTGAAACCGTTTCCAACGGATGCGGTGGAACATTCTACCCCAGAAAAGTGTATACTCAAGCCGAAATATAATAGAAAAGTTTCTCATAATCTAACGCGTTTTTCTCGTAAACGCGAGGTATTTCGGATCTGGAACCTTTTCCAATGGATTCAGTGGATCAAATTACCCCAGAAAAATGTATATTTGAGCCGGAATATTACAAAAAATTTCCTCAAGTTAAAACGCGTTTTTTGCGTGAACGCAAGGTATTTTGGATCTGAAACCGTTTTCAACGGATGCGGCGGAACATTCTACTCCAGAAAAGTGTATAATTGAGCCGAAATATGATGAAAAATTTCCTCATGTTATAACGCGTTTTTCTCGTAAACGCCAGGTATTTCGGATCTGAAACCTTTTCCAACGGCTTCAGCGGATCAAATTACACTAGAAAAGTGTATAATTGAGCCGAAATATGATAAAAAATTTCCTTATGTTATGACGCGTTGTTCTCGTAAACGCGAGGTATTTCGGATCTGGAACCTTTTCCAATGGATTCAGTGGATCAAATTACCCCAGAAAAGTGTATATTTGAGCCGGAATATTACAAAAAATTTCCTTATGTTAAAACGCGTTTTTTGCGTGAACGCAGGGTATTTTGGATCTGAAACCGTTTCCAACGGATGCGGCGGAACATTCTATCCCAGAAAAGTGTATAATTGAGCCGAAATATGATAAAAAATTTCCTCATGTTATAACGCGTTTTTCTCGTAAGCGCCAGGTATTTCGGATCTGAAACCTTTTCCAACGGCTTCAGCGGATCAAATTACACTAGAAAAGTGCATAATTGAGCCGGAATATAAAAAAAAATTCCCTCATGTTATAACGCGTTTTTCTCGTAAACGCGAGGTATTCCGGAACTGGAACCTTTTCCAACGGCTTCAGCGGATCAAATTACACCAGAAAAGTGTATAATTCAGCCGAAATATGATGAAAATTTCCTCATGTTATGACGCGTTTTTCTCGTAAACGCGAGGTATTTCGGATCTGAAACCTTTTTCAACGGATTCAGCAAAACATTCTACCCCAGAAAAGTGTATAATTGAGCCGGAATATAACAAAAAATTTTCTCATGTTATAACGCGTTTTTTCCGTGAACGCGCGGTATTTCGAATCTGAAACCTTTTCCAACGGATTCAGCAAAACATTCTACCCCAGAAAAGTGTATAATTAAGCCGAAATATGATAAAAAATTTCCTCATGTTATAACGCGTTTTTCTCGTAAACGCGAGGTATTTCGGATCTGGAACCTTTTCCAACGGCTTCAGCGGATCAATTTACACCAGAAAAGTGTATAATTCAGCCGAAATATTACAAAAAATTTTCTCATGTTATATCGTGTTTTTCTCATGAACGCAAGATATTTTGGATCTGAAACCTTTTCCAACGGATTCAGCGGAACATCCTACCCCAGAAAAGTGTATACTCAAGCCGAAATATGATAAAAAATTTCATCATGTTATAACGCGTTTTTCTCGTAAACGCGAAGTATTTCGGATCTGGAACCTTTTCCAACGGCTTCAGCGGATCAAATTACACCAGAAAAGTGTATAATTGAGCCGAAATATGATGAAAAATTTCCTCATGTTATGACACGTTTTTCTTGTGAACGCGAGGTATTTCGGATCTGGAACCTTTTCCAACGGATTCAGCGGAACATTCTACCCCAGAAAAGTGTATACTCGACCGAAATATGATAGAAAATTTTCTCATAATCTAACGCGTTTTTCTCGTAAACGCGAGGTATTTCGGATCTGGAACCTTTTCCAATGGATTCAGTGGATCAAATTACCCCAGAAAAGTGTATATTTGAGCCGGAATATTACAAAAAATTTCCTCATGTTAAAACGCGTTTTTCGCGTAAATGCGAGGTATTTTGGATCTGAAACCGTTTCCAACGGATGCGGCGGATCATTCTACCCCAGAAAAGTGTATAATTGAGCCGAAATATGATAAAAAATTTCATTATGTTATAACGCGTTTTTCTCGTAAACGCGAAGTATTTCGGATCTGGAACCTTTTCCAACGGCTTCAGCGGATCAAATTACACCAGAAAAGTGTATAATTGAGCCGAAATATGATGAAAAATTTCCTTATGTTATGACACGTTTTTCTTGTAAACGCGAGGTATTTCGGATCTGTAACCTTTTTCAACGGATTCAGCGGATCAAATTACCCCAGAAAAGTGTATATTTGAGCCGGAATATTACAAAAAATTTCCTCATGTTAAAACGCGTTTTTTGCGTGAACGCAGGGTATTTTGGATCTGAAACCGTTTCCAACGGATGCGGCGGAACATTCTATCCCAGAAAAGTGTATAATTAAGCCGAAATATGATAAAAAATTTTCTCATGTTATAACGCGTTTTTCTCGTAAACGCCAGGTATTTCGGATCTGAAACCTTTTCCAACGGCTTCAGCGGATCAAATTACACTAGAAAAGTGTATAATTGAGCCGAAATATGATAAAAAATTTCCTCATGTTATGACGCGTTGTTCTCGTAAACGCGAGGTATTTCGGATCTGGAACCTTTTCCAATGGATTCAGTGGATCAAATTACCCCAGAAAAGTGTATATTTGAGCCAGAATATTACAAAAAATTTCCTCATGTTAAAACGCGTTTTTCGCGTAAACGCAAGGTATTTTGGATCTGAAACCGTTTCCAACGGATGCGGCGAAACATTTCACCCCAGAAAAGTGTATACTCAAGCCGAAATATGATAGAAGAGTTTCTCATAATCTAACGCGGTTTTCTCGTAAACGCGAGGTATTTCGGATCTGGAACCTTTCCAATGGATTCAGTGGATCAAATTACCCCAGAAAAGTGTATATTTGAGCCGGAATATTACAAAAAATTTCCTCAAGTTAAAACGCGTTTTTTGCGTGAACGCAAGGTATTTTGGATCTGAAACCGTTTTCGACGGATGCGGCGGAACATTCTACCCCAGAAAAGTGTATATTTGAGCCGGAATATTACAAAAAATTTCCTCATGTTAAAACGCGTTTTTTGCGTAAACGCAGGGTATTTTGGATCTGAAACCGTTTCCAACGGATGCGGCGGAACATTCTATCCCAGAAAAGTGTATAATTAAGCCGAAATATGATAAAAAATTTTCTCATGTTATAACGCGTTTTTCTCGTAAACGCCAGGTATTTCGGATCTGAAACCTTTTCCAACGGCTTCAGCGGATCAAATTACACTAGAAAAGTGTATCATTGAGCCGGAATATAAAAAAAAATTTCCTCATGTTATAACGCGTTTTTCTCGTAAACGCGAGGTATTCCGGAACTGGAACCTTTTCCAATGGATTCAGTGGATCAAATTACCCCAGAAAAGTGTATATTTGAGCCGGAATATTACAAAAAATTTCCTCATGTTAAAACGCGTTTTTCGCGTAAACGCAAGCTATTTCGGATCTGAAACCGTTTTCAACGGATGCGGCGGAACATTCTACCCCAGAAAAGTGTATAATTCAGCCGAAATATGATAAAAAATTTCCTCATGTTATAACGAGTTTTTCTTGTATACGCGAGGTATTTCGGATCTGGAACCTTTTCCAACGGCTTCAGCGGATCAAATTACACCAGGAAAGTGTATATTTGAGCCGGAATATTACAAAAAATTTCCTCAAGTTAAAACGCGTTTTTTGCGTGAACGCAAGGTATTTTGGATCTGAAACCGTTTTCAACGGATGCGGCGGAACATTCTACCCCAGAAAAGTGTATAATTGAGCCGAAATATGATAAAAAATTTCCTCATGTTATAACGCGTTTTTCTCGTAAACGCCAGGTATTTCGGATCTGAAACCTTTTCCAACGGCTTCAGCGGATCAAATTACACTAGAAAAGTGTATAATTGAGCCGAAATATGATAAAAAATTTCCTCATGTTATGACGCGTTGTTCCCGTAAACGCGAGGTATTTCGGATCTGGAACCTTTTCCAATGGATTCAGTGGATCAAATTACCCCAGAAAAGTGTATATTTGAGCCGGAATATTACAAAAAATTTCCTCATGTTAGAACGCGTTTTTTGCGTGAACGCAGGGTATTTTGGATCTGAAACCGTTTCCAACGGATGCGGCGGAACATTCTATCCCAGAAAAGTGTATAATTGAGCCGAAATATGATAAAAAATTCTCTCATGTTATAACGCGTTTTTCTCGTAAACGCCAGGTATTTCGAATCTGAAACCTTTTCCAACGGCTTCAGCGGATCAAATTACACTAGAAAAGTGTATAATTGAGCCGGAATATAAAAAAGAATTCCCTCATGTTATAACGCGTTTTTCTCGTAAACGCGAGGTATTCCGGAACTGGAACCTTTTCCAACGGCTTCAGCGGATCAAATTACACCAGAAAAGTGTATAATTCAGCCGAAATATGATGAAAATTTCCTCATGTTATGACGCGTTTTTCTCGTAAACGCGAGGTATTTCGGATCTGAAACCTTTTTCAACGGATTCAGCAAAACATTCTACCCCAGAAAAGTGTATAATTGAGCCGGAATATAACAAAAAATTTTCTCATGTTATAACGGGTTTTTTCCGTGAACGCGCGGTATTCCGAATCTGAAACCTTTTCCAACGGATTCAGCAAAACATTCCACCCCAGAAAAGTGTATAATTAAGCCGAAATATGATGAAAAATTTCCTCATGTTATAACGCGTTTTTCTCGCAAACGCGAGGTATTTCGGATCTGGAACCTTTTCCAACGGCTTCAGCGGATCAAATTACACCAGAAAAGTGTATAATTGAGCCGAAATATTACAAAAAATTTTCTCATGTTATATCGTGTTTTTCTCATGAACGCAAGATATTTTGGATCTGAAACCTTTTCCAACGGATTCAGCGGAACATCCTACCCCAGAAAAGTGTATACTCAAGCCGAAATATGATAGAAAATTTTCTCATAATCTAACGCGTTTTTCTCGTAAACGCGAGGTATTTCGGATCTGGAACCTTTTCCAATGGATTCAGTGGATCAAATTACCCCAGAAAAGTGTATATTTGAGCCGGAATATTACAAAAAATTTCCTCATGTTAAAACGCGTTTTTCGCGTAAACGCAAGGTATTTTTGATCTGAAACCGTTTCCAACGGATGCGGCGGAACATTCTACCCCAGAAAAGTGTATACTCAAGCCGGAATATGATAGAAAAGTTTCTCATAATCTAACGCGTTTTTCTCGTAAACGCGAGGTATTTCGGATCTGGAACCTTTTCCAATGGATTCAGTGGATCAAATTACCCCAGAAAAGTGTATATTTGAGCCGGAATATTACAAAAAATTTCCTCATGTTAAAACGTGTTTTTTGCGTGAACGCAAGGTATTTCGGATCTGAAACCGTTTCCAACGGATGCGGCGGAACATTCTACCCCAGAAAAGTGTATAATTGAGCCGAAATATGATAAAAAATTTCATCATGTTATAACGCGTTTTTCTCGTAAACGCGAAGTATTTCGGATCTGGAACCTTTTCCAACGGCTTCAGCGGATCAAATTACACCAGAAAAGTGTATAATTGAGCCGAAATATGATGAAAAATTTCCTTATGTTATGACGCGTTTTTCTCGTAAACGCGAGGTATTTCGGATCTGGAACCTTTTCCAACGGATTCAGCGGAACATTCTACCCCAGAAAAGTGTATACTCAAGCCGAAATATGATAGAAAATTTTCTCATAATCTAACGCGTTTTTCTCGTAAACGCGAGGTATTTCGGATCTGGAACCTTTTCCAATGGATTCAGTGGATCAAATTACCCCAGAAAAGTGTATATTTGAGCCAGAATATTACAAAAAATTTCCTCATGTTAAAACGTGTTTTTAGCGTAAACGCAAGGTATTTTGGATCTGAAACCGTTTCCAACGGATGCGGTGGAACATTCTACCCCAGAAAAGTGTATACTCAAGCCGAAATATAATAGAAAAGTTTCTCATAATCTAACGCGTTTTTCTCGTAAACGCGAGGTATTTCGGATCTGGAACCTTTTCCAATGGATTCAGTGGATCAAATTACCCCAGAAAAATGTATATTTGAGCCGGAATATTACAAAAAATTTCCTCAAGTTAAAACGCGTTTTTTGCGTGAACGCAAGGTATTTTGGATCTGAAACCGTTTTCAACGGATGCGGCGGAACATTCTACTCCAGAAAAGTGTATAATTGAGCCGAAATATGATGAAAAATTTCCTCATGTTATAACGCGTTTTTCTCGTAAACGCCAGGTATTTCGGATCTGAAACCTTTTCCAACGGCTTCAGCGGATCAAATTACACTAGAAAAGTGTATAATTGAGCCGAAATATGATAAAAAATTTCCTTATGTTATGACGCGTTGTTCTCGTAAACGCGAGGTATTTCGGATCTGGAACCTTTTCCAATGGATTCAGTGGATCAAATTACCCCAGAAAAGTGTATATTTGAGCCGGAATATTACAAAAAATTTCCTTATGTTAAAACGCGTTTTTTGCGTGAACGCAGGGTATTTTGGATCTGAAACCGTTTCCAACGGATGCGGCGGAACATTCTATCCCAGAAAAGTGTATAATTGAGCCGAAATATGATAAAAAATTTCCTCATGTTATAACGCGTTTTTCTCGTAAGCGCCAGGTATTTCGGATCTGAAACCTTTTCCAACGGCTTCAGCGGATCAAATTACACTAGAAAAGTGTATAATTGAGCCGGAATATAAAAAAAAATTCCCTCATGTTATAACGCGTTTTTCTCGTGAACGCGAGGTATTCCGGAACTGGAACCTTTTCCAACGGCTTCAGCGGATCAAATTACACCAGAAAAGTGTATAATTCAGCCGAAATATGATGAAAATTTCCTCATGTTATGACGCGTTTTTCTCGTAAACGCGAGGTATTTCGGATCTGAAACCTTTTTCAACGGATTCAGCAAAACATTCTACCCCAGAAAAGTGTATAATTGAGCCGGAATATAACAAAAAATTTTCTCATGTTATAACGCGTTTTTTCCGTGAACGCGCGGTATTTCGAATCTGAAACCTTTTCCAACGGATTCAGCAAAACATTCTACCCCAGAAAAGTGTATAATTAAGCCGAAATATGATAAAAAATTTCCTCATGTTATAACGCGTTTTTCTCGTAAACGCGAGGTATTTCGGATCTGGAACCTTTTCCAACGGCTTCAGCGGATCAATTTACACCAGAAAAGTGTATAATTCACCCGAAATATTACAAAAAATTTTCTCATGTTATATCGTGTTTTTCTCATGAACGCAAGATATTTTGGATCTGAAACCTTTTCCAACGGATTCAGCGGAACATGCTACCCCAGAAAAGTGTATACTCAAGCCGAAATATGATAAAAAATTTCATCATGTTATAACGCGTTTTTCTCGTAAACGCGAAGTATTTCGGATCTGGAACCTTTTCCAACGGCTTCAGCGGATCAAATTACACCAGAAAAGTGTATAATTGAGCCGAAATATGATGAAAAATTTCCTCATGTTATGACACGTTTTTCTTGTGAACGCGAGGTATTTCGGATCTGGAACCTTTTCCAACGGATTCAGCGGAACATCCTACCCCAGAAAAGTGTATACTCAAGCCGAAATATGATAGAAAATTTTCTCATAATCTAACGCGTTTTTCTCGTAAACGCGAGGTATTTCGGATCTGGAACCTTTTCCAATGGATTCAGTGGATCAAATTACCCCAGAAAAGTGTATATTTGAGCCGGAATATTACAAAAAATTTCCTCATGTTAAAACGCGTTTTTCGCGTAAACGCAAGGTATTTTTGATCTGAAACCGTTTCCAACGGATGCGGCGGAACATTCTACCCCAGAAAAGTGTATACTCAAGCCGGAATATGATAGAAAAGTTTCTCATAATCTAACGCGTTTTTCTCGTAAACGCGAGGTATTTCGGATCTGGAACCTTTTCCAATGGATTCAGTGGATCAAATTACCCCAGAAAAGTGTATATTTGAGCCGGAATATTACAAAAAATTTCCTCATGTTAAAACGTGTTTTTTGCGTGAACGCAAGGTATTTCGGATCTGAAACCGTTTCCAACGGATGCGGCGGAACATTCTACCCCAGAAAAGTGTATAATTGAGCCGAAATATGATAAAAAATTTCATCATGTTATAACGCGTTTTTCTCGTAAACGCGAAGTATTTCGGATCTGGAACCTTTTCCAACGGCTTCAGCGGATCAAATTACACCAGAAAAGTGTATAATTGAGCCGAAATATGATGAAAAATTTCCTTATGTTATGACGCGTTTTTCTCGTAAACGCGAGGTATTTCGGATCTGGAACCTTTTCCAACGGATTCAGCGGAACATTCTACCCCAGAAAAGTGTATACTCAAGCCGAAATATGATAGAAAATTTTCTCATAATCTAACGCGTTTTTCTCGTAAACGCGAGGTATTTCGGATCTGGAACCTTTTCCAATGGATTCAGTGGATCAAATTACCCCAGAAAAGTGTATATTTGAGCCAGAATATTACAAAAAATTTCCTCATGTTAAAACGTGTTTTTAGCGTAAACGCAAGGTATTTTGGATCTGAAACCGTTTCCAACGGATGCGGTGGAACATTCTACCCCAGAAAAGTGTATACTCAAGCCGAAATATAATAGAAAAGTTTCTCATAATCTAACGCGTTTTTCTCGTAAACGCGAGGTATTTCGGATCTGGAACCTTTTCCAATGGATTCAGTGGATCAAATTACCCCAGAAAAATGTATATTTGAGCCGGAATATTACAAAAAATTTCCTCAAGTTAAAACGCGTTTTTTGCGTGAACGCAAGGTATTTTGGATCTGAAACCGTTTTCAACGGATGCGGCGGAACATTCTACTCCAGAAAAGTGTATAATTGAGCCGAAATATGATGAAAAATTTCCTCATGTTATAACGCGTTTTTCTCGTAAACGCCAGGTATTTCGGATCTGAAACCTTTTCCAACGGCTTCAGCGGATCAAATTACACTAGAAAAGTGTATAATTGAGCCGAAATATGATAAAAAATTTCCTTATGTTATGACGCGTTGTTCTCGTAAACGCGAGGTATTTCGGATCTGGAACCTTTTCCAATGGATTCAGTGGATCAAATTACCCCAGAAAAGTGTATATTTGAGCCGGAATATTACAAAAAATTTCCTTATGTTAAAACGCGTTTTTTGCGTGAACGCAGGGTATTTTGGATCTGAAACCGTTTCCAACGGATGCGGCGGAACATTCTATCCCAGAAAAGTGTATAATTGAGCCGAAATATGATAAAAAATTTCCTCATGTTATAACGCGTTTTTCTCGTAAGCGCCAGGTATTTCGGATCTGAAACCTTTTCCAACGGCTTCAGCGGATCAAATTACACTAGAAAAGTGTATAATTGAGCCGGAATATAAAAAAAAATTCCCTCATGTTATAACGCGTTTTTCTCGTGAACGCGAGGTATTCCGGAACTGGAACCTTTTCCAACGGCTTCAGCGGATCAAATTACACCAGAAAAGTGTATAATTCAGCCGAAATATGATGAAAATTTCCTCATGTTATGACGCGTTTTTCTCGTAAACGCGAGGTATTTCGGATCTGAAACCTTTTTCAACGGATTCAGCAAAACATTCTACCCCAGAAAAGTGTATAATTGAGCCGGAATATAACAAAAAATTTTCTCATGTTATAACGCGTTTTTTCCGTGAACGCGCGGTATTTCGAATCTGAAACCTTTTCCAACGGATTCAGCAAAACATTCTACCCCAGAAAAGTGTATAATTAAGCCGAAATATGATAAAAAATTTCCTCATGTTATAACGCGTTTTTCTCGTAAACGCGAGGTATTTCGGATCTGGAACCTTTTCCAACGGCTTCAGCGGATCAATTTACACCAGAAAAGTGTATAATTCACCCGAAATATTACAAAAAATTTTCTCATGTTATATCGTGTTTTTCTCATGAACGCAAGATATTTTGGATCTGAAACCTTTTCCAACGGATTCAGCGGAACATGCTACCCCAGAAAAGTGTATACTCAAGCCGAAATATGATAAAAAATTTCATCATGTTATAACGCGTTTTTCTCGTAAACGCGAAGTATTTCGGATCTGGAACCTTTTCCAACGGCTTCAGCGGATCAAATTACACCAGAAAAGTGTATAATTGAGCCGAAATATGATGAAAAATTTCCTCATGTTATGACACGTTTTTCTTGTGAACGCGAGGTATTTCGGATCTGGAACCTTTTCCAACGGATTCAGCGGAACATTCTACCCCAGAAAAGTGTATACTCGACCGAAATATGATAGAAAATTTTCTCATAATCTAACGCGTTTTTCTCGTAAACGCGAGGTATTTCGGATCTGGAACCTTTTCCAATGGATTCAGTGGATCAAATTACCCCAGAAAAGTGTATATTTGAGCCGGAATATTACAAAAAATTTCCTCATGTTAAAACGCGTTTTTCGCGTAAATGCGAGGTATTTTGGATCTGAAACCGTTTCCAACGGATGCGGCGGATCATTCTACCCCAGAAAAGTGTATAATTGAGCCGAAATATGATAAAAAATTTCATTATGTTATAACGCGTTTTTCTCGTAAACGCGAAGTATTTCGGATCTGGAACCTTTTCCAACGGCTTCAGCGGATCAAATTACACCAGAAAAGTGTATAATTGAGCCGAAATATGATGAAAAATTTCCTTATGTTATGACACGTTTTTCTTGTAAACGCGAGGTATTTCGGATCTGTAACCTTTTCCAACGGATTCAGCGGATCAAATTACCCCAGAAAAGTGTATATTTGAGCCGGAATATTACAAAAAATTTCCTCATGTTAAAACGCGTTTTTTGCGTGAACGCAGGGTATTTTGGATCTGAAACCGTTTCCAACGGATGCGGCGGAACATTCTATCCCAGAAAAGTGTATAATTAAGCCGAAATATGATAAAAAATTTTCTCATGTTATAACGCGTTTTTCTCGTAAACGCCAGGTATTTCGGATCTGAAACCTTTTCCAACGGCTTCAGCGGATCAAATTACACTAGAAAAGTGTATAATTGAGCCGAAATATGATAAAAAATTTCCTCATGTTATGACGCGTTGTTCTCGTAAACGCGAGGTATTTCGGATCTGGAACCTTTTCCAATGGATTCAGTGGATCAAATTACCCCAGAAAAGTGTATATTTGAGCCAGAATATTACAAAAAATTTCCTCATGTTAAAACGCGTTTTTCGCGTAAACGCAAGGTATTTTGGATCTGAAACCGTTTCCAACGGATGCGGCGAAACATTTCACCCCAGAAAAGTGTATACTCAAGCCGAAATATGATAGAAGAGTTTCTCATAATCTAACGCGTTTTTCTCGTAAACGCGAGGTATTTCGGATCTGGAACCTTTCCAATGGATTCAGCGGATCAAATTACACTAGAAAAGTGTATAATTGAGCCGAAATATGATAAAAAATTTCCTCATGTTATGACGCGTTGTTCTCGTAAACGCGAGGTATTTCGGATCTGGAACCTTTTCCAATGGATTCAGTGGATCAAATTACCCCAGAAAAGTGTATATTTGAGCCAGAATATTACAAAAAATTTCCTCATGTTAAAACGCGTTTTTCGCGTAAACGCAAGGTATTTTGGATCTGAAACCGTTTCCAACGGATGCGGCGAAACATTTCACCCCAGAAAAGTGTATACTCAAGCCGAAATATGATAGAAGAGTTTCTCATAATCTAACGCGTTTTTCTCGTAAACGCGAGGTATTTCGGATCTGGAACCTTTCCAATGGATTCAGTGGATCAAATTACCCCAGAAAAGTGTATATTTGAGCCGGAATATTACAAAAAATTTCCTCAAGTTAAAACGCGTTTTTTGCGTGAACGCAAGGTATTTTGGATCTGAAACCGTTTTCGACGGATGCGGCGGAACATTCTACCCCAGAAAAGTGTATATTTGAGCCGGAATATTACAAAAAATTTCCTCATGTTAAAACGCGTTTTTTGCGTAAACGCAGGGTATTTTGGATCTGAAACCGTTTCCAACGGATGCGGCGGAACATTCTATCCCAGAAAAGTGTATAATTAAGCCGAAATATGATAAAAAATTTTCTCATGTTATAACGCGTTTTTCTCGTAAACGCCAGGTATTTCGGATCTGAAACCTTTTCCAACGGCTTCAGCGGATCAAATTACACTAGAAAAGTGTATAATTGAGCCGGAATATAAAAAAAAATTTCCTCATGTTATAACGCGTTTTTCTCGTAAACGCGAGGTATTCCGGAACTGGAACCTTTTCCAATGGATTCAGTGGATCAAATTACCCCAGAAAAGTGTATATTTGAGCCGGAATATTACAAAAAATTTCCTCATGTTAAAACGCGTTTTTCGCGTAAACGCAAGCTATTTCGGATCTGAAACCGTTTTCAACGGATGCGGCGGAACATTCTACCCCAGAAAAGTGTATAATTCAGCCGAAATATGATAAAAAATTTCCTCATGTTATAACGAGTTTTTCTTGTATACGCGAGGTATTTCGGATCTGGAACCTTTTCCAACGGCTTCAGCGGATCAAATTACACCAGGAAAGTGTATATTTGAGCCGGAATATTACAAAAAATTTCCTCAAGTTAAAACGCGTTTTTTGCGTGAACGCAAGGTATTTTGGATCTGAAACCGTTTTCAACGGATGCGGCGGAACATTCTACCCCAGAAAAGTGTATAATTGAGCCGAAATATGATAAAAAATTTCCTCATGTTATAACGCGTTTTTCTCGTAAACGCCAGGTATTTCGGATCTGAAACCTTTTCCAACGGCTTCAGCGGATCAAATTACACTAGAAAAGTGTATAATTGAGCCGAAATATGATAAAAAATTTCCTCATGTTATGACGCGTTGTTCCCGTAAACGCGAGGTATTTCGGATCTGGAACCTTTTCCAATGGATTCAGTGGATCAAATTACCCCAGAAAAGTGTATATTTGAGCCGGAATATTACAAAAAATTTCCTCATGTTAGAACGCGTTTTTTGCGTGAACGCAGGGTATTTTGGATCTGAAACCGTTTCCAACGGATGCGGCGGAACATTCTATCCCAGAAAAGTGTATAATTGAGCCGAAATATGATAAAAAATTTTCTCATGTTATAACGCGTTTTTCTCGTAAACGCCAGGTATTTCGAATCTGAAACCTTTTCCAACGGCTTCAGCGGATCAAATTACACTAGAAAAGTGTATAATTGAGCCGGAATATAAAAAAGAATTCCCTCATGTTATAACGCGTTTTTCTCGTAAACGCGAGGTATTCCGGAACTGGAACCTTTTCCAACGGCTTCAGCGGATCAAATTGCACCAGAAAAGTGTATAATTCAGCCGAAATATGATGAAAATTTCCTCATGTTATGACGCGTTTTTCTCGTAAACGCGAGGTATTTCGGATCTGAAACCTTTTTCAACGGATTCAGCAAAACATTCTACCCCAGAAAAGTGTATAATTGAGCCGGAATATAACAAAAAATTTTCTCATGTTATAACGGGTTTTTTCCGTGAACGCGCGGTATTTCGAATCTGAAACCTTTTCCAACGGATTCAGCAAAACATTCCACCCCAGAAAAGTGTATAATTAAGCCGAAATATGATAAAAAATTTCCTCATGTTATAACGCGTTTTTCTCGCAAACGCGAGGTATTTCGGATCTGGAACCTTTTCCAACGGCTTCAGCGGATCAAATTACACTAGAAAAGTGTATAATTGAGCCGAAATATGATAAAAAATTTCCTCATGTTATGACGCGTTGTTCTCGTAAACGCGAGGTATTTCGGATCTGGAACCTTTTCCAATGGATTCAGTGGATCAAATTACCCCAGAAAAGTGTATATTTGAGCCAGAATATTACAAAAAATTTCCTCATGTTAAAACGCGTTTTTCGCGTAAACGCAAGGTATTTTGGATCTGAAACCGTTTCCAACGGATGCGGCGAAACATTTCACCCCAGAAAAGTGTATACTCAAGCCGAAATATGATAGAAGAGTTTCTCATAATCTAACGCGTTTTTCTCGTAAACGCGAGGTATTTCGGATCTGGAACCTTTCCAATGGATTCAGTGGATCAAATTACCCCAGAAAAGTGTATATTTGAGCCAGAATATTACAAAAAATTTCCTCAAGTTAAAACGCGTTTTTTGCGTGAACGCAAGGTATTTTGGATCTGAAACCGTTTTCGACGGATGCGGCGGAACATTCTACCCCAGAAAAGTGTATATTTGAGCCGGAATATTACAAAAAATTTCCTCATGTTAAAACGCGTTTTTTGCGTAAACGCAGGGTATTTTGGATCTGAAACCGTTTCCAACGGATGCGGCGGAACATTCTATCCCAGAAAAGTGTATAATTAAGCCGAAATATGATAAAAAATTTTCTCATGTTATAACGCGTTTTTCTCGTAAACGCCAGGTATTTCGGATCTGAAACCTTTTCCAACGGATTCAGCGGATCAAATTACCCCAGAAAAGTGTATATTTGAGCCGGAATATTACAAAAAATTTCCTCATGTTAAAACGCGTTTTTTGCGTGAACGCAGGGTATTTTGGATCTGAAACCGTTTCCAACGGATGCGGCGGAACATTCTATCCCAGAAAAGTGTATAATTAAGCCGAAATATGATAAAAAATTTTCTCATGTTATAACGCGTTTTTCTCGTAAACGCCAGGTATTTCGGATCTGAAACCTTTTCCAACGGCTTCAGCGGATCAAATTACACTAGAAAAGTGTATAATTGAGCCGAAATATGATAAAAAATTTCCTCATGTTATGACGCGTTGTTCTCGTAAACGCGAGGTATTTCGGATCTGGAACCTTTTCCAATGGATTCAGTGGATCAAATTACCCCAGAAAAGTGTATATTTGAGCCAGAATATTACAAAAAATTTCCTCATGTTAAAACGCGTTTTTCGCGTAAACGCAAGGTATTTTGGATCTGAAACCGTTTCCAACGGATGCGGCGAAACATTTCACCCCAGAAAAGTGTATACTCAAGCCGAAATATGATAGAAGAGTTTCTCATAATCTAACGCGTTTTTCTCGTAAACGCGAGGTATTTCGGATCTGGAACCTTTCCAATGGATTCAGCGGATCAAATTACACTAGAAAAGTGTATAATTGAGCCGAAATATGATAAAAAATTTCCTTATGTTATGACGCGTTGTTCTCGTAAACGCGAGGTATTTCGGATCTGGAACCTTTTCCAATGGATTCAGTGGATCAAATTACCCCAGAAAAGTGTATATTTGAGCCAGAATATTACAAAAAATTTCCTCATGTTAAAACGTGTTTTTAGCGTAAACGCAAGGTATTTTGGATCTGAAACCGTTTCCAACGGATGCGGTGGAACATTCTACCCCAGAAAAGTGTATACTCAAGCCGAAATATAATAGAAAAGTTTCTCATAATCTAACGCGTTTTTCTCGTAAACGCGAGGTATTTCGGATCTGGAACCTTTTCCAATGGATTCAGTGGATCAAATTACCCCAGAAAAGTGTATATTTGAGCCGGAATATTACAAAAAATTTCCTTATGTTAAAACGCGTTTTTTGCGTGAACGCAGGGTATTTTGGATCTGAAACCGTTTCCAACGGATGCGGCGGAACATTCTATCCCAGAAAAGTGTATAATTGAGCCGAAATATGATAAAAAATTTCCTCATGTTATAACGCGTTTTTCTCGTAAGCGCCAGGTATTTCGGATCTGAAACCTTTTCCAACGGCTTCAGCGGATCAAATTACACTAGAAAAGTGTATAATTGAGCCGGAATATAAAAAAAAATTCCCTCATGTTATAACGCGTTTTTCTCGTGAACGCGAGGTATTCCGGAACTGGAACCTTTTCCAACGGCTTCAGCGGATCAAATTACACCAGAAAAGTGTATAATTCAGCCGAAATATGATGAAAATTTCCTCATGTTATGACGCGTTTTTCTCGTAAACGCGAGGTATTTCGGATCTGAAACCTTTTTCAACGGATTCAGCAAAACATTCTACCCCAGAAAAGTGTATAATTGAGCCGGAATATAACAAAAAATTTTCTCATGTTATAACGCGTTTTTTCCGTGAACGCGCGGTATTTCGAATCTGAAACCTTTTCCAACGGATTCAGCAAAACATTCTACCCCAGAAAAGTGTATAATTAAGCCGAAATATGATAAAAAATTTCCTCATGTTATAACGCGTTTTTCTCGTAAACGCGAGGTATTTCGGATCTGGAACCTTTTCCAACGGCTTCAGCGGATCAATTTACACCAGAAAAGTGTATAATTCACCCGAAATATTACAAAAAATTTTCTCATGTTATATCGTGTTTTTCTCATGAACGCAAGATATTTTGGATCTGAAACCTTTTCCAACGGATTCAGCGGAACATCCTACCCCAGAAAAGTGTATACTCAAGCCGAAATATGATAAAAAATTTCATCATGTTATAACGCGTTTTTCTCGTAAACGCGAAGTATTTCGGATCTGGAACCTTTTCCAACGGCTTCAGCGGATCAAATTACACCAGAAAAGTGTATAATTGAGCCGAAATATGATGAAAAATTTCCTCATGTTATGACATGTTTTTCTTGTGAACGCGAGGTATTTCGGATCTGGAACCTTTTCCAACGGATTCAGCGGAACATTCTACCCCAGAAAAGTGTATACTCGACCGAAATATGATAGAAAATTTTCTCATAATCTAACGCGTTTTTCTCGTAAACGCGAGGTATTTCGGATCTGGAACCTTTTCCAATGGATTCAGTGGATCAAATTACCCCAGAAAAGTGTATATTTGAGCCGGAATATTACAAAAAATTTCCTCATGTTAAAACGCGTTTTTCGCGTAAATGCGAGGTATTTTGGATCTGAAACCGTTTCCAACGGATGCGGCGGATCATTCTACCCCAGAAAAGTGTATAATTGAGCCGAAATATGATAAAAAATTTCATTATGTTATAACGCGTTTTTCTCGTAAACGCAAAGTATTTCGGATCTGGAACCTTTTCCAACGGCTTCAGCGGATCAAATTACACCAGAAAAGTGTATAATTGAGCCGAAATATGATGAAAAATTTCCTTATGTTATGACACGTTTTTCTTGTAAACGCGAGGTATTTCGGATCTGTAACCTTTTCCAACGGATTCAGCGGATCAAATTACCCCAGAAAAGTGTATATTTGAGCCGGAATATTACAAAAAATTTCCTCATGTTAAAACGCGTTTTTTGCGTGAACGCAGGGTATTTTGGATCTGAAACCGTTTCCAACGGATGCGGCGGAACATTCTATCCCAGAAAAGTGTATAATTAAGCCGAAATATGATAAAAAATTTTCTCATGTTATAACGCGTTTTTCTCGTAAACGCCAGGTATTTCGGATCTGAAACCTTTTCCAACGGCTTCAGCGGATCAAATTACACTAGAAAAGTGTATAATTGAGCCGAAATATGATAAAAAATTTCCTCATGTTATGACGCGTTGTTCTCGTAAACGCGAGGTATTTCGGATCTGGAACCTTTTCCAATGGATTCAGTGGATCAAATTACCCCAGAAAAGTGTATATTTGAGCCAGAATATTACAAAAAATTTCCTCATGTTAAAACGCGTTTTTCGCGTAAACGCAAGGTATTTTGGATCTGAAACCGTTTCCAACGGATGCGGCGAAACATTTCACCCCAGAAAAGTGTATACTCAAGCCGAAATATGATAGAAGAGTTTCTCATAATCTAACGCGTTTTTCTCGTAAACGCGAGGTATTTCGGATCTGGAACCTTTCCAATGGATTCAGTGGATCAAATTACCCCAGAAAAGTGTATATTTGAGCCGGAATATTACAAAAAATTTCCTCAAGTTAAAACGCGTTTTTTGCGTGAACGCAAGGTATTTTGGATCTGAAACCGTTTTCGACGGATGCGGCGGAACATTCTACCCCAGAAAAGTGTATATTTGAGCCGGAATATTACAAAAAATTTCCTCATGTTAAAACGCGTTTTTTGCGTAAACGCAGGGTATTTTGGATCTGAAACCGTTTCCAACGGATGCGGCGGAACATTCTATCCCAGAAAAGTGTATAATTAAGCCGAAATATGATAAAAAATTTTCTCATGTTATAACGCGTTTTTCTCGTAAACGACAGGTATTTCGGATCTGAAACCTTTTCCAACGGCTTCAGCGGATCAAATTACACTAGAAAAGTGTATAATTGAGCCGGAATATAAAAAAAAATTTCCTCATGTTATAACGCGTTTTTCTCGTAAACGCGAGGTATTCCGGAACTGGAACCTTTTCCAATGGATTCAGTGGATCAAATTACCCCAGAAAAGTGTATATTTGAGCCGGAATATTACAAAAAATTTCCTCATGTTAAAACGCGTTTTTCGCGTAAACGCAAGCTATTTCGGATCTGAAACCGTTTTCAACGGATGCGGCGGAACATTCTACCCCAGAAAAGTGTATAATTCAGCCGAAATATGATAAAAAATTTCCTCATGTTATAACGAGTTTTTCTTGTATACGCGAGGTATTTCGGATCTGGAACCTTTTCCAACGGCTTCAGCGGATCAAATTACACCAGGAAAGTGTATATTTGAGCCGGAATATTACAAAAAATTTCCTCAAGTTAAAACGCGTTTTTTGCGTGAACGCAAGGTATTTTGGATCTGAAACCGTTTTCAACGGATGCGGCGGAACATTCTACCCCAGAAAAGTGTATAATTGAGCCGAAATATGATAAAAAATTTCCTCATGTTATAACGCGTTTTTCTCGTAAACGCCAGGTATTTCGGATCTGAAACCTTTTCCAACGGCTTCAGCGGATCAAATTACACTAGAAAAGTGTATAATTGAGCCGAAATATGATAAAAAATTTCCTCATGTTATGACGCGTTGTTCCCGTAAACGCGAGGTATTTCGGATCTGGAACCTTTTCCAATGGATTCAGTGGATCAAATTACCCCAGAAAAGTGTATATTTGAGCCGGAATATTACAAAAAATTTCCTCATGTTAGAACGCGTTTTTTGCGTGAACGCAGGGTATTTTGGATCTGAAACCGTTTCCAACGGATGCGGCGGAACATTCTATCCCAGAAAAGTGTATAATTGAGCCGAAATATGATAAAAAATTTTCTCATGTTATAACGCGTTTTTCTCGTAAACGCCAGGTATTTCGAATCTGAAACCTTTTCCAACGGCTTCAGCGGATCAAATTACACTAGAAAAGTGTATAATTGAGCCGGAATATAAAAAAGAATTCCCTCATGTTATAACGCGTTTTTCTCGTAAACGCGAGGTATTCCGGAACTGGAACCTTTTCCAACGGCTTCAGCGGATCAAATTGCACCAGAAAAGTGTATAATTCAGCCGAAATATGATGAAAATTTCCTCATGTTATGACGCGTTTTTCTCGTAAACGCGAGGTATTTCGGATCTGAAACCTTTTTCAACGGATTCAGCAAAACATTCTACCCCAGAAAAGTGTATAATTGAGCCGGAATATAACAAAAAATTTTCTCATGTTATAACGGGTTTTTTCCGTGAACGCGCGGTATTTCGAATCTGAAACCTTTTCCAACGGATTCAGCAAAACATTCCACCCCAGAAAAGTGTATAATTAAGCCGAAATATGATAAAAAATTTCCTCATGTTATAACGCGTTTTTCTCGCAAACGCGAGGTATTTCGGATCTGGAACCTTTTCCAACGGCTTCAGCGGATCAAATTACACTAGAAAAGTGTATAATTGAGCCGAAATATGATAAAAAATTTCCTCATGTTATGACGCGTTGTTCTCGTAAACGCGAGGTATTTCGGATCTGGAACCTTTTCCAATGGATTCAGTGGATCAAATTACCCCAGAAAAGTGTATATTTGAGCCAGAATATTACAAAAAATTTCCTCATGTTAAAACGCGTTTTTCGCGTAAACGCAAGGTATTTTGGATCTGAAACCGTTTCCAACGGATGCGGCGAAACATTTCACCCCAGAAAAGTGTATACTCAAGCCGAAATATGATAGAAGAGTTTCTCATAATCTAACGCGTTTTTCTCGTAAACGCGAGGTATTTCGGATCTGGAACCTTTCCAATGGATTCAGTGGATCAAATTACCCCAGAAAAGTGTATATTTGAGCCAGAATATTACAAAAAATTTCCTCAAGTTAAAACGCGTTTTTTGCGTGAACGCAAGGTATTTTGGATCTGAAACCGTTTTCGACGGATGCGGCGGAACATTCTACCCCAGAAAAGTGTATATTTGAGCCGGAATATTACAAAAAATTTCCTCATGTTAAAACGCGTTTTTTGCGTAAACGCAGGGTATTTTGGATCTGAAACCGTTTCCAACGGATGCGGCGGAACATTCTATCCCAGAAAAGTGTATAATTAAGCCGAAATATGATAAAAAATTTTCTCATGTTATAACGCGTTTTTCTCGTAAACGCCAGGTATTTCGGATCTGAAACCTTTTCCAACGGCTTCAGCGGATCAAATTACACTAGAAAAGTGTATAATTGAGCCGGAATATAAAAAAAAATTTCCTCATGTTATAACGCGTTTTTCTCGTAAACACGAGGTATTCCGGAACTGGAACCTTTTCCAATGGATTCAGTGGATCAAATTACCCCAGAAAAGTGTATATTTGAGCCGGAATATTACAAAAAATTTCCTCATGTTAAAACGCGTTTTTCGCGTAAACGCAAGCTATTTCGGATCTGAAACCGTTTTCAACGGATGCGGCGGAACATTCTACCCCAGAAAAGTGTATAATTCAGCCGAAATATGATAAAAAATTTCCTCATGTTATAACGAGTTTTTCTCGTATACGCGAGGTATTTCGGATCTGGAACCTTTTCCAACGGCTTCAGTGGATCAAATTACACCAGAAAAGTGTATATTTGAGCCGGAATATTACAAAAAATTTCCTCAAGTTAAAACGCGTTTTTTGCGTGAACGCAAGGTATTTTGGATCTGAAACCGTTTTCAACGGATGCGGCGGAACATTCTACCCCAGAAAAGTGTATAATTGAGCCGAAATATGATAAAAAATTTCCTCATGTTATAACGCGTTTTTCTCGTAAACGCCAGGTATTTCGGATCTGAAACCTTTTCCAACGGCTTCAGCGGATCAAATTACACTAGAAAAGTGTATAATTGAGCCGAAATATGATAAAAAATTTCCTCATGTTATGACGCGTTGTTCCCGTAAACGCGAGGTATTTCGGATCTGGAACCTTTTCCAATGGATTCAGTGGATCAAATTACCCCAGAAAAGTGTATATTTGAGCCGGAATATTACAAAAAATTTCCTCATGTTAAAACGCGTTTTTTGCGTGAACGCAGGGTATTTTGGATCTGAAACCGTTTCCAACGGATGCGGCGGAACATTCTATCCCAGAAAAGTGTATAATTGAGCCGAAATATGATAAAAAATTTTCTCATGTTATAACGCGTTTTTCTCGTAAACGCCAGGTATTTCGGATCTGAAACCTTTTCCAACGGCTTCAGCGGATCAAATTACACTAGAAAAGTGTATAATTGAGCCGGAATATAAAAAAGAATTCCCTCATGTTATAACGCGTTTTTCTCGTAAACGCGAGGTATTCCGGAACTGGAACCTTTTCCAACGGCTTCAGCGGATCAAATTACACCAGAAAAGTGTATAATTCAGCCGAAATATGATGAAAATTTCCTCATGTTATGACGCGTTTTTCTCGTAAACGCGAGGTATTTCGGATCTGAAACCTTTTTCAACGGATTCAGCAAAACATTCTACCCCAGAAAAGTGTATAATTGAGCCGGAATATAACAAAAAATTTTCTCATGTTATAACGGGTTTTTTCCGTGAACGCGCGGTATTTCGAATCTGAAACCTTTTACAACGGGTTCAGCAAAACATTCCACCCCAGAAAAGTGTATAATTAAGCCGAAATATGATAAAAAATTTCCTCATGTTATAACGCGTTTTTCTCGCAAACGCGAGGTATTTCGGATCTGGAACCTTTTCCAACGGCTTCAGCGGATCAAATTACACCAGAAAAGTGTATAATTCAGCCGAAATATTACAAAAAATTTTCTCATGTTATATCGTGTTTTTCTCATGAACGCAAGATATTTTGGATCTGAAACCTTTTCCAACGGATTCAGCGGAACATTCTACCCCAGAAAAGTGTATACTCAAGCCGAAATATGATAGAAAGTTTTCTCATAATCTAACGCGTTTTTCTCGTAAACGCGAGGCATTTCGGATCTAGAACCTTTTCCAATGGATTCAGTGGATCAAATTACCCCAGAAAAGTGTATGTTTGAGCCAGAATATTACAAAAAATTTCCTCATGTTAAAACGCGTTTTTCGCGTAAACGCAAGGTATTTTGGATCTGAAACCGTTTCCAACGGATGCGGCGGAACATTCTACCCCAGAAAAGTGTATACTCAAGCCGAAATATGATAGAAAAGTTTCTCATAATCTAACGCGTTTTTCTCGTAAACGCGAGGTATTTCGGATCTGGAACCTTTTCCAATGGATTCAGTGGATCAAATTACCCCAGAAAAGTGTATATTTGAGCCGGAATATTACAAAAAATTTTCTCATGTTAAAACGTGTTTTTTGCGTGAACGCAAGGTATTTCGGATCTGAAACCGTTTCCAACGGATGCGGCGGAACATTCTACCCCAGAAAAGTGTATAATTGAGCCGAAATATGATAAAAAATTTCATCATGTTATAACGCGTTGTTCTCGTAAACGCGGAGTATTTCGGATCTGGAACCTTTTCCAACGGCTTCAGCGGATCAAATTACACTAGAAAAGTGTATAATTGAGCCGGAATATAAAAAAAAATTCCCTTATGTTATAACGCGTTTTTCTCGTAAACGCGAGGTATTCCGGAACTGGAACCTTTTCCAACGGCTTCAGCGGATCAAATTACACCAGAAAAGTGTATAATTCAGCCGAAATATGATGGAAATTTCCTCATGTTATGACGCGTTTTTCTCGTAAACGCGAGGTATTTCGGATCTGAAACCTTTTTCAACGGATTCAGCAAAACATTCTACCCCAGAAAAGTGTATAATTGAGCCGAAATATGATAAAAAATTTCATCATGTTATAACGCGTTTTTGTCGTAAACGCGAAGTATTTCGGATCTGGAACCTTTTCCAACGGCTTCAGCGGATCAAATTACACCAGAAAAGTGTATAATTGAGCCGAAATATGATGAAAAATTTCCTTATGTTATGACGCGTTTTTCTCGTAAACGCGAGGTATTTCGGATCTGGAACCTTTTCCAACGGATTCAGCGGAACATTCTACCCCAGAAAAGTGTATACTCAAGCCGAAATATGATAGAAAATTTTCTCATAATCTAACGCGTTTTTCTCGTAAACGCGAGGTATTTCGGATCTGGAACCTTTTCCAATGGATTCAGTGGATCAAATTACCCCAGAAAAGTGTATATTTGAGCCAGAATATGACAAAAAATTTCCTCATGTTAAAACGTGTTTTTAGCGTAAACGCAAGGTATTTTGGATCTGAAACCGTTTCCAACGGATGCGGTGGAACATTCTACCCCAGAAAAGTGTATACTCAAGCCGAAATATAATAGAAGAGTTTCTCATAATCTAACGCGTTTTTCTCGTAAACGCGAGGTATTTCGGATCTGGAACCTTTTCCAATGGATTCAGTGGATCAAATTACCCCAGAAAAATGTATATTTGAGCCGGAATATTACAAAAAATTTCCTCAAGTTAAAACGCGTTTTTTGCGTGAACGCAAGGTATTTTGGATCTGAAACCGTTTTCAACGGATGCGGCGGAACATTCTACTCCAGAAAAGTGTATAATTGAGCTGAAATATGATGAAAAATTTCCTCATGTTATAACGCGTTTTTCTCGTAAACGCCAGGTATTTCGGATCTGAAACCTTTTCCAACGGCTTCAGCGGATCAAATTACACTAGAAAAGTGTATAATTGAGCCGAAATATGATAAAAAATTTCCTTATGTTATGACGCGTTGTTCTCGTAAACGCGAGGTATTTCGGATCTGGAACCTTTTCCAATGGATTCAGTGGATCAAATCACCCCAGAAAAGTGTATATTTGAGCCGGAATATTACAAAAAATTTCCTTATGTTAAAACGCGTTTTTTGCGTGAACGCAGGGTATTTTGGATCTGAAACCGTTTCCAACGGATGCGGCGGAACATTCTATCCCAGAAAAGTGTATAATTGAGCCGAAATATGATAAAAAATTTCCTCATGTTATAACGCGTTTTTCTCGTAAGCGCCAGGTATTTCGGATCTGAAACCTTTTCCAACGGCTTCAGCGGATCAAATTACACTAGAAAAGTGTATAATTGAGCCGGAATATAAAAAAAAATTCCCTCATGTTATAACGCGTTTTTCTCGTAAACGCGAGGTATTTCGGATCTGAAACCTTTTTCAACGGATTCAGCAAAACATTCTACCCCAGAAAAGTGTATAATTGAGCCGGAATATAACAAAAAATTTTCTCATGTTATAACGCGTTTTTTCCGTGAACGCGCGGTATTTCGAATCTGAAACCTTTTCCAACGGATTCAGCAAAACATTCTACCCCAGAAAAGTGTATGATTAAGCCGAAATATGATAAAAAATTTCCTCATGTTATAACGCGTTTTTCTCGTAAACGCGAGGTATTTCGGATCTGGAACCTTTTCCAACGGCTTCAGCGGATCAATTTACACCAGAAAAGTGTATAATTCAGCCGAAATATTACAAAAAATTTTCTCATGTTATATCGTGTTTTTCTCATGAACGCAAGATATTTTGGATCTGAAACCTTTTCCAACGGATTCAGCGGAACATCCTACCCCAGAAAAGTGTATACTCAAGCCGAAATATGATAGAAAATTTTCTCATAATCTAACGCGTTTTTCTCGTAAACGCGAGGTATTTCGGATCTGGAACCTTTTCCAATGGATTCAGTGGATAAAATTACCCCAGAAAACTGTACATTTGAGCTGGAATATTACAAAAAATTTTCTCATGTTGAAACGCGTTTTTCGCGTAAATGCGAGGTATTTTGGATCTGAAACCGTTTCCAACGGATGCGGCGGATCATTCTACCCCAGGAAAGTGTATAATTGAGCCGGAATATGATAAAAAATTTCATCATGTTATAACGCGTTTTTCTCGTAAACGCGAAGTATTTCGGATCTGGAACCTTTTCCAACGGCTTCAGCGGATCAAATTTCACCAGAAAAGTGTATAATTGAGCCGAAATATGATGAAAAATTTCCTCATGTTATGACACGTTTTTCTTGTGAACGCGAGGTATTTCGGATCTGGAACCTTTTCCAACGGATTCAGCGGAACATTCTACCCCAGAAAAGTGTATACTCGACCGAAATATGATAGAAAATTTTCTCATAATCTAACGCGTTTTTCTCTTAAACGCGAGGTATTTCGGATCTGGAACCTTTTCCAATGGATTCAGTGGATCAAATTACCCCAGAAAAGTGTATATTTGAGCCGGAATATTACAAAAAATTTTCTCATGTTATAACGCGTTTTTTCCGTGAACGCGCGGTATTTCGAATCTGAAACCTTTTCCAACGGATTCAGCAAAACATTCTACCCCAGAAAAGTGTATAATTAAGCCGAAATATGATAAAAAATTTCCTCATGTTATAACGCGTTTTTCTCGTAAACGCGAGGTATTTCGGATCTGGAACCTTTTCCAACGGCTTCAGCGGATCAATTTACACCAGAAAAGTGTATAATTCAGCCGAAATATTACAAAAAATTTTCTCATGTTATATCGTGTTTTTCTCATGAACGCAAGATATTTTGGATCTGAAACCTTTTCCAACGGATTCAGCGGAACATCCTACCCCAGAAAAGTGTATACTCAAGCCGAAATATGATAGAAAATTTTCTCATAATCTAACGCGTTTTTCTCGTAAACGCGAGGTATTTCGGATCTGGAACCTTTTCCAATGGATTCAGTGGATAAAATTACCCCAGAAAACTGTACATTTGAGCTGGAATATTACAAAAAATTTTCTCATGTTGAAACGCGTTTTTCGCGTAAATGCGAGGTATTTTGGATCTGAAACCGTTTCCAACGGATGCGGCGGATCATTCTACCCCAGGAAAGTGTATAATTGAGCCGGAATATGATAAAAAATTTCATCATGTTATAACGCGTTTTTCTCGTAAACGCGAAGTATTTCGGATCTGGAACCTTTTCCAACGGCTTCAGCGGATCAAATTTCACCAGAAAAGTGTATAATTGAGCCGAAATATGATGAAAAATTTCCTCATGTTATGACACGTTTTTCTTGTGAACGCGAGGTATTTCGGATCTGGAACCTTTTCCAACGGATTCAGCGGAACATTCTACCCCAGAAAAGTGTATACTCAAGCCGAAATATGATAGAAAATTTTCTCATAATCTAACGCGTTTTTCTCGTAATCGCGAGGTATTTCGGATCTGGAACCTTTTCGAATGGATTCAGTGGATCAAATTACCCCAGAAAAGTGTATATTTGAGCCGGAATATTACAAAAAATTTCCTCATGTTAAAACGCGTTTTTCGCGTAAACGCAAGGTATTTTGGATCTGAAACCGTTTCCAACGGATGCGGCGGAACATTCTACCCCAGAAAAGTGTATATTCAAGCCGAAATATGATAGAAAAGTTTCTGATAATCTAACGCGTTTCTCTCGTAAACGCGAGGTATTTCGGATCTGGAACCTTTTCCAATGGATTCAGCGGATCAAATTACCCCAGAAAAGTGTATATTTGAGCCGGAATATTACAAAAAATTTCCTCATGTTAAAACGCGTTTTTCTCGTAAACGCGAGGTATTTCGGATCTGGAACCTTTTCCAACGGATTCAGCGGAACATTCTACCCCAGAAAAGTGTATAATTGAGCCGAAATATAACAAAAAATTTTCTCATGTTATAACGCGTTTTTTCTGTGAACGCGGGGTATTTCGAATCTGAAACCTTTCCCAACGGATTCAGCAAATCAAATTACCCTAGAAAAGTGTATAATTAAGCCGAAATATTACAAAAAATTTCCTCATGTTATATCGCGTTTTTCTCATGAACGCGAGATATTTTGGATCTATAACCTTTTTTAACGGATCCAGCGGAATATTCTCCCCCAGAAAAGTGTATACTCAAGCCGAAATATGATAGAAAATTGGAACATAATCTAACGCGTTTTTCTCAAAAACGCGAGGTATTTCGGATCTGGAACCTTTTCCAATGGATTCAGCAGATCAAATTACCCCAGGAAAGTGTATATTTCAGCCGGAATATTGCAAAAAATTTCCTCACGTTAAAACGATTTTTTCGCGTAAACGCAAAGTATTTTATATCTGAAACCGTTTTCAACGGATGCGGCGGAATCTTCTACCCCAGAAAAGTGTATAATTAAGCCGAAATATGATAAAATATTTCCTCATGTTGTAACGCGTTTTTCTCGTAAACGCGAGGTATTTCGGATCTGGAACCTTTTCCAACGGATTCAGCGGAACATTCTACCCCAGAAAAGTGTATAATTGAGCCGAAATATGATAAAAAATTTCATCATGTTATAACGCGTTTTTCTCGTAAACGCGAAGTATTTCGGATCTGGAACCTTTTCCAACGGCTTCAGCGGATCAAATTACACCAGAAAAGTGTATAATTGAGCCGAAATATGATGAACAATTTCCTTATGTTATGACACGTTTTTCTTGTAAACGCGAGGTATTTCGGATCTGTAACCTTTTCCAACGGATTCAGCGGAACATTTTACCCCAGAAAAGTGTATACTCAAGCCGAAATATGATAGAAAATTTTCTCATAATCTAACGCGTTTTTCTCGTAATCGCGAGGTATTTCGGATCTGGAACCTTTTCCAATGGATTCAGTGGATCAAATTACCCCAGAAAAGTGTATATTTGAGCCGGAATATTACAAAAAATTTCCTCATGTTAAAACGCGTTTTTCGCGTAAACGCAAGGTATTTTGGATCTGAAACCGTTTCCAACGGATGCGGCGGAACATTCTACCCCAGAAAAGTGTATATTCAAGCCGAAATATGATAGAAAAGTTTCTGATAATCTAACGCGTTTCTCTCGTAAACGCGAGGTATTTCGGATCTGGAACCTTTTCCAATGGATTCAGCGGATCAAATTACCCCAGAAAAGTGTATATTTGAGCCGGAATATTACAAAAAATTTCCTTATGTTAAAACGCGTTTTTCTCGTAAACGCGAGGTATTTCGGATCTGGAACCTTTTCCAACGGATTCAGCGGAACATTCTACCCCAGAAAAGTGTATAATTGAGCCGAAATATAACAAAAAATTTTCTCATGTTATAACGCGTTTTTTCTGTGAACGCGGGGTATTTCGAATCTGAAACCTTTTCCAACGGATTCAGCAAATCAAATTACCCTAGAAAAGTGTATAATTAAGCCGAAATATTACAAAAAATTTCCTCATGTTATATCGCGTTTTTCTCATGAACGCGAGATATTTTGGATCTATAACCTTTTTTAACGGATCCAGCGGAATATTCTCCCCCAGAAAAGTGTATACTCAAGCCGAAATATGATAGAAAATTGGAACATAATCTAACGCGTTTTTCTCAAAAACGCGAGCTATTTCGGATCTGGAACCTTTTCCAATGGATTCAGCAGATCAAATTACCCCAGGAAAGTGTATATTTCAGCCGGAATATTGCAAAAAATTTCCTCACGTTAAAACGATTTTTTCGCGTAAACGCAAAGTATTTTATATCTGAAACCGTTTTCAACGGATGCGGCGGAATCTTCTACCCCAGAAAAGTGTATAATTAAGCCGAAATATGATAGAATATTTTCTCATGTTGTAACGCGTTTTTCTCGTAAACGCGAGGTATTTCGGATCTGGAACCTTTTCCAACGGATTCAGCGGAACATTCTACCCCAGAAAAGTGTATAATTGAGCCGAAATATGATAAAAAATTTCATCATGTTATAACGCGTTTTTCTCGTAAACGCGAAGTATTTCGGATCTGGAACCTTTCCCAACGGCTTCAGCGGATCAAATTACACCAGAAAAGTGTATAATTGAGCCGAAATATGATGAACAATTTCCTTATGTTATGACACGTTTTTCTTGTAAACGCGAGGTATTTCGGATCTGTAACCTTTTCCAACGGATTCAGCGGAACATTCTACCCCAGAAAAGTGTATACTCAAGCCGAAATATGATAGAAAATTTTCTCATAATCTAACGCGTTTTTCTCGTAATCGCGAGGTATTTCGGATCTGGAACCTTTTCCAATGGATTCAGTGGATCAAATTACCCCAGAAAAGTGTATATTTGAGCCGGAATATTACAAAAAATTTCCTCATGTTAAAACGCGTTTTTCGCGTAAACGCAAGGTATTTTGGATCTGAAACCGTTTCCAACGGATGCGGCGGAACATTCTACCCCAGAAAAGTGTATATTCAAGCCGAAATATGATAGAAAAGTTTCTGATAATCTAACGCGTTTCTCTCGTAAACGCGAGGTATTTCGGATCTGGAACCTTTTCCAATGGATTCAGCGGATCAAATTACCCCAGAAAAGTGTATATTTGAGCCGGAATATTACAAAAAATTTCCGCATGTTAAAACGCGTTTTTCTCGTAAACGCGAGGTATTTCGGATCTGGAACCTTTTCCAACGGATTCAGCGGAACATTCTACCCCAGAAAAGTGTATAATTGAGCCGAAATATAACAAAAAATTTTCTCATGTTATAACGCGTTTTTTCTGTGAACGCGGGGTATTTCGAATCTGAAACCTTTTCCAACGGATTCAGCAAATCAAATTACCCTAGAAAAGTGTATAATTAAGCCGAAATATTACAAAAAATTTCCTCATGTTATATCGCGTTTTTCTCATGAACGCGAGATATTTTGGATCTATAACCTTTTTTAACGGATCCAGCGGAATATTCTCCCCCAGAAAAGTGTATACTCAAGCCGAAATATGATAGAAAATTGGAACATAATCTAACGCGTTTTTCTCAAAAACGCGAGGTATTTCGGATCTGGAACCTTTTCCAATGGATTCAGCAGATCAAATTACCCCAGGAAAGTGTATATTTCAGCCGGAATATTGCAAAAAATTTCCTCACGTTAAAACGATTTTTTCGCGTAAACGCAAAGTATTTTATATCTGAAACCGTTTTCAACGGATGCGGCGGAATCTTCTACCCCAGAAAAGTGTATAATTAAGCCGAAATATGATAAAATATTTCCTCATGTTGTAACGCGTTTTTCTCGTAAACGCGAGGTATTTCGGATCTGGAACCTTTTCCAACGGATTCAGCGGAACATTCTACCCCAGAAAAGTGTATACTCGACCGAAATATGATAGAAAATTTTCTCATAATCTAACGCGTTTTTCTCGTAAACGCGAGGTATTTCGGATCTGGAACCTTTTCCAATGGATTCAGTGGATCAAATTACCCCAGAAAAGTGTATATTTGAGCCGGAATATTACAAAAAATTTCCTCATGTTAAAACGCGTTTTTCGCGTAAATGCGAGGTATTTTGGATCTGAAACCGTTTCCAACGGATGCGGCGGATCATTCTACCCCAGAAAAGTGTATAATTGAGCCGAAATATGATAAAAAATTTCATCATGTTATAACGCGTTTTTCTCGTAAACGCGAAGTATTTCGGATCTGGAACCTTTTCCAACGGCTTCAGCGGATCAAATTACACCAGAAAAGTGTATAATTGAGCCGAAATATGATGAAAAATTTCCTTATGTTATGACACGTTTTTCTTGTAAACGCGAGGTATTTCGGATCTGTAACCTTTTCCAACGGATTCAGCGGAACATTCTACCCCAGAAAAGTGTATACTTAAGCCGAAATATGATAGAAAATTTTCTCATAATCTAACGCGTTTTTCTCGTAATCGCGAGGTATTTCGGATCTGGAACCTTTTCCAATGGATTCAGTGGATCAAATTACCCCAGAAAAGTGTATATTTGAGCCGGAATATTACAAAAAATTTCCTCATGTTAAAACGCGTTTTTCGCGTAAACGCAAGGTATTTTGGATCTGAAACCGTTTCCAACGGATGCGGCGGAACATTCTACCCCAGAAAAGTGTATAATCAAGCCGAAATATGATAGAAAAGTTTCTGATAATCTAACGCGTTTCTCTCGTAAACGCGAGGTATTTCGGATCTGGAACCTTTTCCAATGGATTCAGCGGATCAAATTACCCCAGAAAAGTGTATATTTGAGCCGGAATATTACAAAAAATTTCCTCATGTTAAAACGCGTTTTTCTCGTAAACGCGAGGTATTTCGTATCTGGAACCTTTTCCAACGGATTCAGCGGAACATTCTACCCCAGAAAAGTGTATAATTGAGCCGAAATATAACAAAAAATTTTCTCATGTTATAACGCGTTTTTTCTGTGAACGCGGGGTATTTCGAATCTGAAACCTTTTCCAACGGATTCGGCAAATCAAATTACCCTAGAAAAGTGTATAATTAAGCCGAAATATTACAAAAAATTTCCTCATGTTATATCGCGTTTTTCTCATGAACGCGAGATATTTTGGATCTATAACCTTTTCCAACGGATCCAGCGGAATATTCTCCCCCAGAAAAGTGTATACTCATGCCGAAATATGATAGAAAATTGGAACATAATCTAACGCGTTTTTCTCAAAAACGCGAGGTATTTCGGATCTGGAACCTTTTCCAATGGATTCAGCAGATCAAATTACCCCAGGAAAGTGTATATTTCAGCCGGAATATTGCAAAAAATTTCCTCACGTTAAAACGATTTTCTCGCGTAAACGCAAAGTATTTTATATCTGAAACCGTTTTCAACGGATGCGGCGGAATCTTCTACCCCAGAAAAGTGTATAATTAAGCCGAAATATGATAAAATATTTCCTCATGTTGTAACGCGTTTTTCTCGTAAACGCGAGGTATTTCGGATCTGGAACCTTTTCCAACGGATTCAGCGGAACATTCTACCCCAGAAAAGTGTATAATTTAGCCAGAATATTACAAAAAATTTCCTCATGTTATATCGCGTTTTTCTCATGAACGCGAGATATTTTGGATCGGAAACCTTTTCCAACGGATTCAGCGGAACATTCTACCCCAGAAAAGGGTATACTCAAGCTGAAATATGATAGAAAATTTTCTCATAATCTAACGCGTTTTTCTCGTAAACGCGAGGTATTTCGAATCTGGAACCTTTTACAATGGATTCAGTGGATCAAATTACCCCAGAAAAGTGTATATTTGAGCCGGAATATTACAAAAAATTTCCTCATGTTGAAACGCGTTTTTCGCGTAAATGCAAGGTATTTTGGATCTGAAACCGTTTCCAACGGATGCGGCGGATCATTCTACCCCAGAAAAGTGTATAATTGAGCCGAAATATGATAAAAAATTTCATCATGTTATAACGCGTTTTTCTCGTAAACGCGAAGTATTTCGGATCTGGAACCTTTTCCAACGGCTTCAGCGGATCAAATTACACCAGAAAAGTGTATAATTCAGCCGAAATATTACAAAAAATTTTCTCATGTTATATCGTGTTTTTCTCATGAACGCAAGATATTTTGGATCTGAAACCTTTTCCAATGGATTCAGTGGATCAAATTACCCCAGAAAAGTGTATATTTGAGCCGGAATATTACAAAAAATTTCCTCATGTTAAAACGCGTTTTTTGCGTGAACGCAGGGTATTTTGGATCTGAAACCGTTTCCAACGGATGCGGCGGAACATTCTATCCCAGAAAAGTGTATAATTGAGCCGAAATATGATAAAAAATTTCCTCATGTTATAACGCGTTTTTCTCGTAAACGCGAGGTATTTCGGATCTGGAACCTTTTCCAACGGCTTCAGCAGATCAAATTACACCAGAAAAGTGTATAATTGAGCCGAAATATGATGAAAAATTTCCTGATGTCATGACGCGTTTTTTTCGTAAACGCGAGGTATTTCGGATCTGAAACCTTTTTCAACGGATTCAGCTAAACATTCTACCCCAGAAAAGTGTATAATTGAGCCGGAATATAACAAAAAATTTTCTCATGTTATAACGCGTTTTTTCTGTGAACGCGCGGTATTTCGAATCTGAAACCTTTTCCAACGGATTCAGCAAATCAAATTACCCTAGAAAAGTGTATAATTAAGCCGAAATATTACAAAAAATTTCCTCATGTTATATCGCGTTTTTCTCATGAACGCGAGATATTTTGTATCTATAACCTTTTCCAACGGATCCAGCGGAATATTCTTCCCCAGAAAAGTGTATACTCAAGCCGAAATATGATAGAAAATTTTACCATAATCTAACGCGTTTTTCTCGTAAACGCGAGGTATTTCGAATCTGGAACCTTTTCCAATGGATTCAGCGGATCAAATTACCCCAGAAAAGTGTATATTTCAGCCGGAATATTGCAAAAAATTTCCTCACGTTAAAACGATTTTTTCGCGTAAACGCAAAGTATTTCATATCTGAAACCGTTTTCAACGGATGCGGCGGAATCTTCTACCCCAGAAAAGTGTATAATTAAGCCGAAATATGATAAAAAATTTCCTCATGTTATAACGCGTTTTTCTCGTAAACGCGAGGTATTTCGGAACTGGAACCTTTTCCAACGGATTCAGCGGAACATTCTACCCCAGAAAAGTGTATAATTTAGCCAGAATATTACAAAAAATTTCCTCATGTTATATCGCGTTTTTCTCATGAACGCGAGATATTTTGGATCTGAAACCTCTTCCAACGGATTCAGCGGAACATTCTACCCCAGAAAAGGGTATACTCAAGCTGAAATATGATAGAAAATTTTCTCATAATCTAACGCGTTTTTCTCGTAAACGCGAGGTATTTCGGATCTGGAACCTTTTCCAATGGATTCAGTGGATCAAATTACCCCAGAAAAGTGTATATTTGAGCCGGAATATTACAAAAAATTTCCTCATGTTGAAACGCGTTTTTTGCGTAAACGCAAGGTATTTTGGATCTGAAACCGTTTCCAACGGATGCGGCGAAACATTCTACCCCAGAAAAGTGTATACTCAAGCCGAAATATGATAGAAAAGTTTCTCATAATTCAACGCGTTTTTCTCGTAAACGCGAGGTATTTCGGATCTGGAACCTTTTCCAATGGATTCAGTGGATCAAATTACCCCTGAAAAGTGTATATTTGAGCCGGAATATTACAAAAAATTTCCTCATGTTGAAACGCGTTTTTTGCTTGAACGCAAGGTATTTTGGATCTGAAACCGTTTTCAACGGATGCGGCGGAACATTCTACCCCAGAAAAGTGTATAATTAAGCCGAAATATGATGAAATTTCCTCATGTTATAACGCTTTTTTCTCGTCAACGCCAGGTATTTCGGATCTGAAACCTTTTCCAACGGCTTCAGCGGATCAAATTACACTAGAAAAGTGTATAATTGAGCCGAAATATGATGAAAAATTTCCCTATGTTATGACGCGTTTTTCTCGTCAACGCGAGGTATTTCGGATCTGGAACCTTTTCCAACGGATTCAGCGGAATAAATCACCCCAGAAAACTGTATAATTGACCCGAAATATTACAAGAAATTTCCTGATGTTATAACGCGTTTTTCTCATGAACGCGAGAAATTTCGGATCTGAAACCTTTTCCAACGTCTTCAGCATATTAAATTACCCCAGAAAAGTGTATAATTGAGCCGAAATATAGAAAAAAATTCCCTCATGTTATAACACGTTTTTCTCGTAAACGCGAGGTATTTCGGATCAGGAACCTTTTCCAACGGCTTCAGCGGAACATTCTACCCCAGAAAAGTGTATAATTTAGCCAGAATATTACAAAAAATTTCCTCATGTTATATCGCGTTTTTCTCATGAACGCGAGATATTTTGGATCTGAAACCGTTTCCAACGGATGCGGCGGAACATTCTACCCCAGAAAAGTGTATAATTGAGCCGAAATATGATAAAAAATTTCCTCATGTTATAACGCGTTTTTCTCATAAACGCCAGGTATTTCGGATCTGAAACCTTTTCCAACGGCTTCAGCGAATCAAATTACACTAGAAAAGTGTATAATTGAGCCGAAATATGATAAGTAATTTCCTTATGTTATGACGCGTTGTTCTCGTAAACGCGAGGTATTTCGGATCTGGAACCTTTTCCAATGGATTCAGTGGATCAAATTACCCCAGAAAAGTGTATATTTGAGCCGGAATATTACAAAAAATTTCCTCATGTTAAAACGCGTTTTTTGCGTGAACGCAAGGTATTTTGGATCTGAAACCGTTTCCAACGGATGCGGCGGAACATTCTATCCCAGAAAAGTGTATAATTGAGCCGAAATATGATAAAAAATTTGCTCGTGTTATAACGCGTTTTTCTCGTAAACGCCAGGTATTTCGGATCTGAAACCTTTTCCAACGGCTTCAGCGGATCAAATTACACTAGAAAAGTTTATAATTGAGCCGGAATATAAAAAAAAATTCCCTCATGTTATATCGCGTTTTTCTCGTAAACGCGAGGTATTCCGGAACTGGAACCTTTTCCAACGGCTTCAGCGGATCAAATTACACCAGATAAGTGTATAATTCAGCCGAAATATGATGAAAATTTCCTCATGTTATGACGCGTTTTCCTCGTAAACGCGAGGTATTTCGGATCTGAAACCTTTTTCAACGGATTCAGCTAAACATTCTACCCCAGAAAAGTGTATAATTGAGCCGGAATATAACAAAAAATTTTCTCATGTTATAACGCGTTTTTTCTGTGAACGCGCGGTATTTCGAATCTGAAACCTTTTCCAACGGATTCAGCAAATCAAATTACCCTAGAAAAGTGTATAATTAAGCCGAAATATTACAAAAAATTTCCTCATGTTATATCGCGTTTTTCTCATGAACGCGAGATATTTTGTATCTATAACCTTTTCCAACGGATCCAGCGGAATATTCTTCCCCAGAAAAGTGTATACTCAAGCCGAAATATGATAGAAAATTTTACCATAATCTAACGCGTTTTTCTCGTAAACGCGAGGTATTTCGAATCTGGAACCTTTTCCAATGGATTCAGCGGATCAAATTACCCCAGAAAAGTGTATATTTCAGCCGGAATATTGCAAAAAATTTCCTCACGTTAAAACGATTTTTTCGCGTAAACGCAAAGTATTTCATATCTGAAACCGTTTTCAACGGATGCGGCGGAATCTTCTACCCCAGAAAAGTGTATAATTAAGCCGAAATATGATAAAAAATTTCCTCATGTTATAACGCGTTTTTCTCGTAAACGCGAGGTATTTCGGAACTGGAACCTTTTCCAACGGATTCAGCGGAACATTCTACCCCAGAAAAGTGTATAATTTAGCCAGAATATTACAAAAAATTTCCTCATGTTATATCGCGTTTTTCTCATGAACGCGAGATATTTTGGATCTGAAACCTCTTCCAACGGATTCAGCGGAACATTCTACCCCAGAAAAGGGTATACTCAAGCTGAAATATGATAGAAAATTTTCTCATAATCTAACGCGTTTTTCTCGTAAACGCGAGGTATTTCGGATCTGGAACCTTTTCCAATGGATTCAGTGGATCAAATTACCCCAGAAAAGTGTATATTTGAGCCGGAATATTACAAAAAATTTCCTCATGTTGAAACGCGTTTTTTGCGTAAACGCAAGGTATTTTGGATCTGAAACCGTTTCCAACGGATGCGGCGAAACATTCTACCCCAGAAAAGTGTATACTCAAGCCGAAATATGATAGAAAAGTTTCTCATAATTCAACGCGTTTTTCTCGTAAACGCGAGGTATTTCGGATCTGGAACCTTTTCCAATGGATTCAGTGGATCAAATTACCCCTGAAAAGTGTATATTTGAGCCGGAATATTACAAAAAATTTCCTCATGTTGAAACGCGTTTTTTGCTTGAACGCAAGGTATTTTGGATCTGAAACCGTTTTCAACGGATGCGGCGGAACATTCTACCCCAGAAAAGTGTATAATTAAGCCGAAATATGATGAAATTTCCTCATGTTATAACGCTTTTTTCTCGTCAACGCCAGGTATTTCGGATCTGAAACCTTTTCCAACGGCTTCAGCGGATCAAATTACACTAGAAAAGTGTATAATTGAGCCGAAATATGATGAAAAATTTCCCTATGTTATGACGCGTTTTTCTCGTCAACGCGAGGTATTTCGGATCTGGAACCTTTTCCAACGGATTCAGCGGAATAAATCACCCCAGAAAACTGTATAATTGACCCGAAATATTACAAGGAATTTCCTCATGTTATAACGCGTTTTTCTCATGAACGCGAGAAATTTCGGATCTGGAACCTTTTCCAACGGATTCAGCGGAATAAATCACCCCAGAAAAGTGTATAATTGACCCGAAATATTACAAGGAATTTCCTGATGTTATAACGCGTTTTTCTCATGAACGCGAGAAATTTCGGATCTGAAACCTTTTCCAACGTCTTCAGCATATTAAATTACCCCAGAAAAAAGTATAACTGAGCCGAAATATAGAAAAAAATTCCCTCATGTTATAACACGTTTTTCTCGTAAACGCGAGGTATTTCGGATCAGGAACCTTTTCCAACGGCTTCAGCGGATCAAATTACCCCGGAAAAGTGTATAATTGAGCCGGAATATAGAAAAAAATTCCCTCATGTTATAACGCGTTTTTCTCATGAACGCGAGATATTTTGGATCTGAAACCTTTTCCAACGGATTCAGCGGAACATTCTACCCCAGAAAAGGGTATACTCAAGCTGAAATATGATAGAAAATTTTCTCATAATCTAACGCGTTTTTCTCGTAAACGCGAGGTATTTCGGATCTGGAACCTTTTACAATGGATTCAGTGGATCAAATTACCCCAGAAAAGTGTATATTTGAGCCGGAATATTACAAAAAATTTCCTCATGTTAAAACGCGTTTTTCGCGTAAACGCAAGGTATTTTGGATCTGAAACCGTTTCCAACGGATGCGGCGGAACATTCTACCCCAGAAAAGTTTATACTCAAGCCGAAATATGATAGAAAAGTTTCTCATAATCTAACGCGTTTCTCTCGTAAACGCGAGGTATTTCGGATCTGGAACCTTTTCCAATGGATTCAGCGGATCAAATTACCCCAGAAAAGTGTATATTTGAGCCGGAATATTACAAAAAATTTCCTCATGTTGAAACGCGTTTTTCTCGTAAACGCGAGGTATTTCGGATCTGGAACCTTTTCCAACGGATTCAGCGGAACATTCTACCCCAGAAAAGTGTATAATTGAGCCGAAATATGATGAAAAATTTCCTTATGTTATGACGCGTTTTTCTCGTAAACGCGAGGTATTTCAGATCTGGAACCTTTTCCAACGGATTCAGCGGAACAAATTACCCCAGAAAAGTGTATAATTGAGCCGGAATATGGAAAAAAAATTCCCTCATGTTATAACGCGTTTTTCTCGTAAACGCGAGGTATTCCGGAACTGGAACCTTTTCCAACGGATTCAGCGGATCATTCTACCCCAGAAAAATGTATAATTGAGCCGGAATATAACAAAAAATTTTTTCATGTTATAACGCGTTTCTTCCGTTAACGCGAGGTATTTCAAATCTGAAACCTTTTTCAACGGATTCAGCGAAACATTCTACCCCAGAAAAGTGTATAATTGAGCCGAAATATGATAAAAAATTTCCTCATGTTATAACGCGTTTTTCTCGTAAACGCGAGGTATTTCGGATCTGGAACCTTTTCCAACGGCTTCAGCAGATCAAATTACACCAGAAAAGTGTATAATTGAGCCGAAATATGATGAAAAATTTCCTGATGTCATGACGCGTTTTTTTCGTAAACGCGAGGTATTTCGGATCTGAAACCTTTTTCAACGGATTCAGCTAAACATTCTACCCCAGAAAAGTGTATAATTGAGCCGGAATATAACAAAAAATTTTCTCATGTTATAACGCGTTTTTTCTGTGAACGCGCGGTATTTCGAATCTGAAACCTTTTCCAACGGATTCAGCAAATCAAATTACCCTAGAAAAGTGTATAATTAAGCCGAAATATTACAAAAAATTTCCTCATGTTATATCGCGTTTTTCTCATGAACGCGAGATATTTTGGATCTATAACCTTTTCCAACGGATCCAGCGGAATATTCTTCCCCAGAAAAGTGTATACTCAAGCCGAAATATGATAGAAAATTTTACCATAATCTAACGCGTTTTTCTCGTAAACGCGAGGTATTTCGAATCTGGAACCTTTTCCAATGGATTCAGCGGATCAAATTACCCCAGAAAAGTGTATATTTCAGCCGGAATATTGCAGAAAATTTCCTCACGTTAAAACGATTTTTTCGCGTAAACGCAAAGTATTTCATATCTGAAACCGTTTTCAACGGATGCGGCGGAATCTTCTACCCCAGAAAAGTGTATAATTAAGCCGAAATATGATAAAAAATTTCCTCATGTTATAACGCGTTTTTCTCGTAAACGCGAGGTATTTCGGATCTGGAACCTTTTCCAACGGATTCAGCGGAACATTCCACCCCAGAAAAGTGTATAATTTAGCCAGAATATTACAAAAAATTTCCTCATGTTATATCGCGTTTTTCTCATGAACGCGAGATATTTTGGATCTGGAACCTTTTCCAACGGCTCCAGCGGATCAAATTACACTAGAAAAGTGTATAATTGAGCCGAAATATAATGAAAAATTTCCCTATGTTATGACGCGTTTTTCTCGTCAACGCGAGGTATTTCGGATCTGGAACCTTTTCCAACGGATTCAGCGGAATAAATCACCACAGAAAAGTGTATAATTGACCCGAAATATTACAAGGAATTTCCTCATGTTATAACGCGTTTTTCTCATGAACGCGAGAAATTTCGGATCTGGAACCTTTTCAGACGGATTCAGCGGAATAAATCACCCCAGAAAAGTGTATAATTGACCCGAAATATTACAAGGAATTTCCTGATGTTATAACGCGTTTTTCTCATGAACGCGAGAAATTTTGGATCTGAAACCTTTTCCAACGTCTTCAGCATATTAAATTACCTCAGAAAAGTGTATAATTGAGCCGAAATATAGAAAAAAATTCCCTCATGTTATAACGCGTTTTTCTCGTAAACGCGAGGTATTTCGGATCAGGAACCTTTTCCAACGGCTTCAGCGGATCAAATTACCCCAGAAAAGTGTATAATTGAGCCGGAATATAGAAAAAAATTCCCTCATGTTATAACGCGTTTTTCTCGTAAACGCGAGGTATTTCGGATCTGGAACCTTTTCCAATGGATTCAGTGGATCAAATTACCCCAGAAAAGTGTATATTTGAGCCGGAATATTACAAAAAATTTCCTCATGTTAAAACGCGTTTTTTGCGTGAACGCAAGGTATTTCGAATCTGAAACCGTTTCCAACGGATGCGGCGAAACATTCTACCCCAGAAAAGTGTATAATTGAGCCGAAATATGATAAAAAATTTCATCATGTTATAACGCGTTTTTCTCGTAAACGCGAAGTATTTCGGATCTGGAACCTTTTCCAACGGCTTCAGCAGATCAAATTACACCAGAAAAGTGTATAATTGAGCCGAAATAAGATGAAAAATTTCCTGATGTCATGACGCGTTTTTTTCGTAAACGCGAGGTATTTCGGATCTGAAACCTTTTTCAACGGATTCAGCTAAACATTCTACCCCAGAAAAGTGTATAATTGAGCCGGAATATAACAAAAAATTTTCTCATGTTATAACGCGTTTTTTCTGTGAACGCGCGGTATTTCGAATCTGAAACCTTTTCCAACGGATTCAGCAAATCAAATTACCCTAGAAAAGTGTATAATTAAGCCGAAATATTACAAAAAATTTCCTCATGTTATATCGCGTTTTTCTCATGAACGCGAGATATTTTGGATCTATAACCTTTTCCAACGGATCCAGCGGAATATTCTTCCCCAGAAAAGTGTATACTCAAGCCGAAATATGATAGAAAATTTTACCATAATCTAACGCGTTTTTCTCGTAAACGCGAGGTATTTCGAATCTGGAACCTTTTCCAATGGATTCAGCGGATCAAATTACCCCAGAAAAGTGTATATTTCAGCCGGAATATTGCAGAAAATTTCCTCACGTTAAAACGATTTTTTCGCGTAAACGCAAAGTATTTCATATCTGAAACCGTTTTCAACGGATGCGGCGGAATCTTCTACCCCAGAAAAGTGTATAATTAAGCCGAAATATGATAAAAAATTTCCTCATGTTATAACGCGTTTTTCTCGTAAACGCGAGGTATTTCGGATCTGGAACCTTTTCCAACGGATTCAGCGGAACATTCTACCCCAGAAAAGTGTATAATTTAGCCAGAATATTACAAAAAATTTCCTCATGTTATATCGCGTTTTTCTCATGAACGCGAGATATTTTGGATCTGGAACCTTTTCCAACGGCTCCAGCGGATCAAATTACACTAGAAAAGTGTATAATTGAGCCGAAATATAATGAAAAATTTCCCTATGTTATGACGCGTTTTTCTCGTCAACGCGAGGTATTTCGGATCTGGAACCTTTTCCAACGGATTCAGCGGAATAAATCACCACAGAAAAGTGTATAATTGACCCGAAATATTACAAGGAATTTCCTCATGTTATAACGCGTTTTTCTCATGAACGCGAGAAATTTCGGATCTGGAACCTTTTCAGACGGATTCAGCGGAATAAATCACCCCAGAAAAGTGTATAATTGACCCGAAATATTACAAGGAATTTCCTGATGTTATAACGCGTTTTTCTCATGAACGCGAGAAATTTCGGATCTGAAACCTTTTCCAACGTCTTCAGCATATTAAATTACCTCAGAAAAGTGTATAATTGAGCCGAAATATAGAAAAAAATTCCCTCATGTTATAACGCGTTTTTCTCGTAAACGCGAGGTATTTCGGATCAGGAACCTTTTCCAACGGCTTCAGCGGATCAAATTACCCCAGAAAAGTGTATAATTGAGCCGGAATATAGAAAAAAATTCCCTCATGTTATAACGCGTTTTTCTCGTAAACGCGAGGTATTTCGGATCTGGAACCTTTTCCAATGGATTCAGTGGATCAAATTACCCCAGAAAAGTGTATATTTGAGCCGGAATATTACAAAAAATTTCCTCATGTTAAAACGCGTTTTTTGCGTGAACGCAAGGTATTTCGAATCTGAAACCGTTTCCAACGGATGCGGCGAAACATTCTACCCCAGAAGAGTGTATAATTGAGCCGAAATATGATAAAAAATTTCATCATGTTATAACGCGTTTTTCTCGTAAACGCGAAGTATTTCGGATCTGGAACCTTTTCCAACGGCTTCAGCAGATCAAATTACACCAGAAAAGTGTATAATTGAGCCGAAATATGATGAAAAATTTCCTTATGTTATGACGCGTTTCTCTCGTAAACGCGAGGTATTTCGATTCTGGAACCTTTTCCAACGGATTCAGCGGAACATTCTACCCCAGAAAAATGTATAATTGAGCCGGAATATACCAAAAAATTTTTTCATGTTATAACGCGTTTCTTCCGTTAACGCGAGGTATTTCAAATCTGAAACCTTTTTCAACGGATTCAGCGAAACATTCTACCCCAGAAAAGTGTATAATTGAGCGGAAATATGATAAAAAATTTCCTCATGTTATAACGCGTTTTTCTCGTAAACGCGAGGTATTTCGGATCTGGAACCTTTTCCAACGGCTTCAGCAGATCAAATTACACCAGAAAAGTGTATAATTGAGCCGAAATATGATGAAAAATTTCCTGATGTCATGACGCGTTTTTTTCGTAAACACGAGGTATTTCGGATCTGAAACCTTTTTCAACGGATTCAGCTAAACATTCTACCCCAGAAAAGTGTATAATTGAGCCGGAATATAACAAAAAATTTTCTCATGTTATAACGCGTTTTTTCTGTAAACGCGCGGTATTTTGAATCTGAAACCTTTTCCAACGGATTCAGCATATCAAATTACCCTAGAAAAGTGTATAATTAAGCCGAAATATTACAAAAAATTTCCTCATGTTAAAACGCGTTTTTTGCGTGAACGCAAGGTATTTCGGATCTGAAACCGTTTCCAACGGATGCGGCGGAACATTCTACCCCAGAAAAGTGTATAATTGAGCCGAAATATGATAAAAAATTTCATCATGTTATAACGCGTTTTTCTCGTAAACGCGAAGTATTTCGGATCTGGAACCTTTTCCAACGGCTTCAGCGGATCAAATTACACCAGAAAAGTGTATAATTGAGCCGAAATATGATGAAAAATTTCCCTATGTTATGACGCGTTTCTCTCGTAAACGCGAGGTATTTCGATTCTGGAACCTTCTCCAACGGATTCAGCGGAACATTCTACCCCAGAAAAGTGTATACTCAAGCCGAAATATGATAGAAAACTTTCTCATAATCTAACGCGTTTTTCTCGTAAACGCGAGGTATTTCGGATCTGGAACCTTTTCCAATGGATTCAGTGGATCAAATTACCCCAGAAAAGTGTATATTTGAGCCGGAATATTACAAAAAATTTCCTCATGTTAAAACGCGTTTTTCGCGTAAACGCAAGGTATTTTGGATCTGAAACCGTTTCCAACGGATGCGGCGGAACATTCTACCCCAGAAAAGTGTATACTCAAGCCGAAATATGATAGAAAAGTTTCTCATTATCTAGCGCGTTTTTCTCGTAAACGCGAGGTATTTCGGATCTGGAACCTTTTCCAATGGATTCAGTGGATCAAATTACCCCAGAAAAGTGTATATTTGAGCCGGAATATTACAAAAAATTTCCTCATGTTAAAACGCGTTTTTTGCGTGAACGCAAGGTATTTTGGATCTGAAACCGTTTCCAACGGATGCGGCGGAACATTCTACCCCAGAAAAGCGTATAATTGAGCCGAAATATGATAAAAAATTTCCTCATGTTATAACGCGTTTTTCTCGTAAACGCCAGGTATTTCGGATCTGGAACCTTTTCCAACGGCTTCAGCAGATCAAATTACACTAGAAAAGTGTATAATTGAGCCGAAATATGATAAAAAATTACCTTATGTTATGACGCGTTGTTCTCGTAAACGCGAGGTATTTCGGATCTGGAACCTTTTCCAATAGATTCAGTGGATCAAATTACCCCAGAAAAGTGTATATTTGAGCCGGAATATTACAAAAAATTTCCTCATGTTAAAACGCGTTTTTTGCGTGAACGCAAGGTATTTTGGATCTAAAACCGTTTCCAGAGGATGCGGCGGAACATTCTATCCCAGAAAAGTGTATAATTGAGCCGAAATATGATAAAAAATTTCCTCGTGTTATAACGCGTTTTTCTCGTAAACGCCAGGTATTTCGGATCTGAAACCTTTTCCAACGGCTTCAGCGGATCAAATTACACCAGATAAGTGTATAATTCAGCCGAAATATGATGAAAATTTCCTCATGTTATGACGCGTTTTTCTCGTAAACGCGAGGTATTTCGGATCTGAAACCTTTTTCAACGGATTCAGCAAAACATTCTACCCCAGAAAAGTGTATAATTGAGCCGGAATATAACAAAAAATTTTCTCATGTTATAACGCGTTTTTTCCGTGAACGCGCGGTATTTCGAATCTGAAACCTTTTCCAACGGATTCAGCAAAACATTCTACCCCAGAAAAGTGTATAATTGAGCCGAAATATAACAAAAATTTTCTCATGTTATAACGCGTTTTTTCCGTGAACGCGCGGTATTTCGAATCTGAAACCTTTTTCAACGGATTCAGCAAATCAAATTACCCTAGAAAAGTGTATAATTAAGCCGAAATATTACAAAAAATTTCCTCATGTTATATCGCGTTTTTCTCATGAACGCGAAATATTTTGGATCTATAACCTTTTCCAACGGATCCAGCGGAATATTCTCCCCCAGAAAAGTGTATACTCAAGCCGAAATATGATAGAAAATTGTACCATAATCTAACGCCTTTTATCTTGTAAACGCGAGGTATTTCGGATCTGGAACCTTTTCCAATGGATTCAGCGGATCAAATTACCCCAGGAAAGTGTATATTTCAGCCGGAATATTACAAAAAATTTCCCCATGTTAAAACGATTTTTCCGCGTAAACGCAAGGTATTTCAGATCTAAAACCGTTTTCAACGGATGCGGCGGAACATTCTACCCCAGAAAAATGTATAATTAAGCCGAAATATAATAAAAAATTTCCTCATGTTATAACGCGTTTTTCTCGTAAACGCGAGGTATTTCGGATCAGGAACCTTTTCCAACGGCTTCAGCGGATCAAATTACCCCAGAAAAGTGTATAATTGAGCCGGAATATAGAAAAAAATTCCCTCATGTTATAACGCGTTTTTCTTGTAAACGCGAGGTATTTCGGATCTGGAACCTTTTCCAATGGATTCAGTGGATCAAATTACCCCAGAAAAGTGTATATTTGAGCTGGAATATTACAAAAAATTTCCTCATGTTGAAACGCGTTTTTCGCGTAAATGCGAGGTATTTTGGATCTGAAACCGTTTCCAACGGATGCGGCGGATCATTCTACCCCAGAAAAGTGTATAATTGAGCCGAAATATGATAAAAAATTTCATCATGTTATAACGCGTTTTTCTCGTAAACGCGAAGTATTCAGGAACTGGAACCTTTTCCAACGGATTCAGCGGAACATTCTACCCCAGAAAAATGTATAATTGAGCTGGAATATAACGCAAAATTTTTTCATGTTATAACGCGTTTTTTTCGTGAACGCGAGGTATTTCGAATCTGAAACCTCTTTCAACGGATTCAGCGAAACATTTTACCCCAGAAAAGTGTATAATTGAGCCGGAATATAACAAAAAATTCTCTTATGTTATAACGCGTGTTTTTCGTGAATGCGCGGTATTTCGAATCTAAAACCTTTTTCAACGGATTCAGTGGAACATTCTACCCCAGAAAAGTGTATACTCAAGCCGAAATATGATAAAAAAATTTCTCATAATTTAACGCGTTTTTCTCGTAAACGCGAGGTATTTCGGATCTGTAACCTTTTCCAATGGATTCAGTGGATCAAATTACCCCAGAAAAGTGTCTATTTGATACGGAATATTACAAAAAATTTCCTCATGTTAAAACGCGTTTTTCGCGTAAACGCAAGGTATTTCGGATCTGAAACCGTTTCCAACGGATGCGGCGGAACATTCTACCCCAGAAAAGTGTATAATTGAGCCGAAATATGATAAAAAATTTCCTCATGTTATAACGCGTTTTTCTCGTAAACGCCAGGTATTTCGGATCTGAAACCTTTTCCAACGGCTTCAGCGGATCAAATTACACTAGAAAAGTGTATAATTGAGCCGAAATATGATAAAAAATTTCCTTATGTTATGACGCGTTGTTCTCGTAAACGCGAGGTATTTCGGATCTGGAACCTTTTCCAACGGATTCAGCGGAATAAATCACCCCAGAAAAGTGTATAATTGACCCGAAATATTACAAGGAATTTCCTTATGTTATAACGCGTTTTTTTCATGAACGCGAGAAATTTCGGATCTGAAACCTTTTCCAACGTCTTCAGCATATCAAATTACCCCAGAAAAGTGTATAATTGAGCCGAAATATGATAAAAAATTTCCTCTTGTTATAACGCGTTTTTCACGTAAACGCGAGGTATTTCGGATCTGGAACCTTTTCCAACGGCTTCAGCGGATCAAATTACACCAGAAAAGTGTATAATTGAGCCGAAGTATGATGAAAAATTTCCTTATGTTATGACGCGTTTTTCTCGTAAACGCGAGGTATTTTGGATCTGGAACCTTTTTCAACGGATTCAGAGAAACATTCTACCCCAGAAAAGTGTATAATTGAGCCGGAATATAACAAAAAATTTCATCATGTTATAACGCGTTTTTTTCGTGAACGCGCGGTATTTCGAATCTGAAACCTTTTCCAACGGATTCAGCAGATCAAATTGCCCCAGAAAAGTGTATAATTGAGCCGAAATACGATAAAAAATTTCCTCTTGTTATAACGCGTTTTTCACGTAAACGCGAGGTATTTCGGATCTAAAACCTTTTCCAACGGATTCAGCGGAACATTCTACCCCAGAAAAGTGTATACTCAAGCCGAAATATGATGTAAAATTTTCTCATAATCTAACGCGTTTTTCTTGTAAACGCGAGGTATTTCGGATCTGGAACCTTTTCCAATGGATTCAGTGGATCAAATTACTCAAGAAAAGTGTATATTTGAGCCGGAATATTACAAAAAATTTTCTCATGTTAAGACGCGTTTTTCGCGTAAACGCAAGGTATTTGGTATCTGAAACCGTTTTCAACGGATGCGACGGAACATTCTACCCCAGAAAAGTGTATAATTGAGCCGAAATATGATAAAAAATTTCCTCATGTTATAACGCGTTTTTCTCGTAAACGCGAGGTATTTCAGATCTGGAACCTTTTCCAATGGATTCAGCGGATCAAATTACCCCAGGAAAGTGTATATTTCAGCCGGAATATTACAAAAAATTTCCCCATGTTGGAACGATTTTTCCGCGTGAACGCAAGGTATTTCGGATCTGAAACCGTTTTCAACGGATGCGGCGGAACATTCTACCCCAGAAAAGTGTATAATTAAGCCGAAATATGATAAAAAATTTCCTCATGTTATAACGCGTTTTTCTCGTAAACGCGAGGTATTTCGGATCTGGAACCTTTTGCAACGGATTCAGCGGATCAAATTACACCAGAAAAGTGTATAATTCAGCCGAAATATTACAAAAAATTTTCTCATGTTATATCGTGTTTTTCTCATGAACGCAAGATATTTTGGATCTGAAACCTTTTCCAACGGATTCAGCGGAACATCCTACCCCAGAAAAGTGTATACTCAAGCCGAAATATGATAGAAAATTTTCTCATAATCTAACGCGTTTTTCTCGTAAACGCGAGGTATTTCGGATCTGGAACCTTTTCCAATGGATTCAGTGGATCAAATGACCCCAGAAAAGTGTATATTTGAGCCGGAATATTACAAAAAATTTCCTCATGTTAAAACGCGTTTTTTGCGTGAACGCAAGGTATTTCGGATCTGAAACCGTTTCCAACGGATGCGGCGGAACATTCTACCCCAGAAAAGTGTATAATTGAGCCGAAATATGATAAAAAATTTCATCATGTTATAACGCGTTTTTCTCGTAAACGCGAAGTATTTCGGATCTGGAACCTTTTCCAACGGCTTTAGCGGATCAAATTACACCAGAAAAGTGTATAATTGAGCCGAAATATGATGAAAAATTTCCTTATGTTATGACGCGTTTTTCTCGTAAACGCGAGGTATTTCGATTCTGGAACCTTTTCCAACGGATTCAGCGGAACATTCTACCCCAGAAAAGTGTATACTCAAGCCGAAATATGATAGAAAATTTTCTCATAATCTAACGCGTTTTTCTCGTAAACGCGAGGTATTTCGGCTCTGGAACCTTTTCCAATGGATTCAGTGGATCAAATTACCCCAGAAAAGTGTATATTTGAGCCGGAATATTACAAAAAATTTCCTCATGTTAAAACGCGTTTTTCGCGTAAACGCAAGGTATTTTGGATCTGAAACCGTTTCCAACGGATGCGGCGGAACATTCTACCCCAGAAAAGTGTATACTCAAGCCGAAATATGATAGAAAAGTTTCTCATAATCTAACGCGTTTTTCTCGTAAACGCGAGGTATTTCGGATCTGTAACCTTTTCCAATGGATTCAGTGGATCAAATTACCCCAGAAAAGTGTCTATTTGATACGGAATATTACAAAAAATTTCCTCATGTTAAAACGCGTTTTTTGCGTAAACGCAAGGTATTTCGGATCTGAAACCGTTTTCAACGGATGCGGCGGAACATTCTACCCCAGAAAAGTCTATTATTGAGCCGAAATATGATAAAAAATTTCCCCATGTTATAACGCGTTTTTTCCGTAAACGCGAGGTATTCCGGATCCGGAACCTTTTCCAACGGCTTCAGCGGATCAAATTACACCAGAAAAGTGTATAATTAAGCCGAAATATGATAAAAAATTTCCTCATGTTATTACGCGTTTTTCTCGTAAACGCGAGGTATTTCGAATCTGAAACCTTTTCCAACGGATTCAGCGGAATAAATCACCCCAGAAAAGTGTATAATTGACCCGAAATATTACAAGGAATTTCCTTATGTTATAACGCGTTTTTTTCATGAACGCGAGAAATTTCGGATCTGAAACCTTTTCCAACGTCTTCAGCATATCAAATTACCCCAGAAAAGTGTATAATTGAGCCGAAATATGATAAAAAATTTCCTCTTGTTATAACGCGTTTTTCACGTAAACGCGAGGTATTTCGGATCTGGAACCTTTTCCAACGGCTTCAGCGGATCAAATTACACCGGAAAAGTGTATAATTGAGCCGAAGTATGATGAAAAATTTCCTTATGTTATGACGCGTTTTTCTCGTAAACGCGAGGTATTTTGGATCTGGAACCTTTTTCAACGGATTCAGAGAAACATTCTACCCCAGAAAAGTGTATAATTGAGCCAGAATATAACAAAAAATTTCATCATGTTATAACGCGTTTTTTTCGTGAACGCGCGGTATTTCGAATCTGAAACCTTTTCCAACGGATTCAGCAGATCAAATTGCCCCAGAAAAGTGTATAATTGAGCCGAAATACGATAAAAAATTTCCTCTTGTTATAACGCGTTTTTCACGTAAACGCGAGGTATTTCGGATCTAAAACCTTTTCCAACGGATTCAGCGGAACATTCTACCCCAGAAAAGTGTATACTCAAGCCGAAATATGATGTAAAATTTTCTCATAATCTAACGCGTTTTTCTTGTAAACGCGAGGTATTTCGGATCTGGAACCTTTTCCAATGGATTCAGTGGATCAAATTACTCAAGAAAAGTGTATATTTGAGCCGGAATATTACAAAAAATTTTCTCATGTTAAGACGCGTTTTTCGCGTAAACGCAAGGTATTTGGTATCTGAAACCGTTTTCAACGGATGCGACGGAACATTCTACCCCAGAAAAGTGTATAATTGAGCCGAAATATGATAAAAAATTTCCTCATGTTATAACGCGTTTTTCTCGTAAACGCGAGGTATTTCGGATCTGGAACCTTTTCCAACGGATTCAGCGGAACATTCTACTCCAGAAAAGTGTATAATTGAGCCGAAATATGATGAAAAATTTCCTTATGTTATGACGCGTTTTTCTCGTAAACGCGAGGTATTTCAGATCTGGAACCTTTTCCAATGGATTCAGCGGATCAAATTACCCCAGGAAAGTGTATATTTCAGCCGGAATATTACAAAAAATTTCCCCATGTTGGAACGATTTTTCCGCGTGAACGCAAGGTATTTCGGATCTGAAACCGTTTTCAACGGATGCGGCGGAACATTCTACCCCAGAAAAGTGTATAATTAAGCCGAAATATGATAAAAAATTTCCTCATGTTATAACGCGTTTTTCTCGTAAACGCGAGGTATTTCGGATCTGGAACCTTTTGCAACGGCTTCAGCGGATCAAATTACACCAGAAAAGTGTATAATTCAGCCGAAATATTACAAAAAATTTTCTCATGTTATATCGTGTTTTTCTCATGAACGCAAGATATTTTGGATCTGAAACCTTTTCCAACGGATTCAGCGGAACATCCTACCCCAGAAAAGTGTATACTCAAGCCGAAATATGATGGAAAATTTTCTCATAATCTAACGCGTTTTTCTCGTAAACGCGAGGTATTTCGGATCTGGAACCTTTTCCAATGGATTCAGTGGATCAAATGACCCCAGAAAAGTGTATATTTGAGCCGGAATATTACAAAAAATTTCCTCATGTTGAAACGCGTTTTTTGCGTGAACGCAAGGTATTTCGGATCTGAAACCGTTTCCAACGGATGCGGCGGAACATTCTACCCCAGAAAAGTGTATAATTGAGCCGAAATATGATAAAAAATTTCATCATGTTATAACGCGTTTTTCTCGTAAACGCGAAGTATTTCGGATCTGGAACCTTTTTCAACGGCTTTAGCGGATCAAATTACACCAGAAAAGTGTATAATTGAGCCGAAATATGATGAAAAATTTCCTTATGTTATGACGCGTTTTTCTCGTAAACGCGAGGTATTTCGATTCTGGAACCTTTTCCAACGGATTCAGCGGAACATTCTACCCCAGAAAAGTGTATACTCAAGCCGAAATATGATAGAAAATTTTCTCATAATCTAACGCGTTTTTCTCGTAAACGCGAGGTATTTCGGATCTGGAACCTTTTCCAATGGATTCAGTGGATCAAATTACCCCAGAAAAGTGTATATTTGAGCCGGAATATTACAAAAAATTTCCCCATGTTAAAACGCGTTTTTCGCGTAAACGCAAGGTATTTTGGATCTGAAACCGTTTCCAACGGATGCGGCGGAACATTCTACCCCAGAAAAGTGTATACTCAAGCCGAAATATGATAGAAAAGTTTCTCATAATCTAACGCGTTTTTCTCGTAAACGCGAGGTATTTCGCATCTGGAACCTTTTCCAATGGATTCAGTGGATCAAATTACCCCAGAAAAGTGTATATTTGAGCCGGAATATTACAAAAAATTTCCTCATGTTAAAACGCGTTTTTTGCGTGAACGCAAGGTATTTTGGATCTGAAACCGTTTCCAACGGATGCGGCGGAACATTCTACCCCAGAAAAGTGTATAATTGAGCCGAAATATGATAAAAAATTTCCTCATGTTATAACGCGTTTTTCTCGTAAACGCCAGGTATTTCGGATCTGAAACCTTTTCCAACGGCTTCAGCGGATCAAATTACACTAGAAAAGTGTATAATTGAGCCGGAATATAAAAAAAAATTCCCTCATGTTATAACGCGTTTTTCTCGTAAACGCGAGGTATTCCGGAACTGTAACCTTTTCCAACGGCTTCAGCGGATCAAATTACACCAGAAAAGTGTATAATTCAGCCGAAATATGATGAAAATTTCCTCATGTTATGACGCGTTTTTCTCGTAAACGCGAGGTATTTCGGATCTGAAACCGTTTCCAACGGATGCGGCGGAACATTCTACCCCAGAAAAGTGTATAATTAAGCCGAAATATGATAAAAAATTTCCTCATGTTATAACGCGTTTTTCTCGTAAACGCGAGGTATTTCGGATCAGGAACCTTTTCCAACGGCTTCAGCGGATCAAATTACCCCAGAAAAGTGTATGATTGAGCCGGAATATAGAAAAAAATTCCCTCATGTTATAACGCGTTTTTCTCGTAAACGCGAGGTATTTTGGATCTGGAACCTTTTCCAACGGCTTCAGCGGATCAAATTACACCAGAAAAGTGTATAATTGAGCCGAAATATGATGAAAAATTTCCTTATGTTATGACACGTTTTTCTCGTAAACGCGAGGTATTTTGGATCTGAAACCGTTTCCAACGGATGCGGCGGAACATTCTACCCCAGAAAAGTGTATAATTAAGCCGAAATATGATAAAAAATTTCCTCATGTTATAACGCGTTTTTCTCGTAAACGCGAGGTATTTCGGATCTGTAACCTTTTCCAATGGATTCAGTGGATCAAATTACCCCAGAAAAGTGTCTATTTGATACGGAATATTACAAAAAATTTCCTCATGTTAAAACGCGTTTTTTGCGTAAACGCAAGGTATTTCGGATCTGAAACCGTTTTCAACGGATGCGGCGGAACATTCTACCCCAGAAAAGTCTATTATTGAGCCGAAATATGATAAAAAATTTCCCCATGTTATAACGCGTTTTTTCCGTAAACGCGAGGTATTCCGGATCCGGAACCTTTTCCAACGGCTTCAGCGGATCAAATTACACCAGAAAAGTGTATAATTAAGCCGAAATATGATAAAAAATTTCCTCATGTTATTACGCGTTTTTCTCGTAAACGCGAGGTATTTCGAATCTGAAACCTTTTCCAACGGATTCAGCGGAATAAATCACCCCAGAAAAGTGTATAATTGACCCGAAATATTACAAGGAATTTCCTTATGTTATAACGCGTTTTTTTCATGAACGCGAGAAATTTCGGATCTGAAACCTTTTCCAACGTCTTCAGCATATCAAATTACCCCAGAAAAGTGTATAATTGAGCCGAAATATGATAAAAAATTTCCTCTTGTTATAACGCGTTTTTCACGTAAACGCGAGGTATTTCGGATCTGGAACCTTTTCCAACGGCTTCAGCGGATCAAATTACACCGGAAAAGTGTATAATTGAGCCGAAGTATGATGAAAAATTTCCTTATGTTATGACGCGTTTTTCTCGTAAACGCGAGGTATTTTGGATCTGGAACCTTTTTCAACGGATTCAGAGAAACATTCTACCCCAGAAAAGTGTATAATTGAGCCAGAATATAACAAAAAATTTCATCATGTTATAACGCGTTTTTTTCGTGAACGCGCGGTATTTCGAATCTGAAACCTTTTCCAACGGATTCAGCAGATCAAATTGCCCCAGAAAAGTGTATAATTGAGCCGAAATACGATAAAAAATTTCCTCTTGTTATAACGCGTTTTTCACGTAAACGCGAGGTATTTCGGATCTAAAACCTTTTCCAACGGATTCAGCGGAACATTCTACCCCAGAAAAGTGTATACTCAAGCCGAAATATGATGTAAAATTTTCTCATAATCTAACGCGTTTTTCTTGTAAACGCGAGGTATTTCGGATCTGGAACCTTTTCCAATGGATTCAGTGGATCAAATTACTCAAGAAAAGTGTATATTTGAGCCGGAATATTACAAAAAATTTTCTCATGTTAAGACGCGTTTTTCGCGTAAACGCAAGGTATTTGGTATCTGAAACCGTTTTCAACGGATGCGACGGAACATTCTACCCCAGAAAAGTGTATAATTGAGCCGAAATATGATAAAAAATTTCCTCATGTTATAACGCGTTTTTCTCGTAAACGCGAGGTATTTCAGATCTGGAACCTTTTGCAATGGATTCAGCGGATCAAATTACCCCAGGAAAGTGTATATTTCAGCCGGAATATTACAAAAAATTTCCCCATGTTGGAACGATTTTTCCGCGTGAACGCAAGGTATTTCGGATCTGAAACCGTTTTCAACGGATGCGGCGGAACATTCTACCCCAGAAAAGTGTATAATTAAGCCGAAATATGATAAAAAATTTCCTCATGTTATAACGCGTTTTTCTCGTAAACGCGAGGTATTTCGGATCTGGAACCTTTTGCAACGGATTCAGCGGATCAAATTACACCAGAAAAGTGTATAATTCAGCCGAAATATTACAAAAAATTTTCTCATGTTATATCGTGTTTTTCTCATGAACGCAAGATATTTTGGATCTGAAACCTTTTCCAACGGATTCAGCGGAACATCCTACCCCAGAAAAGTGTATACTCAAGCCGAAATATGATAGAAAATTTTCTCATAATCTAACGCGTTTTTCTCGTAAACGCGAGGTATTTCGGATCTGGAACCTTTTCCAATGGATGCGGCGGAACATTCTACCCCAGAAAAGTGTATAATTGAGCCGAAATATGATAAAAAATTTCATCATGTTATAACGCGTTTTTCTCGTAAACGCGAAGTATTTCGGATCTGGAACCTTTTCCAACGGCTTTAGCGGATCAAATTACACCAGAAAAGTGTATAATTGAGCCGAAATATGATGAAAAATTTCCTTATGTTATGACGCGTTTTTCTCGTAAACGCGAGGTATTTCGATTCTGGAACCTTTTCCAACGGATTCAGCGGAACATTCTACCCCAGAAAAGTGTATACTCAAGCCGAAATATGATAGAAAATTTTCTCATAATCTAACGCGTTTTTCTCGTAAACGCGAGGTATTTCGGCTCTGGAACCTTTTCCAATGGATTCAGTGGATCAAATTACCCCAGAAAAGTGTATATTTGAGCCGGAATATTACAAAAAATTTCCTCATGTTAAAACGCGTTTTTCGCGTAAACGCAAGGTATTTTGGATCTGAAACCGTTTCCAACGGATGCGGCGGAACATTCTACCCCAGAAAAGTGTATACTCAAGCCGAAATATGATAGAAAAGTTTCTCATAATCTAACGCGTTTTTCTCGTAAACGCGAGGTATTTCGGATCTGTAACCTTTTCCAATGGATTCAGTGGATCAAATTACCCCAGAAAAGTGTCTATTTGATACGGAATATTACAAAAAATTTCCTCATGTTAAAACGCGTTTTTTGCGTAAACGCAAGGTATTTCGGATCTGAAACCGTTTTCAACGGATGCGGCGGAACATTCTACCCCAGAAAAGTCTATTATTGAGCCGAAATATGATAAAAAATTTCCCCATGTTATAACGCGTTTTTTCCGTAAACGCGAGGTATTCCGGATCCGGAACCTTTTCCAACGGCTTCAGCGGATCAAATTACACCAGAAAAGTGTATAATTAAGCCGAAATATGATAAAAAATTTCCTCATGTTATTACGCGTTTTTCTCGTAAACGCGAGGTATTTCGAATCTGAAACCTTTTCCAACGGATTCAGCGGAATAAATCACCCCAGAAAAGTGTATAATTGACCCGAAATATTACAAGGAATTTCCTTATGTTATAACGCGTTTTTTTCATGAACGCGAGAAATTTCGGATCTGAAACCTTTTCCAACGTCTTCAGCATATCAAATTACCCCAGAAAAGTGTATAATTGAGCCGAAATATGATAAAAAATTTCCTCTTGTTATAACGCGTTTTTCACGTAAACGCGAGGTATTTCGGATCTGGAACCTTTTCCAACGGCTTCAGCGGATCAAATTACACCGGAAAAGTGTATAATTGAGCCGTAGTATGATGAAAAATTTCCTTATGTTATGACGCGTTTTTCTCGTAAACGCGAGGTATTTTGGATCTGGAACCTTTTTCAACGGATTCAGAGAAACATTCTACCCCAGAAAAGTGTATAATTGAGCCAGAATATAACAAAAAATTTCATCATGTTATAACGCGTTTTTTTCGTGAACGCGCGGTATTTCGAATCTGAAACCTTTTCCAACGGATTCAGCAGATCAAATTGCCCCAGAAAAGTGTATAATTGAGCCGAAATACGATAAAAAATTTCCTCTTGTTATAACGCGTTTTTCACGTAAACGCGAGGTATTTCGGATCTAAAACCTTTTCCAACGGATTCAGCGGAACATTCTACCCCAGAAAAGTGTATACTCAAGCCGAAATATGATGTAAAATTTTCTCATAATCTAACGCGTTTTTCTTGTAAACGCGAGGTATTTCGGATCTGGAACCTTTTCCAATGGATTCAGTGGATCAAATTACTCAAGAAAAGTGTATATTTGAGCCGGAATATTACAAAAAATTTTCTCATGTTAAGACGCGTTTTTCGCGTAAACGCAAGGTATTTGGTATCTGAAACCGTTTTCAACGGATGCGACGGAACATTCTACCCCAGAAAAGTGTATAATTGAGCCGAAATATGATAAAAAATTTCCTCATGTTATAACGCGTTTTTCTCGTAAACGCGAGGTATTTCGGATCTGGAACCTTTTCCAACGGATTCAGCGGAACATTCTACTCCAGAAAAGTGTATAATTGAGCCGAAATATGATGAAAAATTTCCTTATGTTATGACGCGTTTTTCTCGTAAACGCGAGGTATTTCAGATCTGGAACCTTTTCCAATGGATTCAGCGGATCAAATTACCCCAGGAAAGTGTATATTTCAGCCGGAATATTACAAAAAATTTCCCCATGTTGGAACGATTTTTCCGCGTGAACGCAAGGTATTTCGGATCTGAAACCGTTTTCAACGGATGCGGCGGAACATTCTACCCCAGAAAAGTGTATAATTAAGCCGAAATATGATAAAAAATTTCCTCATGTTATAACGCGTTTTTCTCGTAAACGCGAGGTATTTCGGATCTGGAACCTTTTGCAACGGCTTCAGCGGATCAAATTACACCAGAAAAGTGTATAATTCAGCCGAAATATTACAAAAAATTTTCTCATGTTATATCGTGTTTTTTTCATGAACGCAAGATATTTTGGATCTGAAACCTTTTCCAACGGATTCAGCGGAACATCCTACCCCAGAAAAGTGTATACTCAAGCCGAAATATGATAGAAAATTTTCTCATAATCTAACGCGTTTTTCTCGTAAACGCGAGGTATTTCGGATCTGGAACCTTTTCCAATGGATTCAGTGGATCAAATGACCCCAGAAAAGTGTATATTTGAGCCGGAATATTACAAAAAATTTCCTCATGTTAAAACGCGTTTTTTGCGTGAACGCAAGGTATTTCGGATCTGAAACCGTTTCCAACGGATGCGGCGGAACATTCTACCCCAGAAAAGTGTATAATTGAGCCGAAATATGATAAAAAATTTCATCATGTTATAACGCGTTTTTCTCGTAAACGCGAAGTATTTCGGATCTGGAACCTTTTTCAACGGCTTTAGCGGATCAAATTACACCAGAAAAGTGTATAATTGAGCCGAAATATGATGAAAAATTTCCTTATGTTATGACGCGTTTTTCTCGTAAACGCGAGGTATTTCGATTCTGGAACCTTTTCCAACGGATTCAGCGGAACATTCTACCCCAGAAAAGTGTATACTCAAGCCGAAATATGATAGAAAATTTTCTCATAATCTAACGCGTTTTTCTCGTAAACGCGAGGTATTTCGGATCTGGAACCTTTTCCAATGGATTCAGTGGATCAAATTACCCCAGAAAAGTGTATATTTGAGCCGGAATATTACAAAAAATTTCCTCATGTTAAAACGCGTTTTTCGCGTAAACGCAAGGTATTTTGGATCTGAAACCGTTTCCAACGGATGCGGCGGAACATTCTACCCCAGAAAAGTGTATACTCAAGCCGAAATATGATAGAAAAGTTTCTCACAATCTAACGCGTTTTTCTCGTAAACGCGAGGTATTTCGCATCTGGAACCTTTTCCAATGGATTCAGTGGATCAAATTACCCCAGAAAAGTGTATATTTGAGCCGGAATATTACAAAAAATTTCCTCATGTTAAAACGCGTTTTTTGCGTGAACGCAAGGTATTTTGGATCTGAAACCGTTTCCAACGGATGCGGCGGAACATTCTACCCCAGAAAAGTGTATAATTGAGCCGAAATATGATAAAAAATTTCCTCATGTTATAACGCGTTTTTCTCGTAAACGCCAGGTATTTCGGATCTGAAACCTTTTCCAACGGCTTCAGCGGATCAAATTACACTAGAAAAGTGTATAATTGAGCCGGAATATAAAAAAAAATTCCCTCATGTTATAACGCGTTTTTCTCGTAAACGCGAGGTATTCCGGAACTGTAACCTTTTCCAACGGCTTCAGCGGATCAAATTACACCAGAAAAGTGTATAATTCAGCCGAAATATGATGAAAATTTCCTCATGTTATGACGCGTTTTTCTCGTAAACGCGAGGTATTTCGGATCTGAAACCTTTTCCAATGGATTCAGTGGATCAAATTACTCAAGAAAAGTGTATATTTGAGCCGGAATATTACAAAAAATTTTCTCATGTTAAGACGCGTTTTTCGCGTAAACGCAAGGTATTTGGTATCTGAAACCGTTTTCAACGGATGCGACGGAACATTCTACCCCAGAAAAGTGTATAATTGAGCCGAAATATGATAAAAAATTTCCTCATGTTATAACGCGTTTTTCTCGTAAACGCGAGGTATTTCAGATCTGGAACCTTTTCCAATGGATTCAGCGGATCAAATTACCCCAGGAAAGTGTATATTTCAGCCGGAATATTACAAAAAATTTCCCCATGTTGGAACGATTTTTCCGCGTGAACGCAAGGTATTTCGGATCTGAAACCGTTTTCAACGGATGCGGCGGAACATTCTACCCCAGAAAAGTGTATAATTAAGCCGAAATATGATAAAAAATTTCCTCATGTTATAACGCGTTTTTCTCGTAAACGCGAGGTATTTCGGATCTGGAACCTTTTGCAACGGATTCAGCGGATCAAATTACACCAGAAAAGTGTATAATTCAGCCGAAATATTACAAAAAATTTTCTCATGTTATATCGTGTTTTTCTCATGAACGCAAGATATTTTGGATCTGAAACCTTTTCCAACGGATTCAGCGGAACATCCTACCCCAGAAAAGTGTATACTCAAGCCGAAATATGATAGAAAATTTTCTCATAATCTAACGCGTTTTTCTCGTAAACGCGAGGTATTTCGGATCTGGAACCTTTTCCAATGGATTCAGTGGATCAAATGACCCCAGAAAAGTGTATATTTGAGCCGGAATATTACAAAAAATTTCCTCATGTTAAAACGCGTTTTTTGCGTGAACGCAAGGTATTTCGGATCTGAAACCGTTTCCAACGGATGCGGCGGAACATTCTACCCCAGAAAAGTGTATAATTGAGCCGAAATATGATAAAAAATTTCATCATGTTATAACGCGTTTTTCTCGTAAACGCGAAGTATTTCGGATCTGGAACCTTTTCCAACGGCTTTAGCGGATCAAATTACACCAGAAAAGTGTATAATTGAGCCGAAATATGATGAAAAATTTCCTTATGTTATGACGCGTTTTTCTCGTAAACGCGAGGTATTTCGATTTTGGAACCTTTTCCAACGGATTCAGCGGAACATTCTACCCCAGAAAAGTGTATACTCAAGCCGAAATATGATAGAAAATTTTCTCATAATCTAACGCGTTTTTCTCGTAAACGCGAGGTATTTCGGCTCTGGAACCTTTTCCAATGGATTCAGTGGATCAAATTACCCCAGAAAAGTGTATATTTGAGCCGGAATATTACAAAAAATTTCCTCATGTTAAAACGCGTTTTTCGCGTAAACGCAAGGTATTTTGGATCTGAAACCGTTTCCAACGGATGCGGCGGAACATTCTACCCCAGAAAAGTGTATACTCAAGCCGAAATATGATAGAAAAGTTTCTCATAATCTAACGCGTTTTTCTCGTAAACGCGAGGTATTTCGGATCTGTAACCTTTTCCAATGGATTCAGTGGATCAAATTACCCCAGAAAAGTGTCTATTTGATACGGAATATTACAAAAAATTTCCTCATGTTAAAACGCGTTTTTTGCGTAAACGCAAGGTATTTCGGATCTGAAACCGTTTTCAACGGATGCGGCGGAACATTCTACCCCAGAAAAGTCTATTATTGAGCCGAAATATGATAAAAAATTTCCCCATGTTATAACGCGTTTTTTCCGTAAACGCGAGGTATTCCGGATCCGGAACCTTTTCCAACGGCTTCAGCGGATCAAATTACACCAGAAAAGTGTATAATTAAGCCGAAATATGATAAAAAATTTCCTCATGTTATTACGCGTTTTTCTCGTAAACGCGAGGTATTTCGAATCTGAAACCTTTTCCAACGGATTCAGCGGAATAAATCACCCCAGAAAAGTGTATAATTGACCCGAAATATTACAAGGAATTTCCTTATGTTATAACGCGTTTTTTTCATGAACGCGAGAAATTTCGGATCTGAAACCTTTTCCAACGTCTTCAGCATATCAAATTACCCCAGAAAAGTGTATAATTGAGCCGAAATATGATAAAAAATTTCCTCTTGTTATAACGCGTTTTTCACGTAAACGCGAGGTATTTCGGATCTGGAACCTTTTCCAACGGCTTCAGCGGATCAAATTACACCGGAAAAGTGTATAATTGAGCCGAAGTATGATGAAAAATTTCCTTATGTTATGACGCGTTTTTCTCGTAAACGCGAGGTATTTTGGATCTGGAACCTTTTTCAACGGATTCAGAGAAACATTCTACCCCAGAAAAGTGTATAATTGAGCCAGAATATAACAAAAAATTTCATCATGTTATAACGCGTTTTTTTCGTGAACGCGCGGTATTTCGAATCTGAAACCTTTTCCAACGGATTCAGCAGATCAAATTGCCCCAGAAAAGTGTATAATTGAGCCGAAATACGATAAAAAATTTCCTCTTGTTATAACTCGTTTTTCACGTAAACGCGAGGTATTTCGGATCTAAAACCTTTTCCAACGGATTCAGCGGAACATTCTACCCCAGAAAAGTGTATACTCAAGCCGAAATATGATGTAAAATTTTCTCATAATCTAACGCGTTTTTCTTGTAAACGCGAGGTATTTCGGATCTGGAACCTTTTCCAATGGATTCAGTGGATCAAATTACTCAAGAAAAGTGTATATTTGAGCCGGAATATTACAAAAAATTTTCTCATGTTAAGACGCGTTTTTCGCGTAAACGCAAGGTATTTGGTATCTGAAACCGTTTTCAACGGATGCGACGGAACATTCTACCCCAGAAAAGTGTATAATTGAGCCGAAATATGATAAAAAATTTCCTCATGTTATAACGCGTTTTTCTCGTAAACGCGAGGTATTTCGGATCTGGAACCTTTTCCAACGGATTCAGCGGAACATTCTACTCCAGAAAAGTGTATAATTGAGCCGAAATATGATGAAAAATTTCCTTATGTTATGACGCGTTTTTCTCGTAAACGCGAGGTATTTCAGATCTGGAACCTTTTCCAATGGATTCAGCGGATCAAATTACCCCAGGAAAGTGTATATTTCAGCCGGAATATTACAAAAAATTTCCCCATGTTGGAACGATTTTTCCGCGTGAACGCAAGGTATTTCGGATCTGAAACCGTTTTCAACGGATGCGGCGGAACATTCTACCCCAGAAAAGTGTATAATTAAGCCGAAATATGATAAAAAATTTCCTCATGTTATAACGCGTTTTTCTCGTAAACGCGAGGTATTTCGGATCTGGAACCTTTTGCAACGGCTTCAGCGGATCAAATTACACCAGAAAAGTGTATAATTCAGCCGAAATATTACAAAAAATTTTCTCATGTTATATCGTGTTTTTCTCATGAACGCAAGATATTTTGGATCTGAAACCTTTTCCAACGGATTCAGCGGAACATCCTACCCCAGAAAAGTGTATACTCAAGCCGAAATATGATAGAAAATTTTCTCATAATCTAACGCGTTTTTCTCGTAAACGCGAGGTATTTCGGATCTGGAACCTTTTCCAATGGATTCAGTGGATCAAATGACCCCAGAAAAGTGTATATTTGAGCCGGAATATTACAAAAAATTTCCTCATGTTAAAACGCGTTTTTTGCGTGAACGCAAGGTATTTCGGATCTGAAACCGTTTCCAACGGATGCGGCGGAACATTCTACCCCAGAAAAGTGTATAATTGAGCCGAAATATGATAAAAAATTTCATCATGTTATAACGCGTTTTTCTCGTAAACGCGAAGTATTTCGGATCTGGAACCTTTTTCAACGGCTTTAGCGGATCAAATTACACCAGAAAAGTGTATAATTGAGCCGAAATATGATGAAAAATTTCCTTATGTTATGACGCGTTTTTCTCGTAAACGCGAGGTATTTCGATTCTGGAACCTTTTCCAATGGATTCAGTGGATCAAATTACCCCAGAAAAGTGTATATTTGAGCCGGAATATTACAAAAAATTTCCTCATGTTAAAACGCGTTTTTCGCGTAAACGCAAGGTATTTTGGATCTGAAACCGTTTCCAACGGATGCGGCGGAACATTCTACCCCAGAAAAGTGTATACTCAAGCCGAAATATGATAGAAAAGTTTCTCATAATCTAACGCGTTTTTCTCGTAAACGCGAGGTATTTCGCATCTGGAACCTTTTCCAATGGATTCAGTGGATCAAATTACCCCAGAAAAGTGTATATTTGAGCCGGAATATTACAAAAAATTTCCTCATGTTAAAACGCGTTTTTTGCGTGAACGCAAGGTATTTTGGATCTGAAACCGTTTCCAACGGATGCGGCGGAACATTCTACCCCAGAAAAGTGTATAATTGAGCCGAAATATGATAAAAAATTTCCTCATGTTATAACGCGTTTTTCTCGTAAACGCCAGGTATTTCGGATCTGAAACCTTTTCCAACGGCTTCAGCGGATCAAATTACACTAGAAAAGTGTATAATTGAGCCGGAATATAAAAAAAAATTCCCTCATGTTATAACGCGTTTTTCTCGTAAACGCGAGGTATTCCGGAACTGTAACCTTTTCCAACGGCTTCAGCGGATCAAATTACACCAGAAAAGTGTATAATTCAGCCGAAATATGATGAAAATTTCCTCATGTTATGACGCGTTTTTCTCGTAAACGCGAGGTATTTCGGATCTGAAACCGTTTCCAACGGATGCGGCGGAACATTCTACCCCAGAAAAGTGTATAATTAAGCCGAAATATGATAAAAAATTTCCTCATGTTATAACGCGTTTTTCTCGTAAACGCGAGGTATTTCGAATCAGGAACCTTTTCCAACGGCTTCAGCGGATCAAATTACCCCAGAAAAGTGTATGATTGAGCCGGAATATAGAAAAAAATTCCCTCATGTTATAACGCGTTTTTCTCGTAAACGCGAGGTATTTTGGATCTGGAACCTTTTCCAACGGCTTCAGCGGATCAAATTACACCAGAAAAGTGTATAATTGAGCCGAAATATGATGAAAAATTTCCTTATGTTATGACACGTTTTTCTCGTAAACGCGAGGTATTTTGGATCTGAAACCGTTTCCAACGGATGCGGCGGAACATTCTACCCCAGAAAAGTGTATAATTAAGCCGAAATATGATAAAAAATTTCCTCATGTTATAACGCGTTTTTCTCGTAAACGCGAGGTATTTCGGATCTGTAACCTTTTCCAATGGATTCAGTGGATCAAATTACCCCAGAAAAGTGTCTATTTGATACGGAATATTACAAAAAATTTCCTCATGTTAAAACGCGTTTTTTGCGTAAACGCAAGGTATTTCGGATCTGAAACCGTTTTCAACGGATGCGGCGGAACATTCTACCCCAGAAAAGTCTATTATTGAGCCGAAATATGATAAAAAATTTCCCCATGTTATAACGCGTTTTTTCCGTAAACGCGAGGTATTCCGGATCCGGAACCTTTTCCAACGGCTTCAGCGGATCAAATTACACCAGAAAAGTGTATAATTAAGCCGAAATATGATAAAAAATTTCCTCATGTTATTACGCGTTTTTCTCGTAAACGCGAGGTATTTCGAATCTGAAACCTTTTCCAACGGATTCAGCGGAATAAATCACCCCAGAAAAGTGTATAATTGACCCGAAATATTACAAGGAATTTCCTTATGTTATAACGCGTTTTTTTCATGAACGCGAGAAATTTCGGATCTGAAACCTTTTCCAACGTCTTCAGCATATCAAATTACCCCAGAAAAGTGTATAATTGAGCCGAAATATGATAAAAAATTTCCTCTTGTTATAACGCGTTTTTCACGTAAACGCGAGGTATTTCGGATCTGGAACCTTTTCCAACGGCTTCAGCGGATCAAATTACACCAGAAAAGTGTATAATTGAGCCGAAGTATGATGAAAAATTTCCTTATGTTATGACGCGTTTTTCTCGTAAACGCGAGGTATTTTGGATCTGGAACCTTTTTCAACGGATTCAGAGAAACATTCTACCCCAGAAAAGTGTATAATTGAGCCGGAATATAACAAAAAATTTCATCATGTTATAACGCGTTTTTTTCGTGAACGCGCGGTATTTCGAATCTGAAACCTTTTCCAACGGATTCAGCAGATCAAATTGCCCTAGAAAAAAGTATAATTGAGCCGAAATACGATAAAAAATTTCCTCTTGTTATAACGCGTTTTTCACGTAAACGCGAGGTATTTCGGATCTAAAACCTTTTCCAACGGATTCAGCGGAACATTCTACCCCAGAAAAGTGTATACTCAAGCCGAAATATGATGTAAAATTTTCTCATAATCTAACGCGTTTTTCTTGTAAACGCGAGGTATTTCGGATCTGGAACCTTTTCCAATGGATTCAGTGGATCAAATTACTCAAGAAAAGTGTATATTTGAGCCGGAATATTACAAAAAATTTTCTCATGTTAAGACGCGTTTTTCGCGTAAACGCAAGGTATTTGGTATCTGAAACCGTTTTCAACGGATGCGACGGAACATTCTACCCCAGAAAAGTGTATAATTGAGCCGAAATATGATAAAAAATTTCCTCATGTTATAACGCGTTTTTCTCGTAAACGCGAGGTATTTCGGATCTGGAACCTTTTCCAACGGATTCAGCGGAACATTCTACTCCAGAAAAGTGTATAATTGAGCCGAAATATGATGAAAAATTTCCTTATGTTATGACGCGTTTTTCTCGTAAACGCGAGGTATTTCAGATCTGGAACCTTTTCCAATGGATTCAGCGGATCAAATTACCCCAGGAAAGTGTATATTTCAGCCGGAATATTACAAAAAATTTCCCCATGTTGGAACGATTTTTCCGCGTGAACGCAAGGTATTTCGGATCTGAAACCGTTTTCAACGGATGCGGCGGAACATTCTACCCCAGAAAAGTGTATAATTAAGCCGAAATATGATAAAAAATTTCCTCATGTTATAACGCGTTTTTCTCGTAAACGCGAGGTATTTTGGATCTGGAACCTTTTGCAACGGCTTCAGCGGATCAAATTACACCAGAAAAGTGTATAATTCAGCCGAAATATTACAAAAAATTTTCTCATGTTATATCGTGTTTTTCTCATGAACGCAAGATATTTTGGATCTGAAACCTTTTCCAACGGATTCAGCGGAACATCCTACCCCAGAAAAGTGTATACTCAAGCCGAAATATGATAGAAAATTTTCTCATAATCTAACGCGTTTTTCTCGTAAACGCGAGGTATTTCGGATCTGGAACCTTTTCCAATGGATTCAGTGGATCAAATGACCCCAGAAAAGTGTATATTTGAGCCGGAATATTACAAAAAATTTCCTCATGTTAAAACGCGTTTTTTGCGTGAACGCAAGGTATTTCGGATCTGAAACCGTTTCCAACGGATGCGGCGGAACATTCTACCCCAGAAAAGTGTATAATTGAGCCGAAATATGATAAAAAATTTCATCATGTTATAACGCGTTTTTCTCGTAAACGCGAAGTATTTCGGATCTGGAACCTTTTTCAACGGCTTTAGCGGATCAAATTACACCAGAAAAGTGTATAATTGAGCCGAAATATGATGAAAAATTTCCTTATGTTATGACGCGTTTTTCTCGTAAACGCGAGGTATTTCGATTCTGGAACCTTTTCCAATGGATTCAGTGGATCAAATTACCCCAGAAAAGTGTATATTTGAGCCGGAATATTACAAAAAATTTCCTCATGTTAAAACGCGTTTTTCGCGTAAACGCAAGGTATTTTGGATCTGAAACCGTTTCCAACGGATGCGGCGGAACATTCTACCCCAGAAAAGTGTATACTCAAGCCGAAATATGATAGAAAAGTTTCTCATAATCTAACGCGTTTTTCTCGTAAACGCGAGGTATTTCGCATCTGGAACCTTTTCCAATGGATTCAGTGGATCAAATTACCCCAGAAAAGTGTATATTTGAGCCGGAATATTACAAAAAATTTCCTCATGTTAAAACGCGTTTTTTGCGTGAACGCAAGGTATTTTGGATCTGAAACCGTTTCCAACGGATGCGGCGGAACATTCTACCCCAGAAAAGTGTATAATTGAGCCGAAATATGATAAAAAATTTCCTCATGTTATAACGCGTTTTTCTCGTAAACGCCAGGTATTTCGGATCTGAAACCTTTTCCAACGGCTTCAGCGGATCAAATTACACTAGAAAAGTGTATAATTGAGCCGGAATATAAAAAAAAATTCCCTCATGTTATAACGCGTTTTTCTCGTAAACGCGAGGTATTCCGGAACTGTAACCTTTTCCAACGGCTTCAGCGGATCAAATTACACCAGAAAAGTGTATAATTCAGCCGAAATATGATGAAAATTTCCTCATGTTATGACGCGTTTTTCTCGTAAACGCGAGGTATTTCGGATCTGAAACCGTTTCCAACGGATGCGGCGGAACATTCTACCCCAGAAAAGTGTATAATTAAGCCGAAATATGATAAAAAATTTCCTCATGTTATAACGCGTTTTTCTCGTAAACGCGAGGTATTTCGAATCAGGAACCTTTTCCAACGGCTTCAGCGGATCAAATTACCCCAGAAAAGTGTATGATTGAGCCGGAATATAGAAAAAAATTCCCTCATGTTATAACGCGTTTTTCTCGTAAACGCGAGGTATTTTGGATCTGGAACCTTTTCCAACGGCTTCAGCGGATCAAATTACACCAGAAAAGTGTATAATTGAGCCGAAATATGATGAAAAATTTCCTTATGTTATGACACGTTTTTCTCGTAAACGCGAGGTATTTTGGATCTGAAACCGTTTCCAACGGATGCGGCGGAACATTCTACCCCAGAAAAGTGTATAATTAAGCCGAAATATGATAAAAAATTTCCTCATGTTATAACGCGTTTTTCTCGTAAACGCGAGGTATTTCGGATCTGTAACCTTTTCCAATGGATTCAGTGGATCAAATTACCCCAGAAAAGTGTCTATTTGATACGGAATATTACAAAAAATTTCCTCATGTTAAAACGCGTTTTTTGCGTAAACGCAAGGTATTTCGGATCTGAAACCGTTTTCAACGGATGCGGCGGAACATTCTACCCCAGAAAAGTCTATTATTGAGCCGAAATATGATAAAAAATTTCCCCATGTTATAACGCGTTTTTTCCGTAAACGCGAGGTATTCCGGATCCGGAACCTTTTCCAACGGCTTCAGCGGATCAAATTACACCAGAAAAGTGTATAATTAAGCCGAAATATGATAAAAAATTTCCTCATGTTATTACGCGTTTTTCTCGTAAACGCGAGGTATTTCGAATCTGAAACCTTTTCCAACGGATTCAGCGGAATAAATCACCCCAGAAAAGTGTATAATTGACCCGAAATATTACAAGGAATTTCCTTATGTTATAACGCGTTTTTTTCATGAACGCGAGAAATTTCGGATCTGAAACCTTTTCCAACGTCTTCAGCATATCAAATTACCCCAGAAAAGTGTATAATTGAGCCGAAATATGATAAAAAATTTCCTCTTGTTATAACGCGTTTTTCACGTAAACGCGAGGTATTTCGGATCTGGAACCTTTTCCAACGGCTTCAGCGGATCAAATTACACCAGAAAAGTGTATAATTGAGCCGAAGTATGATGAAAAATTTCCTTATGTTATGACGCGTTTTTCTCGTAAACGCGAGGTATTTTGGATCTGGAACCTTTTTCAACGGATTCAGAGAAACATTCTACCCCAGAAAAGTGTATAATTGAGCCGGAATATAACAAAAAATTTCATCATGTTATAACGCGTTTTTTTCGTGAACGCGCGGTATTTCGAATCTGAAACCTTTTCCAACGGATTCAGCAGATCAAATTGCCCTAGAAAAAAGTATAATTGAGCCGAAATACGATAAAAAATTTCCTCTTGTTATAACGCGTTTTTCACGTAAACGCGAGGTATTTCGGATCTAAAACCTTTTCCAACGGATTCAGCGGAACATTCTACCCCAGAAAAGTGTATACTCAAGCCGAAATATGATGTAAAATTTTCTCATAATCTAACGCGTTTTTCTTGTAAACGCGAGGTATTTCGGATCTGGAACCTTTTCCAATGGATTCAGTGGATCAAATTACTCAAGAAAAGTGTATATTTGAGCCGGAATATTACAAAAAATTTTCTCATGTTAAGACGCGTTTTTCGCGTAAACGCAAGGTATTTGGTATCTGAAACCGTTTTCAACGGATGCGACGGAACATTCTACCCCAGAAAAGTGTATAATTGAGCCGAAATATGATAAAAAATTTCCTCATGTTATAACGCGTTTTTCTCGTAAACGCGAGGTATTTCGGATCTGGAACCTTTTCCAACGGATTCAGCGGAACATTCTACTCCAGAAAAGTGTATAATTGAGCCGAAATATGATGAAAAATTTCCTTATGTTATGACGCGTTTTTCTCGTAAACGCGAGGTATTTCAGATCTGGAACCTTTTCCAATGAATTCAGCGGATCAAATTACCCCAGGAAAGTGTATATTTCAGCCGGAATATTACAAAAAATTTCCCCATGTTGGAACGATTTTTCCGCGTGAACGCAAGGTATTTCGGATCTGAAACCGTTTTCAACGGATGCGGCGGAACATTCTACCCCAGAAAAGTGTATAATTAAGCCGAAATATGATAAAAAATTTCCTCATGTTATAACGCGTTTTTCTCGTAAACGCGAGCTATTTCGGATCTAGAACCTTTTGCAACGGCTTCAGCGGATCAAATTACACCAGAAAAGTGTATAATTCAGCCGAAATATTACAAAAAATTTTCTCATGTTATATCGTGTTTTTCTCATGAACGCAAGATATTTTGGATCTGAAACCTTTTCCAACGGATTCAGCGGAACATCCTACCCCAGAAAAGTGTATACTCAAGCCGAAATATGATGGAAAATTTTCTCATAATCTAACGCGTTTTTCTCGTAAACGCGAGGTATTTCGGATCTGGAACCTTTTCCAATGGATTCAGTGGATCAAATGACCCCAGAAAAGTGTATATTTGAGCCGGAATATTACAAAAAATTTCCTCATGTTAAAACGCGTTTTTTGCGTGAACGCAAGGTATTTCGGATCTGAAACCGTTTCCAACGGATGCGGCGGAACATTCTACCCCAGAAAAGTGTATAATTGAGCCGAAATATGATAAAAAATTTCATCATGTTATAACGCGTTTTTCTCGTAAACGCGAAGTATTTCGGATCTGGAACCTTTTCCAACGGCTTTAGCGGATCAAATTACACCAGAAAAGTGTATAATTGAGCCGAAATATGATGAAAAATTTCCTTATGTTATGACGCGTTTTTCTCGTAAACGCGAGGTATTTCGATTCTGGAACCTTTTCCAACGGATTCAGCGGAACATTCTACCCCAGAAAAGTGTATACTCAAGCCGAAATATGATAGAAAATTTTCTCATAATCTAACGCGTTTTTCTCGTAAACGCGAGGTATTTCGGATCTGGAACCTTTTCCAATGGATTCAGTGGATCAAATTACCCCAGAAAAGTGTATATTTGAGCCGGAATATTACAAAAAATTTCCTCATGTTAAAACGCGTTTTTCGCGTAAACGCAAGGTATTTTGGATCTGAAACCGTTTCCAACGGATGCGGCGGAACATTCTACCCCAGAAAAGTGTATACTCAAGCCGAAATATGATAGAAAAGTTTCTCATAATCTAACGCGTTTTTCTCGTAAACGCGAGGTATTTCGCATCTGGAACCTTTTCCAATGGATTCAGTGGATCAAATTACCCCAGAAAAGTGTATATTTGAGCCGGAATATTACAAAAAATTTCCTCATGTTAAAACGCGTTTTTTGCGTGAACGCAAGGTATTTTGGATCTGGAACCGTTTCCAACGGATGCGGCGGAACATTCTACCCCAGAAAAGTGTATAATTGAGCCGAAATATGATAAAAAATTTCCTCATGTTATAACGCGTTTTTCTCGTAAACGCCAGGTATTTCGGATCTGAAACCTTTTCCAACGGCTTCAGCGGATCAAATCACACTAGAAAAGTGTATAATTGAGCCGAAATATGATAAAAAATTTCCTTATGTTATAACGCGTTGTTCTCGTAAACGCAAGGTATTTCGGATCTGGAACCTTTTCCAATGGATTCAGTGGATCAAATTACCCCAGAAAAGTGTATATTTGAAACGGAATATTACAAAAAATTTCCTCATGTTAAAACGCGTTTTTTGCGTGAACGCAAGGTATTTTGGATCTGAAACCGTTTCCAACGGATGCGGCGGAACATTCTATCCCAGAAAAGTGTATAATTGAGCCGAAATATGATAAAAAATTTCCTCATGTTATAACGCGTTTTTCTCGTAAACGCCAGGTATTTCGGATCTGAAACCTTTTCCAACGGCTTCAGCGGATCAAATTACACTAGAAAAGTCTATAATTGAGCCGGAATATGAAAAAAAAATTCCCTCATGTTATAACGCGTTTTTCTCGTAAACGCGAGGTATTCCGGAACTGGAACCTTTTCCAACGGCTTCAGCGGATCAAATTACACCAGATAAGTGTATAATTCAGCCGAAATATGATGAAAATTTCCTCATGTTATGACGCGTTTTTCTCGTAAACGCGAGGTATTTCGGATCTGAAACCTTTTTCAACGGATTCAGCAAAACATTCTACCCCAGAAAAGTGTATAATTGAGCCGGAATATAACAAAAATTTTCTCATGTTATAACGCGTTTTTTCCGTGAACGCGCGGTATTTCGAATCTGAAATCTTTTCCAACGGATTCAGCAAATCAAATTACCCTAGAAAAGTGTATAATTAAGCCGAAATATTACGAAAAATTTCCTCATGTTATATCGCGTTTTTCTCATGAACGCGAAATATTTTGGATCTATAACCTTTTACAACGGATCCAGCGGAATATTCTCCCCCAGAAAAGTGTATACTCAAGCCGAAATATGATAAAAAATTGTACCATAATCTAACGCGTTTTTCTCGTAAACGCGAGGTATTTCGGATCTGGAACCTTTTCCAATGGATTCAGCGGATCAAATTACCCCAGGAAAGTGTATATTTCAGCCGGAATATTACAAAAAATTTCCCCATGGTCAAACGATTTTTCCGCGTAAACGCAAGGTATTTCGGATCTGAAACCGTTTTCAACGGATGCGGCGGAACATTCTACCCCAGAAAAGTGTATACTTAAGCCGAAATATGATAGTAAAGTTTCTCATAATCTAACGCGTTTTTCTCGTTAACGCGAGGTATTTCTGATCTGGAACCTTTTCCAATGGATTCAGTGGATCAAATTACCCCAGAAAAGTGTATATTTGAGCCGGAATATTACAAAAAATTTCCTCATGTTAAAACGCGTTTTTTGCGTGAACGCAAGGTATTTTGGATCTGAAACCGTTTCCAACGAATGCGGCGGAACATTCTACCACAGAAAAGTGTATAATTGAGCCGAAATATGATAAAAAATTTCCTCATGTTATAACGCGTTTTTCTCGTAAACGCCAGGTATTTCGGATCTGAAACCTTTTCCAACGGCTTCAGCGGATCAAATTACACTAGAAAAGTGTATAATTGAGCCGAAATATGATGAAAAATTTCCTTATGTTATGACGCGTTGTTCTCGTAAACGCGAGGTATTTCGGATCTGGAACCTTTTACAATGGATTCAGTGGATCAAATTACCCCAGAAAAGTGTATATTTCAGCCGGAATATTACAAAAAATTTCCCCATGTTAAAACGATTTTTCCGCGTAAACGCAAGGTATTTCGGATCTGAAACCGTTTTCAACGGATGCGGCGGAACATTCTACCCCAGAAAAGTGTATAATTAAGCCGAAATATGATAAAAAATTTCCTCATGTTATAACGCGTTTTTCTCGTAAACGAGAGGTATTTCGGATCTGGAACCTTTTCCAGCGGCTTCAGCGGATCAAATTACACCAGAAAAGTGTATAATTCAGCCGAAATATTACAAAAAATTTTCTCATGTTATATCGTGTTTTTCTCATGAACGCAAGATATTTTGGATCTGAAACCTTTTCCAACGGATTCAGCGGAACATCCTACCCCAGAAAAGTGTATACTCAAGCCGAAATATGATAGAAAATTTTCTCATAATCTAACGCGTTTTTCTCGTAAAAGTGTATATTTGAGCTGGAATATTACAAAAAATTTCCTCATGTTATATCGCGTTTTTTGCGTGAACGCAAGGTATTTCGGATCTGAAACCGTTTCCAACAGATGCGGCGGAACATTCTACCCCAGAAAAGTGTATAATTGAGCCGAAATATGATAAAAAATTTCATCATGTTATAACGCGTTTTTCTCGTAAACGCGAAGTATTTCGGATCTGGAACCTTTTCCAACGGCTTTAGCGGATCAAATTACACCAGAAAAGTGTATAATTGAGCCGAAATATGATGGAAAATTTCCTTATGTTATGACGCGTTTTTCTCGTAAACGCGAGGTATTTCGATTCTGGAACCTTTTCTAACGGATTCAGCGGAACATTCTACCCCAGAAAAGTGTATAATTGAGCCGAAATATGATAAAAAATTTCCTCATGTTATTACGCGTTTTTCTCGTAAACGCGAGGTATTTCGAATCTAGAACCTTTTCCAACGGATTCAGCGGAATAAATCACCCCAGAAAAGTGTATAATTGACCCGAAATATTACAAGGAATTTCCTTATGTCATAACGCGTTTTTTTCATGAACGCGGGAAATTTCGGATCCGAAACCTTTTCCAACGTCTTCAGCATATCAAATTACCCCAGAAAAGTGTATAATCGAGCCGAAATATGATAAAAAATTTCCTCTTGTTATAACGCGTTTTTCACGTAAACGCGAGGTATTTCGGATCTGGAACCTTTTCCAACGGCTTCAGCGGATCAAATTACACCAGAAAAGTGTATAATTGAGCCGAAGTATGATGAAAAATTTCCTCATGTTATGACGCGTTTTTCTCGTAAACGCGAGGTATTTTGGATCTGGAACCTTTTTCAACGGATTCAGAGAAACATTCTACCCCAGAAAAGTGTATAATTGAGCCAGAATACAACAAAAATTTCATCATGTTATAACGCGTTTTTTTCGTGAACGCGCGGTATTTCGAATCTGAAACCTTTTCCAACGGATTCAGCAAATCAAATTACCCTAGAAAAGTGTATAATTGAGCCGAAATATTACGAAAAATTTCCTCATGTTATATCGCGTTTTTCTCATGAACGCGAGATATCTTGGATCTGAAACCTTTTCCAACGGATTCAGCGGAACATTCTACCCCAGAAAAGTTCATACTCAAGCCGAAATATGATAGAAAATTTTCTCATAATCTAACGCGTTTTTTTCGTGAACGCGCGGTATTTCGAATCTGAAACCTTTTCCAACGGATTCAGCAAATCAAATTACCCTAGAAAAGTGTATAATTGAGCCGAAATATTACGAAAAATTTCCTCATGTTATATCGCGTTTTTCTCATGAACGCGAGATATCTTGGATCTGAAACCTTTTCCAACGGATTCAGCGGAACATTCTACCCCAGAAAAGTTCATACTCAAGCCGAAATATGATAGAAAATTTTCTCATAATCTAACGCGTTTTTCTCGTAAACGCGAGGTATTTCGGATCTGGAACCTTCTCCAATGGATTCAGTGGATCAAATTACCCCAGAAAAGTGTATATTTGAGCCGGAATATTACAAAAAATTTCCTCATGTTAAAACGCGTTTTTTGCGTGAACGCAAGGTATTTTGGATCTGAAACCGTTTCCAACGAATGCGGCGGAACATGCTACCACAGAAAAGTGTATAATTGAGCCGAAATATGATAAAAAATTTCCTTATGTTATGACGCGTTGTTCTCGTAAACGCGAGGTATTTCGGATCTGGAACCTTTTCCAATGGATTCAGTGGATCAAATTACCCCAGAAAAGTGTATATTTCAGCCGGAATATTACAAAAAATTTCCCCATGTTAAAACGATTTTTCCGCGTAAACGCAAGGTATTTCGGATCTGAAACCGTTTTCAACGGATGCGGCGGAACATTCTACCCCAGAAAAGTGTATAATTGAGCCGAAATAGGATAAAAAATTTCATCATGTTATAACGCGTTTTTCTCGTAAACGCGAAGTATTTCGGATCTGGAACCTTTTCCAACGGCTTCAGCGGATCAAATTACACCAGAAAAGTGTATAATTGAGCCGAAATATGATAAAAAATTTCCTTATGTTATGACACGTTTTTCTCGTAAACGCGAGGTATTTCGGATCTGGAACCTTTTCCAACGGATTCAGCGAAACATTCTACCCCAGAAAAGTGTATAATTGAGCCGAAATATGATAAAAAATTTCATCATGTTATAACGCGTTTTTCTCGTGAACGCGAAGTATTTCGGATCTGGAACCTTTTCCAACGGCTTCAGCGGATCAAATTACACCAGAAAAGTGTATAATTGAGCCGAAATATGATGAAAAATTTCCTTATGTTATGACGCGTTTTTTCCGTAAACGCGAGGTATTCCGGATCTGGAACCCTTTCCAACGGCTTCAGCGGATCAAATTACACCAGAAAAGTGTATAATCAAGCCGAAATATGATAAAAAATTTCCTCATGTTATTACGCGTTTTTCTCGTAAACGCGAGGTATTTCGAATCTGGAACCTTTTCCAACGGATTCAGCGGAATAAATCACCCCAGAAAAGTGTATAATTGACCCGAAATATTACAAGGAATTTCCCTATGTCATAACGCGTTTTTTTCATGAACGCGAGAAATTTCGGATCCGAAACCTTTTCCAACGTCTTCAGCATATCAAATTACCCCAAAAAAGTGTATAATTGAGCCGAAATATGATAAAAAATTTCCTCCTGTTATAACGCGTTTTTCACGTAAACGCGAGGTATTTCGGATCTGGAACCTTTTCCAACGGCTTCAGCGGATCAAATTACACCAGAAAAGTGTATAATTGAGCCGAAGTATGATGAAAAATTTCCTCATGTTATGACGCGTTTTTCTCGTAAACGCGAGGTATTTTGGATCTGGAACCTTTTTCAACGGATTCAGAGAAACATTCTACCCCAGAAAAGTGTATAATTGAGCCGGAATATGATGTAAAATTTTCTCATAATCTAACGCGTTTTTCTTGTAAACGCGAGGTATTTCGGATCTGGAACCTTTTCCAATGGATTCAGCGGATCAAATTACCCCAGGAAAGTGTATATTTCAGCCGGAATATTACAAAAAATTTCCCCATGTTAAAACGATTTTTCCGCGTGAACGCAAGGTATTTCGGATCTGAAACCGTTTTCAACGGATGCAGCGGAACATTCTACCCCAGAAAAGTGTATAATTAAGCCGAAATATGATAAAAAATTTCCTCATGTTATAACGCGTTTTTCTCGTAAACGCGAGGTATTTCGGATCTGGAACCTTTTGCAACGGCTTCAGCGGATCAAATTACACCAGAAAAGTGTATAATTCAGCCGAAATATTACAAAAAATTTTCTCATGTTATATCGTGTTTTTCTCATGAACGCAAGATATTTTGGATCTGAAACCTTTTCCAACGGATTCAGCGGAACATCCTACCCCAGAAAAGTGTATACTCAAGCCGAAATATGATAGAAAATTTTCACATAATCTAACGCGTTTTTCTCGTAAAAGTGTATATTTGAGCTGGAATATTACAAAAAATTTCCTCATGTTGGAACGCGTTTTTCGCGTAAATGCGAGGTATTTTGGATCTGAAACCGTTTCCAACGGATGCGGCAGATCATTCTACCCCAGAAAAGTGTATAATTGAGCCGAAATATGATAAAAAATTTCATCATGTTATAACGCGTTTTTCTCGTAAACGCGAAGTATTTCGGATCTGGAACCTTTTCCAACGGCTTCAGCGGATCAAATTACACCAGAAAAGTGTATAATTGAGCCGAAATATGATGAAAAATTTCCTTATGTTATGACACGTTTTTCTCGTAATTGCGAGGTATTTCGGATCTGGAACCTCTTCCAACGGATTCAGCGGAACATTCTACCCCAGAAAAGTGTATAATTGAGCCGAAATATGATAAAAAATTTCATCATGTTATAACGCGTTTTTCTCGTAAACGCGAAGTATTTCGGATCTGGAACCTTTTCCAACGGCTTCAGCGGATCAAATTACACCAGAAAAGTGTATAATTGAGCCAAAATATGATGAAAAATTTCCTTATGTTATGACGCGTTTTTTCCGTAAACGCGAGGTATTCCGGATCTGGAACCTTTTCCAACGGCTTCAGCGGATCAAATTACACCAGAAAAGTGTATAATCGAGCCGAAATATGATAAAAAATCTACTCATGTTATTACGCGTTTTTCTCGTAAACGCGAGGTATTTCGAATCTGGAACCTTTTCCAACGGATTCAGCGGAATAAATCACCCCAGAAAAGTGTATAATTGACCCGAAATATTACAAGGAATTTCCTTATGTCATAACGCGTTTTTTACATGAACGCGAGAAATTTCGGATCCGAAACCTTTTCCAACGTCTTCAGCATATCAAATTACCCCAGAAAAGTGTATAATTGAGCCGAAATATGATAAAAAATTTCCTCTTGTTATAACGCGTTTTTCACGTAAACGCGAGGTATTTCGGATCTGGAACCTTTTCCAACGGCTTCAGCGGATCAAATTACACCAGAAAAGTGTATAATTAAGCCGAAGTATGATGAAAAATTTCCTCATGTTATGACGCGTTTTTCTCGTAAACGCGAGGTATTTTGGATCTGGAACCTTTTTCAACGGATTCAGAGAAACATTCTACCCCAGAAAAGTGTATAATTGAGCCGGAATATGATGTAAAATTTTCTCATAATATAACGCGTTTTTCATGTAAACGCGAGGTATTTCGGATCTGGAACCTTTTCCAATGGATTCAGCGGATCAAATTACCCCAGGAAAGTGTATATTTCAGCCGGAATATTACAAAAAATTTCCCCATGTTAAAACGATTTTTCCGCGTGAACGCAAGGTATTTCGGATCTGAAACCGTTTTCAACGGATGCGGCGGAACATTCTACCCCAGAAAAGTGTATAATTAAGCCGAAATATGATAAAAAATTTCCTCATGTTATAACGCGTTTTTCTCGTAAACGCGAGGTATTTCGGATCTGGAACCTTTTGCAACGGCTTCAGCGGATCAAATTACACCAGAAAAGTGTATAATTCAGCCGAAATATTACAAAAAATTTCCTCATGTTAAAACGCGTTTTTCTCGTAAACGCGAGGTATTTCGATTCTGGAACCTTTTCCAACGGATTCAGCGGAACATTCTACCCCAGAAAAGTGTATAATTGAGCCGAAATATGATAAAAAATTTCATCATGTTATAACGCGTTTTTCTCGTAAACGCGAAGTATTTCGGATCTGGAACCTTTTCCAACGGCTTCAGCGGATCAAATTACACCAGAAAAGTGTATACTTGAGCCGAAATATGATAAAAAATTTCCTCATGTTATTACGCGTTTTTCTCGTAAACGCGAGGTATTTCGAATCTAGAACCTTTTTCAACGGATTCAGCGGAATAAATCACCCCAGGAAAGTGTATAATTGACCCGAAATATTACAAGGAATTTCCTTATGTCATAACGCGTTTTTTTCATGAACGCGAGAAATTTCGGATCCGAAACCTTTTCCAACGTCTTCAGCATATCAAATTTCCCCAGAAAAGTGTATAATTGAGCCAAAATATGATAAAAAATTTCCTCTTGTTATAACGCGTTTTTCACGTAAACGCGAGGTATTTCGGATCTGGAACCTTTTCCAACGGCTTCAGCGGATCAAATTACACCAGAAAAGTGTATAATTGAGCCGAAGTATGATGAAAAATTTCCTCATGTTATGACGCGTTTTTCTCGTAAACGCGAGGTATTTTGGATCTGGAACCTTTTTCAACGGATTCAGAGAAACATTCTACCCCAGAAAAGTTTATAATTGAGCCGAAATATGATAAAAAATTTCCTCATGTTATAACGCGTTTTTCTCGTAAACGCGAGGTATTTCGGATCTGGAACCTTTTCCAACGGCTTCAGCAGATCAAATTACACCAGAAAAGTGTATAATTGAGCCGAAATACGATGAAAAATTTCCTGATGTCATGACGCGTTTTTTTCGTAAACGCGAGGTATTTCGGATCTGAAACCTTTTTCAACGGATTCAGCTAAACATTCTACCCCAGAAAAGTGTATAATTGAGCCGGAATATAACAAAAAACTTTCTCATGTTATAACGCGTTTTTTCTGTGAACGCGCGGTATTTCGAATCCGAAACCTTTTCCAACGGATTCAGCAAATCAAATTACCCTAGAAAAGTGTATAATTAAGCCGAAATATTACAAAGAATTTCCTCATGTTATATCGCGTTTTTCTCATGAACGCGAAATATTTTGGATCTATAACCTTCTCCAACGGATCCAGCGGAATATTCTTCCCCAGAAAAGTGTATACTCAAGCCGAACTATGATAGAAAATTTGACCATAATCTAACGCGTTTTTCTCGTAAATGCGAGGTATTTCGAATCTGGAACCTTTTCCAATGGATTCAGCGGATCAAATTACCCCAGAAAAGTGTATATTTCAGCCGGAATATTGCAAAAAATTTCCTTACGTTCAAACGATTTTTTCGCGTAAACGCAAGGTATTTTGGATCTGAAACCGTTTCCAACGGATGCGGCGGAACATTCTACCCCAGAAAAGTGTATAATTAAGCCGAAATATGATAAAAAATTTCCTCATGTTATAACGCGTTTTTCTCGTCAACGCCAGGTATTTTGGATCTGAAACCTTTTCCAACGGCTTCAGCGGATCAAATTACACTAGAAAAGTGTATAATTGAGCCGAAATATGATGAAAAATTTCCCTATGTTATGACGCGTTTTTCTCGTCAACGCGAGGTATTTCGGATCTGGAACCTTTTCCAACGGATTCAGCGGAACATTCTACCCCAGAAAAGTGTATAATCAAGCCGAAATATGATAAAAAATTTCCTCATGTTATTACGCGTTTTTCTCGTAAACGCGAGGTATTTCGAATCTGGAACCTTTTCCAACGGATTCAGCGGAATAAATCTCCCCAGAAAAGTGTATAATTGACCCGAAATATTACAAGGAATTTCCTTATGTCATAACGCGTTTTTTTCATGAACGCGAGAAATTTCAGATCCGAAACCTTTTCCAACGTCTTCAGCATATCAAATTACCCCAGAAAAGTGTATAATTGAGCCGAAATATGATAAAAAATTTCCTCTTGTTATAACGCGTTTTTCACGTAAACGCGAGGTATTTCGGATCTGGAACCTTTTCCAACGGCTTCAGCGGATCAAATTACACCAGAAAAGTGTATAATTGAGCCGAAGTATGATGAAAAATTTCCTCATGTTATGACGCGTTTTTCTCGTAAACGCGAGGTATTTTGGATCTGGAACCTTTTTCAACGGATTCAGAGAAACGTTCTACCCCAGAAAAGTGTATAATTGAGCCGGAATATGATGTAAAATTTTCTCATAATCTAACGCGTTTTTCTTGTAAACGCGAGGTATTTCGGATCTGGAACCTTTTCCAATGGATTCAGCGGATCAAATTACCCCAGGAAAGTGTATATTTCAGCCGGAATATTACAAAAAATTTCCCCATGTTAAAACGATTTTTCCGCGTGAACGCAAGGTATTTCGGATCTGAAACCGTTTTCAACGGATGCGGCGGAACATTCTACCCCAGAAAAGTGTATAATTAAGCCGAAATATGATAAAAAATTTCCTCATGTTATAACGCGTTTTTCTCGTAAACGCGAGGTATTTCGGATCTGGAACCTTTTGCAACGGCTTCAGCGGATCAAATTACACCAGAAAAGTGTATAATTCAGCCGAAATATTACAAAAAATTTCCTCATGTTAAAACGCGTTTTTTGCGTGAACGCAAGGTATTTCGGATCTGAAACCGTTTCCAACAGATGCGGCGGAACATTCTACCCCAGAAAAGTGTATAATTGAGCCGAAATATGATAAAAAATTTCATCATGTTATAACGCGTTTTTCTCGTAAACGCGAAGTATTTCGGATCTGGAACCTTTTCCAACGGCTTTAGCGGATCAAATTACACCAGAAAAGTGTATAATTGAGCCGAAATATGATGAAAAATTTCCTTATGTTATGACGCGTTTTTCTCGTAAACGCGAGGTATTTCGATTCTGGAACCTTTTCCAACGGATTCAGCGGAACATTCTACCCCAGAAAAGTGTATAATTGAGCCGAAATATGATAAAAAATTTCATCATGTTATAACGCGTTTTTCTCGTAAACGCGAAGTATTTCGGATCTGGAACCTTTTCCAACGGCTTCAGCGGATCAAATTACACCAGAAAAGTGTATAATTGAGCCGAAATATGATAAGAAATTTCCTCATGTTATTACGCGTTTTTCTCGTAAACGCGAGGTATTTCGAATCTAGAACCTTTTTTAACGGATTCAGCGGAATAAATCACCCCAGGAAAGTGTATAATTGACCCGAAATATTACAAGGAATTTCCTTATGTCATAACGCGTTTTTTTCATGAACGCAAGAAATTTCGGATCCGAAACCTTTTCCAACGTCTTCAGCATATCAAATTTCCCCAGAAAAGTGTATAATTGAGCCAAAATATGATAAAAAATTTCCTCTTGTTATAACGCGTTTTTCACGTAAACGCGAGGTATTTCGGATCTGGAACCTTTTCCAACGGCTTCAGCGGATCAAATTACACCAGAAAAGTGTATAATTGAGCCGAAGTATGATGAAAAATTTCCTCATGTTATGACGCGTTTTTCTCGTAAACGCGAGGTATTTTGGATCTGGAACCTTTTTCAACGGATTCAGAGAAACATTCTACCCCAGAAAAGTGTATAATTGAGCCGGAATATAACAAAAATTTCATCATGTTATAACGCGTTTTTTTCGTGAACGCGCGGTATTTCGAATCTGAAACCTTTTCCAACGGATTCAGTAAATCAAATTACCCTAGAAAAGTGTATAATTGAGCCGAAATATTACGAAAAATTTCCTCATGTTATATCGCGTTTTTCTCATGAACGCGAGATATCTTGGATCTGAAACCTTTTCCAACGGATTCAGCGGAACATTCTACCCCAGAAAAGTGTATACTCAAGCCGAAATATGATAGAAAATTTTCTCATGATCTAACGCGTTTTTCTCGTAAACGCGAGGTATTTCGGATCTGGAACCTTTTCCAATGGATTCAGTGGATCAAATTACCCCAGAAAAGTGTATATTTGAGCCGGAATATTACAAAAAATTTCCTGATGTTAAAACGCGTTTCTCGCGTAAACGCAAGGTATTTTGAATCTGAAACCGTTTTCAGCGGATGCGGCGGAACATTCTACCCCAGAAAAGTGTATACTCAAGCCGAAATATGATAGAAAAGTTTCTCATAATCTAACGCGGTTTTCTCGTAAACGCGAGGTATTCCGGAACTGGAACCTTTTCCAACGGATTCAGCGGATCATTCTACCCCAGAAAAATGTATAATTGAGCCGGAATATAACAAAAAATTTTTTCATGTTATAACGCGTTTTTTCCGTGAACGCGAGGTATTTTAAATCTGAAACCTTTTTCAACGGATTCAGCGAAACATTCTACCCCAGAAAAGTGTATAATTGAGCCGAAATATGATAAAAAATTTCCTCATGTTATAACGCGTTTTTCTCGTAAACGCGAGGTATTTCGGATCTGGAACCTTTTCCAACGGCTTCAGCAGATCAAATTACACCAGAAAAGTGTATAATTGAGCCGAAATACGATGAAAAATTTCCTGATGTCATGACGCGTTTTTTTCGTAAACGCGAGGTATTTCGGATCTGAAACCTTTTTCAACGGATTCAGCTAAACATTCTACCCCAGAAAAGTGTATAATTGAGCCGGAATATAACAAAAAATTTTCTCATGTTATAACGCGTTTTTTCTGTGAACGCGCGGTATTTCGAATCCGAAACCTTTTCCAACGGATTCAGCAAATCAAATTACCCTAGAAAAGTGTATAATTAAGCCGAAATATTACAAAGAATTTCCTCATGTTATATCGCGTTTTTCTCATGAACGCGAAATATTTTGGATCTATAACCTTCTCCAACGGATCCAGCGGAATATTCTTCCCCAGAAAAGTGTATACTCAAGCCGAACTATGATAGAAAATTTGACCATGATCTAACGCGTTTTTCTCGTAAATGCGAGGTATTTTGAATCTGGAACCTTTTCCAATGGATTCAGCGGATCAAATTACCCCAGAAAAGTGTATATTTCAGCCAGAATATTGCAAAAAATTTCCTTACGTTAAAACGATTTTTTCGCGTAAACGCAAGGTATTTTGGATCTGAAACCGTTTCCAACGGATGCGGCGGAACATTCTACCCCAGAAAAGTGTATAATTAAGCCGAAATATGATAAAAAATTTCCTCATGTTATAACGCGTTTTTCTCGTCAACGCCAGGTATTTTGGATCTGAAACCTTTTCCAACGGCTTCAGCGGATCAAATTACACTAGAAAAGTGTATAATTGAGCCGAAATATGATGAAAAATTTCCCTATGTTATGACGCGTTTTTCTCGTCAACGCGAGGTATTTCGGATCTGGAACCTTTTCCAACGGATTCAGCGGAATAAATCACCCCAGAAAAGTGTATAATTGAGCCGGAATATAACAAAAATTTCATCATGTTATAACGCGTTTTTTTCGTGAACGCGCGGTATTTCGAATCTGAAACCTTTTCCAACGGATTCAGTAAATCAAATTACCCTAGAAAAGTGTATAATTGAGCCGAAATATTACGAAAAATTTCCTCATGTTATATCGCGTTTTTCTCATGAACGCGAGATATCTTGGATCTGAAACCTTTTCCAACGGATTCAGCGGAACATTCTACCCCAGAAAAGTGTATACTCAAGCCGAAATATGATAGAAAATTTTCTCATGATCTAACGCGTTTTTCTCGTAAACGCGAGGTATTTCGGATCTGGAACCTTTTCCAATGGATTCAGTGGATCAAATTACCCCAGAAAAGTGTATATTTGAGCCGGAATATTACAAAAAATTTCCTGATGTTAAAACGCGTTTCTCGCGTAAACGCAAGGTATTTTGAATCTGAAACCGTTTTCAACGGATGCGGCGGAACATTCTACCCCAGAAAAGTGTATACTCAAGCCGAAATATGATAGAAAAGTTTCTCATAATCTAACGCGGTTTTCTCGTAAACGCGAGGTATTTCGGATCTGGAACCTTTTCCAATGGATTCAGCGGATCAAATTACCCCAGAAAAGTGTATATTTGAGCCGGAATATTACAAAAAATTTCCTCATGTTAAAACGCGTTCTTCGCGTAAACGCAAGGTATTTCGGATCTGAAACCGTTTTCAACGGATGCGGCGGAACATTCTACCCCAGAAAAGTGTTTAATTGAGCCGAAATATGATAAAAAATTCCCTCATGTTATAACGCGTTTTTCTCGTAAACGCGAGGTATTCCGGAACTGGAACCTTTTCCAACGGATTCAGCGGATCATTCTACCCCAGAAAAATGTATAATTGAGCCGGAATATAACAAAAAATTTTTTCATGTTATAACGCGTTTTTTCCGTGAACGCGAGGTATTCTAAATCTGAAACCTTTTTCAACGGATTCAGCGAAACATTCTACCCCAGAAAAGTGTATAATTGAGCCGAAATATGATAAAAAATTTCCTCATGTTATAACGCGTTTTTCTCGTAAACGCGAGGTATTTCGGATCTGGAACCTTTTCCAACGGCTTCAGCAGATCAAATTACACCAGAAAAGTGTATAATTGAGCCGAAAACGATGAAAAATTTCCTGATGTCATGACGCGTTTTTTTCGTAAACGCGAGGTATTTCGGATCTGAAACCTTTTTCAACGGATTCAGCTAAACATTCTACCCCAGAAAAGTATATAATTGAGCCGGAATATAACAAAAAATTTTCTCATGTTATAACGCGTTTTTTCTGTGAACGCGCGGTATTTCGAATCCGAAACCTTTTCCAACGGATTCAGCAAATCAAATTACCCTAGAAAAGTGTATAATTAAGCCGAAATATTACAAAGAATTTCCTCATGTTATATCGCGTTTTTCTCATGAACGCGAAATATTTTGGATCTATAACCTTCTCCAACGGATCCAGCGGAATATTCTTCCCCAGAAAAGTGTATACTCAAGCCGAACTATGATAGAAAATTTGACCATAATCTAACGCGTTTTTCTCGTAAATGCGAGGTATTTCGAATCTGGAACCTTTTCCAATGGATTCAGCGGATCAAATTACCCCAGAAAAGTGTATATTTCAGCCGGAATATTGCAAAAAATTTCCTTACGTTAAAACGATTTTTTCGCGTAAACGCAAGGTATTTTGGATCTGAAACCGTTTCCAACGGATGCGGCGGAACATTCTACCCCAGAAAAGTGTATAATTAAGCCGAAATATGATAAAAAATTTCCTCATGTTATAACGCGTTTTTCTCGTCAACGCCAGGTATTTTGGATCTGAAACCTTTTCCAACGGCTTCAGCGGATCAAATTACACTAGAAAAGTGTATAATTGAGCCGAAATATGATGAAAAATTTCCCTATGTTATGACGCGTTTTTCTCGTCAACGCGAGGTATTTCGGATCTGGAACCTTTTCCAACGGATTCAGCGGAATAAATCACCCCAGGAAAGTGTATAATTGAGCCGAAATATAAAAAAAAATTCCCTCATGTTATAACGCGTTTTTCTCGTGAACGCGAGGTATTTCGGATCAGGAACCTTTTCCAACGGCTTCAGCGGATCAAATTACCCCAGAAAAGTGTATAATTAAGCCGGAATATAGAAAAAAATTCCCTCATGTTATAACGCGTTTTTCTCGTAAACGCGAGGTATTTCGGATCTGGAACCTTTTCCAATGGATTCAGTGGATCAAATTACCCCAGAAAAGTGTATATTTGAGCCGGAATATTACAAAAAATTTCCTCATGTTAAAACGCGTTTTTTGCGTGAACGCAAGGTATTTCGGATCTGGAACCGTTTCCAACGAATGCGGCGGAACATTCTACCCCAGAAAAGTGTATAATTGAGCCGAAATATGATAAAAAATTTCATCATGTTATAACGCGTTTTTCTCGTAAACGCGAAGTATTTCGGATCTGGAACCTTTTCCAACGGCTTCAGCGAATCAAATTACACCAGAAAAGTGTATAATTGAGCCGAAATATGATGAAAAATTTCCTTATGTTATGACGCGTTTTTTCCGTAAACGCGAGGTATTCCGGATCTGGAACCTTTTCCAACGGCTTCAGCGGATCAAATTACACCAGAAAAGTGTATAATTCAGCCGAAATATTACAAAAAATTTTCTCATGTTATATCGTGTTTTTCTCATGAACGCAAAATATTTTGGATCTGAAACCTTTTCCAACGGATTCAGCGGAACATCCTACCCCAGAAAAGTGTATACTCAAGCCGAAATATGATAGAAAATTTTCTCATAATCTAACGCGTTTTTCTCGTAAACGCGAGGTATTTCGGATCTGGAACCTTTTCCAATGGATTCAGTGGATCAAATTACCCCAGAAAAGTGTATATTTGAGCCGGAATATTACAAAAAATTTCCTCATGTTAAAACGCGTTTTTTGCGTGAACGCAAGGTATTTTGGATCTGAAACCGTTTCCAACGGACGCGGCAAAACATTCTACCCCAGAAAAGTGTATAATTGAGCCGAAATATGATAAAAAATTTCATCATGTTATAACGCGTTTTTCTCGTAAACGCGAAGTATTTCGGATCTGGAACCTATTCCAACGGCTTCAGCGGATCAAATTACACCAGAAAAGTGTATAATTGAGCCGAAATATGATGAAAAATTTCCTTATGTTATGACGCGTTTTTCTCGTAAACGCGAGGTATTTCGATTCTGGAACCTTTTCCAACGGATTCAGCGGAACATTCTACCCCAGAAAAGTGTATACTCAAGCCGAAATATGAGAAAAAATTTTCTCATAATCTAACGCGTTTTTCTCGTAAACGCGAGGTATTTCGCATCTGGAACCTTTTCCAATGGATTTAGTGGATCAAATTACCCCAGAAAAGTGTATATTTGAGCCGGAATATTACAAAAAATTTCCTCATGTTAAAACGCGTCTTTTGCGTGAACGCAAGGTATTTTGGATCTGAAACCGTTTCCAACGGATGCGGCAAAACATTCTACCCCAGAAAAGTGTATAATTGAGCCGAAATATGATAAAAAATTTCCTCATGTTATAACGCGTTTTTCTCGTAAACGCCAGGTATTTCGGATCTGAAACCTTTTCCAACGGCTTCAGCGGATCAAATTACACTAGAAAAGTGTATAATTGAGCCGAAATATGATAAAAAATTTCCTTATGTTATGACGCGTTGTTCTCGTAAACGCAAGGTATTTCGGATCTGGAACCTTTTCCAATGGATTCAGTGGATCAAATTACCCCAGAAAAGTGTATATTTGAGCCGGAATATTACAAAAAATTTCCTCATGTTAAAACGCGTTTTTTGCGTGAACGCAAGGTATTTTGGATCTGAAACCGTTTCCAACGGATGCGGCGGAACATTCTATCCCAGAAAAGTGTATAATTGAGCCGAAATATGATAAAAAATTTCCTTATGTTATAACGCGTCTTTCTCGTGACCGCCAGGTATTTCGGATCTGAAACCATTTCCAACGGCTTCAGCGAATCAAATTACACTAGAAAAGTGTATAATTGAGCCGGAATATAAAAAAAAATTCCCTCATGTTATAACGCGTTTTTCTCGTAAACGCGAGGTATTCCGGAACTGGAACCTTTTCCAACGGCTTCAGCGGATCAAATTACACCAGATAAGTGTATATTTCAGCCGAAATATGATGAAAATTTCCTCATGTTATGACGCGTTTTTCTCGTAAACGCGAGGTATTTCGGATCTGAAACCTTTTTCAACGGATTCAGCAAAACATTCTACCCCAGAAAAGTGTTTAATTGAGCCGAAATATGATAAAAAATTCCCTCATGTTATAACGCGTTTTTCTCGTAAACGCGAGGTATTCCGGAACTGGAACCTTTTCCAACGGATTCAGCGGATCATTCTACCCCAGAAAAATGTATAATTGAGCCGGAATATAACAAAAAATTTTTTCATGTTATAACGCGTTTTTTCCGTGAACGCGAGGTATTCTAAATCTGAAACCTTTTTCAACGGATTCAGCGAAACATTCTACCCCAGAAAAGTGTATAATTGAGCCGAAATATGATAAAAAATTTCCTCATGTTATAACGCGTTTTTCTCGTAAACGCGAGGTATTTCGGATCTGGAACCTTTTCCAACGGCTTCAGCAGATCAAATTACACCAGAAAAGTGTATAATTGAGCCGAAAACGATGAAAAATTTCCTGATGTCATGACGCGTTTTTTTCGTAAACGCGAGGTATTTCGGATCTGAAACCTTTTTCAACGGATTCAGCTAAACATTCTACCCCAGAAAAGTGTATAATTGAGCCGGAATATAACAAAAAATTTTCTCATGTTATAACGCGTTTTTTCTGTGAACGCGCGGTATTTCGAATCCGAAACCTTTTCCAACGGATTCAGCAAATCAAATTACCCTAGAAAAGTGTATAATTAAGCCGAAATATTACAAAGAATTTCCTCATGTTATATCGCGTTTTTCTCATGAACGCGAAATATTTTGGATCTATAACCTTCTCCAACGGATCCAGCGGAATATTCTTCCCCAGAAAAGTGTATACTCAAGCCGAACTATGATAGAAAATTTGACCATAATCTAACGCGTTTTTCTCGTAAATGCGAGGTATTTCGAATCTGGAACCTTTTCCAATGGATTCAGCGGATCAAATTACCCCAGAAAAGTGTATATTTCAGCCGGAATATTGCAAAAAATTTCCTTACGTTAGAACGATTTTTTCGCGTAAACGCAAGGTATTTTGGATCTGAAACCGTTTCCAACGGATGCGGCGGAACATTCTACCCCAGAAAAGTGTATAATTAAGCCGAAATATGATAAAAAATTTCCTCATGTTATAACGCGTTTTTCTCGTCAACGCCAGGTATTTTGGATCTGAAACCTTTTCCAACGGCTTCAGCGGATCAAATTACACTAGAAAAGTGTATAATTGAGCCGAAATATGATGAAAAATTTCCCTATGTTATGACGCGTTTTTCTCGTCAACGCGAGGTATTTCGGATCTGGAACCTTTTCCAACGGATTCAGCGGAATAAATCACCCCAGGAAAGTGTATAATTGAGCCGAAATATAAAAAAAAATTCCCTCATGTTATAACGCGTTTTTCTCGTGAACGCGAGGTATTTCGGATCAGGAACCTTTTCCAACGGCTTCAGCGGATCAAATTACCCCAGAAAAGTGTATAATTAAGCCGGAATATAGAAAAAAATTCCCTCATGTTATAACGCGTTTTTCTCGTAAACGCGAGGTATTTCGGATCTGGAACCTTTTCCAATGGATTCAGTGGATCAAATTACCCCAGAAAAGTGTATATTTGAGCCGGAATATTACAAAAAATTTCCTCATGTTAAAACGCGTTTTTTGCGTGAACGCAAGGTATTTCGGATCTGGAACCGTTTCCAACGAATGCGGCGGAACATTCTACCCCAGAAAAGTGTATAATTGAGCCGAAATATGATAAAAAATTTCATCATGTTATAACGCGTTTTTCTCGTAAACGCGAAGTATTTCGGATCTGGAACCTTTTCCAACGGCTTCAGCGAATCAAATTACACCAGAAAAGTGTATAATTGAGCCGAAATATGATGAAAAATTTCCTTATGTTATGACGCGTTTTTTCCGTAAACGCGAGGTATTCCGGATCTGGAACCTTTTCCAACGGCTTCAGCGGATCAAATTACACCAGAAAAGTGTATAATTCAGCCGAAATATTACAAAAAATTTTCTCATGTTATATCGTGTTTTTCTCATGAACGCAAAATATTTTGGATCTGAAACCTTTTCCAACGGATTCAGCGGAACATCCTACCCCAGAAAAGTGTATACTCAAGCCGAAATATGATAGAAAATTTTCTCATAATCTAACGCGTTTTTCTCGTAAACGCGAGGTATTTCGGATCTGGAACCTTTTCCAATGGATTCAGTGGATCAAATTACCCCAGAAAAGTGTATATTTGAGCCGGAATATTACAAAAAATTTCCTCATGTTAAAACGCGTTTTTTGCGTGAACGCAAGGTATTTCGGATCTGAAACCGTTTCCAACGGACGCGGCAAAACATTCTACCCCAGAAAAGTGTATAATTGAGCCGAAATATGATAAAAAATTTCATCATGTTATAACGCGTTTTTCTCGTAAACGCGAAGTATTTCGGATCTGGAACCTATTCCAACGGCTTCAGCGGATCAAATTACACCAGAAAAGTGTATAATTGAGCCGAAATATGATGAAAAATTTCCTTATGTTATGACGCGTTTTTCTCGTAAACGCGAGGTATTTCGATTCTGGAACCTTTTCCAACGGATTCAGCGGAACATTCTACCCCAGAAAAGTGTATACTCAAGCCGAAATATGAGAAAAAATTTTCTCATAATCTAACGCGTTTTTCTCGTAAACGCGAGGTATTTCGGATCTGGAACCTTTTCCAATGGATTCAGTGGATCAAATTACCCCAGAAAAGTGTATATTTGAGCCGGAATATTACAAAAAATTTCCTCATGTTAAAACGCGTTTTTCGCGTAAACGCAAGGTATTTTGGATCTGAAACCGTTTCCAACGGATGCGGCGGAACATTCTACCCCAGAAAAGTGTATACTCAAGCCGAAATATGACAGAAAAGTTTCTCATAATCTAACGCGTTTTTCTCGTAAACGCGAGGTATTTCGCATCTGGAACCTTTTCCAATGGATTTAGTGGATCAAATTACCCCAGAAAAGTGTATATTTGAGCCGGAATATTACAAAAAATTTCCTCATGTTAAAACGCGTCTTTTGCGTGAACGCAAGGTATTTTGGATCTGAAACCGTTTCCAACGGATGCGGCGGAACATTCTACCCCAGAAAAGTGTATAATTGAGCCGAAATATGATAAAAAATTTCCTCATGTTATAACGCGTTTTTCTCGTAAACGCCAGGTATTTCGGATCTGAAACCTTTTCCAACGGCTTCAGCGGATCAAATTACACTAGAAAAGTGTATAATTGAGCCGAAATATGATAAAAAATTTCCTTATGTTATGACGCGTTGTTCTCGTAAACGCAAGGTATTTCGGATCTGGAACCTTTTCCAATGGATTCAGTGGATCAAATTACCCCAGAAAAGTGTATATTTGAGCCGGAATATTACAAAAAATTTCCTCATGTTAAAACGCGTTTTTTGCGTGAACGCAAGGTATTTTGGATCTGAAACCGTTTCCAACGGATGCGGCGGAACATTCTATTCCAGAAAAGTGTATAATTGAGCCGAAATATGATAAAAAATTTCCTTATGTTATAACGCGTCTTTCTCGTGACCGCCAGGTATTTCGGATCTGAAACCATTTCCAACGGCTTCAGCGAATCAAATTACACTAGAAAAGTGTATAATTGAGCCGGAATATAAAAAAAAATTCCCTCATGTTATAACGCGTTTTTCTCGTAAACGCGAGGTATTCCGGAACTGGAACCTTTTCCAACGGCTTCAGCGGATCAAATTACACCAGATAAGTGTATATTTCAGCCGAAATATGATGAAAATTTCCTCATGTTATGACGCGTTTTTCTCGTAAACGCGAGGTATTTCGGATCTGAAACCTTTTTCAACGGATTCAGCAAAACATTCTACCCCAGAAAAGTGTATAATTGAGCCGGAATATAACAAAAAATTTTCTCATGTTATAACGCGTTTTTTCCGTGAACGCGCGGTATTTCGAATCTGAAACCTTTTCCAACGGATTCAGCAAAACATTCTACCCCAGAAAAGTGTATAATTGAGCCGGAATATAACAAAAATTTTCTCATGTTATAACGCGTTTTTTCCGTGAACGCGCGGTATTTCGAATCTGAAACCTTTTCCAACGGATTCAGCAAAACATTCTACCCCAGAAAAGTGTATAATTGAGCCGAAATATGATGAAAAATTTCCTTATGTTATGACGCGTTTTTCTCGTAAACGCAAGGTATTTCAGATTTGGAACCTTTTCCAACGGATTCAGCGGAACAAATTACCCCAGAAAAGTGTATAATTGAGCCGGAATATGGAAAAAAAATTCCCTCATGTTATAACGCGTTTTTCTCGAAAACGCGAGGTATTCCGGAACTGGAACCTTTTCCAACGGATTCAGCGGATCATTCTACCCCAGAAAAATGTATAATTGAGCCGGAATATAACAAAAAATTTTTTCATGTTATGACGCGTTTTTTCCGTGAACGCGAGGTATTTCAAATCTGAAACCTTTTTCAACGGATTCAGCGAAACATTCTACCCCAGAAAAGTGTATAATTGAGCCGAAATATGATAAAAAATTTCCTCATGTTATAACGCGTTTTTCTCGTAATCGCGAGGTATTTCGGATCTGGAACCTTTTCCAACGGCTTCAGCAGATCAAATTACACCAGAAAAGCTTATAATTGAGCCGAAATATGATGAAAAATTTCCTGATGTCATGACGCGTTTTTTTCGTAAACGCGAGGTATTTCGGATCTGAAACCTTTTCCAATGGATTTAGTGGATCAAATTACCCCAGAAAAGTGTATATTTGAGCCGGAATATTACAAAAAATTTCCTCATGTTAAAACGCGTTTTTCGCGTAAACGCAAGGTATTTTGGATCTGAAACCGTTTCCAACGGATGCGGCGGAACATTCTACCCCAGAAAAGTGTATACTCAAGCCGAAATATGACAGAAAAGTTTCTCATAATCTAACGCGTTTTTCTCGTAAACGCGAGGTATTTCGCATCTGGAACCTTTTCCAATGGATTTAGTGGATCAAATTACCCCAGAAAAGTGTATATTTGAGCCGGAATATTACAAAAAATTTCCTCATGTTAAAACGCGTCTTTTGCGTGAACGCAAGGTATTTTGGATCTGAAACCGTTTCCAACGGATGCGGCGGAACATTCTACCCCAGAAAAGTGTATACTCAAGCCGAAATATGACAGAAAAGTTTCTCATAATCTAACGCGTTTTTCTCGTAAACGCGAGGTATTTCGCATCTGGAACCTTTTCCAATGGATTTAGTGGATCAAATTACCCCAGAAAAGTGTATATTTGAGCCGGAATATTACAAAAAATTTCCTCATGTTAAAACGCGTCTTTTGCGTGAACGCAAGGTATTTTGGATCTGAAACCGTTTCCAACGGATGCGGCGGAACATTCTACCCCAGAAAAGTGTATAATTGAGCCGAAATATGATAAAAAATTTCCTCATGTTATAACGCGTTTTTCTCGTAAACGCCAGGTATTTCGGATCTGAAACCTTTTCCAACGGCTTCAGCGGATCAAATTACACTAGAAAAGTGTATAATTGAGCCGAAATATGATAAAAAATTTCCTTATGTTATGACGCGTTGTTCTCGTAAACGCAAGGTATTTCGGATCTGGAACCTTTTCCAATGGATTCAGTGGATCAAATTACCCCAGAAAAGTGTATATTTGAGCCGGAATATTACAAAAAATTTCCTCATGTTAAAACGCGTTTTTTGCGTGAACGCAAGGTATTTTGGATCTGAAACCGTTTCCAACGGATGCGGCGGAACATTCTATCCCAGAAAAGTGTATAATTGAGCCGAAATATGATAAAAAATTTCCTTATGTTATAACGCGTCTTTCTCGTGACCGCCAGGTATTTCGGATCTGAAACCATTTCCAACGGCTTCAGCGAATCAAATTACACTAGAAAAGTGTATAATTGAGCCGGAATATAAAAAAAAATTCCCTCATGTTATAACGCGTTTTTCTCGTAAACGCGAGGTATTCCGGAACTGGAACCTTTTCCAACGGCTTCAGCGGATCAAATTACACCAGATAAGTGTATATTTCAGCCGAAATATGATGAAAATTTCCTCATGTTATGACGCGTTTTTCTCGTAAACGCGAGGTATTTCGGATCTGAAACCTTTTTCAACGGATTCAGCAAAACATTCTACCCCAGAAAAGTGTATAATTGAGCCGGAATATAACAAAAAATTTTCTCATGTTATAACGCGTTTTTTCCGTGAACGCGCGGTATTTCGAATCTGAAACCTTTTCCAACGGATTCAGCAAAACATTCTACCCCAGAAAAGTGTATAATTGAGCCGGAATATAACAAAAATTTTCTCATGTTATAACGCGTTTTTTCCGTGAACGCGCGGTATTTCGAATCTGAAACCTTTTCCAACGGATTCAGCAAAACATTCTACCCCAGAAAAGTGTATAATTGAGCCGAAATATGATGAAAAATTTCCTTATGTTATGACGCGTTTTTCTCGTAAACGCAAGGTATTTCAGATTTGGAACCTTTTCCAACGGATTCAGCGGAACAAATTACCCCAGAAAAGTGTATAATTGAGCCGGAATATGGAAAAAAAATTCCCTCATGTTATAACGCGTTTTTTTCGAAAACGCGAGGTATTCCGGAACTGGAACCTTTTCCAACGGATTCAGCGGATCATTCTACCCCAGAAAAATGTATAATTGAGCCGGAATATAACAAAAAATTTTTTCATGTTATGACGCGTTTTTTCCGTGAACGCGAGGTATTTCAAATCTGAAACCTTTTTCAACGGATTCAGCGAAACATTCTACCCCAGAAAAGTGTATAATTGAGCCGAAATATGATAAAAAATTTCCTCATGTTATAACGCGTTTTTCTCGTAATCGCGAGGTATTTCGGATCTGGAACCTTTTCCAACGGCTTCAGCAGATCAAATTACACCAGAAAAGCTTATAATTGAGCCGAAATATGATGAAAAATTTCCTGATGTCATGACGCGTTTTTTTCGTAAACGCGAGGTATTTCGGATCTGAAACCTTTTTCAACGGATTCAGCTAAACATTCTACCCCAGAAAAGTGTATAATTGAGCCGGAATATAACAAAAAATTTTCTCATGTTATAACGCGTTTTTTCTGTGAACGCACGGTATTTCGAATCCGAAACCTTTTCCAACGGATTCAGCAAATCAAATTACCCTAAAAGAGTGTATAATTGAGCCGAAATATTACAAAAAATTTCCTCATGTTATATCGGGTTTTTCTCATGAACGCGAAATATTTTGGATCTATAACCTTTTCCAACGGATCCAGCGGAATATTCTCCCCCAGAAAAGTGTATACTCAAGCCGAAATATGATAGAAAATTGTACCATAATCTAACGCGTTTTTCTCGTAAACGCGAGGTATTTCAGATCTTGAACCTTTTCCAATGGATTCAGCGGATCAAATTACCCCAGGAAAGTGTATATTTCAGCCGGAATATTACAAAAAATTTCCCCATGTTAAAACAATTTTTTCAAGTAAACGCAAGGTATTTCGGATCTAAAACCGTTTTCAACGGATGCGGCGGAACATTCTACCCCAGAAAAGTGTATAATTAAGCCGAAATATGATAAAAAATTTCCTCATGTTATAACGCGTTTTTCTCGTAAACGCGAGGTATTTTGGATCTGGAACCTTTTCCAGCGGCTTCAGCGGATCAAATTACACCAGAAAAGTGTATAATTCAGCCGAAATATTACAAAAAATTTTCTCATGTTATATCGTGTTTTTCTCATGAACGCAAGATATTTTGGATCTGAAACCTTTTCCAACGGATTCAGCGGAACATCCTACCCCAGAAAAGTGTATACTCAAGCCGAAATATGATAGAAAATTTTCTCATAATCTCACGCGTTTTTCTCGTAAACGCGAGGTATTTCGGATCTGGAACCTTTTCCAATGGATTCAGTGGATCAAATTACCCCAGAAAAGTGTATATACGAGCTGGAATATTACAAAAAATTTCCTCATGTTGAAACGCGTTTTTCGCGTAAATGCGAGGTATTTTGGATCTGAAACCGTTTCCAACGGATGCGGCGGATCATTCTACCCCAGAAAAGTGTATAATTGAGCCGAAATATGATAAAAAATTTCATCATGTTATAACGCGTTTTTCTCGTAAACGCGAAGTATTTCGGATCTGGAACCTTTTCCAACGGCTTCAGCGGATCAAATTACACCAGAAAAGTGTATAATTGAGCCGAAATATGATGAAAAATTTCCTTATGTTATGACACGTTTTTCTCGTAAACGCGAGGTATTTCGGATCTGGAACCTTTTCCAACGGATTCAGCGGAACATTCTACCCCAGAAAAGTGTATACTCAAGCCGAAATATGATAGAAAATTTTCTCATAATCTAACGCGTTTTTCTCGTAAACGCGAGGTATTTCGGATCTGGAACCTTTTCCAATGGATTCAGTGGATCAGATTACCCCAGAAAAGTGTATATTTGAGCCGGAATATTACAAAAAATTTCCTCATGTTAAAACGCGTTTTTCGCGTAAACGCAAGGTATTTTGGATCTGAAACCGTTTCCAACGTATGCGGCGGAACATTCTACCCCAGAAAAGTGTATACTCAAGCCGAAATATGATAGAAAAGTTTCTCATAATCTAACGCGGTTTTCTCGTAAACGCGAGGTATTTCGGATCTGGAACCTTTTCCAACGGATTCAGCGGAACATTCTACCTCAGAAAAGTGTATACTCAAGCCGAAATATGATAAAAAATTTTCTCATAATCTAACGCGTTTTTCTCGTAAACGCGAGGTATTTCGGATCTGGAACCTTCTCCAATGGATTCAGTGGATCAAATTACCCCAGAAAAGTGTATATTTGAGCCGGAATATTACAAAAAATTTCCTCATGTTAAAACGTGTTTTTCGCGTAAACGCAAGGTATTTTGGATCTGAAACCGTTTCCAACGAATGCGGCGGAACATTCTACCCCAGAAAAGTGTATACTCAAGCCGAAATATGATAGAAAAGTTTCTCATAATCTAACGCGGTTTTCTCGTAAACGCGAGGTATTTCGGATCTGGAACCTTTTCCAATGGATTCAGCGGATCAAATTACCCCAGAAAAGTGTATATTTGAGCCGGAATATTACAAAAAATTTCCTCATGTTAAAACGCGTTCTTCGCGTAAACGCAAGGTATTTCGGATCTGAAACCGTTTTCAACGGATGCGGCGGAACATTCTACCCCAGAAAACCGTATAATTGAGCCGAAATATGATAAAAAATTTCCTCATGTTATAACGCGTTTTTCTCGTAAACGCGAGGTATTTCGGATCTGGAACCTTTTTAAACGGATTCAGCGGAACATTCTACCCCAGAAGAGTGTATAATTGAGCCGAAATATGATGAGAAATTCCCTTATGTTATGACGCGTTCTTCGCGTAAACGCAAGGTATTTCGGATCTGAAACCGTTTTCAACGGATGCGGCGGAACATTCTACCCCAGAAAAGTGTATAATTGAGCCGAAAAATGATAAAAAATTTCCTCATGTTATAACGCGTTTTTCTCGAAAACGCGAGGTATTTCGGATCCGGAACCTTTCTCAACGGATTCAGCGGAACATTCTACCCCAGAAAAGTGTATAATTGAGCCGAAATATGATGAAAAATTTCCTTATGTTATGACGCGTTTTTCTCGTAAACGCGAGGTATTTCAGATCTGGAACCTTTTCCAACGGATTCAGCGGAACAAATTACCCCAGAAAAGTGTATAATTGAGCCGGAATATGGAAAAAAAATTCCCTCATGTTATAACGCGTTTTTCTCGTAAACGCGAGGTATTCCGGAACTGGAACCTTTTCCAACGGATTCAGCGGATCATTCTACCCCAGAAAAATGTATAATTGAGCCGGAATATAACAAAAAATTTTTTCATGTTATAACGCGTTTTTTCCGTGAACGCGAGGTATTTCAAATCTGAAACCTTTTTCAACGGATTCAGCGAAACATTCTACCCCAGAAAAGTGTATAATTGAGCCGAAATATGATAAAAAATTTCCTCATGTTATAACGCGTTTTTCTCGTAAACGCGAGGTATTTCGGATCTGGAACCTTTTCCAACGGCTTCAGCAGATCAAATTACACCAGAAATGTGTATAATTGAGCCGAAATATGATGAAAAATTTCCTGATGTCATGACGCGTTTTTTTCGTAAACGCGAGGTATTTCGGATCTGAAACTTTTTTCAACGGATTCAGCTAAACATTCTACCCCAGAAAAGTGTATAATTGAGCCGGAATATAACAAAAAATTTTCTCATGTTATAACGCGTTTTTTCTGTGAACGCGCGGTATTTTGAATCCGAAACCTTTTCCAACGGATTCAGCAAATCAAATTACCCTAGAAAAGTGTATAATTAAGCCGAAATATTACAAAAAATTTCCTCATGTTATATCGCGTTTTTCTCATGAACGCGAAATATTTTGGATCTATAACCTTTTCCAACGGATCCAGCGGAATATTCTTCCCCAGAAAAGTGTATACTCAAGCCGAAATATGATAGAAAATTTGACCATAATCTAACGCGTTTTTCTCGTAAATGCGAGGTATTTCGAATCTGGAACCTTTTCCAATGGATTCAGCGGATCAAATTACCCAAGAAAAGTGTATATTTCAGCCGGAATATTGCAAAAAATTTCCTCATGTTATAACGCGTTTTTCTCGTCAACGCCAGGTATTTCGGATCTGAAACCTTCTCCAACGGCTTCAGCGGAATAAATCACCCCAGAAAAGTGTATAATTGACCCGAAATATCACAAGGAATTTCCTCATGTTATAACGCGTTTTTCTCATGAACGCGAGAAATTTCGGATCTGGAACCTTTTCCAACGGATTCAGCGAAATAAATCACCCCAGAAAAGTGTATAATTGACCCGAAATATTACAAGGAATTTCCTGATGTTATAACGCGTTTTTCTCATGAACGCGAGAAATTTCGGATCTGAAACCTTTTCCAACGTCTTCAGCATATTAAATTACCCCAGAAAAGTGTATAATTGAGCCGAAATATAAAAAAAAATTCCCTCATGTTATAACGCGTTTTTCTCGTAAACGCGAGGTATTTCGGATCAGGAACCTTTTCCAACGGCTTCAGCGGATCAAATTACCCCAGAAAAGTGTATAATTGAGCCGAAATATAGAAAAAAATTCCCTCATGTTATAACGCGTTTTTCTCGTAAACGCGAGGTATTTCGGATCTGGAACCGTTTCCAACGGATGCGGCGGAACATCCTACCCCAGAAAAGTGTATAATTGAGCCGAAATATTACAAAAAATTTCCTCATGTTAAAACGCGTTTTCTGCGTGAACGCAAGGTATTTCGGATCTGAAACCGTTTCCAACGGATGCGGCGGAACATCCTACCCCAGAAAAGTGTATAATTAAGCCGAAATATGATAAAAAATTTCATCATGTTATAACGCGTTTTTCTCGTAAACGCGAAGTATTTCGGATCTGGAACCTTTTCCAACGGCTTCAGCGGATCAAATTACACCAGAAAAGTGTATAATTGAGCCGAAATATGATGAAAAATTTCCTCATGTTATGACGCGTTTTTTCCGTAAACGCGAGGTATTCCGGATCTGGAACCTTTTCCAACGGCTTCAGCGGATCAAATTACACCAGAAAAGTGTATAATTAAGCCGAAATATGATAAAAAATTTCCTCATGTTATTACGCGTTTTTCTCGTAAACGCGAGGTATTTCGAATCTGGAACCTTTTCCAACGGATTCAGCGGAATAAATCACCCCAGAAAAGTGTATAATTGACCCGAAATATTACAAGAAATTTCCTTATGTCATAACGCGTTTTTTTCATGAACGCGAGAAATTTCGGATCTGAAACCTTTTCCAACGTCTTCAGCATATCAAATTACCCCAGAAAAGCGTATAATTGAGCCGAAATATGATAGAAAATTTCCTCTTGTTATAACGCGTTTTTCACGTAAACGCGAGGTATTTCGGATCTAGAACCTTTTCCAACGGCTTCAGCGGATCAAATTACACCAGAAAAGTGTATAATTGAGCCGAAATATGATAAAAAATTTCCTTATGTTATGACGCGTTGTTCTCGTAAACGCAAGGTATTTCGGATCTGGAACCTTTTCCAATGGATTCAGTGGATCAAATTACCCCAGAAAAGTGTATATTTGAGCCGGAATATTACAAAAAATTTCCTCATGTTAAAACGCGTTTTTTGCGTGAACGCAAGGTATTTTGGATCTGAAACCGTTTCCAACGGATGCGGCGGAACATTCTATCCCAGAAAAGTGTATAATTGAGCCGAAATATGATAAAAAATTTCCTCATGTTATAACGCGTTTTTCTCGTAAACGCCAGGTATTTCGGATCTGAAACCTTTTCCAACGGCTTCAGCGGATCAAATTACACTAGAAAAGTGTATAATTGAGCCGGAATATGAAAAAAAATTCCCTCATGTTATAACGCGTTTTTCTCGTAAACGCGAGGTATTCCGGAACTGGAAACTTTTCCAACGGCTTCAGCGGATCAAATTACACCAGATAAGTGTATAATTCAGCCTAAATATGATGAAAATTTCCTCATGTTATGAAGCGTTTTTCTCGTAAACGCGAGGTATATCGGATGTGAAACCTTTTTCAACGGATTCAGCTAAACATTCTACCCCAGAAAATTGTATAATTGAGCCGGAATATAACAAAAAATTTTCTCATGTTATAACGCGTTTTTTCTGTGAACGCGCGGTATTTCGAATCCGAAACCTTTTCCAACGGATTCAGCAAATCAAATTACCCTAGAAAAGTGTATAATTAAGCCGAATTATTACAAAAAATTTCCTCATGTTATATCGCGTTTTTCTCATGAACGCGAAATATTTTGGATCTATAACCTTTTCCAACGGATCCAGCGGAATATTCTTTCCCAGAAAAGTGTATACTCAAGCCGAAATATGATAAAAAATTTGACCATAATCTAACGCGTTTTTCTCTTAAATGCGAGGTATTTCGAATCTGGAACCTTTTCCAATGGATGCAGCGGATCAAATTACCCCAGAAAAGTGTATATTTCAGCCGGAATATTGCAAAAAATTTCCTCATGTTATAACGCGTTTTTCTCGTCAACGCCAGGTATTTCGGATCTGAAACCTTCTCCAACGGCTTCAGCGGATCAAATTACACTAGAAAAGTGTATAATTGAGCCGAAATATGATGAAAAATTTCCCTATGTTATGACGCGTTTTTCTCGTCAACGCGAGGTATTTCGGATCTGGAACCTTTTCCAACGGATTTAGCGGAATAAATCACCCCAGAAAAGTGTATAATTGACCCGAAATATCACAAGGAATTTCCTCATGTTATAACGCGTTTTTCTCATGAACGCGAGAAATTTCGGATCTGGAACCTTTTCCAACGGATTCAGCGGAATAAATCACCCCAGAAAAGTGTATAATTGACCCGAAATATTACAAGGAATTTCCTGATGTTATAACGCGTTTTTCTCATGAACGCGAGATATTTCGGATCTGGAACCGTTTCCAACGGATGCGGCGGAACATCCTACCCCAGAAAAGTGTATAATTGAGCCGGAATATTACAAAAACTTTCCTCATGTTAAAACGCGTTTTTTGCGTGAACGCAAGGTATTTCGGATCTGAAACCGTTTCCAACGGATGCGGCGGAACATCCTACCCCAGAAAAGTGTATAATTGAGCCGAAATATGATAAAAAATTTCATCATGTTATAACGCGTTTTTCTCGTAAACGCGAAGTATTTCGGATCTGGAACCTTTTCCAACGGCTTCAGCGCATCAAATTACACCAGAAAAGTGTATAATTGAGCCGAAATATGATGAAAAATTTTCTTATGTTATGACGCGTTTTTTCCGTAAACGCGAGGTATTCCGGATCTAGAACCTTTTCCAACGGCTTCAGCGGATCAAATTACACCAGAAAAGTGTATAATTAAGCCGAAATATGATAAAAAATTTCCTCATGTTATTACGCGTTTTTCTCGTAAACGCGAGGTATTTCGAATCTGGAACCTTTTCCAACGGATTCAGCGGAATAAATCACCCCAGAAAAGTGTATAATTGACCCGAAATATTACAAGAAATTTCCTTATGTCATAACGCGTTTTTTTCATGAACGCGAGAAATTTCGGATCTGAAACCTTTTCCAACGTCTTCAGCATATCAAATTACCCCAGAAAAGTGTATAATTGAGCCGAAATATGATAGAAAATTTCCTCTTGTTATAACGCGTTTTTCACGTAAACGCGAGGTATTTCGGATCTGGAACCTTTTCCAACGGCTTCAGCGGATCAAATTACACCAGAAAAGTGTATAATTGAGCCGAAATATGATAAAAAATTTCCTTATGTTATGACGCGTTGTTCTCGTAAACGCAAGGTATTTCGGATCTGGAACCTTTTCCAACGGCTTCAGCGGATCAAATTACACTAGAAAAGTGTATAATTGAGCCGGAATATAAAAAAAAATTCCCTCATGTTATAACGCGTTTTTCTCGTAAACGCGAGGTATTCCGGAACTGGAACCTTTTCCAACGGCTTCAGCGGATCAAATTACACCAGATAAGTGTATAATTCAGCCTAAATATGATGAAAATTTCCTCATGTTATGACGCGTTTTTCTCGTAAACGCGAGGTATATCGGATGTGAAACCTTTTTCAACGGATTCAGCAAAACATTCTACCCCAGAAAAGTGTATAATTGAGCCGGAATATAACAAAAAATTTTCTCATGTTATAACGCGTTTTTTCCGTGAACGCGCGGTATTTCGAATCTGAAACCTTTTCCAACGGATTCAGCAAAACATTCTACCCCAGAAAAGTGTATAATTGAGCCGGAATATAACAAAAATTTTCTCATGTTATAACGCGTTTTTTCCGTGAACGCGCGGTATTTCGAATCTGAAACCTTTTCCAACGGATTCAGCAAATCAAATTACCCTAGAAAAGTGTATAATTAAGCCGAAATATTACAAAAAATTTCCTCATGTTATATCGCGTTTTTCTCATGAACGCGAAATATTTTGGATCTATAACCCTTTCCAACGGATCCAGCGGAATATTCTCCCCCAGAAAAGTGTATACTCAAGCCGAAATATGATAGAAAATTGTACCATAATCTAACGCGTTTTTCTCGTAAACGCGAGGTATTTCGGATCTGGAACCTTTTCCAATGGATTCAGAGGATCAAATTACCCCAGGAAAGTGTATATTTCAGCCGGAATATTACAAAAAATTTCCCCATGTTAAAACGATTTTTCCGCGTAAACGCAAGGTATTTCGGATCTGAAACCGTTTTCAACGGATGCGGCGGAACATTCTACCCCAGGAAAGTGTATACTCAAGCCGAAATATGATAGAAAAGTTTCACATAATCTAACGCGTTTTTCTCGTAAACGCGAGGTATTTCGGATCTGGAACCTTTTCCAATGGATTCAGTGGATCAAATTACCCCAGAAAAGTGTATATTTGAGCCGGAATATTACAAAAAATTTCCCCATGTTAAAACGCGTTTTTTGCGTGAACGCAAGGTATTTTGGATCTGAAACCGTTTCCAACGGATGCGGCGGAACATTCTATCACAGAAAAGTGTATAATTGAGCCGAAATATGATAAAAAATTTCCTCATGTTATAACGCGTTTTTCTCGTAAACGCCAGGTATTTCGGATCTGAAACCTTTTCCAACGGCTTCAGCGGATCAAATTACACTAGAAAAGTGTATAATTGAGCCGAAATATGATAAAAAATTTCCTCATGTTATGACGCGTTGTTCTCGTAAACGCGAGGTATTTCGGATCTGGAACCTTTTCCAATGGATTCAGTGGATCAAATTACCCCAGAAAAGTGTATATTTGAGCCGGAATATTACAAAAAATTTCCTCATGTTAAAACGCGTTTTTTGCGTGAACGCAAGGTATTTTGGATCTGAAACCGTTTCCAACGGATGCGGCGGAACATTCTATCACAGAAAAGTGTATAATTGAGCCGAAATATGATAAAAAATTTCCTCATGTTATAACGCGTTTTTCTCGTAAACGCGAGGTATTTCGGATCTGGAACCTTTCTCAACGGATTCAGCGGAACATTCTACCCCAGAAAAGTGTATAATTGAGCCGAAATATGATGAAAAATTTCCTCATGTTATGACGCGTTTTTCTCGTAAACGCGAGGTATTTCAGATCTGGAACCTTTTCCAACGGATTCAGCAGAACAAACTACCCCAGAAAAGTGTATAATTGAGCCGGAATATGGAAAAAAATTTCCTCATGTTATAACGCGTTTTTCTCGTAAACGCGAGGTATTTCGGATCTGGAACCTTTTCCAACGGCTTCAGCAGATCAAATTACACCAGAAAAGTGTATAATTGAGCCGAAATATGATGAAAAATTTCCTGATGTCATGACGCGTTTTTTTCGTAAACGCGAGGTATTTCGGATCTGAAACCTTTTTTAACGGATTCAGCTAAACATTCTACCCCAGAAAAGTGTATAATTGAGCCGGAATATAACAAAAAATTTTCTCATGTTATAACGCGTTTTTTCTGTGAACGCGCGGTATTTCGAATCCGAAACCTTTTCCAACGGATTCAGCAAATCAAATTACCCTAGAAAAGTGTATAATTAAGCCGAAATATTACAAAAAATTTCCTCATGTTATATCGCGTTTTTCTCATGAACGCGAAATATTTTGGATCTATAACCTTTTCCAACGGATCCAGCGGAATATTCTTCCCCAAAAAAGTGTATACTCAAGCCGAAATATGATAGAAAATTTGACCATAATCTAACGCGTTTTTCTCGTAAATGCGAGGTATTTCGAATCTGGAACCTTTTCCAATGGATTCAGCGGATCAAATTACCCCAGAAAAGTGTATATTTCAGCCGGAATATTGCAAAAAATTTCCTCACGTTGAAACGATTTTTTCGCGTAAACGCAAGGTATTTTGGATCTGAAACCGTTTCCAACGGATGCGGCGGAACATTCTACCCCAGAAAAGTGTATAATTAAGCCGAAATATGATAAAAAATTTCCTCATGTTATAACGCGTTTTTCTCGTCAACGCCAGGTATTTCGGATCTGAAACCTTTTCCAACGGCTTCAGCGGATCAAATTACACTAGAAAAGTGTATAATTGAGCCGAAATATGATGAAAAATTTCCCTATGTTATGACGCGTTTTTCTCGTCAACGCGAGGTATTTCGGATCTGGAACCTTTTCCAACGGATTCAGCGGAATAAATCACCCCAGAAAAGTGTATAATTGACCCGAAATATTACAAGGAATTTCCTGATGTTATAACGCGTTTTTCTCATGAACGCGAGGAATTTAGGATCTGAAACCTTTTCCAACGTCTTCAGCATATTAAATTACCCCAGAAAAGTGTATAATTGAGCCGAAATATAAAAAAAAATTCCCTCATGTTATAACGCGTTTTTCTCGTGAACGCGAGGTATTTCGGATCAGGAACCTTTTCCAACGGCTTCAGCGGATCAAATTACCCCAGAAAAGTGTATAATTGAGCCGAAATATAAAAAAAAATTCCCTCATGTTATAACGCGTTTTTCTCGTAAACGCGAGGTATTTCGGATCTGGAACCTTTTCCAATGGATTCAGTGGATCAAATTACCCCAGAAAAGTGTATATTTGAGCCGGAATATTACAAAAAATTTCCTCATGTTAAAACGCGTTTTTTGCGTGAACGCAAGGTATTTCGGATCTGAAACCGTTTCCAACGAATGCGGCGGAACATTCTACCCCAGAAAAGTGTATAATTGAGCCGAAATATGATAAAAAATTTCATCATGTTATAACGCGTTTTTCTCGTCAACGCCAGGTATTTCGGATCTGAAACCTTCTCCAACGGCTTCAGCGGATCAAATTACACTAGAAAAGTGTATAATTGAGCCGAAATATGATGAAAAATTTCCCTATGTTATGACGCGTTTTTCTCGTCAACGCGAGGTATTTCGGATCTGGAACCTTTTCCAACGGATTCAGCGGAACATTCTACCCCAGAAAAGTGTATAATTGAGCCGAAATATGATAAAAAATTTCATCATGTTATAACATGTTTTTCTCGTAAACGCGAAGTATTTCGGATCTGGAACCTTTTCCAACGGCTTCAGCGGATCAAATTACACCAGAAAAGTGTATAATTAAGCCGAAATATGATGAAAAATTTCCTTATGTTATGGGGCGTTTTTTCCGTGAACGCGAGGTATTCCGGATCTGGAACCTTTTCCAACGGCTTCAGCGGATCAAATTACACCAGAAAAGTGTATAATTAAGCCGAAATATGATAAAAAATTTCCTCATGTTATTACGCGTTTTTCTCGTAAACGCGAGGTATTTCGAATCTGGAACCTTTTCCAACGGATTCAGCGGAATAAATCACCCCAGAAAAGTGTATAATTGACCCGAAATATTACAAGGAATTTCCTTATGTCATAACGCGTTTTTTTCATGAACGCGAGAAATTTCGGATCCGAAACCTTTTCCAACGTCTTCAGCATATCAAATTACCCCAGAAAAGTGTATAATTGAGCCGAAATATGATAAAAAATTTCCTCTTGTTATAACGCGTTTTTCACGTAAACGCAAGGTATTTCGGATCTGGAACCTTTTCCAACGGCTTCAGCGGATCAAATTACACCAGAAAAGTGTATAATTGAGCCGAAATATGATGAAAAATTTCCTTATGTTATGACGCGTTTTTTCCGTAAACGCGAGGTATTCCGGATCTGGAACCTTTTCCAACGGCTTCAGCGGATCAAATTACACCAGAAAAGTGTATAATTCAACCGAAATACTACAAAAAATTTTCTCATGTTATATCGTGTTTTTCTCATGAACGCAAGATATTTTGGATCTGAAACCTTTTCCAACGGATTCAGCGGAACATCTTCCCCAGAAAAGTGTATACTCAAGCCGAAATATGATAGAAAATTTTCTCATAATCTAACGCGTTTTTCTCGTAAACGCGAGGTATTTCGGATCTGGAACCTTTTCCAATGGATTCAGTGGATCAAATTACACCAGAAAAGTGTATAATTGAGCCGAAATATGATGAAAAATTTCCTTATGTTATGACGCGTTTTTCTCGTAAACGCGAGGTATTTTGATTCTGGAACCTTTTCCAACGGATTCAGCGGAACATTCTACCCCAGAAAAGTGTATACTCAAGCCGAAATATGATGAAAAATTTTCTCATAATCTAACGCGTTTTTCTCGTAAACGCGAGGTATTTCGGATCTGGAACCTTTTCCAATGGATTCAGTGGATCAAATTACCCCAGAAAAGTGTATATTTGAGCCGGAATATTACAAAAAATTTCCTCATGTTAAAACGCGTTTTTCGCGTAAACGCAAGGTATTTTGGATCTGAAACCGTTTCCAACGGATGCGGCGGAACATTCTACCCCAGAAAAGTGTATAATTGAGCCGAAATATGATAAAAAATTTCCTTATGTTATAACGCGATTTTCTCGTAAACGCCAGGTATTTCGGATCTGAAACCTTTTCCAACGGCTTCAGCGGATCAAATTACACTAGAAAAGTGTATAATTGAGCCGAAATATGATAAAAAATTTCCTTATGTTATGACGCGTTGTTCTCGTAAACGCAAGGTATTTCGGATCTGGAACCTTTTCCAATGGATTCAGTGGGTCAAATTACCCCAGAAAAGTGTATATTTGAGCCGGAATATTACAAAAAATTTCCTCATGTTAAAACGCGTTTTTTGCGTGAACGCAAGGTATTTTGGATCTGAAACCGTTTCCAACGGATGCGGCGGAACATTCTATCCCAGAAAAGTGTATAATTGAGCCGAAATATGATAAAAAATTTCCTCATGTTATAACGCGTTTTTCTCGTAAACGCCAGGTATTTCGGATCTGAAACCTTTTCCAACGGCTTCAGCGGATCAAATTACACTAGAAAAGTGTATAATTGAGCCGGAATATAAAAAAAAATTCCCTCATGTTATAACGCGTTTTTCTCGTAAACGCGAGGTATTCCGGAACTGGAACCTTTTCCAACGGCTTCAGCGGATCAAATTACACCAGATAAGTGTATAATTCAGCCGAAATATGATGAAAATTTCCTCATGTTATGACGCGTTTTTCTCGTAAACGCGAGGTATTTCGATTCTGAAACCTTTTTCAACGAATTCAGCAAAACATTCTACCCCAGAAAAGTGTATAATTGAGCCGGAATATAACAAAAAATTTTCTCATGTTATAACGCGTTTTTTTCGTGAACGCGCGGTATTTCGAATCTGAAACCTTTTCCAACGGATTCAGCAAAACATTCTACCCCAGAAAAGTGTATAATTGAGCCGAAATGTGATAAAAAATTTCATCATGTTATAACGCGTTTTTCTCGTAAACGCGAAGTATTTCGGATCTGGAACCTTTTCCAACGGCTTCAGCGGATCAAATTACACCAGAAAATTGTATAATTGAGCCGAAATATGATGAAAAATTTCCTTATGTTATGACGCGTTTTTTCCGTAAACGCGAGGTATTCCGGATCTGGAACCTTTTCCAACGGCTTCAGCGGATCAAATTACACCAGAAAAGTGTATAATTAAGCCGAAATATGATAAAAAATTTCCTCATGTTATTACGCGTTTTTCTTGTAAACGCGAGGTATTTCGAATCTGGAACCTTTTCCAACGGATTCAGCGGAATAAATCACCCCAGAAAAGTGTATAATTGACCCGAAATATTACAAGGAATTTCCTTATGTCATAACGCGTTTTTTTCATGAACGCGAGAAATTTCGGATCTGAAAGATTTTCCAACGTCTTCAGCATATCAAATTACCCCAGAAAAGTGTATAATTGAGCCGAAATATGATAAAAAATTTCCTCTTGTTATAACGCGTTTTTCACGTAAACGCGAGGTATTTCGGATCTGGAACCTTTTCCAACGGCTTCAGCGGATCAAATTACACCAGCAAAGTGTATAATTGAGCCGAAGTATGATGAAAAATTTCCTCATGTTATGACGCGTTTTTCTCGTAAACGCGAGGTATTTCAGATCTGGAACCTTTTCCAACGGATTCAGCGGAACAAATTACCCCAGAAAAGTGTATAATTGAGCCGGAATATGGAAAAAAAATTCCCTCATGTTATAACGCGTTTTTCTCGTAAACGCGAGGTATTCCGGAACTGGAACCTTTTCCAACGGATTCAGCGGATCATTCTACCCCAGAAAAATGTATAATTGAGCCGGAATATAACAAAAAATTTTTTCATGTTATAACGCGTTTTTTCCGTGAACGCGAGGTATTTCAAATCTGAAACCTTTTTCAACGGATTCAGCGAAACATTCTACCCCAGAAAAGTGTATAATTGAGCCGAAATATGATAAAAAATTTCCTCATGTTATAACGCGTTTTTCTCGTAAACGCGAGGTATTTCGGATCTGGAACCTTTTCCAACGGCTTCAGCAGATCAAATTACACCAGAAATGTGTATAATTGAGCCGAAATATGATGAAAAATTTCCTGATGTCATGACGCGTTTTTTTCGTAAACGCGAGGTATTTCGGATCTGAAACTTTTTTCAACGGATTCAGCTAAACATTCTACCCCAGAAAAGTGTATAATTGAGCCGGAATATAACAAAAAATTTTCTCATGTTATAACGCGTTTTTTCTGTGAACGCGCGGTATTTTGAATCCGAAACCTTTTCCAACGGATTCAGCAAATCAAATTACCCTAGAAAAGTGTATAATTAAGCCGAAATATTACAAAAAATTTCCTCATGTTATATCGCGTTTTTCTCATGAACGCGAAATATTTTGGATCTATAACCTTTTCCAACGGATCCAGCGGAATATTCTTCCCCAGAAAAGTGTATACTCAAGCCGAAATATGATAGAAAATTTGACCATAATCTAACGCGTTTTTCTCGTAAATGCGAGGTATTTCGAATCTGGAACCTTTTCCAATGGATTCAGCGGATCAAATTACCCAAGAAAAGTGTATATTTCAGCCGGAATATTGCAAAAAATTTCCTCATGTTATAACGCGTTTTTCTCGTCAACGCCAGGTATTTCGGATCTGAAACCTTCTCCAACGGCTTCAGCGGAATAAATCACCCCAGAAAAGTGTATAATTGACCCGAAATATCACAAGGAATTTCCTCATGTTATAACGCGTTTTTCTCATGAACGCGAGAAATTTCGGATCTGGAACCTTTTCCAACGGATTCAGCGAAATAAATCACCCCAGAAAAGTGTATAATTGACCCGAAATATTACAAGGAATTTCCTGATGTTATAACGCGTTTTTCTCATGAACGCGAGAAATTTCGGATCTGAAACCTTTTCCAACGTCTTCAGCATATTAAATTACCCCAGAAAAGTGTATAATTGAGCCGAAATATAAAAAAAAATTCCCTCATGTTATAACGCGTTTTTCTCGTAAACGCGAGGTATTTCGGATCAGGAACCTTTTCCAACGGCTTCAGCGGATCAAATTACCCCAGAAAAGTGTATAATTGAGCCGAAATATAGAAAAAAATTCCCTCATGTTATAACGCGTTTTTCTCGTAAACGCGAGGTATTTCGGATCTGGAACCGTTTCCAACGGATGCGGCGGAACATCCTACCCCAGAAAAGTGTATAATTGAGCCGAAATATTACAAAAAATTTCCTCATGTTAAAACGCGTTTTCTGCGTGAACGCAAGGTATTTCGGATCTGAAACCGTTTCCAACGGATGCGGCGGAACATCCTACCCCAGAAAAGTGTATAATTAAGCCGAAATATGATAAAAAATTTCATCATGTTATAACGCGTTTTTCTCGTAAACGCGAAGTATTTCGGATCTGGAACCTTTTCCAACGGCTTCAGCGGATCAAATTACACCAGAAAAGTGTATAATTGAGCCGAAATATGATGAAAAATTTCCTCATGTTATGACGCGTTTTTTCCGTAAACGCGAGGTATTCCGGATCTGGAACCTTTTCCAACGGCTTCAGCGGATCAAATTACACCAGAAAAGTGTATAATTAAGCCGAAATATGATAAAAAATTTCCTCATGTTATTACGCGTTTTTCTCGTAAACGCGAGGTATTTCGAATCTGGAACCTTTTCCAACGGATTCAGCGGAATAAATCACCCCAGAAAAGTGTATAATTGACCCGAAATATTACAAGAAATTTCCTTATGTCATAACGCGTTTTTTTCATGAACGCGAGAAATTTCGGATCTGAAACCTTTTCCAACGTCTTCAGCATATCAAATTACCCCAGAAAAGCGTATAATTGAGCCGAAATATGATAGAAAATTTCCTCTTGTTATAACGCGTTTTTCACGTAAACGCGAGGTATTTCGGATCTAGAACCTTTTCCAACGGCTTCAGCGGATCAAATTACACCAGAAAAGTGTATAATTGAGCCGAAATATGATAAAAAATTTCCTTATGTTATGACGCGTTGTTCTCGTAAACGCAAGGTATTTCGGATCTGGAACCTTTTCCAATGGATTCAGTGGATCAAATTACCCCAGAAAAGTGTATATTTGAGCCGGAATATTACAAAAAATTTCCTCATGTTAAAACGCGTTTTTTGCGTGAACGCAAGGTATTTTGGATCTGAAACCGTTTCCAACGGATGCGGCGGAACATTCTATCCCAGAAAAGTGTATAATTGAGCCGAAATATGATAAAAAATTTCCTCATGTTATAACGCGTTTTTCTCGTAAACGCCAGGTATTTCGGATCTGAAACCTTTTCCAACGGCTTCAGCGGATCAAATTACACTAGAAAAGTGTATAATTGAGCCGGAATATTACAAAAAATTTCCTCATGTTAAAACGCGTTTTTTGCGTGAACGCAAGGTATTTTGGATCTGAAACCGTTTCCAACGGATGCGGCGGAACATTCTATCCCAGAAAAGTGTATAATTGAGCCGAAATATGATAAAAAATTTCTTCATGTTATAACGCGTTTTTCTCGTAAACGCGAGGTATTTCGGATCTGGAACCTTTTTCAACGGATTCAGCGGAACATTCTACCCCAGAAAAGTGTATAATTGAGCCGAAATATGATAAAAAATTTCCTTATGTTATGACGCGTTTTTCTCGTAAACGCGAGGTATTTCAGATCTGGAACCTTTTCCAACGGATTCAGCGGAACAAATTGCCGCAGAAAAGTGTATAATTGAGCCGAAATATAGAAAAAAATTCCCTCATGTTATAACGCGTTTTTCTCGTAAACGCGAGGTATTTCGGATCTGGAACCTTTTCCAATGGATTCAGTGGATCAAATTACCCCAGAAAAGTGTATATTTGAGCCGGAATATTACAAAAAATTTCCTCATGTTAAAACGCGTTTTTTGCGTGAACGCAAGGTATTTCGGATCTGAAACCGTTTCCAACGAATGCGGCGGAACATTCTACCCCAGAAAAGTGTATAATTGAGCCGAAATATGATAAAAAATTTCATCATGTTATAACGCGTTTTTCTCGTAAACGCGAAGTATTTCGGATCTGGAACCTTTTCCAACGGCTTCAGCGGATCAAATTACACCAGAAAAGTGTATAATTGAGCCGAAATATGATGAAAAATTTCCTTATGTTATGACGCGTTTTTTCCGTAAACGCGAGGTATTCCGGATCTGGAACCTTTTCCAACGGCTTCAGCGGATCAAATTACACCAGAAAAGTGTATAATTCAACCGAAATACTACAAAAAATTTTCTCATGTTATATCGTGTTTTTCTCATGAACGCAAGATATTTTGGATCTGAAACCTTTTCCAACGGATTCAGCGGAACATCTTCCCCAGAAAAGTGTATACTCAAGCCGAAATATGATAGAAAATTTTCTCATAATCTAACGCGTTTTTCTCGTAAACGCGAGGTATTTCGGATCTGGAACCTTTTCCAATGGATTCAGTGGATCAAATTACACCAGAAAAGTGTATAATTGAGCCGAAATATGATGAAAAATTTCCTTATGTTATGACGCGTTTTTCTCGTAAACGCGAGGTATTTTGATTCTGGAACCTTTTCCAACGGATTCAGCGGAACATTCTACCCCAGAAAAGTGTATACTCAAGCCGAAATATGATGGAAAATTTTCTCATAATCTAACGCGTTTTTCTCGTAAACGCGAGGTATTTCGGATCTGGAACCTTTTCCAATGGATTCAGTGGATCAAATTACCCCAGAAAAGTGTATATTTGAGCCGGAATATTACAAAAAATTTCCTCATGTTAAAACGCGTTTTTCGCGTAAACGCAAGGTATTTTGGATCTGAAACCGTTTCCAACGGATGCGGCGGAACATTCTACCCCAGAAAAGTGTATACTCAAGCCGAAATATGATAGAAAAGTTTCTCATAATCTAACGCGTTTTTCTCGTAAACGCGAGGTATTTCGCATCTGGAACCTTTTCCAATGGATTCAGTGGATCAAATTACCCCAGAAAAGTGTATATTTGAGCCGGAATATTACAAAAAATTTCCTCATGGTCAAACGCGTTTTTTGCGTGAACGCAAGGTATTTTGGATCTGAAACCGTTTCCAACGGATGCGGCGGAACATTCTACCCCAGAAAAGTGTATAATTGAGCCGAAATATGATAAAAAATTTCCTCATGTTATAACGCGATTTTCTCGTAAACGCCAGGTATTTCGGATCTGAAACCTTTTCCAACGGCTTCAGCGGATCAAATTACACTAGAAAAGTGTATAATTGAGCCGAAATATGATAAAAAATTTCCTTATGTTATGACGCGTTGTTCTCGTAAACGCAAGGTATTTCGGATCTGGAACCTTTTCCAATGGATTCAGTGGGTCAAATTACCCCAGAAAAGTGTATATTTGAGCCGGAATATTACAAAAAATTTCCTCATGTTAAAACGCGTTTTTTGCGTGAACGCAAGGTATTTTGGATCTGAAACCGTTTCCAACGGATGCGGCGGAACATTCTATCCCAGAAAAGTGTATAATTGAGCCGAAATATGATAAAAAATTTCCTCATGTTATAACGCGTTTTTCTCGTAAACGCCAGGTATTTCGGATCTGAAACCTTTTCCAACGGCTTCAGCGGATCAAATTACACTAGAAAAGTGTATAATTGAGCCGAAATATAAAAAAAAATTCCCTCATGTTATAACGCGTTTTTCTCGTAAACGCGAGGTATTCCGGAACTGGAACCTTTTCCAACGGCTTCAGCGGATCAAATTACACCAGATAAGTGTATAATTCAGCCGAAATATGATGAAAATTTCCTCATGTTATGACGCGTTTTTCTCGTAAACGCGAGGTATTTCGATTCTGAAACCTTTTTCAACGAATTCAGCAAAACATTCTACCCCAGAAAAGTGTATAATTGAGCCGGAATATAACAAAAAATTTTCTCATGTTATAACGCGTTTTTTCCGTGAACGCGCGGTATTTCGAATCTGAAACCTTTTCCAACGGATTCAGCAAAACATTCTACCCCAGAAAAGTGTATAATTGAGCCGAAATGTGATAAAAAATTTCATCATGTTATAACGCGTTTTTCTCGTAAACGCGAAGTATTTCGGATCTGGAACCTTTTCCAACGGCTTCAGCGGATCAAATTACACCAGAAAAGTGTATAATTGAGCCGAAATATGATGAAAAATTTCCTTATGTTATGACGCGTTTTTCTCGTAAACGCGAGGTATTTCGATTCTGGAACCTTTTCCAACGGATTCAGCGGAACATTCTACCCCAGAAAAGTGTATACTCAAGCCGAAATATGATAAAAAATTTTCTCATAATCTAACGCGTTTTTCTCGTAAACGCGAGGTATTTTGGATCTGGAACCTTTTCCAATGGATTCAGTGGATCAAATTACCCCAGAAAAGTGTATATTCGAGCCGGAATATTACAAAAAATTTCCTCATGTTAAAACGCGTTTTTCGCGTAAACGCAAGGTATTTTGGATCTGAAACCGTTTCCAACGGATGCGGCGGAACATTCTACCCCAGAAAAGTGTATACTCAAGCCGAAATATGATAGAAAAGTTTCTCATAATCTAACGCGTTTTTCTCGTAAACGCGAGGTATTTCGCATCTGGAACCTTTTCCAATGGATTCAGTGGATCAAATTACCCCAGAAAAGTGTATATTTGAGCCGGAATATTACAAAAAATTTCCTCATGTTAAAACGCGTTTTTTGCGTGAACGCAAGGTATTTTGGATCTGAAACCGTTTCCAACGGATGCGGCGGAACATTCTACCCCAGAAAAGTGTATAATTGAGCCGAAATATGATAAAAAATTTCCTCATGTTATAACGCGTTTTTCTCGTAAACGCCAGGTATTTCGGATCTGAAACCTTTTCCAACGGCTTCAGCGGATCAAATTACACTAGAAAAGTGTATAATTGAGCCGAAATATGATAAAAAATTTCATTATGTTATGACGCGTTGTTCTCGTAAACGCAAGGTATTTCGGATCTGGAACCTTTTCCAATGGATTCAGTGGATCAAATTACCCCAGAAAAGTGTATATTTGAGCCGGAATATTACAAAAAATTTCCTCATGTTAAAACGCGTTTTTTGCGTGAACGCAAGGTATTTTGGATCTGAAACCGTTTCCAACGGATGCGGCGGAACATTCTATCCCAGAAAAGTGTATAATTGAGCCGAAATATGATAAAAAATTTCCTCATGTTATAACGCGTTTTTCTCGTAAACGCCAGGTATTTCGGATCTGAAACCTTTTCCAACGGCTTCAGCGGATCAAATTACACTAGAAAAGTGTATAATTGAGCCGGAATATAAAAAAAAATTCCCTCATGTTATAACGCGTTTTTCTCGTAAACGCGAGGTATTCCGGAACTGGAACCTTTTCCAACGGCTTCAGCGGATCAAATTACACTAGAAAAGTGTATAATTGAGCCGAAATATGATAAAAAATTTCATTATGTTATGACGCGTTGTTCTCGTAAACGCAAGGTATTTCGGATCTGGAACCTTTTCCAATGGATTCAGTGGATCAAATTACCCCAGAAAAGTGTATATTTGAGCCGGAATATTACAAAAAATTTCCTCATGTTAAAACGCGTTTTTTGCGTGAACGCAAGGTATTTTGGATCTGAAACCGTTTCCAACGGATGCGGCGGAACATTCTATCCCAGAAAAGTGTATAATTGAGCCGAAATATGATAAAAAATTTCCTCATGTTATAACGCGTTTTTCTCGTAAACGCCAGGTATTTCGGATCTGAAACCTTTTCCAACGGCTTCAGCGGATCAAATTACACTAGAAAAGTGTATAATTGAGCCGGAATATAAAAAAAAAAATTCCCTCATGTTATAACGCGTTTTTCTCGTAAACGCGAGGTATTCCGGAACTGGAACCTTTTCCAACGGCTTCAGCGGATCAAATTACACCAGATAAGTGTATAATTCAGCCGAAATATGATGAAAATTTCCTCATGTTATGACGCGTTTTTCTCGTAAACGCGAGGTATTTCGGATCTGAAACCTTTTTCAACGGATTCAGCAAAACGTTCTACCCCAGAAAAGTGTATAATTGAGCCGGAATATAACAAAAAATTTTCTCATGTTATAACGCGTTTTTTCCGTGAACGCGCGGTATTTCGAATCTGAAACCTCTTCCAACGGATTCAGCAAAACATTCTACCCCAGAAAAGTGTATAATTGAGCCGGAATATAACAAAAATTTTCTCATGTTATAACGCGTTTTTTCCGTGAACGCGCGGTATTTCGAATCTAAAACCTTTTCCAACGGATTCAGCAAATCAAATTACCCTAGAAAAGTGTATAATTAAGCCGAAATATTACAAAAAATTTCCTCATGTTATATCGCGTTTTTCTCATGAACGCGAAATATTTTGGATCTATAACCTTTTCCAACGGATCCATCGGAATATTCTCCCCCAGAAAAGTGTATACTCAAGCCGAAATATGATCGAAAATTGTACCATAATCTAACGCGTTTCTCTCGTAAACGCGAGGTATTTCGGATCTGGAACCTTTTCCAATGGATTCAGCGGATCAAATTACCCCAGGAAAGTGTATATTTCAGCCGGAATATTAGAAAAAATTTCCCCATATTAAAACAATTTTTCCGCGTAAACGCAAGGTATTTCGGATCTGAAACCGTTTTCAACGGATGCGGCGGAACATTCTACCCCAGAAAAGTGTATACTCAAGCCGAAATATGATAGAAAAGTTTCACATAATCTAACGCGTTTTTCTCGTAAACGCGAGGTATTTCGGATCTGGAACCTTTTCCAATGGATTCAGTGGATCAAATTACCCCAGAAAAGTGTATATTTGAGCCGGAATATTACAAAAAATTTCCTCATGTTAAAACGCGTTTTTTGCGTGAACGCAAGGTATTTTGGATCTGAAACCGTTTCCAACGTCTTCAGCATATTAAATTACCCCAGAAAAGTGTATAATTGAGCCGAAATATAAAAAAAAATTCCCTCATGTTATAACGCGTTTTTCTCGTAAACGCGAGGTATTTCGGATCAGGAACCTTTTCCAACGGCTTCAGCGGATCAAATTACCCCAGAAAAGTGTATAATTGAGCCGAAATATAGAAAAAAATTCCTTCATGTTATAACGCGTTTTTCTCGTAAACGCGAGGTATTTCGGATCTGGAACCGTTTCCAACGGATGCGGCGGAACATCCTACCCCAGAAAAGTGTATAATTGAGCCGGAATATTACAAAAAATTTCCTCATGTTAAAACGCGTTTTTTGCGTGAACGCAAGGTATTTCGGATCTGAAACCGTTTCCAACGGATGCGGCGGAACATCCTACCCCAGAAAAGTGTATAATTGAGCCGAAATATGATAAAGAATTTCATCATGTTATAACGCGTTTTTCTCGTAAACGCGAAGTATTTCGGATCTGGAACCTTTTCCAACGGCTTCAGCGGATCAAATTACACCAGAAAAGTGTATAATTGAGCCGAAATATGATGAAAAATTTCCTTATGTTATGACGCGTTTTTTCCGTAAACGCGAGGTATTCCGGATCTGGAACCTTTTCCAACGGCTTTAGCGGTTCAAATTACACCAGAAAAAAGTATAATTAAGCCGAAATATGATAAAAAATTTCCTCATGTTATTACGCGTTTTTCTCGTAAACGCGAGGTATTTCGAATCTGGAACCTTTTCCAACGGCTTCAGCGGATCAAATTACACCAGCAAAGTGTATAATTGAGCCGAAGTATGATGAAAAATTTCCTCATGTTATGACGCGTTTTTCTCGTAAACGCGAGGTATTTTGGATCTGGAACCTTTTTCAACGGATTCAGAGAAACATTCTACCCCAGAAAAGTGTATAATTGAGCCGGAATATAACAAAAATTTCATCATGTTATAGCGCGTTTTTTTCGTGAACGCGCGGTATTTCGAATCTGAAACCTTTTCCGAAGGATTCAGCAAATCAAATTACCCTAGAAAAGTGTATGATTAAGCCGAAATATTACAAAAAATTTCCTCATGTTATATCGGGTTTTTCTCATGAACACGAAATATTTTGGATCTATAACCCTTTCCAACGGATCCAGCGGAATATTCTCCCCCAGAAAAGTGTATACTCAAGCCGAAATATGATAGAAAATTGTACCATAATCTAACGCGTTTTTCTCGTAAACGCGAGGTATTTCAGATCTGGAACCTTTTCCAATGGATTCAGCGGATCAAATTACCCCAGGAAAGTGTATATTTCAGCCGGAATATTACAAAAAATTTCCCCATGTTAAAACAATTTTTCCGCGTAAACGCAAGGTATTTCGGATCTGGAACCGTTTTCAACGGATGCGGCGGAACATTCTACCCCAGAAAAGTGTATAATTAAGCCGAAATATGATAAAAAATTTCCTCATGTTATAACGCGTTTTTCTCGTAAACGCGAGGTATTTTGGATCTGGAACCTTTTCCAGCGGCTTCAGCGGATCAAATTACACCAGAAAAGTGTATAATTCAGCCGAAATATTACAAAAAATTTTGTCATGTTATATCGTGTTTTTCTCATGAACGCAAGATATTTTGGATCTGAAACCTTTTCCAACGGATTCAGCGGAACATCCTACCCCAGAAAAGTGTATACTGAAGCCGAAATATGATAGAAAATTTTCTCATAATCTAACGCGTTTTTCGCGTAAATGCGAGGTATTTTGGATCTGAAACCGTTTCCAACGGATGCGGCGGATCATTCTACCCCAGAAAAGTGTATAATTGAGCCGAAATATGATAAAAAATTTCATCATGTTATAACGCGTTTTTCTCGTAAACGCGAAGTATTTCGGATCTGGAACCTTTTCCAACGGCTTCAGCGGATCAAATTACACCAGAAAAGTGTATAATTGAGCCGAAATATGATGAAAAATTTCCTTATGTTATGACACGTTTTTCTCGTAAACGCGAGGTATTTCGGATCTGGAACCTTTTTCAACGGATTCAGCGGAACATTCTACCCCAGAAAAGTGTATACTCAAGCCGAAATATGATAGAAAATTCTCTCATAATCTAACGCGTTTTTCTCGTAAACGCGAGGTATTTCGGATCTGGAACCTTTTCCAATGGATTCAGTGGATCAAATTACCCCAGAAAAGTCTATATTTGAGCCGGAATATTACAAAAAATTTCCTCATGTTAAAACGCGTTTTTCGCGTAAACGCAAGGTATTTTGGATCTGAAACCGTTTCCAACGGATGCGGCGGAACATTCTACCCCAGAAAAGTGTATACTCAAGCCGAAATATGATAGAAAAGTTTCTCATAATCTAACGCGGTTTTCTCGTAAACGCGAGGTATTTCGGATCTGGAACCTTTTCCAATGGATTCAGCGGAACATTCTACCTCAGAAAAGTGTATACTCAAGCCGAAATATGATAGAAAATTTTCTCATAATCTAACGCGTTTTTCTCGTAAACGCGAGGTATTTCGGATCTGGAACCTTTTCCAATGGATTCAGTGGATCAAATTACCCCAGAAAAGTGTATATTTGAGCCGGAATATTACAAAAAATTTCCTCATGTTAAAACGCGTTTCTCGCGTAAACGCAAGGTATTTTGGATCTGAAACCGTTTCTAACGGATGCGGCGGAACATTCTACCCCAGAAAAGTGTATACTCAAGCCGAAATATGATAGAAAAGTTTCTCATAATCTAACGCGGTTTTCTTGTAAACGCGAGGTATTTCGGATCTGGAACCTTTTCCAATGGATTCAGCGGAACATTCTACCTCAGAAAAGTGTATACTCAAGCCGAAATATGATAGAAAATTTTCTCATAATCTAACGCGTTTTTCTCGTAAACGCGAGGTATTTCGGATCTGGAACCTTTTCCAATGGATTCAGTGGATCAAATTACCCCAGAAAAGTGTATATTTGAGCCGGAATATTACAAAAAATTTCCTCATGTTAAAACGCGTTTCTCGCGTAAACGCAAGGTATTTTGGATCTGAAACCGTTTCTAACGGATGCGGCGGAACATTCTACCCCAGAAAAGTGTATACTCAAGCCGAAATATGATAGAAAATTCTCTTAATTTATAACGCGTTTTTCTCGTAAACGCGAGGTATTTCGGATCTGGAACCATTTCCAATGGATTCAGTGGATCAAATTACCCCAGAAAAGTGTATATTCGAGCCGGAATATGATAAAAAATTTCCTCATGTTACAACGCGTTTTTCTCGTAAACGCGCGTATTTCGCGCGCGTATTTCGAATCTGGAACCTTTTTCAACGGCTTCAGCAGATCAAATTACACCAGAAAAGTGTATGATTGAGCCGAAATATGATGAACAATTTGCTCATGTTATGACGCGTTTTTCTCGTAAACGCGAGGTATTTCGGATCTCGAACCTTCTCCAACGGATTCAGCGGAATAAATTACCCCAGAAAAGTGTATAATTGACCTGAAATATTACAAGGAATTTCCTTATATTATAACGCGTTTTTCTCATGAACGCGAGGAATTTCGGATCTGGAACCTTTTCCAACGTCTTCAGCATATCAAATCACCCCAGAAAAGTGTATAATTGAGCCGCAATATAGAAAAAAATTCCCTCATGTTATAACGCGTTTTTCTCCTAAACGCGAGGTATTCAGGAACTGGAACCTTTTCCAACGGATTCAGCGGAACATTCTACCCCAGAAAAATGTATAATTGAGCTGGAATATAACGCAAAATTTTTTCATGTTATGACGCGTTTTTTTCGTGAACGCGAGGTATTTCGAATCTGAAACCTCTTTCAACGGATTCAGCGAAACATTTTACCCCAGAAAAGTGTATAATTGAGCCGAAGTATGATAAAAAATTTCATCATGTTATAACGCGTTTTTCTCGTAAACGCGAAGTATTTCGGATCTGGAACCTTTCCCAACGGCTTCAGCGGATCAAATTACACCAGAAAAGTGTATAATTGAGCCGAAATATGATGAAAAATTTCCTGATGTTATGACGCGTTTTTTCCGTAAACGCGAGGTATTCCGGATCGGGAACCTTTTCCAACGGCTTCAGCGGATCAAATTACACCAGAAAAGTGTATAATTAAGCCGAAATATGATAAAAAATTTCCTCATGTTATTACGCGTTTTTCTCGTAAACGCGAGGTATTTCGGAACTGAAACCTTTTCCAACGGATTCAGCGGAATAAATCACCCCAGAAAAGTGTATAATTGACCCGAAATATTACAAGGAATTTCCTTATGTTATAACGCGTTTTTTTCATGAACGCGAGAAATTTCGGATCTGAAACCTTTTCCAACGTCTTCAGCATATCAAATTACCCCAGAAAAGTGTATAATTGAGCCGAAATATGATAAAAAATTTTCTCTTGTTATAACGCGTTTTTCACGTAAACGCGAGGTATTTCGGATCTGGAACCTTTTCCAACGGCTTCAGCGGATCAAATTACCCCAGAAAAGTGTATAATTGAGCCGAAATATAGAAAAAAATTCCCTCATGTTATAACGCGTTTTCCTCGTAAACGCGAAGTATTTCGGATCTGGAACCTTTTCCAATGGATTCAGTGGATCAAATTACCCCAGAAAAGTGTATATTTGAGCCGGAATATTACAAAAAATTTCCTCATGTTAAAACGCGTTTTTTGCGTGAACGCAAGGTATTTCGGATCTGAAACCGTTTCCAACGGATGCGGCGGAACATCCTACCCCAGAAAAGTGTATAATTGAGCCGAAATATGATAAAAAATTTCATCATGTTATAACGCGTTTTTTTCGTAAACGCGAAGTATTTCGGATCTGGAACCTTTTCCAACGGCTTCAGCAGATCAAATTACACCAGAAAATTGTATAATTGAGCCGAAATATGATGAAAAATTTCCTTATGTTATGACGCGTTTTTTCCGTAAACGCGAGGTATTCCGGATCTGGAACCTTTTCCAACGGCTTCAGCGGATCAAATTACACCAGAAAAGTGTATAATTAAGCCGAAATATGATAAAAAATTTCCTCATGTTATTACGCGTTTTTCTTGTAAACGCGAGGTATTTCGAATCTGGAACCTTTTCCAACGGATTCAGCGGAATAAATCACCCCAGAAAAGTGTATAATTGACCCGAAATATTACAAGGAATTTCCTTATGTCATAACGCGTTTTTTTCATGAACGCGAGAAATTTCGGATCTGAAAGATTTTCCAACGTCTTCAGCATATCAAATTACCCCAGAAAAGTGTATAATTGAGCCGAAATATGATAAAAAATTTCCTCTTGTTATAACGCGTTTTTCACGTAAACGCGAGGTATTTCGGATCTGGAACCTTTTCCAACGGCTTCAGCGGATCAAATTACACCAGCAAAGTGTATAATTGAGCCGAAGTATGATGAAAAATTTCCTCATGTTATGACGCGTTTTTCTCGTAAACGCGAGGTATTTTGGATCTGGAACCTTTCTCAACGGATTCAGAGAAACATTCTACCCCAGAAAAGTGTATAATTGAGCCGGAATATAACAAAAATTTCATCATGTTATAACGCGTTTTTTTCGTGAACGCGCGGTATTTCGAATCTGAAACCTTTCCCAACGAATTCAGCAAATCAAATTACCCTAGAAAAGTGTATAATTGAGCCGAAATATTACGAAAAATTTCCTCATGTTATATCGCGTTTTTCTCATGAACGCGAGATATCTTGGATCTGAAACCTTTTCCAACGGATTCAGCGGAACATTCTACCCCAGAAAAGTGTATACTCAAGCCGAAATATGATAGAAAATTTTCTTAATTTACAACGCGTTTTTCTCGTAAACGCGAGGTATTTCGGATCTGGAACCATTTCCAATGGTTTCAGTGGATCAAATTACCCCAGAAAAGTGTATATTTGAGCCGGAATATGATAAAAAATTTCCTCATGTTAGAACCCGTTTTTCTCGTAAACGCGCGTATTTCGCGCGCGTATTTCGAATCTGGAACCTTTTTCAACGGCTTCAGCAGATCAAATTACACCAGAAAAGTGTATGATTGAGCCGAAATATGATGAACAATTTGCTCATGTTATGACGCGTTTTTCTCGTAAACGCGAGGTATTTCGGATCTCGAACCTTCTCCAACGGATTCAGCGGAATAAATTACCCCAGAAAAGTGTATAATTGACCTGAAATATTACAAGGAATTTCCTTATGTTATAACGCGTTTTTCTCATGAACGCGAGGAATTTCGGATCTGAAACCTTTTCCAACGTCTTCAGCATATGAAATCACCCCAGAAAAGTGTATAATTGAGCCGCAATATAGAAAAAAATTCCCTCATGTTATAACGCGTTTTTCTCGTAAACGCGAGGTATTCAGGAACTGGAACCTTTTCCAACGGATTCAGCGGAACATTCTACCCCAGAAAAATGTATAATGGAGCTGGAATATAACGCAAAATTTTTTCATGTTATAACGCGTTTTTTTCGTGAACGCGAGGTATTTCGAATCTGAAACCTCTTTCAACGGATTCAGCGAAACATTTTACCCCAGAAAAGTGTATAATTGAGCCGAAGTATGATAAAAAATTTCATCATGTTATAACGCGTTTTTCTCGTAAACGCGAAGTATTTCGGATCTGGAACCTTTTCCAACGGCTTCAGCGGATCAAATTACACCAGAAAAGTGTATAATTGAGCCGAAATATGATGAAAAATTTCCTTATGTTATGACGCGTTTTTTCCGTAAACGCGAGGTATTCCGGATCGGGAACCTTTTCCAACGGCTTCAGCGGATCAAATTACACCAGAAAAGTGTATAATTAAGCCGAAATATGATAAAAAATTTCCTCATGTTATTACGCGTTTTTCTCGTAAACGCGAGGTATTTCGAATCTAAAACCTTTTCCAACGGATTCAGCGGAATAAATCACCCCAGAAAAGTGTATAATTGACCCGAAATATTACAAGGAATTTCCTTATGTTATAACGCGTTTTTTTCATGAACGCGAGAAATTTCGGATCTGAAACCTTTTCCAACGTCTTCAGCATATCAAATTACCCCAGAAAAGTGTATAATTGAGCCGAAATATGATAAAAAATTTTCTCTTGTTATAACGCGTTTTTCACGTAAACGCGAGGTATTTCGGATCTGGAACCTTTTCCAACGGCTTCAGCGGATCAAATTACACCAGAAAAGTGTATAATTGAGCCGAAGTATGATGGAAAATTTCCTCATGTTATGACGCGTTTTTCTCGTAAACGCGAGGTATTTTGGATCTGGAACCTTTTTCAACGGATTCAGAGAAACATTCTACCCCAGAAAAGTGTATAATTGAGCCGGAATATAACAAAAATTTCATCATGTTATAGCGCGTTTTTTTCGTGAACGCGCGGTATTTCGAATCTGAAACCTTTTCCGAAGGATTCAGCAAATCAAATTACCCTAGAAAAGTGTATGATTAAGCCGAAATATTACAAAAAATTTCCTCATGTTATATCGGGTTTTTCTCATGAACACGAAATATTTTGGATCTATAACCCTTTCCAACGGATCCAGCGGAATATTCTCCCCCAGAAAAGTGTATACTCAAGCCGAAATATGATAGAAAATTGTACCATAATCTAACGCGTTTTTCTCGTAAACGCGAGGTATTTCAGATCTGGAACCTTTTCCAATGGATTCAGCGGATCAAATTACCCCAGGAAAGTGTATATTTCAGCCGGAATATTACAAAAAATTTCCCCATGTTAAAACAATTTTTCCGCGTAAACGCACGGTATTTCGGATCTGGAACCGTTTTCAACGGATGCGGCGGAACATTCTACCCCAGAAAAGTGTATAATTAAGCCGAAATATGATAAAAAATTTCCTCATGTTATAACGCGTTTTTCTCGTAAACGCGAGGTATTTTGGATCTGGAACCTTTTCCAGCGGCTTCAGCGGATCAAATTACACCAGAAAAGTGTATAATTCAGCCGAAATATTACAAAAAATTTTGTCATGTTATATCGTGTTTTTCTCATGAACGCAAGATATTTTGGATCTGAAACCTTTTCCAACGGATTCAGCGGAACATCCTACCCCAGAAAAGTGTATACTCAAGCCGAAATATGATAGAAAATTTTCTCATAATCTAACGCGTTTTTCGCGTAAATGCGAGGTATTTTGGATCTGAAACCGTTTCCAACGGATGCGGCGGATCATTCTACCCCAGAAAAGTGTATAATTGAGCCGAAATATGATAAAAAATTTCATCATGTTATAACGCGTTTTTCTCGTAAACGCGAAGTATTTCGGATCTGGAACCTTTTCCAACGGCTTCAGCGGATCAAATTACACCAGAAAAGTGTATAATTGAGCCGAAATATGATGAAAAATTTCCTTATGTTATGACACGTTTTTCTCGTAAACGCGAGGTATTTCGGATCTGGAACCTTTTCCAACGGATTCAGCGGAACATTCTACCCCAGAAAAGTGTATACTCAAGCCGAAATATGATAGAAAATTCTCTCATAATCTAACGCGTTTTTCTCGTAAACGCGAGGTATTTCGGATCTGGAACCTTTTCCAATGGATTCAGTGGATCAAATTACCCCAGAAAAGTCTATATTTGAGCCGGAATATTACAAAAAATTTCCTCATGTTAAAACGCGTTTTTCGCGTAAACGCAAGGTATTTTGGATCTGAAACCGTTTCCAACGGATGCGGCGGAACATTCTACCCCAGAAAAGTGTATACTCAAGCCGAAATATGATAGAAAAGTTTCTCATAATCTAACGCGGTTTTCTCGTAAACGCGAGGTATTTCGGATCTGGAACCTTTTCCAATGGATTCAGCGGAACATTCTACCTCAGAAAAGTGTATACTCAAGCCGAAATATGATAGAAAATTTTCTCATAATCTAACGCGTTTTTCTCGTAAACGCGAGGTATTTCGGATCTGGAACCTTTTCCAATGGATTCAGTGGATCAAATTACCCCAGAAAAGTGTATATTTGAGCCGGAATATTACAAAAAATTTCCTCATGTTAAAACGCGTTTCTCGCGTAAACGCAAGGTATTTTGGATCTGAAACCGTTTCTAACGGATGCGGCGGAACATTCTACCCCAGAAAAGTGTATACTCAAGCCGAAATATGATAGAAAAGTTTCTCATAATCTAACGCGGTTTTCTCGTAAACGCGAGGTATTTCGGATCTGGAACCTTTTCCAATGGATTCAGCGGAACATTCTACCTCAGAAAAGTGTATACTCAAGCCGAAATATGATAGAAAATTTTCTCATAATCTAACGCGTTTTTCTCGTAAACGCGAGGTATTTCGGATCTGGAACCTTTTCCAACGGCTTCAGCGGATCAAATTACACCAGAAAAGTGTATAATTAAGCCGAAATATGATAAAAAATTTCCTCATGTTATTACGCGTTTTTCTCGTAAACGCGAGGTATTTCGAATCTAAAACCTTTTCCAACGGATTCAGCGGAATAAATCACCCCAGAAAAGTGTATAATTGACCCGAAATATTACAAGGAATTTCCTTATGTTATAACGCGTTTTTTTCATGAACGCGAGAAATTTCGGATCTGAAACCTTTTCCAACGTCTTCAGCATATCAAATTACCCCAGAAAAGTGTATAATTGAGCCGAAATATGATAAAAAATTTTCTCTTGTTATAACGCGTTTTTCACGTAAACGCGAGGTATTTCGGATCTGGAACCTTTTCCAACGGCTTCAGCGGATCAAATTACACCAGAAAAGTGTATAATTGAGCCGAAGTATGATGGAAAATTTCCTCATGTTATGACGCGTTTTTCTCGTAAACGCGAGGTATTTTGGATCTGGAACCTTTTTCAACGGATTCAGAGAAACATTCTACCCCAGAAAAGTGTATAATTGAGCCGGAATATAACAAAAATTTCATCATGTTATAGCGCGTTTTTTTCGTGAACGCGCGGTATTTCGAATCTGAAACCTTTTCCGAAGGATTCAGCAAATCAAATTACCCTAGAAAAGTGTATGATTAAGCCGAAATATTACAAAAAATTTCCTCATGTTATATCGGGTTTTTCTCATGAACACGAAATATTTTGGATCTATAACCCTTTCCAACGGATCCAGCGGAATATTCTCCCCCAGAAAAGTGTATACTCAAGCCGAAATATGATAGAAAATTGTACCATAATCTAACGCGTTTTTCTCGTAAACGCGAGGTATTTCAGATCTGGAACCTTTTCCAATGGATTCAGCGGATCAAATTACCCCAGGAAAGTGTATATTTCAGCCGGAATATTACAAAAAATTTCCCCATGTTAAAACAATTTTTCCGCGTAAACGCAAGGTATTTCGGATCTGGAACCGTTTTCAACGGATGCGGCGGAACATTCTACCCCAGAAAAGTGTATAATTAAGCCGAAATATGATAAAAAATTTCCTCATGTTATAACGCGTTTTTCTCGTAAACGCGAGGTATTTTGGATCTGGAACCTTTTCCAGCGGCTTCAGCGGATCAAATTACACCAGAAAAGTGTATAATTCAGCCGAAATATTACATAAAATTTTGTCATGTTATATCGTGTTTTTCTCATGAACGCAAGATATTTTGGATCTGAAACCTTTTCCAACGGATTCAGCGGAACATCCTACCCCAGAAAAGTGTATACTCAAGCCGAAATATGATAGAAAATTCTCTCATAATCTAACGCGTTTTTCTCGTAAACGCGAGGTATTTCGGATCTGGAACCTTTTCCAATGGATTCAGTGGATCAAATTACCCCAGAAAAGTCTATATTTGAGCCGGAATATTACAAAAAATTTCCTCATGTTAAAACGCGTTTTTCGCGTAAACGCAAGGTATTTTGGATCTGAAACCGTTTCCAACGGATGCGGCGGAACATTCTACCCCAGAAAAGTGTATACTCAAGCCGAAATATGATAGAAAAGTTTCTCATAATCTAACGCGGTTTTCTCGTAAACGCGAGGTATTTCGGATCTGGAACCTTTTCCAATGGATTCAGCGGAACATTCTACCTCAGAAAAGTGTATACTCAAGCCGAAATATGATAGAAAATTTTCTCATAATCTAACGCGTTTTTCTCGTAAACGCGAGGTATTTCGGATCTGGAACCTTTTCCAATGGATTCAGTGGATCAAATTACCCCAGAAAAGTGTATATTTGAGCCGGAATATTACAAAAAATTTCCTCATGTTAAAACGCGTTTCTCGCGTAAACGCAAGGTATTTTGGATCTGAAACCGTTTCTAACGGATGCGGCGGAACATTCTACCCCAGAAAAGTGTATACTCAAGCCGAAATATGATAGAAAAGTTTCTCATAATCTAACGCGGTTTTCTCGTAAACGCGAGGTATTTCGGATCTGGAACCTTTTCCAATGGATTCAGCGGAACATTCTACCTCAGAAAAGTGTATACTCAAGCCGAAATATGATAGAAAATTTTCTCATAATCTAACGCGTTTTTCTCGTAAACGCGAGGTATTTCGGATCTGGAACCTTTTCCAATGGATTCAGTGGATCAAATTACCCCAGAAAAGTGTATATTTGAGCCGGAATATTACAAAAAATTTCCTCATGTTAAAACGCGTTTCTCGCGTAAACGCAAGGTATTTTGGATCTGAAACCGTTTCTAACGGATGCGGCGGAACATTCTACCCCAGAAAAGTGTATACTCAAGCCGAAATATGATAGAAAAGTTTCTCATAATCTAACGCGGTTTTCTCGTAAACGCGAGGTATTTCGGATCTGGAACCTTTTCCAATGGATTCAGCGGATCAAATTACCCCAGAAAAGTGTATATTTGAGCCGGAATATTACAAAAAATTTCCTCATGTTAAAACGCGTTCTTCGCGTAAACGCAAGGTATTTCGGATCTGAAACCGTTTTCAACGGATTCAGCGGAACAAATTACCCCAGAAAAGTGTATAATTGAGCCGGAATGTGGAAAAAAAATTCCCTCACGTTATAACGCGTTTTTCTCGTAAACGCGAGGTATTCCGGAACTGGAACCTTTTCCAACGGATTCAGCGGATCATTCTACCCCAGAAAAGTGTATAATTGAGCCGAAATATGATGAAAAATTTCCTGATGTCATGACGCGTTTTTTTCGTAAACGCGAGGTATTTCGGATCTGAAACCTTTTTCAACGGATTCAGCTAAACATTCTACCCCAGAAAAGTGTATAATTGAGCCGGAATATAACAAAAAATTTTCTCATGTTATAACGCGTTTTTTCTGTGAACGCGCGGTATTTCGAATCCGAAACCTTTTCCAACGGATTCAGCAAATCAAATTACCCTAGAAAAGTGTATAATTAAGCCGAAATATTACAAAAAATTTCCTCATGTTATATCGCGTTTTTCTCATGAACGCGAAATATTTTGGATCTATAACCTTTTCCAACGGATCCAGCGGAATATTTTTCCCCAGAAAAGTGTATACTCAAGCCGAAATATGATAGAAAATTTGACCATAATCTAACGCGTTTTTCTCGTAAATGCGAGGTATTTCGAATCTGGAACCTTTTCCAATGGATTCAGCGGATCAAATTACCCCAGAAAAGTGTATATTTCAGCCGGAATATTGCAAAAAATTTCCTCACGTTGAAACGATTTTTTTGCGTAAACGCAAGGTATTTTGGATCTGAAACCGTTTCCAACGGATGCGGCGGAACATTCTACCCCAGAAAAGTGTATAATTAAGCCGAAATATAATAAAAAATTTCCTCATGTTATAACGCGTTTTTCTCGTCAACGCCAGGTATTTCGGATCTGAAACCTTCTCCAACGGCTTCAGCGGATCAAATTACACTAGAAAAGTGTATAATTGAGCCGAAATATGATGAAAAATTTTCCTATGTTATGACGCGTTTTTCTCGTCACCGCGAGGTATTTCGGATCTGGAACCTTTTCCAACGGATTCAGCGGAATAAATCACCCCAGAAAAGTGTATAATTGACCCGAAATATTACAAGGAATTTCCTGATGTTATAACGCGTTTTTCTCATGAACGCGAGAAATTTCGGATCTGAAACCTTTTCCAACGTCTTCAGCATATTAAATTACCCCAGAAAAGTGTATAATTGAGCCGAAATATAAAAAAAAATTCCCTCATGTTATAACGCGTTTTTCTCGTAAACGCGAGGTATTTCGGATCAGGAACCTTTTCCAACGGCTTCAGCGGATCAAATTACCCCAGAAAAGTGTATAATTGAGCCGAAATATGGAAAAAAATTCCCTTATGTAATAACGCGTTTTTCTCGTAAACGCGAGGTATTTCGGATCTGGAACCGTTTCCAACGGATGCGGCGGAACATCCTACCCCAGAAAAGTGTATAATTGAGCCGGAATATTACAAAAAATTTCCTCATGTTAAAACGCGTTTTTTGCGTGAACGCAAGGTATTTCGGATCTGAAACCGTTTCCAACGGATGCGGCGGAACATCCTACCCCAGAAAAGTGTATCATTGAGCCGAAATATGATAAAAAATTTCATCATGTTATAACGCGTTTTTCTCGTAAACGCGAAGTATTTCGGATCTGGAACCTTTTCCAACGGCTTTAGCGGATCAAATTACACCAGAAAAGTGTATAATTGAGCCGAAATATGATGAAAAATTTCCTTATGTTATGACGCGTTTTTTCCGTAAACGCGAGGTATTCCGGATCTGGAACCTTTTCCAACGGCTTCAGCGGATCAAATTACACCAGAAAAGTGTATAATTAAGCCGAAATATGATAAAAAATTTCCTCATGTTATTACGCGTTTTTCTCGTAAACGCGAAATATTTCGAATCTGGAACCTTTTCCAACGGATTCAGCGGAATAAATCACCCCAGAAAAGTGTATAATTGACCCGAAATATTACAAGGAATTTCCTTATGTCATGACGCGTTTTTTTCATGAACGCGAGATATTTCGGATCTGAAACCTTTTCCAACGTCTTCAGCATATTAAATTACCCCAGAAAAGTGTATAATTGAGCCGAAATATAAAAAAAAATTCCCTCATGTTATAACGCGTTTTCCTCGTAAACGCGAGGTATTTCGGATCAGGAACCTTTTCCAACGGCTTTAGCGGATCAAATTACCCCAGAAAAGTGTATAATTGAGCCGAAATATAGAAAAAAATTCCCTCATGTTATAACGCGTTTTTCTCGTAAACGCGAGGTATTTCGGATCTGGAACCGTTTCCAACGGATGCGGCGGAACATCCTACCCCAGAAAAGTGTATAATTGAGCCGGAATATTACAAAAAATTTCCTCATGTTAAAACGCGTTTTTTGCGTGAACGCAAGGTATTTCGGATCTGAAACCGTTTCCAACGGATGCGGCGGAACATCCTACCCCAGAAAAGTGTATAATTGAGCCGAAATATGATAAAAAATTTCATCATGTTATAACGCGTTTTTCTCGTAAACGCGAAGTATTTCGGATCTGGAACCTTTTCCAACGGCTTTAGCGGATCAAATTACACCAGAAAAGTGTATAATTGAGCCGAAATATGATAAAAAATTTCCTCATGTTATAACGCGTTTTTTCCGTAAACGCGAGGTATTCCGGATCGGGAACCTTTTCCAACGGCTTCAGCGGATCAAATTACACCAGAAAAGTGTATAATTAAGCCGAAATATGATAAAAAATTTCCTCATGTTATTACGCGTTTTTCTCGTGAACGCGAGGTATTTCGAATCTGAAACCTTTTCCAACGGATTCAGCGGAATAAATCACCCCAGCAAAGTGTATAATTGACCCGAAATATTACGAGGAATTTCCTTATGTTATAACGCGTTTTTTTCATGAACGCGAGAAATTTCGGATCCGAAACCTTTTCCAACGTCTTCAGCATATCAAATTACCCCAGAAAAGTGTATAATTGAGCCAAAATATGATAAAAAATTTCCTCTTGTTATAACGCGTTTTTCACGTAAACGCGAGGTATTTCGGATCTGGAACCTTTTCCAACGGCTTCAGCGGATCAAATTACACCAGAAAAGTGTATAATTGAGCCGAAGTATGATGAAAAATTTCCTTATGTAATGACGCGTTTTTCTCGTAAACGCGAGGTATTTTGGATCTGGAACCTTTTTCAACGGATTCAGCGAAACATTCTACCCCAGAAAAGTGTATAATTGAGCCGTAATATAACAAAAAATTTTCTCATGTTTTAACGCGTTTTTTTCGTAAACGCGCGTTATTTCAATCTGAAACCTTTTCCAACGGATTCAGCAAATCAAATTACCCTAGAAAAGTGTATAATTGAGCCGAAATATTACGAAAAATTTCCTCATGTTATATCGCGTTTTTTTCATGAACGCGAGATATTTTGGATCTGAAACCTTTTCCAACGGATTCAGCGGAACATTCTACCCCAGAAAAGTGTATACTCAAGCGGAAATATGATGTAAAATTTTCTCATAATCTGACGCGTTTTTCTCGTAAACGCGAGGTATTTCGGATCTGGAACCTTTTCCAATGGATTCAGTGGATCAAATTACTCCAGAAAAGTGTATATTTGAGCCGGAATATTACAAAAAATTTCCTCATGTTAAGACGCGTGTTTCGCGTAAACGCAAGGTATTTCGGATCTGGAACCTTTTCCAACGGCTTCAGCGGATCAAATTACACCAGAAAAGTGTATAATTACCCGAAGTATGATGAAAAATTTCCTTATGTTATGACGCGTTTTTCTCGTGAACGCGAGGTATTTTGGATCTGGAACCTTTTTCAACGGATTCAGAGAAACATTCTACCCCAAAAAAGTGTATAATTGAGCCGTAATATAACAAAAAACTTTTTCATGTTATAACGCGTTTTTTTCGTAAACGCGCGTTATTTCAATCTGAAACCTTTTCCAACGGATTCAGCAAATCAAATTACCCTAGAAAAGTGTATAATTGAGCCGAAATATTACGAAAAATTTCCTCATGTTATATCGCGTTTTTTTCATGAACGCGAGATATTTTGGATCTGAAACCTTTTCCAACGGATTCAGCGGAACATTCTACCCCAGAAAAGTGTATACTCAAGCCGAAATATGATGTAAAATTTTCTCATAATCTAACGCGTTTTTCTTGTAAACGCGAGGTATTTCGGATCTGGAACCTTTTCCAATGGATTGAGCGGATAAAATTACCCCAGGAAAGTGTATATTTCAGCCGGAATATTACAAAAAATTTCCCCATGTTAAAACGATTTTTCCGCGTGAAGGCAAGGTATTTCGGATCTGAAACCGTTTTCAACGGATGCGGCGGAACTTTCTACCACAGAAAAGTGTATAATTAAGCCGAAATATGATAAAAAATTTCCTCATGTTATAACGCGTTTTCCTCGTAAACGCGAGGTATTTCGGATCTGGAACCTTTTCCAACGGATTCAGCGGAATAAATCACCCCAGAAAAGTGTATAATTGACCCGAAATATTACAAGGAATTTCCTCATGTTATAACGCGTTTTTCTCATGAACGCGAGAAATTTCGGATCTGGAACCTTTTCCAACGGATTCAGCGGAATAAATCACCCCAGAAAAGTGTATAATTGACCCGAAATATTACAAGGAATTTCCTGATGTTATAACGCGTTTTTCTCATGAACGCGAGAAATTTCGGATCTGAAACCTTTTCCAACGTCTTCAGCATATTAGATTACCCCAGAAAAGTGTATAATTGAGCCGAAATATAAAAAAAAATTCCCTCATGTTATAACGCGTTTTTCTCGTAAACGCGAGGTATTTCGGATCAGGAACCTTTTCCAACGGCTTCAGCGGATCAAATTACCCCAGAAAAGTGTATAATTGAGCCGAAATATAGAAAAAAATTCCCTCATGTTATAACGCGTTTTTCTCGTAAACGCGAGGTATTTCGGATCTGGAACCGTTTCCAACGGATGCGGCGGAACATCCTACCCCAGAAAAGTGTATAATTGAGCCGGAATATAACAAAAAATTTTTTCATGTTATAACGCGTTTTTTCCGTGAACGCGAGGTATTTCAAATCTGAAACCTTCTTCAACGGATTCAGCTAAACATTCTACCCCAGAAAAGTGTATAATTGAGCCGGAATATAACAAAAAATTTTCTCATGTTATAACGCGTTTTTTCTGTGAACGCGCGGTATTTCGAATCCGAAACCTTTTTCAACGGATTCAGCAAATCAAATTACCCTAGAAAAGTGTATAATTAAGCCGAAATATTACAAAAAATTTCCTCATGTTATATCGCGTTTTTCTCATGAACGCGAAATATTTTGGATCTATAACCTTTTCCAACGGATCCAGCGGAATATTTTTCCCCAGAAAAGTGTATACTCAAGCCGAAATATGATAGAAAATTTGACCATAATCTAACGCGTTTTTCTCGTAAATGCGAGGTATTTCGAATCTGGAACCTTTTCCAATGAATTCAGCGGATCAAATTACCCCAGAAAAGTGTATATTTCAGCCGGAATATTGCAAAAAATTTCCTCACGTTGAAACGATTTTTTTGCGTAAACGCAAGGTATTTTGGATCTGAAACCGTTTCCAACGGATGCGGCGGAACATTCTACCCCAGAAAAGTGTATAATTAAGCCGAAATATGATAAAAAATTTCCTCATGTTATAACGCGTTTTTCTCGTCAACGCCAGGTATTTCGGATCTGAAACCTTCTCCAACGGCTTCAGCGGATCAAATTACACTAGAAAAGTGTATAATTGAGCCGAAATATGATGAAAAATTTCCCTATGTTATGACGCGTTTTTCTCGTCACCGCGAGGTATTTCGGATCTGGAACCTTTTCCAACGGATTCAGCGGAATAAATCACCCCAGAAAAGTGTATAATTGACCCGAAATATTACAAGGAATTTCCTCATGTTATAACGCGTTTTTCTCATGAACGCGAGAAATTTCGGATCTGGAACCTTTTCCAACGGATTCAGCGGAATAAATCACCCCAGAAAAGTGTATAATTGACCCGAAATATGACAAGGAATTTCCTGATGTTATAACGCGTTTTTCTCATGAACGCGAGAAATTTCGGATCTGAAACCTTTTCCAACGTCTTCAGCATATTAAATTACCCCAGAAAAGTGTATAATTGAGCCGAAATATAAAAAAAAATTCCCTCATGTTATAACGCGTTTTTCTCGTAAACGCGAGGTATTTCGGATCAGGAACCTTTTCCAACGGCTTCAGCGGATCAAATTACCCCAGAAAAGTGTATAATTGAGCCGAAATATAGAAAAAAATTCCCTCATGTTATAACGCGTTTTTCTCGTAAACGCGAGGTATTTCGGATCTGGAACCGTTTCCAACGGATGCGGCGGAACATCCTACCCCAGAAAAGTGTATAATTGAGCCGGAATATTACAAAAAATTTCCTTATGTTGAAACGCGTTTTTTGCGTGAACGCAAGGTATTTCGGATCTGAAACCGTTTCCAACGGATGCGGCGGAACATCCGACCCCAGAAAAGTGTATAATTGAGCCGAAATATGATAAAAAATTTCATCATGTTATAACGCGTTTTTCTCGTAAACGCGAAATATTTCGGATCTGGAACCTTTTCCAAAGGCTTTAGCGGATCAAATTACACCAGAAAAGTGTATAATTGAGCCGAAATATGATGAAAAATTTCCTTATGTTATGACGCGTTTTTTCCGTAAACGCGAGGTATTTCGGATCTGGAATCTTTTCCAACGGCTTCAGCGGATCAAATTACACCAGAAAAGTGTATAATTAAGCCGAAATATGATAAAAAATTCCCTCATGTTATTACGCGTTTTTCTCGTAAACGCGAGGTATTTCGAATCTGGGACCTTTTCCAACGGATTCAGCGGAATAAATCACCCCAGAAAAGTGTATAATTGACCCGAAATATTACAAGGAATTTCCTTATGTCATAACGCGTTTTTTTCATGAACGCGAGAAATTTCGGATCTGAAACCTTGTCCAACGTCTTCAGCATATCAAATTACCCCAGAAAAGTGTATAATTGAGCCGAAATATGATAAAAAATTTCCTCTTGTTATAACGCGTTTTTTACGTAAACGCGAGGTATTTCGGATCTGGAACCTTTTCCAACAGCTTCAGCGGATCAAATTACACCAGAAAAGTGTATAATTGAGCCGAAGTATGATGAAAAATTTCCTCATGTTATGACGCGTTTTTCTCGTAAACGCGAGTTATTTTGGATCTGGAACCTTTTTCAACGGATTCAGAGAAACATTCTACCCCAGAAAAGTGTATAATTGAGCCGGAATATGACAAAAATTTCATCATGTTATAACGCGTTTTTTTCGTGAACGCGCGGTGTTTCGAATCTGAAACCTTTTCCAACGAATTCAGCAAATCAAATTACCCTAGAAAAGTGTATAATTGAGCCGAAATATTACGAAAAATTTCCTCATGTTATATCGCGTTTTTCTCATGAACGCGAGATATCTTGGATCTGAAACCTTTTCCAACGGATTCAGCGGAACATTCTACCCCAGAAAAGTGTATACTCAAGCCGAAATATGATAGAAAATTTTCTTAATTTATAACGCGTTTTTCTCGTAAACGCGAGGTATTTCGGATCTGGAACCTTTTCCAATGGATTCAGTGGATCAAATTACCCCAGAAAAGTGTATATTTGAGCCGGAATATGATAAAAAATTTCCTCATGTTAAAACGCGTTTTTCTCGTAAACGCGCGTATTTCGCGCGCGTATTTCGAATCTGGAACCATTTTCAACGGCTTCAGCAGATCAAATTACACCAGAAAAGTGTATGATTGAGCCGAAATATGATGAACAATTTGCTCATGTTATGACGCGTTTTTCTCGTAAACGCGAGGTATTTCGGATCTCGAACCTTCTCCAACGGATTCAGCGGAATAAATTACCCCAGAAAAGTGTATAATTGACCTGAAATATTACAAGGAATTTCCTTATGTTATAACGCGTTTTTCTCATAAACGCGAGGAATTTCGGATCTGAAACCTTTTCCAACGTCTTCAGCATATCAAATCACCCCAGAAAAGTGTATAATTGAGCCGCAATATAAAAAAAAATTCCCTCATGTTATAACGCGTTTTTCTCGTAAACGCGAGGTATTCAGGAACTGGAACCTTTTCCAACGGATTCAGCGAAACATTCTACCCCAGAAAAATGTATAATTGAGCTGGAATATAACACAAAATTTTTTCATGTTATAACGCGTTTTTTTCGTGAATGCGCGGTATTTCGAATCTGAAACCTTTTTCAACGGATTCGGTGGAACATTCTACCCCAGAATAGTATATACTCAAGCCGAAATATGATAAAAAAATTTCTCATAATCTCACGCGTTTTTCTCGTAAACGCGAGGTATTTCGGATCTGTAACCTTTTCCAATGGATTCAGTGGATCAAATTACCCCAGAAAAGTGTCTATTTGATACGGAATATTACAAAAAATTTCCTCACGTTAAAACGCGTTTTTCGCGTAAACGCAAGGTATTTCGGATCTGAAACCGTTTTCAACGGATGCGGCGGAACATTCTACCCCAGAAAAGTCTATTATTGAGCCGAAATATGATGAAAAATTTCCTTATGTTATGACGCGTTTTTTCCGTAAACGCGAGGTATTCCGGATCTGGAACCTTTTCCAACGGCTTCAGCGGATCAAATTACACCAGAAAAGTGTATAATTAAGCCGAAATATGATAAAAAATTTCCTCATGTTATTACGCGTTTTTCTCGTAAACGCGAAATATTTCGAATCTGGAACCTTTTCCAACGGATTCAGCGGAATAAATGACCCCAGAAAAGTGTATAATTGACCCGAAATATTACACGGAATTTCCTTATGTCATGACGCGTTTTTTTCATGAACGCGAGATATTTCGGATCTGAAACCTTTTCCAACGTCTCCAGCATATCAAATTACCCCAGAAAAGTGTATAATTGAGCCGAAATATGATAAAAAATTTCCTCTTGTTATAACGCGTTTTTTACGTAAACGCGAGGTATTTCGGATCTGGAACCTTTTCCAACGGCTTCAGCGGATCAAATTACACCAGAAAAGTGTATAATTGAGCCGAAGTATGATGAAAAATTTCCTCATGTTATGACGCGTCTTTCTCGTAAACGCGAGGTATTTTGGATCTGGAACCTTTCTCAACGGATTCAGAGAAACATTCTACCCCAGAAAAGTGTATAATTGAGCCGGAATATAACAAAAATTTCATCATGTTATAACGCGTTTTTTTCGTGAACGCGCAGTATTTCGAATCTGAAACCTTTTCCAACGAATTCAGCAAATCAAATTACCCTAGAAAAGTGTATAATTGAGCCGAAATATTACGAAAAATTTCCTCATGTTATATCGCGTTTTTCTCATGAACGCGAGATATCTTGGATCTGAAACCTTTTCCAACGGATTCAGCGGAACATTCTACCCCAGAAAAGTGTATACTCAAGCCGAAATATGATAGAAAATTTTCTTAATTTATAACGCGTTTTTCTCGTAAACGCGAGGTATTTCGGATCTGGAACCTTTTCCAATGGATTCAGTGGATCAAATTAACCAGAAAAGTGTATAATTAAGCCGAAATATGATAAAAAATTTCCTCATGTTATTACGCGTTTTTCTCGTAAACGCGAGGTATTTCGAATCTGAAACCTTTTCCAACGGATTCAGCGGAATAAATCACCCCAGAAAAGTGTATAATTGACCCGAAATATTACAAGGAATTTCCTCATGTTATAACGCGTTTTTCTCATGAACGCGAGAAATTTCGGATCTGGAACCTTTTCCAACGGATTCAGCGGAATAAATCACCCCAGAAAAGTGTATAATTGACCCGAAATATTACAAGGAATTTCCTGATGTTATAACGCGTTTTTCTCATGAACGCGAGAAATTTCGGATCTGAAACCTTTTCCAACGTCTTCAGCATATTAAATTACCCCAGAAAAGTGTATAATTGAGCCGAAATATAAAAAAAAATTCCCTCATGTTATAACGCGTTTTTCTCGTAAACGCGAGGTATTTCGGATCAGGAACCTTTTCCAACGGCTTCAGCGGATCAAATTACCCCAGAAAAGTGTATAATTGAGCCGAAATATAGAAAAAAATTCCCTCATGTTATAACGCGTTTTTCTCGTAAACGCGAGGTATTTCGGATCTGGAACCGTTTCCAACGGATGCGGCGGAACATCCTACCCCAGAAAAGTGTATAATTGAGCCGGAATATTACAAAAAATTTCCTCATGTTGAAACGCGTTTTTTGCGTGAACGCAAGGTATTTCGGATCTGAAACCGTTTCCAACGGATGCGGCGGAACATCCGACCCCAGAAAAGTGTATAATTGAGCCGAAATATGATAAAAAATTTCATCATGTTATAACGCGTTTTTCTCGTAAACGCGAAATATTTCGGATCTGGAACCTTTTCCAACGGCTTTAGCGGATCAAATTACACCAGAAAAGTGTATAATTGAGCCGAAATATGATGAAAAATTTCCTTATGTTATGACGCGTTTTTTCCGTAAACGCGAGGTATTTCGGATCTGGAATCTTTTTCAACGGCTTCAGCGGATCAAATTACACCAGAAAAGTGTATAATTAAGCCGAAATATGATGAAAAATTCCCTCATGTTATTACGCGTTTTTCTCGTAAACGCGAGGTATTTCGAATCTGGAACCTTTTCCAACGGATTCAGCGGAATAAATCACCCCAGAAAAGTGTATAATTGACCCGAAATATTACAAGGAATTTCCTTATGTCATAACGCGTTTTTTTCATGAACGCGAGAAATTTCGGATCTGAAACCTTGTCCAACGTCTTCAGCATATCAAATTACCCCAGAAAAGTGTATAATTGAGCCGAAATATGATAAAAAATTTCCTCTTGTTATAACGCGTTTTTTACGTAAACGCGAGGTATTTCGGATCTGGAACCTTTTCCAATGGATTCAGTGGATCAAATTACTCCAGAAAAGTGTATATTTGAGCCGGAATATTACAAAAAATTTCCTCATGTTAAGACGCGTTTTTCGCGTAAACGCAAGGTATTTCGGATCTGGAACCTTTTCCAACGGCTTCAGCGGATCAAATTACACCAGAAAAGTGTATAATTGAGCCGAAGTATGATGAAAAATTTCCTTATGTTATGACGCGTTTTTCTCGTAAACGCGAGGTATTTTGGATCTGGAACCTTTTTCAACGGATTCAGAGAAACATTCTACCCCAGAAAAGTGTATAATTGAGCCGTAATATAACAAAAAACTTTTTCATGTTATAACGCGTTTTTTTCGTAAACGCGCGTTATTTCAATCTGAAACCTTTTCCAACGGATTCAGCAAATCAAATTACCCTAGAAAAGTGTATAATTGAGCCGAAATATTACGAAAAATTTCCTCATGTTATATCGCGTTTTTTTCATGAACGCGAGATATTTTGGATCTGAAACCTTTTCCAACGGATTCAGCGGAACATCCTACCCCAGAAAAGTGTATACTCAAGCCGAAATATGATGTAAAATTTTCTCATAATCTAACGCGTTTTTCTCGTAAACGCGAGGTATTTCGGATCTGTAACCTTTTCCAATGGATTCAGTGGATTAAATTACCCCAGAAAAGTGTCTATTTGATACGGAATATTACAAAAAATTTCCTCACGTTAAAACGCGTTTTTTGCGTAAACGCAAGGTATTTCGGATCTGAAACCGTTTTCAACGGATGCGGCGGAACATTCTACCCCAGAAAAGTCTATTATTGAGCCGAAATATGATAAAAAATTTCCTCATGTTATAACGCGTTTTTTCCGTAAACGCGAGGTATTCCGGATCGGGAACCTTTTCCAACGGCTTCAGCGGATCAAATTACACCAGAAAAGTGTATAATTAAGCCGAAATATGATAAAAAATTTCCTCATGTTATTACGCGTTTTTCTCGTGAACGCGAGGTATTTCGAATCTGAAACCTTTTCCAACGGATTCAGCGGAATAAATCACCCCAGCAAAGTGTATAATTGACCCGAAATATTACGAGGAATTTCCTTATGTTATAACGCGTTTTTTTCATGAACGCGAGAAATTTCGGATCTGAAACCTTTTCCAACGTCTTCAGCATATCAAATTACCCCAGAAAAGTGTATAATTGAGCCAAAATATGATAAAAAATTTCCTCTTGTTATAACGCGTTTTTCACGTAAACGCGAGGTATTTCGGATCTGGAACCTTTTCCAACGGCTTCAGCGGATCAAATTACACCAGAAAAGTGTATAATTGAGCCGAAGTATGATGAAAAATTTCCTCATGTTATGACGCGTTTTTCTCGTAAACGCGAGGTATTTTGGATCTGGAACCTTTTTCAACGGATTCAGAGAAATATTCTACCCCAGAGAAGTGTATAATTGAGCCGGAATATAACAAAAAATTTCATGATGTTATAACGCGTTTTTTCCGTGAACGCGCGGTATTTCGAATCTGAAACCTTTTCCAACGGATTCAGCAGATCAAATTACCCCAGAAAAGTGTATAATTGAGCCGAAATACGATAAAAAATTTCCTCTTGTTATAACGCGTTTTTCACGTGAACGCGAGGTATTTCGGATCTGGAACCTTCTCCAACGGCTTCAGCGGATCAAATTACACCAGAAAAGTGTATAATTGAGCCGAAGTATGATGAAAAATTTCTTTATGTTATGACGCGTTTTTCTCGTAAACGCGAGGTATTTTGGATCTGGAACCTTTTTCAACGGATTCAGCGAAACATTCTTCCCCAAAAAAGTGTATAATTGAGCCGTAATATAACAAAAAATTTTCTCATGTTTTAACGCGTTTTTTTCGTAAACGCGCGTTATTTCAATCTGAAACCTTTTCCAACGGATTCAGCAAATCAAATTACCCTAGAAAAGTGTATAATTGAGCCGAAATATTACGAAAAATTTCCTCATGTTATATCGCGTTTTTTTCATGAACGCGAGATATTTTGGATCTGAAACCTTTTCCAACGGATTCAGCGGAACATTCTACCCCAGAAAAGTGTATACTCAAGCGGAAATATGATGTAAAATTTTCTCATAATCTGACGCGTTTTTCTCGTAAACGCGAGGTATTTCGGATCTGGAACCTTTTCCAATGGATTCAGTGGATCAAATTACTCCAGAAAAGTGTATATTTGAGCCGGAATATTACAAAAAATTTCCTCATGTTAAGACGCGTTTTTCGCGTAAACGCAAGGTATTTCGGATCTGGAACCTTTTCCAACGGCTTCAGCGGATCAAATTACACCAGAAAAGTGTATAATTGAGCCGAAGTATGATGAAAAATTTCCTTATGTTATGACGCGTTTTTCTCGTAAACGCGAGGTATTTTGGATCTGGAACCTTTTTCAACGGATTCAGAGAAACATTCTACCCCAGAAAAGTGTATAATTGAGCCGTAATATAACAAAAAACTTTTTCATGTTATAACGCGTTTTTTTCGTAAACGCGCGTTATTTCAATCTGAAACCTTTTCCAACGGATTCAGCAAATCAAATTACCCTAGAAAAGTGTATAATTGAGCCGAAATATTACGAAAAATTTCCTCATGTTATATCGCGTTTTTTTCATGAACGCGAGATATTTTGGATCTGAAACCTTTTTCAACGGATTCAGCGGAACATTCTACCCCAGAAAAGTGTATACTCAAGCCGAAATATGATGTAAAATTTTCTCATAATCTAACGCGTTTTTCTTGTAAACGCGAGGTATTTCGGATCTGGAACCTTTTCCAATGGATTGAGCGGATAAAATTACCCCAGGAAAGTGTATATTTCAGCCGGAATATTACAAAAAATTTCCCCACGTTAAAACGATTTTTCCGCGTGAAGGCAAGGTATTTCGGATCTGAAACCGTTTTCAACGGATGCGGCGGAACATTCTACCACAGAAAAGTGTATAATTAAGCCGAAATATGATAAAAAATTTCCTCATGTTATAACGCGTTTTCCTCGTAAACGCGAGGTATTTCGGATCTGGAACCTTTTCCAACGGCTTCAGCGGATCAAATTACACCAGAAAAGTGTATAATTCAGCCGAAATATTACAAAAAATTTTCTCACGTTATATCGTGTTTTTCTCATGAACGCAAGATATTTTGGATCTGAAACCTTTTCCAACGGATTCAGCAGAACATCCTACCCCAGAAAAGTGTATACTCAAGCCGAAATATGATAGAAAATTTTCTCATAATCTAACGCGTTTTTCTCGTAAACGCGAGGTATTTCGTATCTGGAACCTTTTCCAATGGATTCAGTGGATCAAATTACCCCAGAAAAGTGTATATTTGAGCTGGAATATTACAAAAAATTTCCTCATGTTGAAACGCGTTTTTCGCGTAAATGCGAGGTATTTTGGATCTGAAACCGTTTCCAGCGGATGCGGCGGATCATTCTACCCCAGAAAAGTGTATAATTGAGCTGAAATATGATAAAAAATTTCATCATGTTATAACGCGTTTTTCTCGTAAACGCGAAGTATTTCGGATCTGGAACCTTTTCCAACGGCTTCAGCGGATCAAATGACACCAGAAAAGTGTATAATTGAGCCGAAATATGATGAAAAATTTCCTCATGTTATCACACGTTTTTCTCGTAAACGCGAGGTATTTTAGATCTGGAACCTTTTCCAACGGATTCAGCGGAACATTCTACCCCAGAAAAGTGTATACTCAAGCCGGAATATGATAGAAAATTTTCTCATAATCTAACGCGTTATTCTCGTAAACGCGAGGTATTTCGGATCTGGAACCTTCTCCAATGGATTCAGTGGATCAAATTACCCCAGAAAAGTGTATATTTGAGCCGGAATATTACAAAAAATTTCCTCATGTTAAAACGCGTTTTTCGCGTAAACGCAAGGTATTTTGGATCTGAAACCGTTTCCAACGGATGCGGCGGAACGTTCTACCCCAGAAAAGTGTATACTCAAGCCGAAATATGATAGAAAAGTTTCTCATAATCTAACGCGGTTTTCTCGTAAACGCGAGGTATTTCGGATCTGGAACCTTTTCCAACGGATTCAGCGGAACATTCTACCCCAGAAAAGTGTATACTCAAGCCGAAATATGATAGAAAATTTTCTCATAATCTAACGCGTTTTTCTCGTAAACGCGAGGTATTTCGGATCTGGAACCTTTTCCAATGGATTCAGTGGATCAAATTACTCCAGAAAAGTGTATATTTGAGCCGGAATATTACAAAAAATTTCCTCATGTTAAAACGCGTTTTTCGCGTAAACGCAAGGTATTTTGGATCTGAAACCGTTTCCAACGGATGCGGCGTAATATTCTACCCCAGAAAAGTGTATACTCAAGCCGAAATATGATAGAAAAGTTTCTCATAATCTAACGCGGTTTTCTCGTAAACGCGAGGTATTTCGGATCTGGAACCTTTTCCAATGGATTCAGCAGATCAAATTACCCCAGAAAAGTGTATATTTGAGCCGGAATATTACAAAAAATTTCCTCATGTTAAAACGCGTTCTTCGCGTAAACGCAAGGTATTTCGGATCTGAAACCGTTTTCAACGGATGCGGCGGACCATTCTACCCCAGAAAAGTGTATAATTGAGCCGAAATATGATGAAAAATTTCCTCATGTTATAACGCGTTTTTCTCGTAAACGCGAGGTATTTCGGATCTGGAACCTTTTTCAACGGATTCAGCGGAACATTCTACCCCAGAAAAGTGTATAATTGAGCCGAAATATGATGAAAAATTTCGTTATGTTATGACGCGTTTTTCTCGTAAACGCGAGGTATTTCAGATCTGGAACCTTTTCCAACGGATTCAGCGGAACAAATTACCCCAGAAAAGTGTATAATTGAGCCGGAATATGGAAAAAAAATTCCCTCATGTTATAACGCGTTTTTCTCGTAAACGCGAGGTATTCCGGAACTGGAACCTTTTCCAACGGATTCAGCGGATCATTCTACCCCAGAAAAATGTATAATTGAGCCGGAATATAACAAAAAATTTTTTCATGTTATAACGCGTTTTTTCCGTGAACGCGAGGTATTTCAAATCTGAAACCTTTTTCAACGGATTCAGCGAAACATTCTACCCCAGAAAAGTGTATAATTGAGCCGAAATATGATAAAAAATTTCCTCATGTTATAACGCGTTTTTCTCGTAAACGCGAGGTATTTCGGATCTGGAACCTTTTCCAACGGCTTCAGCAGATCAAATTACACCAGAAAAGTGTATAATTCAGCCGAAATATGATGAAAAATTTCCTGATGTCATGACGCGTTTTTTTCGTAAACGCGAGGTATTTCGGATCTGAAACCTTTTTCAACGGATTCAGCTAAACATTCTACCCCAGAAAAGTGTATAATTGAGCCGGAATATAACAAAAAATTTTCTCATGTTATAACGCGTTTTTTCTGTGAACGCGCGGTATTTCGAATCCGAAACCTTTTCCAACGGATTCAGCAAATCAAATTACCCTAGAAAAGTGTATAATTAAGCCGGAATATTACAAAAAATTTCCTCATGTTATATCGCGTTTTTCTCATGAACGCGAAATATTTTGGATCTATAACCTTTTCCAACGGATCCAGCGGAATATTCTTCCCCAGAAAAGTGTATACTCAAGCCGAAATATGATAGAAAATTTGACCATAATCTAACGCGTTTTCCTCGTAAAGCCGAGGTATTTCGAATCTGGAACCTTTTCCAATGGATTCAGCGGATCAAATTACCCCAGAAAAGTGTATATTTCAGCCGGAATATTGCAAAAAATTTCCTCACGTTAAAACGATTTTTTCGCGTAAACGCAAGGTATTTTGGATCTGAAACCGTTTCCAACGGATGAGGCGGAACATTCTACCCCAGAAAAGTGTATAATTAAGCCGAAATATGATAAAAAATTTCCTCATGTTATAACGCGTTTTTCTCGTCAACGCCAGGTATTTCGGATCTGAAACCTTTTCCAACGGCTTCAGCGGATCAAATTACACTAGAAAAGTGTATAATTGAGCCGAAATATGATGAAAAATTTCCCTATGTTATGACGCGTTTTTCTCGTCAACGCGAGGTATTTCGGATCTGGAACCTTTTCCAACGGATTCAGCGGAATAAATCACCCCAGAAAAGTGTATAATTGACCCGAAATATTACAAGGAATTTCCTTATGTTATAACGCGTTTTTCTCATGAACGCGAGAAATTTCGGATCTGGAACCTTTTCCAACGAATTCAGCGGAATAAATCACCCCAGAAAAGTGTATAATTGACCCGAAATATTACAAGGAATTTCCTTATGTTATAACGCGTTTTTCTCATGAACGCGAGGAATTTCGGATCTGAAACCTTTTCCAACGTCTTCAGCATATCAAATCACCCCAGAAAAGTGTATAATTGAGCCGCAATATAAAAAAAAATTCCCTCATGTTATAACGCGTTTTTCTCGTAAACGCGAGGTATTCAGGAACTGGAACCTTTTCCAACGGATTCAGCGGAACATTCTACCCCAGAAAAATGTATAATTGAGCTGGAATATAACGCAAAATTTTTTCGTGTTATAACGCGTTTTTTTCGTGAACGCGAGGTATTTCGAATCTGAAACCTCTTTCAACGGATTCAGCGAAACATTTTACCCCAGAAAAGTGTATAATTGAGCCGGAATATAACAAAAAATTTTCTTATGTTATAACGCGTGTTTTTCGTGAATGCGCGGTATTTCGAATCTGAAACCTTTTTCAACGGATTCAGTGGAACATTCTACCCCAGAAAAGTGTATACTCAAGCCGAAATATGATAAAAAAATTTCTCATAATCTAACGCGTTTTTCTCGTAAACGCGAGGTATTTCGGATCTGTAACCTTTTCCAATGGATTCAGTGGATCAAATTACCCCAGAGAAGTGTCTATTTGATACGGAATATTACAAAAAATTTCCTCACGTTAAAACGCGTTTTTCGCGTAAACGCAAGGTATTTCGGATCTGAAACCGTTTTCAGCGGATGCGGCGGAACATTCTACCCCAGAAAAGTCTATTATTGAGCCGAAATATGATAAAAAATTTCCTCATGTTATAACGCGTTTTTTCCGTAAACGCGAGGTATTCCGGATCGGGAACCTTTTCCAACGGCTTCAGCGGATCAAATTACACCAGAAAAGTGTATAATTAAGCCGAAATATGATAAAAAATTTCCTCATGTTATTACGCGTTTTTCTCGTAAACGCGAGGTATTTCGAATCTGAAACCTTTTCCAACGGATTCAGCGGAATAAATCACCCCAGAAAAGTGTATAATTGACCCGAAATATTACAAGGAATTTCCTTATGTTATAACGCGTTTTTTTCATGAACGCGAGAAATTTCGGATCTGAAACCTTTTCCAACGTCTTCAGCATATCAAATTACCCCAGAAAAGTGTATAATTGAGCCGAAATATGATAAAAAATTTCCTCTTGTTATAACGCGTTTTTCACGTAAACGCGAGGTATTTCGGATCTGGAACCTTTTCCAATGGATTCAGTGGATCAAATTACCCCAGAAAAGTGTATATTTGAGCCGGAATATTACAAAAAATTTCCTCATGTTAAAACGCGTTTTTTGCGTGAACGCAAGGTATTTCGGATCTGAAACCGTTTCCAACGGATGCGGCAGAACATCCTACCCCAGGAAAGTGTATAATTGAGCCGAAATATGATGAAAAATTTCATCATGTTATAACGCGTTTTTCTCGTAAACGCGAAGTATTTCGGATCTGGAACCTTTTCCAACGGCTTCAGCGGATCAAATTACACCAGAAAAGTGTATAATTGGGCCGAAATATGATGAAAAATTTCCTTATGTTATGACGCGTTTTTTCCGTAAACGCGAGGTATTCCGGATCTGGAACCTTTTCCAACGGCTTCAGCGGATTAAATTACACCAGAAAAGTGTATAATTAAGCCGAAATATGATAAAAAATTTCCTCATGTTATTACGCGTTTTTCTCGTAAACGCGAGGTATTTCGAATCTGGAACCTTTTCCAACGGATTCAGCGGAATAAATCACCCCAGAAAAGTGTATAATTGACCCGAAATATTACAAGGAATTTCCTGATGTCATAACGCGTTTTTTTCATGAACGCGAGAAATTTCAGATCTGAAACCTTTTCCAACGTCTTCAGCATATCAAATTACCCCAGAAAAGTGTATAATTGAGCCGAAATATGATAAAAAATTTCCTCTTGTTATAACGCGTTTTTCACGTAAACGCGAGGTATTTCGGATCTGGAACCTTTTCCAACGGCTTCAGCGGATCAAATTACACCAGAAAAGTGTATAATTGAGCCGAAGTATGATGAAAAATTTCCTCATGTTATGACGCGTTTTTCTCGTAAACGCGAGGTATTTTGGATCTGGAACCTTTTTCAACGGATTCAGAGAAACATTCTACCCCAGAAAAGTGTATAATTGAGCCGGAATATAACAAAAATTTCATCATGTTATAGCGCGTTTTTTTCGTGAACGCGCGGTATTTCGAATCTGAAACCTTTTCCAACGAATTCAGCAAATCAAATTACCCTAGAAAAGTGTATAATTGAGCCGAAATATTACGAAAAATTTCCTCATGTTATATCGCGTTTTTCTCATGAACGCGAGATATCTTGGATCTAAAACCTTTTCCAACGGATTCAGCGGAACATTCTACCCCAGAAAAGTGTATACTCAAGCCGAAATATGATAGAAAATTTTCTTAATTTATAACGCGTTTTTCTCGTAAACGCGAGGTATTTCGGATCTGGAACCTTTTCCAATGGATTCAGTGGATCAAATTACCCCAGAAAAGTGTATATTTGAGCCGGAATATGATAAAAAATTTCCTCATGTTAAAACGCGTTTTTCTCGTAAACGCGCGTATTTCGCGCGCGTATTTCGAATCTGGAGCCTTTTTCAACGGCTTCAGCAGATCAAATTACACCAGAAAAGTGTATGATTGAGCCGAAATATGATGAACAATTTGCTCATGTTATGACGCGTTTTTCTCGTAAACGCGAGGTATTTCGGATCTCGAACCTTCTCCAACGGATTCAGCGGAATAAATTACCCCAGAAAAGTGTATAATTGACCTGAAATATTACAAGGAATTTCCTTATGTTATAACGCGTTTTTCTCATGAACGCGAGGAATTTCGGATCTGAAACCTTTTCCAACGTCTTCAGCATATCAAATCACCCCAGAAAAGTGTATAATTGAGCCGCGATATAAAAAAAAATTCCCTCATGTTATAACGCGTTTTTCTCGTAAACGCGAGGTATTCAGAAACTGGAACCTTCTCCAACGGATTCAGCGGAACATTCTACCCCAGAAAAATGTATAATTGAGCTGGAATATAACGCAAAATTTTTTCATGTTATAACGCGTTTTTTTCGTGAACGCGAGGTATTTCGAATCTGAAACCTCTTCCAACGGATTCAGCGAAACATTGTACCCCAGAAAAGTGTATAATTGAGCCGGAATATAACAAAAAATTTTCTTATGTTATAACGCGTGGTTTTCGTGAATGCGCAATATTTCGAATCTGAAACCTTTTTCAACGGATTCAGTGGAACATTCTACCCCAGAAAAGTGTATACTCAAGCCGAAATATGATGTAAAATTTTCTCATAATCTAACGCGTTTTTCTCGTAGACGCGAGGTATTTCGGATCTGTAACCTTTTCCAACGGATTCAGCGGAATAAATCACCCCAGAAAAGTGTATAATTGACCCGAAATATTACAAGGAATTTCCTTATGTTATAACGCGTTTTTCTCATGAACGCGAGAAATTTCGGATCTGGAACCTTTTCCAACGGATTCAGCGGAATAAATCACCCCAGAAAAGTGTATAATTGACCCGAAATATTACAAGGAATTTCCTTATGTTATAACGCGTTTTTCTCATGAACGCGAGGAATTTCGGATCTGAAACCTTTTCCAACGTCTTCAGCATATCAAATCACCCCAGAAAAGTGTATAATTGAGCCGCAATATAAAAAAAAATTCCCTCATGTTATAACGCGTTTTTCTCGTAAACGCGAGGTATTCAGGAACTGGAACCTTTTCCAACGGATTCAGCGGAACATTCTACCCCAGAAAAATGTATAATTGAGCTGGAATATAACGCAAAATTTTTTCGTGTTATAACGCGTTTTTTTCGTGAACGCGAGGTATTTCGAATCTGAAACCTCTTTCAACGGATTCAGCGAAACATTTTACCCCAGAAAAGTGTATAATTGAGCCGGAATATAACAAAAAATTTTCTTATGTTATAACGCGTGTTTTTCGTGAATGCGCGGTATTTCGAATCTGAAACCTTTTTCAACGGATTCAGTGGAACATTCTACCCCAGAAAAGTGTATACTCAAGCCGAAATATGATAAAAAAATTTCTCATAATCTAACGCGTTTTTCTCGTAAACGCGAGGTATTTCGGATCTGTAACCTTTTCCAATGGATTCAGTGGATCAAATTACCCCAGAGAAGTGTCTATTTGATACGGAATATTACAAAAAATTTCCTCACGTTAAAACGCGTTTTTCGCGTAAACGCAAGGTATTTCGGATCTGAAACCGTTTTCAGCGGATGCGGCGGAACATTCTACCCCAGAAAAGTCTATTATTGAGCCGAAATATGATAAAAAATTTCCTCATGTTATAACGCGTTTTTTCCGTAAACGCGAGGTATTCCGGATCGGGAACCTTTTCCAACGGCTTCAGCGGATCAAATTACACCAGAAAAGTGTATAATTAAGCCGAAATATGATAAAAAATTTCCTCATGTTATTACGCGTTTTTCTCGTAAACGCGAGGTATTTCGAATCTGAAACCTTTTCCAACGGATTCAGCGGAATAAATCACCCCAGAAAAGTGTATAATTGACCCGAAATATTACAAGGAATTTCCTTATGTTATAACGCGTTTTTTTCATGAACGCGAGAAATTTCGGATCTGAAACCTTTTCCAACGTCTTCAGCATATCAAATTACCCCAGAAAAGTGTATAATTGAGCCGAAATATGATAAAAAATTTCCTCTTGTTATAACGCGTTTTTCACGTAAACGCGAGGTATTTCGGATCTGGAACCTTTTCCAATGGATTCAGTGGATCAAATTACCCCAGAAAAGTGTATATTTGAGCCGGAATATTACAAAAAATTTCCTCATGTTAAAACGCGTTTTTTGCGTGAACGCAAGGTATTTCGGATCTGAAACCGTTTCCAACGGATGCGGCAGAACATCCTACCCCAGGAAAGTGTATAATTGAGCCGAAATATGATGAAAAATTTCATCATGTTATAACGCGTTTTTCTCGTAAACGCGAAGTATTTCGGATCTGGAACCTTTTCCAACGGCTTCAGCGGATCAAATTACACCAGAAAAGTGTATAATTGGGCCGAAATATGATGAAAAATTTCCTTATGTTATGACGCGTTTTTTCCGTAAACGCGAGGTATTCCGGATCTGGAACCTTTTCCAACGGCTTCAGCGGATTAAATTACACCAGAAAAGTGTATAATTAAGCCGAAATATGATAAAAAATTTCCTCATGTTATTACGCGTTTTTCTCGTAAACGCGAGGTATTTCGAATCTGGAACCTTTTCCAACGGATTCAGCGGAATAAATCACCCCAGAAAAGTGTATAATTGACCCGAAATATTACAAGGAATTTCCTGATGTCATAACGCGTTTTTTTCATGAACGCGAGAAATTTCAGATCTGAAACCTTTTCCAACGTCTTCAGCATATCAAATTACCCCAGAAAAGTGTATAATTGAGCCGAAATATGATAAAAAATTTCCTCTTGTTATAACGCGTTTTTCACGTAAACGCGAGGTATTTCGGATCTGGAACCTTTTCCAACGGCTTCAGCGGATCAAATTACACCAGAAAAGTGTATAATTGAGCCGAAGTATGATGAAAAATTTCCTCATGTTATGACGCGTTTTTCTCGTAAACGCGAGGTATTTTGGATCTGGAACCTTTTTCAACGGATTCAGAGAAACATTCTACCCCAGAAAAGTGTATAATTGAGCCGGAATATAACAAAAATTTCATCATGTTATAGCGCGTTTTTTTCGTGAACGCGCGGTATTTCGAATCTGAAACCTTTTCCAACGAATTCAGCAAATCAAATTACCCTAGAAAAGTGTATAATTGAGCCGAAATATTACGAAAAATTTCCTCATGTTATATCGCGTTTTTCTCATGAACGCGAGATATCTTGGATCTAAAACCTTTTCCAACGGATTCAGCGGAACATTCTACCCCAGAAAAGTGTATACTCAAGCCGAAATATGATAGAAAATTTTCTTAATTTATAACGCGTTTTTCTCGTAAACGCGAGGTATTTCGGATCTGGAACCTTTTCCAATGGATTCAGTGGATCAAATTACCCCAGAAAAGTGTATATTTGAGCCGGAATATGATAAAAAATTTCCTCATGTTAAAACGCGTTTTTCTCGTAAACGCGCGTATTTCGCGCGCGTATTTCGAATCTGGAGCCTTTTTCAACGGCTTCAGCAGATCAAATTACACCAGAAAAGTGTATGATTGAGCCGAAATATGATGAACAATTTGCTCATGTTATGACGCGTTTTTCTCGTAAACGCGAGGTATTTCGGATCTCGAACCTTCTCCAACGGATTCAGCGGAATAAATTACCCCAGAAAAGTGTATAATTGACCTGAAATATTACAAGGAATTTCCTTATGTTATAACGCGTTTTTCTCATGAACGCGAGGAATTTCGGATCTGAAACCTTTTCCAACGTCTTCAGCATATCAAATCACCCCAGAAAAGTGTATAATTGAGCCGCGATATAAAAAAAAATTCCCTCATGTTATAACGCGTTTTTCTCGTAAACGCGAGGTATTCAGAAACTGGAACCTTCTCCAACGGATTCAGCGGAACATTCTACCCCAGAAAAATGTATAATTGAGCTGGAATATAACGCAAAATTTTTTCATGTTATAACGCGTTTTTTTCGTGAACGCGAGGTATTTCGAATCTGAAACCTCTTCCAACAGATTCAGCGAAACATTGTACCCCAGAAAAGTGTATAATTGAGCCGGAATATAACAAAAAATTTTCTTATGTTATAACGCGTGGTTTTCGTGAATGCGCAATATTTCGAATCTGAAACCTTTTTCAACGGATTCAGTGGAACATTCTACCCCAGAAAAGTGTATACTCAAGCCGAAATATGATGTAAAATTTTCTCATAATCTAACGCGTTTTTCTCGTAGACGCGAGGTATTTCGGATCTGTAACCTTTTCCAATGGATTCAGTGGATTAAATTACCCCAGAAAAGTGTCTATTCGATACGGAATATTACAAAAAATTTCCTCACGTTAAAACGCGTTTTTCGCGTAAACGCAAGGTATTTCGGATCTGAAACCGTTTTCAACGGATGCGGCGGAACATTCTACCCCAGAAAAGTCTATTATTGAGCCGAAATATGATAAAAAATTTCCTCATGTTATAACGCGTTTTTTCCGTAAACGCGAGGTATTCTGGATCGGGAACCTTTTCCAACGGCTTCAGCGGATCAAATTACACCAGAAAAGTGTATAACTAAGCCGAAATATGATAAAAAATTTCCTCATGTTATTACGCGTTTTTCTCGTAAACGCGAGGTATTTCGAATCCGAAACCTTTTCCAACGGATTCAGCGGAATAAATCGCCCCAGAAAAGTGTATAATTGACCCGAAATATTACAAGGAATTTCCTTATGTTATAACGCGTTTTTTTCATGAACGCGAGAAATTTCGGATCTGAAACCTTTTCCAACGTCTTCAGCATATCAAATTACCCCAGAAAAGTGTATAATTGAGCCGAATTACGATAAAAAATTTCCTCTTGTTATAACGCGTTTTTCACGTGAACGCGAGGTATTTCGGATCTGGAACCTTCTCCAACGGCTTCAGCGGATCAAATTACACCAGAAAAGTGTATAATTGAGCCGAAGTATGATGAAAAATTTCTTTATGTTATGACGCGTTTTTCTCGTAAACGCGAGGTATTTTGGATCTGGAACCTTTTTCAACGGATTCAGCGAAACATTCTACCCCAGAAAAGTGTATAATTGAGCCGTAATATAACAAAAAATTTTCTCATGTTTTAACGCGTTTTTTTCGTATACGCGCGTTATTTCAATCTGAAACCTTTTCCGACGGATTCAGCAAATCAAATTACCCTAGAAAAGTGTATAATTAAGCCGCAATATTACGAAAAATTTCCTCATGTTATATCGCGTTTTTTTCATGAACGCGAGATATTTTGGATCTTAAACCTTTTCCAACGGATTCAGCGGAACATTCTACCCCAGAAAAGTGTATACTCAAGCGGAAATATGATGTAAAATTTTCTCATAATCTGACGCGTTTTTCTCGTAAACGCGAGGTATTTCGGATCTGGAACCTTTCCCAATGGATTCAGTGGATCAAATTACTTCAGAAAAGTGTATATTTGAGCCGGAATATTACAAAAAATTTCCTCATGTTAAGACGCGTTTTTCGCGTAAACGCAAGGTATTTCGGATCTGGAACCTTTTCCAACGGCTTCAGCGGATCAAATTACACCAGATAAGTGTATAATTGAGCCGAAGTATGATGAAAAATTTCCTTATGTTATGACGCGTTTTTCTCGTAAACGCGAGGTATTTTGGATCTGGAACCTTTTTCAACGGATTCAGAGAAACATTCTACCCCAGAAAAGTGTATAATTGAGCCGTAATATAACAAAAAACTTTTTCATGTTATAACGCGTTTTTTTCGTAAACGCGCGTTATTTCAATCTGAAACCTTTTCCAACGGATTCAGCAAATCAAATTACCCTAGAAAAGTGTATAATTGAGCCGAAATATTACGAAAAATTTCCTCATGTTAAAACGCGTTTTTCGCGTAAACGCAAGGTATTTTGGATCTGAAACCGTTTCCAACGGATGCGGCGGAACATTCTACCCCAGAAAAGTGTATACTCAAGCCGAAATATGATAGAAAAGTTTCTCATAATCTAACGCGGTTTTCTCGTAAACGCGAGGTATTTCGGATCTGGAACCTTTTCCAATGAATTCAGCAGATCAAATTACCCTAGAAAAGTGTATATTTGAGCTGGAATATTACAAAAAATTTTCTCATGTTGAAACGCGTTCTTCGCGTAAACGCAAGGTATTTCGGATCTGAAACCGTTTTCAACGGATGCGGCGGAACATTCTACCCCAGAAAAGTGTATAATTGAGCCGAAATATGATGAAAAATTTCCTCATGTTATAACGCGTTTTTCTCGTAAACGCGAGGTATTTCGGATCTGGAACCTTTTTCAACGGATTCAGCGGAACATTCTACCCCAGAAAAGTGTATAATTGAGCCGAAATATGATGAAAAATTTCCTTATGTTATGACGCGTTTTTCTCGTAAACGCGAGGTTTTCAGATCTGGAACCTTTTCCAACGGATTCAGCGGAACAAATTACCCCAGAAAAGTGTATAATTGAGCCGGAATATGGAAAAAAAATTCCCTCATGTTATAACGCGTTTTTCTCGTAAACGCGAGGTATTCCGGAACTGGAACCTTTTCCAACGGATTCAGCGGATCATTCTACCCCAGAAAAATGTATAATTGAGCCGGAATATAACAAAAAATTTTTTCATGTTATAACGCGTTTTTTCCGTGAACGCGAGGTATTTCAAATCCGAAACCTTTTCCAACGGATTCAGCGGATCATTCTACCCCAGAAAAGTGTATAATTGAGCCGAAATATGATAAAAAATTTCCTCATGTTATAACGCGTTTTTCTCGTGAACGCGAGGTATTTCGGATCTGGAACCTTTTCCAACGGCTTTAGCAGATCAAATTACACCAGAAAAGTGTATAATTGAGCCGAAATATGATGAAAAATTTCCTGATGTCATGACGCGTTTTTTTCGTAAACGCGAGGTATTTCGGATCTGAAACCTTTTTCAACGGATTCAGCTAAACATTCTACCCCAGAAAAGTGTATAATTGAGCCGGAATATAACAAAAAATTTTCTCATGTTATAACGCGTTTTTTCTGTGAACGCGCGGTATTTCGAATCCGAAACCTTTTCCAGCGGATTCAGCAAATCAAATTACCCTAGAAAAGTGTATAATTAAGCCGGAATATTACAAAAAATTTCCCCATGTTATATCGCGTTTTTCTCATGAACGCGAAATATTTTGGATCTATAACCTTTTCCAACGGATCCAGCGGAATATTCTTCCCCAGAAAAGTGTATACTCAAGCCGAAATATGATAGAAAATTTGACCATAATCTAACGCGTTTTTCTCGTAAATGCGAGTTATTTCGAATCTGGAACCTTTTCCAATGGATTCAGCGGATCAAATTACCCCAGAAAAGTGTATATTTCAGCCAGAATATTGCAAAAAATTTCCTCACGTAAAAACGATTTTTTCGCGTAAACGCAAGGTATTTTGGATCTGAAACCGTTTCCAACGGATGCGGCGGAACATTCTACCCCAGAAAAGTGTATAATTAAGCCGAAATATGATAAAAAATTTCCTCATGTTATAACGCGTTTTTCTCGTCAACGCCAGGTATTTCGGATCTGAAACCTTTTCCAACGGCTTCAGCGGATCAAATTACACTAGAAAAGTGTATAATTGAGCCGAAATATGATGAAAAATTTCCCTATGTTATGACGCGTTTTTCTCGTCAACGCGAGGTATTTCGGATCTGGAACCTTTTCCAACGGATTCAGCGGAATAAATCACCCCAGAAAAGTGTATAATTGACCCGAAATATTACAAGGAATTTCCTCATGTTATAACGCGTTTTTCTCATGAACGCGAGAAATTTCGGATCTGGAACCTTTTCCAACGGATTCAGCGGAATAAATCACCCCAGAAAAGTGTATAATTGACCCGAAATATTACAAGGAATTTCCCTATGTTATAACGCGTTTTTCTCATGAACGCGAGGAATTTCGGATCTGAAACCTTTTCCAACGTCTTCAGCATATCAAATCACCCCAGAAAAGTGTATAATTGAGCCGCAATATGAAAAAAAATTCCCTCATGTTATAACGCGTTTTTCTCGTAAACGCGAGGTATTCAGGAACTGGAACCTTTTCCAACGGATTCAGCGGAACATTCTACCCCAGAAAAATGTATAATTGAGCTGGAATATAACGCAAAATTTTTTCATGTTATAACGCGTTTTTTTCGTGAACGCGAGGTATTTCGAATCTGAAACCTCTTTCAACGGATTCAGCGAAACATTTTACCCCAGAAAAGTGTATAATTGAGCCGAAATATAACAAAAAATTTTCTTATGTTATAACGCGTGTTCTTCGTGAATGCGCGGTATTTCGAATCTGAAACCTTTTTCAACGGATTCAGTGGAACATTCTATCTATCTATTCTTCTCATAATCTAACGCGTTTTTCTTGTAAACGCGAGGTATTTCGGATCTGTAACCTTTTCCAATGGATTCAGTGGATCAAATTACCTCAGAAAAGTGTATAATTAAGCCGAAATATGATAAAAAATTTCCTCATGTTATTACGCGTTTTTCTCGTAAACGCGAGGTATTTCGAATCTGAAACCTTTTCCAACGGATTCAGCGGAATAAATCACCCCAGAAAAGTGTATAATTGACCCGAAATATTACAAGGAATTTCCTTATGTTATAACGCGTTTTTTTCATGAACGCGAGAAATTTCGGATCTGAAACCTTTTCCAACGTCTTCAGCATATCAAATTACCCCAGAATAGTGTATAATTGAGCCGAAATATGATAAAAAATTTCCTCTTGTTATAACGCGTTTTTCACGTAAACGCGAGGTATTTCGGATCTGGAACCTTTTTCAATGGATTCAGTGGATCAAATTACCCCAGAAAAGTGTATATTTGAGCCGGAATATTACAAAAAATTTCCTCATGTTAAAACGCGTTTTTTGCGTGAACGCAAGGTATTTCGGATCTGAAACCGTTTCCAACGGATGCGGCGGAACATCCTACCCCAGAAAAGTGTATAATTGAGCCGAAATATGATGAAAAATTTCATCATGTTATAACGCGTTTTTCTCGTATACGCGAAGTATTTCGGATCTGGAACCTTTTCCAACGTCTTCAGCATATCAAATCACCCCAGAAAAGTGTATAATTGAGCCGCAATATGAAAAAAAATTCCCTCATGTTATAACGCGTTTTTCTCGTAAACGCGAGGTATTCAGGAACTGGAACCTTTTCCAACGGATTCAGCGGAACATTCTACCCCAGAAAAATGTATAATTGAGCTGGAATATAACGCAAAATTTTTTCATGTTATAACGCGTTTTTTTCGTGAACGCGAGGTATTTCGAATCTGAAACCTCTTTCAACGGATTCAGCGAAACATTTTACCCCAGAAAAGTGTATAATTGAGCCGGAATATAACAAAAAATTTTCTTATGTTATAACGCGTGTTCTTCGTGAATGCGCGGTATTTCAAATCTGAAACCTTTTTCAACGGATTCAGTGGAACATTCTACCCCAGAAAAGTGTATACTCAAGCCGAAATATGATAAAAAAATTTCTCATAATCTAACGCGTTTTTCTCGTAAACGCGAGGTATTTCGGATCTGTAACCTTTTCCAATGGATTCAGTGGATCAAATTACCCCAGAAAAGTGTATAATTAAGCCGAAATATGATAAAAAATTTCCTCATGTTATTACGCGTTTTTCTCGTAAACGCGAGGTATTTCGAATCTGAAACCTTTTTCAACGGATTCAGCGGAATAAATCACCCCAGAAAAGTGTATAATTGACCCGAAATATTACAAGGAATTTCCTTATGTTATAACGCGTTTTTTTCATGAACGCGAGAAATTTCGGATCTGAAACCTTTTCCAACGTCTTCAGCATATCAAATTACCCCAGAAAAGTGTATAAATCAGCCGAAATATGATAAAAAATTTCCTCTTGTTATAACGCGTTTTCCACGTAAACGCGAGGTATTTCGGATCTGGAACCTTTTTCAATGGATTCAGTGGATCAAATTACCCCAGAAAAGTGTATATTTGAGCCGGAATATTACAAAAAATTTCCTCATGTTAGAACGCATTTTTTGCGTGAACGCAAGGTATTTTGGATCTGAAACCGTTTCCAACGGATGCGGCGGAACATCCTACCCCAGAAAAGTGTATAATTGAGCCGAAATATGATGAAAAATTTCATCATGTTATAACGCGTTTTTCTCGTATACGCGAAGTATTTCGGATCTGGAACCTTTTCCAACGGCTTCAGCGGATCAAATTACACCAGAAAAGTGTATAATTGAGCCGAAATATGATGAAAAATTTCCTTATGTTATGACGCGTCTTTTCCGTAAACGCGAGGTATTCCGGATCTGGAACCTTTTCCAACGGCTTCAGCGGATCAAATTACACCAGAAAAGTGTATAATTAAGCCGAAATATGATGAAAAATTTCCTCATGTTATTACGCGTTTTTCTCGTAAACGCGAGGTATTTCGAATCTGGAACCTTTTCCAACGGATTCAGCGGAATAAATCACCCCAGAAGAGTGTATAATTGACCCGAAATATTACAAGGAATTTCCTTATGTCATAACGCGTTTTTTTCATGAACGCGAGAAATTTCGGATCTGAAACCTTTTCCAACGTCTTCAGCATATCAAATTACCCCAGAAAAGTGTATAATTGAGCCGAAATATGATAAAAAATTTCCTCTTGTTATAACGCGTTTTTCACGTAAACGCGAGGTATTTCGGATCTGGAACCTTTTCCAACGGCTTCAGCGGATCAAATTACACCAGAAAAGTGTATAATTGAGCCGAAGTATGATGAAAAATTTCCTCATGTTATGACGCGTTTTTCTCGTAAACGCGAGGTATTTTGGATCTGGAACCTTTTTCAACGGATTCAGAGAAACATTCTACCCCAGAAAAGTGTATAATTGAGCCGGAATATAACAAAAATTTCATCATGTTATAGCGCGTTTTTTTCGTGAACGCGCGGTATTTCGAATCTAAAACCTTTTCCAACGAATTCAGCAAATCAAATTACCCTAGAAAAGTGTATAATTGAGCCGAAATATTACGAAAAATTTCCTCATGTTATATCGCGTTTTTCTCATGAACGCGAGATATCTTGGATCTGAAACCTTTTCCAACGGATTCAGCGGAACATTCTACCCCAGAAAAGTGTATACTCAAGCCGAAATATGATAGAAAATTTTCTTAATTTATAACGCGTTTTTCTCGTAAACGCGAGGTATTTCGGATCTGGAACCTTTTCCAATGGATTCAGTGGATCAAATTACCCCAGAAAAGTGTATATTTGAGCCGGAATATGATAAAAAATTTCCTCATGTTAAAACGCGTTTTTCTCGTAAACGCGCGTATTTCGCGCGCGTATTTCGAATCTGGAACCTTTTTCAACGGCTTCAGCAGATCAAATTACACCAGAAAAGTGTATGATTGAGCCGGAATATGATGAACAATTTGCTCATGTTATGACGCGTTTTTATCGTAAACGCGAGGTATTTCGGATCTCGAACCTTCTCCAACGGATTCAGCGGAATAAATTACCCCAGAAAAGTGTATAATTGACCTGAAATATTACAAGAAATTTCCTTATGTTATAACGCGTTTTTCTCATGAACGCGAGGAATTTCGGATCTGAAACCTTTTCCAACGTCTTCAGCATATCAAATCACCCCACAAAAGTGTATAATTGAGCCGCAATATAAAAAAAAATTCCCTCATGTTATAACGCGTTTTTCTCGTAAACGCGAGGTATTCAGGAACTGGAACCTTCTCCGACGGATTCAGCGGAACATTCTACCCCAGAAAAATGTATAATTGAGCTGGAATATAACGCAAAATTTTTTCATGTTATAACGCGTTTTTTTCGTGAACGCGAGGTATTTCGAATCTGAAACCTCTTTCAACGGATTCAGCGAAACATTGTACCCCAGAAAAGTGTATAATTGAGCCGGAATATAACAAAAAATTTTCTTATGTTATAACGCGTGGTTTTCGTGAATGCGCGATATTTCGAATCTGAAACCTTTTTCAACGGATTCAGTGGAACATTCTACCCCAGAAAAGTGTATACTCAAGCCGAAATATGATAAAAAAATTTTTCATAATCTAACGCGTTTTTCTCGTAAACGCGAGGTATTTCGGATCTGTAACCTTTTCCAATGGATTCAGTGGATCAAATTACCCCAGAAAAGTGTCTATTTGATACGGAATATTACAAAAAATTTCCTCACGTTGAAACGCGTTTTTCGCGTAAACGCAAGGTATTTCGGATCCGAAACCGTTTTCAACGGATGCGGCGGAACATTCTACCCCAGAAAAGTCTATTATTGAGCCGAAATATGATAAAAAATTTCCTCATGTTATAACGCGTTTTTTCCGTAAACGCGAGGTATTCCGGATCGGGAACCTTTTCCAACGGCTTCAGCGGATCAAATTACACCAAAAAAGTGTATAATTAAGCCGAAATATGATAAAAAATTTCCTCATGTTATTACGCGTTTTTCTCGTAAACGCGAGGTATTTCAAATCTGAAACCTTTTCCAACGGATTCAGCGGAATAAATCACCCCAGAAAAGTGTAAAATTGACCCGAAATATTACAAGGAATTTCCTTATGTTATAACGCGTTTTTTTCATGAACGCGGGAAATTTCGGATCTGAAACCTTTTCCAACGTCTTGAGCATATCAAATTACCCCAGAAAAGTGTATAGTTGAGCCGAAATATGATAAAAAATTTCCTCTTGTTATAACGCGTTTTTCACGTAAACGCGAGGTATTTCGGATCTGGAACCTTTTCCAACGGCTTCAGCGGATCAAATTACACCAGAAAAGTGTATAATTGAGCCGAAATATGATGAAAAATTTCCTTATATTATGACGCGTTTTTTCCGTAAACGCGAGGTATTCCGGATCTGGAACCTTTTCCAACGGCTTCAGCGGATCAAATTACACCAGAAAAGTGTATAATTAAGCCAAAATATGATAAAAAATTTCCTCATGTTATTACGCGTTTTTCCCGTAAACGCGAGGTATTTCGAATCTGGAACCTTTTCCAACGGATTCAGCGGAACAAATCACCCCAGAAAAGTGTATAATTGACCCGTAATATTACAAGGTATTTCCTTATGTCATAACGCGTTTTTTTCATGAACGCGAGAAATTTCGGATCTGAAACCTTTTCCAACGTCTTCAGCATATCAAATTACCCCAGGAAAGTGTATAATTGAGCCGAAATATGATAAAAAATTTCCTCTTGTTATAACGCGTTTTTCACGTAAACGCGAGGTATTTCGGATCTGGAACCTTTTCCAACGGCTTCAGCGGATCAAATTACACCAGAAAAGTGTATAATTGAGCCGAAGTATGATGAAAAATTTCCTCATGTTATAACGCGTTTTTTTCGTGAACGCGCGGTATTTCGAATCTGAAACCTTTTCCAACGAATTCAGCAAATCAAATTACCCTAGAAAAGTGTATAATTGAGCCAAAGTATGATGAAAAATTTCCTCATGTTATGACGCGTTTTTCTCGTAAACGCGAGGTATTTTGGATCTGAAACCTTTTTCAACGGATTCAGAGAAACATTCTACCCCAGAAAAGTGTATAATTGAGCCGGAATATAACAAAAATTTCATCATGTTATAACGCGTTTTTTTCGTGAACGCGCGGTATTTCGAATCTGAAACCTTTTCCAACGAATTCAGCAAATCAAATTACCCTAGAAAAGTGTATAATTGAGCCGAAATATTACGAAAAATTCCCTCATGTTATATCGCGTTTTTCTCATGAACGCGAGATATCTCTGATCTGAAACCTTTTCCAACGGATTCAGCGAAATATTCTACCCCAGAAAAGTGTATACTCAAGCCGAAATATGATAGAAAATTTTCCTAATTTATAACGCGTTTTTCTCGTAAACGCGAGGTATTTCGGATCTGGAACCTTTTCCAATGGATTCAGTGGATCAAATTACCCCAGAAAAGTGTATAATTGAGCCGAAATATTACGAAAAATTCCCTCATGTTATATCGCGTTTTTCTCATGAACGCGAGGTATTTCGGATCTGGAACCTTTTCCAACGTCTTGAGCATATCAAATTACCCCAGAAAAGTGTATAATTGAGCCGAAATATGATAAAAAATTTCCTCTTGTTATAACGCGTTTTTCACGTAAACGCGAGGTATTTCGGATCTGGAACCTTTTCCAATGGATTCAGTGGATCAAATTACCCCAGAAAAGTGTATATTTGAGCCGGAATATTACAAAAAATTTCCTCATGTTAAAACGCGTTTTTTGCGTGAACGCAAGGTATTTCGGATCTGAAACCGTTTCCAACGGATGCGGCGGAACATCCTACCCCAGAAAAGTGTATAATTGAGCCGAAATATGATGAAAAATTTCATCATGTTATAACGCGTTTTTCTCGTATACGCGAAGTATTTCGGATCTGGAACCTTTTCCAACGGCTTCAGCGGATCAAATTACACCAGAAAAGTGTATAATTGAGCCGAAATATGATGAAAAATTTCCTTATGTTATGAAGCGTTTTTTCCGTAAACGCGAGGTATTCCGGATCTGGAACCTTTTTCAACGGCTTCAGCGGATCAAATTACACCAGAAAAGTGTATAATTAAGCCGAAATATGATAAAAAATTTCCTCATGTTATTACGCGTTTTTCTCGTAAACGCGAGGTATTTCGAATCTGGAACCTCTTCCAACGGATTCAGCGGAATAAATCACCCCAGAAGAGTGTATAATTGACCCGAAATATTACAAGGAATTTCCTTTTGTCATAACGCGTTTTTTTCATGAACGCGAGAAATTTCGGATCTGAAACCTTTTCCAACGTCTTCAGCATATCAAATTACCCCAGAAAAGTGTATAATTGAGCCGAAATATGATAAAAAATTTCCTCTTGTTATAACGCGTTTTTCACGTAAACGCGAGTAATTTCGGATCTGGAACCTTTTCCAACGGCTTCAGCGAATCAAATTACACCAGAAAAGTGTATAATCGAGCCGAAGTATGATGAAAAATTTCCTCATGTTATGACGCGTTTTTCTCGTAAACGCGAGGTATTTTGGATCTGGAACCTTTTTCAACGGATTCAGAGAAACATTCTACCCCAGAAAAGTGTATAATTGAGCCGGAATATAACAAAAATTTCATCATGTTATAGCGCGTTTTTTTCGTGAACGCGCGGTATTTCGAATCTGAAACCTTTTCCAACGAATTCAGCAAATCAAATTACCCTAGAAAAGTGTATAATTGAGCCGGGATATAACAAAAATTTCATCATGTTATAACGCGTTTTTTTCGTGAACGCGCGGTATTTCGAATCTGAAACCTTTTCCAACGAATTCAGCAAATCAAATTACCCTAGAAAAGTGTATAATTGAGCCGAAATATTACGAAAAATTCCCTCATGTTATATCGCGTTTTTCTCATGAACGCGAGATATCTCTGATCTGAAACCTTTTCCAACGGATTCAGCGGAACATTCTACCCCAGAAAAGTGTATACTCAAGCCGAAATATGATAGAAAATTTTCTTAATTTATAACGCGTTTTTCTCGTAAACGCGAGGTATTTCGGATCTGGAACCTTTTCCAATGGATTCAGTGGATCAAATTACCCCAGAAAAGTGTATAATTGAGCCGAAATATTACGAAAAATTCCCTCATGTTATATCGCGTTTTTCTCATGAACGCGAGGTATTTCGGATCTGGAACCTTTTCCAACGGCTTCAGCGGATCAAGGTACACCAGAAAAGTGTATAATTAAGCCGAAATATGATAAAAAATTTCCTCATGTTATTACGCGTTTTTCTCGTAAACGCGAGGTATTTCAAATCTGGAACCTTTTCCAACGGATTCAGCGGAATGAATCACTCCAGAAAAGTGGATAATTGACCCGAAATATTACAAGGAATTTCCTTATGTCATAACGCGTTTTTTTCATGAACGCGAGAAATTTCGGATCTGAAACCTTTTCCAACGTCTTCAGCATATTATATTACCCCAGAAAAGTGTATAATTGAGCCGAAATATGATAAAAAATTTCCTCTTGTTATAACGCGTTTTTCACGTAAACGCGAGGTATTTCGGATCTAGAACCTTTTCCAACGGCTTCAGCGGATCAAATTACACCAGAAAAGTGTATAATTGAGCCGAGGTATGATGAAAAATTTCCTCATGTTATGACGCGTTTTTCTCGTGAACGCGAGGTATTTCGGATCTGTAACCTTTTCCAATGGATTCAGTGGATCAAATTACCCCAGAATAGTGTCTATTTGATACGGAATATTACAAAAAATTTCCTCACGTTAAAACGCCTTTTTCGCGTAAACGCAAGGTATTTCGGATCGGGAACCTTTTCCAACGGCTTCAGCGGATCAAATTACACCAGAAAAGTGTATAATTAAGCCGAAATATGATAAAAAATTTCCTCATGTTATTACGCGTTTTTCTCGTAAACGCGAGGTATTTCGAATCTGAAACCTTTTCCAACGGATTCAGCGGAATAAATCACCCCAGAAAAGTGTATAATTGACCCGAAATATTACAAGGAATTTCCTTATGTTATAACGCGTTTTTTTCATGAACGCGAGAAATTTCGGATCTGAAACCTTTTCCAACGTCTTCAGCATATCAAATTACCCCAGAAAAGTGTATAATTGAGCCGAAATATGATAAAAAATTTCCTCTTGTTATAACGCGTTTTTCACGTAAACGCGAGGTATTTCGGATCTGAAACCTTTTCCAACGGCTTCAGCGGATCAAATTACCCCAGAAAAGTGTATAATTGAGCCGAAATATAGAAAAAAATTCCCTCATGTTATAACGCGTTTTTCTCGTAAACGCGAGGTATTTCGGATCTGGAACCTTTTCCAATGGATTCAGTGGATCAAATTACCCCAGAAAAGTGTATATTTGAGCCGGAATATTACGAAAAATTTCCTCATGTTAAAACGCGTTTTTTGCGTGAACGCAAGGTATTTCGGATCTGAAACCGTTTCCAACGGATGCGGCGGAACATCCTACCCCAGAAAAGTGTATAATTGAGCCGAAATATGATAAAAAATTTCATCATGTTATAACGCGTTTTTCTCGTAAACGCGAAGTATTTCGGATCTGGAACCTTTTCCAACGGCTTCAGCGGATCAAATTACACCAGAAAAGTGTATAATTGAGCCGAAATATGATGAAAAATTTCCTTATGTTATGACGCGTTTTTTTCGTAAACGCGAGGTATTCCGGATCTGGAACCTTTTCCAACGGCTTCAGCGGATCAAATTACACCAGAAAAGTGTATAATTAAGCCGAAATATGATAAAAAATTTCCTCATGTTATTACGCGTTTTTCTCGTAAACGCGAGGTATTTCGAATCTGGAACCTTTTCCAACGGATTCAGCGGAATAAATCACCCCAGAAAAGTGTATAATTGACCCGAAATATTACAAGGAATTTCCTTATGTCATAACGCGTTTTTTTCATGAACGCGAGAAATTTCGGATCTGAAACCTTTTCCAACGTCTTCAGCATATCAAATTACCCCAGAAAAGTGTATAATTGAGCCGAAATATGATAAAAAATTTCCTCTTGTTATAACGCGTTTTTCACGTAAACGCGAGGTATTTCGGATCTGGAACCTTTTCCAACGGCTTCAGCGGATCAAATTACACCAGAAAAGTGTATAATTGAGCCGAAGTATGATGAAAAATTTCCTCATGTTATGACGCGTTTTTCTCGTAAACGCGAGGTATTTTGGATCTGGAACCTTTTTCAACGGATTCAGAGAAACATTCTACCCCAGAAAAGTGTATAATTGAGCCGGAATATAACAAAAATTTCATCATGTTATAACGCGTTTTTTTCGTGAACGCGCGGTATTTCGAATCTGAAACCTTTTCCAACGAATTCAGCAAATCAAATTACCCTAGAAAAGTGTATAATTGAGCCGAAATATTACGAAAAATTCCCTCATGTTATATCGCGTTTTTCTCATGAACGCGAGATATCTCTGATCTGAAACCTTTTCCAACGGATTCAGCGGAACATTCTACCCCAGAAAAGTGTATACTCAAGCCGAAATATGATAGAAAATTTTCTTAATTTATAACGCGTTTTTCTCGTAAACGCGAGGTATTTCGGATCTGGAACCTTTTCCAATGGATTCAGTGGATCAAATTACCCCAGAAAAGTGTATAATTGAGCCGAAATATTACGAAAAATTCCCTCATGTTATATCGCGTTTTTCTCATGAACGCGAGGTATTTCGGATCTGGAACCTTTTCCAACGGCTTCAGCGGATCAAATTACACCAGAAAAGTGTATAATTAAGCCGAAATATGATAAAAAATTTCCTCATGTTATTACGCGTTTTTTTCGTAAACGCGAGGTATTTCGAATCTGGAACCTTTTTTAACGGATTCAGCGGAATAAATCACCCCAGAAAAGTGTATAATTGACCCGAAATATTACAAGGAATTTCCTTATGTCATAACGCGTTTTTTTCATGAACGCGAGAAATTTCGGATCTGAAACCTTTTCCAACGTCTTTAGCATATCAAATTACCCCAGAAAATTGTATAATTGAGCCGAAATATGATAAAAAATTTCCTCTTGTTATAACGCGTTTTTCACGTAAACGCGAGGTATTTCGGATCTGGAACCTTTTCCAACGGCTTCAGCGGATCAAATTACACCAGAAGAGTGTATAATTGAGCCGAAGTATGATGAAAAATTTCCTCATGTTATGACGCGTTTTTCTCGTAAACGCGAGGTATTTTGGATCTGGAACCTTTTTCAACGGATTCAGAGAAACATTCTACCCCAGAAAAGTGTATAATTGAGCCGGAATATAACAAAAATTTCATCATGTTATAACGCGTTTTTTCCGTGAACGCGCGGTATTTCGAATCTGAAACCTTTTCCAACGAATTCAGCAAATCAAATTACCCTAAAAAAGTGTATAATTGAGCCGAAATATTACGAAAAATTCCCTCATGTTATATCGCGTTTTTCTCATGAACGCGAGATATCTCTGATCTGAAACCTTTTCCAACGGATTCAGCGGAACATTCTACCCCAGAAAAGTGTATACTCAAGCCGAAATATGATAGAAAATTTTCTTAATTTATAACGCGTTTTTCTCGTAAACGCGAGGTATTTCGGATCTGGAACCTTTTTCAACGTCTTCAGCATATCAAATCACCCCAGAAAAGTGTATAATTAAGCCGCAATATACAAAAAAATTCCCTCATGTTATAACGCGTTTTTCTCGTAAACGCGGGGTATTCAGGAACTGGAACCTTTTCCAACGGATTCAGCGGAACATTCTACCCCAGAAAAATGTATAATTGAGCTGGAATATAACGCAAAATTTTTTCATGTTATAACGCGTTTTTTTCGTGAACGCGAGGTATTTCGAATCTGAAACCTCTTTCAACGGATTCAGCGAAACATTTTACCCCAGAAAAGTGTATAATTGAGCCGGAATATAACAAAAAATTTTCTTATGTTATAACGCGTGTTTTTCGTGAATGCGCGGTGTTTCGAATCTGAAACCTTTTTCAACGGATTCAGTGGAACATTCTACCCCAGAAAAGTGTATACTCAAGCCGAAATATGATAAAAAAATTTCTCATAATCTAACGCGTTTTTCTCGTAAACGCGAGGTATTTCGGATCTGTAACCTTTTCCAATGGATTCAGTGGATCAAATTACCCCAGAAAAGTGTCTATTTGATACGGAATATTACAAAAAATTTCCTCACGTTAAAACGCCTTTTTCGCGTAAACGCAAGGTATTTCGGATCGGGAACCTTTTCCAACGGCTTCAGCGGATCAAATTACACCAGAAAAGTGTATAATTAAGCCGAAATATGATAAAAAATTTCCTCATGTTATTACGCGTTTTTCTCGTAAACGCGAGGTATTTCGAATCTGAAACCTTTTCCAACGGATTCAGCGGAATAAATCACCCCAGAAAAGTGTATAATTGACCCGAAATATTACAAGGAATTTCCTTATGTTATAACGCGTTTTTTTCATGAACGCGAGAAATTTCGGATCTGAAACCTTTTCCAACGTCTTCAGCATATCAAATTACCCCAGAAAAGTGTATAATTGAGCCGAAATATGATAAAAAATTTCCTCTTGTTATAACGCGTTTTTCACGTAAACGCGAGGTATTTCGGATCTGAAACCTTTTTCAACGGCTTCAGCGGATCAAATTACCACAGAAAAGTGTATAATTGAGCCGAAATATAGAAAAAAATTCCCTCATGTTATAACGCGTTTTTCTCGTAAACGCGAGGTATTTCGGATCTGGAACCTTTTCCAATGGATTCAGTGGATCAAATTACCCCAGAAAAGTGTATATTTGAGCCGGAATATTACAAAGAATTCCCTCATGTTAAAACGCGTTTTTTGCGTGAACGCAAGGTATTTCGGATCTGAAACCGTTTCCAACGGATGCGGCGGAACATCCTACCCCAGAAAAGTGTATAATTGAGCCGAAATATGATAAAAAATTTCCTCTTGTTATAACGCGTTTTTCACGTAAACGCGAGGTATTTCGGATCTGGAACCTTTTCCAACGGCTTCAGCGGATCGTATTACACCAGAAAAGTGTATAATTGAGCCGAAGTATGATGAAAAATTTCCTCATGTTATGACGCGTTTTTCTCGTAAACGCGAGGTATTTTGGATCTGGAACCTTTCTCAACGGATTCAGAGAAACATTCTACCCCAGAAAAGTGTATAATTGAGCCGGAATATAACAAAAATTTCATCATGTTATAACGCGTTTTTTTCGTGAACGCGCGGTATTTCGAATCTGAAACCTTTTCCAACGAATTCAGCAAATCCAATTACCCTAGAAAAGTGTATAATTGAGCCGAAATATTACGAAGAATTCCCTCATGTTATATCGCGTTTTTCTCATGAACGCGAGATATCTCTGATCTGAAACCTTTTCCAACGGATTCAGCGGAACATTCTACCCCAGAAAAGTGTATACTCAAGCCGAAATATGATAAAAAATTTTCTTAATTTATAACGCGTTTTTCTCGTAAACGCGAGGTATTTCGGATCTGGAACCTTTTCCAATGGATTCAGTGGATCAAATTACCCCAGAAAAGTGTATATTTGAGCCGGAATATGATAAAAAATTTCCTCATGTTAAAACGCGTTTTTCTCGTAAACGCGCGTATTTCGCGCGCGTATTTCGAATCTGGAACCTTTTTCAACGGCTTCAGCAGATCAAATTACACCAGAAAAGTGTATGATTGAGCCGAAATATGATGAACAATTTGCTCATGTTATGACGCGTTTTTCTCGTAAACGCGAGGTATTTCGGATCTCGAACGTTCTCCAACGGATTCAGCGGAATAAATTACCCCAGAAAAGTGTATAATTGACCTGAAATATTACAAGGAATTTCCTTATGTTATGACGCGTTTTCCTCATGAACGCGAGGAATTTCGTATCTGAAACCTTTTTCAACGTCTTCAGCATATCAAATCACCCCAGAAAAGTGTATAATTGAGCCGCAATATAAAAAAAAATTCCCTCATGTTATAACGCGTTTTTCTCGTAAACGCGAGGTATTCAGGAACTGGAACCTTCTCCAACGGATTCAGCGGAACATTCTACCCCAGAAAAATGTATAATTGAGCTGGAATATAACGCAAAATTTTTTCATGTTATAACGCGTTTTTTTCGTGAACGCGAGGTATTTCGGATCTGAAACCTCTTTCAACGGATTCAGCGAAACATTTTACCCCAGAAAAGTGTATAATTGAGCCGGAATATAACAAAAAATTTTCTTATGTTATAACGCGTGTTTTTCGTGAATGCGCGGTATTTCGAATCTGAAACCTTTTTCAACGGATTCAGTGGAACATTCTACCCCAGAAAAGTGTATACTCAAGCCGAAATATGATAGAAAAATTTCTCATAATCTAACGCGTTTTTCTCGTAAACGCGAGGTATTTCGGATCTGTAACCTTTTCCAATGGATTCAGTGGATCAAATTACCCCAGAAAAGTGTCTGTTTTATACGGAATATTACAAAAAATTTCCTCACGTTAAAACGCGTTTTTCGCGTAAACGCAAGGTATTTCGGATCTGAAACCGTTTTCAACGGATGCGGCGGAACATTCTACCCCAGAAAAGTCTATTATTGAGCCGAAATATGATAAAAAATTTCCTCATGTTATAACGCGTTTTTTCCGTAAACGCGAGGTATTCCGGATCGGGAACCTTTTCCAACGGCTTCAGCGGATCAAATTACACCAGAAAAGTGTATAATTAAGCCGAAATATGATAAAAAATTTCCTCATGTTATTACGCGTTTTTCTCGTAAACGCGAGGTATTTCGAATCTGGAACCTTTTCCAACGGATTCAGCGGAATAAATCACCCCAGAAAAGTGTATAATTGACCCGAAATATTACAACGAATTTCCTTATGTTATAACGCGTTTTTTTCATGAACGCGAGAAATTTCGGATCTGAAACCTTTTCCAACGTCTTCAGCATATCAAATTACCCCAGAAAAGTGTATAATTGAGCCGAAATATGATAAAAAATTTCCTCTTGTTATAACGCGTTTTTCACGTGAACGCGAGGTATTTCGGATCAGGAACCTTTTCCAACGGCTTCAGCGGATCAAATTACACCAGAAAAGTGTATAATTGAGCCGAAGTATGATGAAAAATTTTCTTATGTTATGACGCGTTTTTCTCGTAAACGCGAGGTATTTTGGATCTGGAACCTTTTTCAACGGATTCAGAGAAACATTCTACCCCAGAAAAGTGTATAATTGAGCCGGAATATAACAAAAAATTTCATCATGTTATAACGCGTTTTTTTCGTGAACGCGCGGTATTTCGAATCTGAAACCTTTTCCAACGGATTCAGCAGATCAAATTACCCCAGAAAAGTGTATAATTGAGCCGAAATACGATAAAAAGTTTCCTCTTGTTATAACGCGTTTTTCACGTAAACGCGAGGTATTTCGGATCTGGAACCTTTTCCAACGGCTTCAGCGGATCAAATTACACCAGAAAAGTGTATAATTGAGCCGAAGTATGATGAAAAATTTCCTTATGTTATGACGCGTTTTTCTCGTAAACGCGAGGTATTTTGGATCTGGAACCTTTTTCAACGGATTCAGAGAAACATTCTACCCCAGAAAAGTGTATAATTGAGCCGTAATATAACAAAAAATTTTCTCATGTTTTAACGCGTTTTTTTCGTAAACGCGCGTTTTTTTAATCTGAAACCTTTTCCAACGGATTCAGCAAATCAAATTACCCTAGAAAAGTGTATAATTGAGCCGAAATATTACGAAAAATTTCCTCATGTTATATCGCGTTTTTTTCATGAACGCGAGATATTTTGGATCTGAAACCTTTTCCAACGGATTCAGCGGAACATTCTACCCCAGAAAAGTGTATACTCAAGCCGAAATATGATGTAAAATTTTCTCATAATCTAACGCGTTTTTCTCGTAAACGCGCGTTATTTCAATCTGAAACCTGTTCCAACGGATTCAGCAAATCAAATTACCCTAGAAAAGTGTATAATTGAGCCGAAATATTACGAAAAATTTCCTCATGTTATATCGCGTTTCTTTCATGAACGCGAGATATTTTGGATCTGAAACCTTTTCCAATGGATTCAGCGGAACATTCTACCCCAGAAAAGTGTATACTCAAGCCGAAATATGATGTAAAATTTTCTCATAATCTAACGCGTTTTTCTTGTGAACGCGAGGTATTTCGGATCTGGAACCTTTTCCAATGGATTCAGCGGATCAAATTACCCCAGGAAAGTGTATATTTCAGCCGGAATATTACAAAAAATTTCCCCATGTTAAAACGATTTTTCCGCGTGAACGCAAGGTATTTCGGATCTGAAACCGTTTTCAACGGATGCGGCGGAACATTCTACCCCAGAAAAGTGTATAATTAAGCCGAAATATGATAAAAAATTTCCTCATGTTATAACGCGTTTTTCTCGTAAACGCAAGGTATTTCGGATCTGGAACCTTTTCCAACGGATTCAGCGGAACATCCTACCCCAGAAAAGTGTATACTCAAGCCGAAATATGATAGAAAAGTTTCTCATAATCCAACGCGTTTTTCTCGTAAACGCAAGGTATTTCGGATCTGGAACCTTCTCCAACGGCTTCAGCGGATCAAATTACACTAGAAAAGTGTATAATTGAGCCTAAATATGATGAAAAATTTCCCTATGTTATGACGCGTTTTTCTCGTCAACGCGAGGTATTTCGGATCTGGAACCTTTTCCAACGGATTCAGCGGAATAAATCACCCCAGAAAAGTGTATAATTGACCCGAAATATTACAAGGAATTTCCTCATGTTATAACACGTTTTTCTCATGAACGCGAGGAGTTTCGGATCTGGAACCTTTTCCAACGGATTCAGCGGAATAAATCACCCCAGAAAAGTGTATAATTGACCCGAAATATTACAAGGAATTTCCTGATGTTATAACGCGTTTTTCTCATGAACGCGAGAAATTTCGGATCTGAAACCTTTTCCAACGTCTTCAGCATATTAAATTACCCCAGAAAAGTGTATAATTGAGCCGAAATATAGAAAAAAATTCCCTCATGTTATAACGCGTTTTTCTCGTAAACGCGAGGTATTTCGGATCAGGAACCTTTTCCAACGGCTTCAGCGGATCAAATTACCCCAGAAAAGTGTATAATTGAGCCGAAATATAGAAAAAAATTCCCTCATGTTATAACGCGTTTTTCTCGTAAACGCGAGGTATTTCGGATCTGGAACCTTTTCCAATGGATTCAGCGGATCAAATTACCCCAGAAAAGTGTATATTTGAGCCGGAATATTAAAAAAAATTTCCTTATGTTGAAACGCGTTTTTCGCGTAAATGCGAGGTATTTCGGATCTGAAACCGTTTCCAACGGATGCGGCGGAACATTCTACCCCAGAAAAGTGTATAATTAAGCCGAAATATGATGAAAAATTTCATCATGTTATAACGCGTTTCTCTCGTAAACGCGAGGTATTTCGGATCTGGAACCTTTTCCAACGGCTTCAGCGGATCAAATTACACCAGAAAAGTGTATAATTGAGCCGAAATATGATGAAAAATTTCCTTATGCTATGACGCGTTTTTCTCGTAAACGCGAGGTATTTCAGATCTGGAACCTTTTCCAACGGATTCAGCGGAACAAATTACCCCAGAAAAGTGTATATTTGAGCCGGAATATTACAAAAAATTCCCTCATGTTGAAACGCGTTTTTCGCGTAAATGCGAGGTATTTCGGATCTGAAACCGTTTCCAACGGATGCGGCGGAACATTCTACCCCAGAAAAGTGTATAATTGAGCCGAAATATGATGAAAAATTTCATCATGTTATAACGCGTTTCTCTCGTAAACGCAAGGTATTTCGGATCTGGAACCTTTTCCAACGGCTTCAGCGGATCAAATTACACCAGAAAAGTGTATAATTGAGCCGAAATATGATGAAAAATTTCGTTATGTTATGACGCGTTTTTCTCGTGAACGCGAGATATTCTGGATCTGAAACCTTTTCCAACGGATTCAACGGAATAAATCACCCCAGAAAAGTGTATAATTGACCCGAAATATTACAAGGAATTTCCTCATGTTATAACGCGTTTTTCTCATGAACGCGAGAAATTTTGGATCTGGAACCTTTTCCAACGGATTCAGCGGAATAAATCACCCCAGAAAAGTGTATAATTGACCCGGAATATTACAAGGAATTTCCTGATGTTATAACGCGTTTTTCTCATGAACGCGAGAAATTTCGGATCTGAAACCCTTTCCAACGTCTTCAGCATATTAAATTATCCCAGAAAAGTGTATAATTGAGCCGAAATATAGAAAAAAATTCCCTCATGTTATGACGCGTTTTTCTCGTAAACGCGAGGTATTTCGGATCAGGAACCTTTTCCAACGGCTTCAGCGGATCAAATTACCCCAGAAAAGTGTATAATTGAGCCGAAATATGGAAAAAAATTCCCTCATGTTATAACGCGTTTTTCTCGTAAACGCGAGGTATTTCGGATCTGGAACCTTTTCCAATGGATTCAGCGGATCAAATTACCCCAGAAAAGTGTATATGTGAGCCGGAATATTAAAAAAAATTTCCTCATGTTGAAACGCGTTTTTCGCGTAAATGCGAGGTATTTCGGATCTGAAACCGTTTCCAACGGATGCGGCGGAACATTCTACCCCAGAAAAGTGTATAATTGAGCCGAAATATGATGAAAAATTTCATCATGTTATAACGCGTTTCTCTCGTAAACGCGAGGTATTTCGGATCTGGAACCTTTTCCAACGGCTTCAGCGGATCAAATTACACCAGAAAAGTGTATAATTGAGCCGAAATATGATGAAAAATTTCCTTATGTTATGACGCGTTTTTCTCGTAAACGCAAGGTATTTCAGATCTGGAACCTTTTCCAACGGATTCAGCGGAACAAATTAATCCAGAAAAGTGTATATTTGAGCCGGAATATTACAAAAAATTCCCTCATGTTGAAACGCGTTTTTTGCGTAAATGCGAGGTATTTCGGATCTGAAACCGTTTCCAACGGATGCGGCGGAACATTCTACCCCAGAAAAGTGTATAATTGAGCCGAAATATGATGAAAAATTTCATCATGTTATAACGCGTTTCTCTCGTAAACGCGAGGTATTTCGGATCTGGAACCTTTTCCAACGGCTTCAGCGGATCAAATTACACCAGAAAAGTGTATAATTGAGCCGAAATATGATGAAAAATTTCGTTATGTTATGACGCGTTTTTCTCGTGAACGCGAGATATTCTGGATCTGAAACCTTTTCCAACGGATTCAGCGGAACATTCTACCCCAGAAAAGTGTATACTCAAGCCGAAATATGATAGAAAATTTTCTCATAATCTAACGCGTTTTTCTCGTAAACGCGAGGTATTTCGGATCTGGAACCTTTTCCAATGGATTCAGCGGATCAAATTACCCCAGAAAAGTGTATATTTGAGCCGGAATATTACAAAAAATTTCCTCATGTTATAACGCGTTTTTCTCGTAAACGCGAGGTATTTTGGATCTGGAACCTTTTCCAACGGATTCAGCGGAACATCCTACCCCAGAAAAGTGTATACTCAAGCCGAAATATGATAGAAAAGTTTCTCATAATCCAACGCGTTTTTCTCGTAAACGCGAGGTATTTCGGATCTGGAACCTTCTCCAACGGCTTCAGCGGATCAAATTACACTAGAAAAGTGTATAATTGAGCCTAAATATGATGAAAAATTTCCCTATGTTATGACGCGTTTTTCTCGTCAACGCGAGGGATTTCGGATCTGGAACCTTTTCCAACGGATTCAGCGGAATAAATCACCCCAGAAAAGTGTATAATTGACCCGAAATATTACAAGGAATTTCCTCATGTTATAACGCGTTTTTCTCATGAACGCGAGGAATTTCGGATCTGGAACCTTTTCCAACGGATTCAGCGGAATAAATCACCCCAGAAAAGTGTATAATTGACCCGAAATATTACAAGGAATTTCCTGATGTTATAACGCGTTTTTCTCATGAACGCGAGAAATTTCGGATCTGAAACCTTTTCCAACGTCTTCAGCATATTAAATTACCCCAGAAAAGTGTATAATTGAGCCGAAATATAGAAAAAAATTCCCTCATGTTATAACGCGTTTTTCTCGTAAACGCGAGGTATTTCGGATCAGGAACCTTTTCCAACGGCTTCAGCGGATCAAATTACACCAGAAAAGTGTATAATTGAGCCGAAATATGATGAAAAATTTCCTTATGTTATGACGCGTTTTTCTCGTAAACGCGAGGTATTTCGGATCTGGAACCTTTTCCAACGGATTCAGCGGATCAAATTACCCCAGAAAAGTGTATATGTGAGCCGGAATATTAAAAAAAATTTCCTTATGTTGAAACGCGTTTTTCGCGTAAATGCGAGGTATTTCGGATCTGAAACCGTTTCCAACGGATGCGGCGGAACATTCTACCCCAGAAAAGTGTATAATTGAGCCGAAATACGATGAAAAATTTCATCATGTTATAACGCGTTTCTCTCGTAAACGCGAGGTATTTCGGATCTGGAACCTTTTCCAACGGCTTCAGCGGATCAAATTACACCAGAAAAGTGTATAATTGAGCCGAAATATGATGAAAAATTTCCTTATGTTATGACGCGTTTTGCTCGTAAACGCGAGGTATTTCAGATCTGGAACCTTTTCCAACGGATTCAGCGGAACAAATTACCCCAGAAAAGTGTATATTTGAGCCGGAATATTACAAAAAATTCCCTCATGTTGAAACGCGTTTTTCGCGTAAATGCGAGGTATTTCGGATCTGAAACCGTTTCCAACGGATGCGGCGGAACATTCTGCCCCAGAAAAGTGTATAATTGAGCCGAAATATGATGAAAAATTTCATCATGTTATAACGCGTTTCTCTCGTAAACGCGAGGTATTTCGGATCTGGAACCTTTTCCAACGGCTTCAGCGGATCAAATTACACCAGAAAAGTGTATAATTGAGCCGAAATATGATAAAAAATTTCGTTATGTTATGACGCGTTTTTCTCGTGAACGCGAGATATTCTGGATCTGAAACCTTTTCCAACGGATTCAGCGGAACATTCTACCCCAGAAAAGTGTATACTCAAGCCGAAATATGATAGAAAATTTTCTCATAATCTAACGCGTTTTCCTCGTAAACGCGAGGTATTTCGGATCTGGAACCTTTTCCAATGGATTCAGCGGATCAAATTACCCCAGAAAAGTGTATATTTGAGCCGGAATATTACAAAAAATTTCCTCATGTTAAAACGCGTTTTTCGCGTAAACGCGAGGTATTTTGGATCTGAAACCGTTTCCAACGTATGCGGCGGAACATTCTACCCCAGAAAAGTGTATAATTGAGCCGAAATATGATAAAAAATTTCCTCATGGTATAACGAGTTTTTCTCGTAAACGCGAGGTATTTCGGATCTGGAACCATTTGCAACGGCTTCAGCGGATCAAATTACACCAGAAAAGTGTATAATTGAGTCGAAATATGATGAAGAATTTCCTGATGTCATGACGCGTTTTTTTCGTGAACGAGAGGTATTTCGGATCTGAAACCTTTTTCAACGGATTCAGCAAAACATTCTACCCCAGAAGAGTGTATAATTGAGCCGAAATATAACAAAAAATTTTCTCATGTTATAACGCGTTTTTTCCGTGAACGCGCGGTATTTCGAATCTGAAACCTTTTCCAACGGATTCAGCAAATCGAATTACCCTAGAAAAGTGTATAATTAAGCCGAAATATTACAAAAAATTTCCTCATGTTATATCGCGTTTTTCTCATGAACGCGAAATATTTTGGATCTATAACCTCTTCCAACGGATCCAGCGGAATATTCTCCCCCAGAAAAGTGTATACTCAAGCCGAAATATGATAGAAAATTGTACCATAATCTAACGCGTTTTTCTCGTGAACGCGAGGTATTTCGGATCTGGAACCTTTTCCAATGGATTTAGCGGATCAAATTACCCGAGGAAAGTGTATACTTCAGCCGGAATATTACAAAAAATTTCCTCATGTTAAAACGATTTTTTCGCGTAAACGCAAGGTATTTCGGATCTGAAACCGTTTTCAACGGATGCGGCGGAACATTCTACCCCAGAAAAGTGTATAATTAAGCCGAAATATGATAAAAAATTTCTTCATGTTATAACGCGTTTTTCTCGTAAACGCGAGGTATTCCGGAACTAGAACCTTTTTCAACGAATTCAGCGGAACATTCTACCCCAGAAAAATGTATAATTGAGCCGGAATATAAAAAAAAATTTTCCCATGTTATCACGCGTTTTTCTCGTGAACGCGAGGTATTTCGAATCTGAAACCTTTTTTCAACGGATTCAACGAAACATTTTACCTCAGAAAAGTGTATAATTGAGCCGGAATATAACAAAAACTTTTCTCATGTTATAACGCGTTTTTTTCGTGAACGCGCGGTATTTCGAATCTGAAACCTTTTCTAACGGATTCAGCAAATCAAATTACCCTAGAAAAGTGTATAATTAGGCCGAAATATTACAAAAAATTTCCTCATGTTATATCGCGTTTTTCTCATGAACGCAAGATATTTTGGATCTGAAACCTTTTCCAACGGATTCAGCGGAACATTCGACCCCAGAAAAGTGTATACTCAGGCCGAAATATGATAGAAAATTTTCTTATAATCTAACGCGTTTTCCTCGAAAACGCGAGGTATTTCGGATCTGGAACCTTTTCCAATGGATTCAGCGGATCAAATTACCCCAGAAAAGTGTATATTTGAGCCGGAATATTACAAAAAATTTCCTCATGTTAAAACGCGTTCTTCGCGTAAACGCAAGGTATTTCGGATCTGAAACCGTTTTCAACGGATGCGGCGGAACATTCTACCCCAGAAAAGTGTATAATTAAGCCGAAATATGATAAAAAATTTCCTCATGTTATAACGCGTTTTTCTCGTAAACGCGAGGTATTTCGGATCTGGAACCTTTTCCAACGGATTCAGCGGATCAAATTACCCCAGAAAAGTGTATATGTGAGCCGGAATATTAAAAAAAATTTCCTTATGTTGAAACGCGTTTTTCGCGTAAATGCGAGGTATTTCGGATCTGAAACCGTTTCCAACGGATGCGGCGGAACATTCTACCCCAGAAAAGTGTATAATTGAGCCGAAATATGATGAAAAATTTCATCATGTTATAACGCGTTTCTCTCGTAAACGCGAGGTATTTCGGATCTGGAACCTTTTCCAACGGCTTCAGCGGATCAAATTACACCAGAAAAGTGTATAATTGAGCCGAAATATGATGAAAAATTTCGTTATGTTATGACGCGTTTTTCTCGTGAACGCGAGATATTCTGGATCTGAAACCTTCTCCAACGGATTCAGCGGAACATTCTACCCCAGAAAAGTGTATACTCCAGCCGAAATATGATAGAAAATTTTCTCATAATCTAACGCGTTTTTCTCGTAAACGCGAGGTATTTCGGATCTGGAACCTTTTCCAATGGATTCAGCGGATCAAATTACCCCAGAAAAGTGTATATTTGAGCCGGAATATTACAAAAAATTTCCTCATGTTAAAACGCGTTTTTCGCGTAAACGCGAGGTATTTTGGATCTGAAACCGTTTCCAACGGATGCGGCGGAACATTCTACCCCAGAAAAGTGTATATTCAAGCCGAAATTTGATAGAAAATTTTCTCATAATCTAACGCGTTTTTCTCGTAAACGCGAGGTATTTCGGATCTGGAACCTTTTCCAATGGATTCAGTGGATCAAATTAACCCAGAAAAGTGTATATTTGAGCCGTAATATTACAAAAACTTTCCTCATGTTCAAACGCGTTTTTTGCGTGAACGCAAGGTATTTTGGATCTGAAACCGTTTCCAACGTATGCGGCGGAACATTCTACCCCAGAAAAGTGTATAATTGAGCCGAAATATGATAAAAAATTTCCTCATGGTATAACGAGTTTTTCTCGTAAACGCGAGGTATTTCGGATCTGGAACCATTTGCAACGGCTTCAGCGGATCAAATTACACCAGAAAAGTGTATAATTGAGCCGAAATATGATGAAAAATTTCCTGATGTCATGACGCGTTTTTTTCGTGAACGAGAGGTATTTCGGATCTGAAACCTTTTTCAACGGATTCAGCAAAACATTCTACCCCAGAAGAGTGTATAATTGAGCCGAAATATAACAAAAAATTTTCTCATGTTATAACGCGTTTTTTCCGTGAACGCGCGGTATTTCGAATCTGAAACCTTTTCCAACGGATTCAGCAAATCGAATTACCCTAGAAAAGTGTATAATTAAGCCGAAATATTACAAAAAATTTCCTCATGTTATATCGCGTTTTTCTCATGAACGCGAAATATTTTGGATCTATAACCTCTTCCAACGGATCCAGCGGAATATTCTCCCCCAGAAAAGTGTATACTCAAGCCGAAATATGATAGAAAATTGTACCATAATCTAACGCGTTTTTCTCGTGAACGCGAGGTATTTCGGATCTGGAACCTTTTCCAATGGATTTAGCGGATCAAATTACCCGAGGAAAGTGTATACTTCAGCCGGAATATTACAAAAAATTTCCTCATGTTGAAACGATTTTTTCGCGTAAACGCAAGGTATTTCGGATCTGAAACCGTTTTCAACGGATGCGGCGGAACATTCTACCCCAGAAAAGTGTATAATTAAGCCGAAATATGATAAAAAATTTCTTCATGTTATAACGCGTTTTTCTCGTAAACGCGAGGTATCTCGGATCTGGAACCTCTTCCAACGGATTCAGCGGAACATTCTACCCCAGAAAAGTGTATAATTTAGCCAGAATATTACAAAAAATTTTCTCATGTTATATCGCGTTTTCCTCATGAACGCAAGGTATTTCGGATCTGAAACCGTTTTCAACGGATGCGGCGGAACATTCTACCCCAGAAAAGTGTATAATTAAGCCGAAATATGATAAAAAATTTCTTCATGTTATAACGCGTTTTTCTCGTAAACGCGAGGTATCTCGGATCTGGAACCTCTTCCAACGGATTCAGCGGAACATTCTACCCCAGAAAAGTGTATAATTTAGCCAGAATATTACAAAAAATTTTCTCATGTTATATCGCGTTTTCCTCATGAACGCGAGATATTTTGGATCTGAAACCTTTTCCAACGCCTTTAGCATATCAAATTACCCCAGAAAAGTGTACAATTGAGCCGGAATATAAAAAAAAATTCCCTCATGTTATAACGCGTTTTTCTCGTAAACGCGAGGTATTCCGGAACTAGAACCTTTTTCAACGGATTCAGCGGAACATTCTACCTCAGAAAAGTGTATAATTGAGCCGGAATATAACAAAAACTTTTCTCATGTTATAACGCGTTTTTTTCGTGAACGCGCGGTATTTCGAATCTAAAACCTTTTCTAACGGATTCAGCAAATCAAATTACCCTAGAAAAGTGTATAATTAGGCCGAAATATTACAAAAAATTTCCTCATGTTATATCGCGTTTTTCTCATGAACGCAAGATATTTTGGATCTGAAACCTTTTCCAACGGATTCAGCGGAACATTCGACCCCAGAAAAGTGTATACTCAGGCCGAAATATGATGGAAAATTTTCTTATAATCTAACGCGTTTTCCTCGAAAACGCGAGGTATTTCGGATCTGAAACCGTTTCCAACGGATGCGGCGGAACATTCTACCCCAGAAAAGTGTATAATTGAGCCGAAATATGATGAAAAATTTCATCATGTTATAACGCGTTTCTCTCGTAAACGCGAGGTATTTCGGATCTGGAACCTTTTCCAACGGCTTCAGCGGATCAAATTACACCAGAAAAGTGTATAATTGAGCCGAAATATGATGAAAAATTTCGTTATGTTATGACGCGTTTTTCTCGTGAACGCGAGATATTCTGGATCTGAAACCTTCTCCAACGGATTCAGCGGAACATTCTACCCCAGAAAAGTGTATACTCCAGCCGAAATATAATAGAAAATTTTCTCATAATCTAACGCGTTTTTCTCGTAAACGCGAGGTATTTCGGATCTGGAACCTTTTCCAATGGATTCAGCGGATCAAATTACCCCAGAAAAGTGTATATTTGAGCCGGAATATTACAAAAAATTTCCTCATGTTAAAACGCGTTTTTCGCGTAAACGCGAGGTATTTTGGATCTGAAACCGTTTCCAACGGATGCGGCGGAACATTCTACCCCAGAAAAGTGTTTATTCAAGCCGAAATTTGATAGAAAATTTTCTCATAATCTAACGCGTTTTTCTCGTAAACGCGAGGTATTTCGGATGTGGAACCTTTTCCAATGGATTCAGTGGATCAAATTAACCCAGAAAAGTGTATATTTGAGCCGTAATATTACAAAAAATTTCCTCATGTTCAAACGCGTTTTTTGCGTGAACGCAAGGTATTTTGGATCTGAAACCGTTTCCAACGTATGCGGCGGAACATTCTACCCCAGAAAAGTGTATAATTGAGCCGAAATATGATAAAAAATTTCCTCATGGTATAACGAGTTTTTCTCGTAAACGCGAGGTATTTCGGATCTGGAACCATTTGCAACGGCTTCAGCGGATCAAATTACACCAGAAAAGTGTATAATTGAGCCGAAATATGATGAAGAATTTCCTGATGTCATGACGCGTTTTTTTCGTGAACGAGAGGTATTTCGGATCTGAAACCTTTTTCAACGGATTCAGCAAAACATTCTACCCCAGAAGAGTGTATAATTGAGCCGAAATATAACAAAAAATTTTCTCATGTTATAACGCGTTTTTTCCGTGAACGCGCGGTATTTCGAATCTGAAACCTTTTCCAACGGATTCAGCAAATCGAATTACCCTAGAAAAGTGTATAATTAAGCCGAAATATTACAAAAAATTTCCTCATGTTATATCGCGTTTTTCTCATGAACGCGAAATATTTTGGATCTATAACCTCTTCCAACGGATCCAGCGGAATATTCTCCCCCAGAAAAGTGTATACTCAAGCCGAAATATGATAGAAAATTGTACCATAATCTAACGCGTTTTTCTCGTGAACGCGAGGTATTTCGGATCTGGAACCTTTTCCAATGGATTTAGCGGATCAAATTACCCGAGGAAAGTGTATACTTCAGCCGGAATATTACAAAAAATTTCCTCATGTTGAAACGATTTTTTCGCGTAAACGCAAGGTATTTCGGATCTGAAACCGTTTTCAACGGATGCGGCGGAACATTCTACCCCAGAAAAGTGTATAATTAAGCCGAAATATGATAAAAAATTTCTTCATGTTATAACGCGTTTTTCTCGTAAACGCGAGGTATCTCGGATCTGGAACCTCTTCCAACAGATTCAGCGGAACATTCTACCCCAGAAAAGTGTATAATTTAGCCAGAATATTACAAAAAATTTTCTCATGTTATATCGCGTTTTCCTCATGAACGCGAGATATTTTGGATCTGAAACCTTTTCCAACGCCTTTAGCATATCAAATTACCCCAGAAAAGTGTACAATTGAGCCGGAATATAAAAAAAAATTCCCTCATGTTATAACGCGTTTTTCTCGTAAACGCGAGGTATTCCGGAACTAGAACCTTTTTCAACGGATTCAGCGGAACATTCTACCCCAGAAAAATGTATAATTGAGCCGGAATATAAAAAAAAATTTTTCCATGTTATCACGCGTTTTTCTCGTGAACGCGAGGTATTTCGAATCTGAAACCTTTTTTCAACGGATTCAACGAAACATTTTACCTCAGAAAAGTGTATAATTAAGCCGGAATATAACAAAAACTTTTCTCATGTTATAACGCGTTTTTTTCGTGAACGCGCGGTATTTCGAATCTGAAACCTTTTCTAACGGATTCAGCAAATCAAATTACCCTAGAAAAGTGTATAATTAGGCCGAAATATTACAAAAAATTTCCTCATGTTATATCGCGTTTTTCTCATGAACGCAAGATATTTTGGATCTGAAACCTTTTCCAACGGATTCAGCGGAACATTCGACCCCAGAAAAGTGTATACTCAGGCCGAAATATGATAGAAAATTTTCTTATAATCTAACGCGTTTTCCTCGAAAACGCGAGGTATTTCGGATCTGAAACCGTTTCCAACGGATGCGGCGGAACATTCTACCCCAGAAAAGTGTATAATTGAGCCGAAATATGATGAAAAATTTCATCATGTTATAACGCGTTTCTCTCGTAAACGCGAGGTATTTCGGATCTGGAACCTTTTCCAACGGCTTCAGCGGATCAAATTACACCAGAAAAGTGTATAATTGAGCCGAAATATGATGAAAAATTTCGTTATGTTATGACGCGTTTTTCTCGTGAACGCGAGATATTCTGGATCTGAAACCTTCTCCAACGGATTCAGCGGAACATTCTACCCCAGAAAAGTGTATACTCCAGCCGAAATATAATAGAAAATTTTCTCATAATCTAACGCGTTTTTCTCGTAAACGCGAGGTATTTCGGATCTGGAACCTTTTCCAATGGATTCAGCGGATCAAATTACCCCAGAAAAGTGTATATTTGAGCCGGAATATTACAAAAAATTTCCTCATGTTAAAACGCGTTTTTCGCGTAAACGCGAGGTATTTTGGATCTGAAACCGTTTCCAACGGATGCGGCGGAACATTCTACCCCAGAAAAGTGTTTATTCAAGCCGAAATTTGATAGAAAATTTTCTCATAATCTAACGCGTTTTTCTCGTAAACGCGAGGTATTTCGGATGTGGAACCTTTTCCGATGGATTCAGTGGATCAAATTAACCCAGAAAAGTGTATGTTTGAGCCGTAATATTACAAAAAATTTCCTCATGTTCAAACGCGTTTTTTGCGTGAACGCAAGGTATTTTGGATCTGAAACCTTTTCCAACGGATTCAGCGGAACATTCGACCCCAGAAAAGTGTATACTCAGGCCGAAATATGATAGAAAATTTTCTTATAATCTAACGCGTTTTCCTCGAAAACGCGAGGTATTTCGGATCTGAAACCGTTTCCAACGGATGCGGCGGAACATTCTACCCCAGAAAAGTGTATAATTGAGCCGAAATATGATGAAAAATTTCATCATGTTATAACGCGTTTCTCTCGTAAACGCGAGGTATTTCGGATCTGGAACCTTTTCCAACGGCTTCAGCGGATCAAATTACACCAGAAAAGTGTATAATTGAGCCGAAATATGATGAAAAATTTCGTTATGTTATGACGCGTTTTTCTCGTGAACGCGAGATATTCTGGATCTGAAACCTTCTCCAACGGATTCAGCGGAACATTCTACCCCAGAAAAGTGTATACTCCAGCCGAAATATAATAGAAAATTTTCTCATAATCTAACGCGTTTTTCTCGTAAACGCGAGGTATTTCGGATCTGGAACCTTTTCCAATGGATTCAGCGGATCAAATTACCCCAGAAAAGTGTATATTTGAGCCGGAATATTACAAAAAATTTCCTCATGTTAAAACGCGTTTTTCGCGTAAACGCGAGGTATTTTGGATCTGAAACCGTTTCCAACGGATGCGGCGGAACATTCTACCCCAGAAAAGTGTTTATTCAAGCCGAAATTTGATAGAAAATTTTCTCATAATCTAACGCGTTTTTCTCGTAAACGCGAGGTATTTCGGATGTGGAACCTTTTCCAATGGATTCAGTGGATCAAATTAACCCAGAAAAGTGTATATTTGAGCCGTAATATTACAAAAAATTTCCTCATGTTCAAACGCGTTTTTTGCGTGAACGCAAGGTATTTTGGATCTGAAACCGTTTCCAACGTATGCGGCGGAACATTCTACCCCAGAAAAGTGTATAATTGAGCCGAAATATGATAAAAAATTTCCTCATGGTATAACGAGTTTTTCTCGTAAACGCGAGGTATTTCGGATCTGGAACCATTTGCAACGGCTTCAGCGGATCAAATTACACCAGAAAAGTGTATAATTGAGCCGAAATATGATGAAGAATTTCCTGATGTCATGACGCGTTTTTTTCGTGAACGAGAGGTATTTCGGATCTGAAACCTTTTTCAACGGATTCAGCAAAACATTCTACCCCAGAAGAGTGTATAATTGAGCCGAAATATAACAAAAAATTTTCTCATGTTATAACGCGTTTTTTCCGTGAACGCGCGGTATTTCGAATCTGAAACCTTTTCCAACGGATTCAGCAAATCGAATTACCCTAGAAAAGTGTATAATTAAGCCGAAATATTACAAAAAATTTCCTCATGTTATATCGCGTTTTTCTCATGAACGCGAAATATTTTGGATCTATAACCTCTTCCAACGGATCCAGCGGAATATTCTCCCCCAGAAAAGTGTATACTCAAGCCGAAATATGATAGAAAATTGTACCATAATCTAACGCGTTTTTCTCGTGAACGCGAGGTATTTCGGATCTGGAACCTTTTCCAATGGATTTAGCGGATCAAATTACCCGAGGAAAGTGTATACTTCAGCCGGAATATTACAAAAAATTTCCTCATGTTGAAACGATTTTTTCGCGTAAACGCAAGGTATTTCGGATCTGAAACTGTTTTCAACGGATGCGGCGGAACATTCTACCCCAGAAAAGTGTATAATTAAGCCGAAATATGATAAAAAATTTCTTCATGTTATAACGCGTTTTTCTCGTAAACGCGAGGTATCTCGGATCTGGAACCTCTTCCAACAGATTCAGCGGAACATTCTACCCCAGAAAAGTGTATAATTTAGCCAGAATATTACAAAAAATTTTCTCATGTTATATCGCGTTTTCCTCATGAACGCGAGATATTTTGGATCTGAAACCTTTTCCAACGCCTTTAGCATATCAAATTACCCCAGAAAAGTGTACAATTGAGCCGGAATATAAAAAAAAATTCCCTCATGTTATAACGCGTTTTTCTCGTAAACGCGAGGTATTCCGGAACTAGAACCTTTTTCAACGGATTCAGCGGAACATTCTACCCCAGAAAAATGTATAATTGAGCCGGAATATAAAAAAAAATTTTTCCATGTTATCACGCGTTTTTCTCGTGAACGCGAGGTATTTCGAATCTGAAACCTTTTTTCAACGGATTCAACGAAACATTTTACCTCAGAAAAGTGTATAATTAAGCCGGAATATAACAAAAACTTTTCTCATGTTATAACGCGTTTTTTTCGTGAACGCGCGGTATTTCGAATCTGAAACCTTTTCTAACGGATTCAGCAAATCAAATTACCCTAGAAAAGTGTATAATTAGGCCGAAATATTACAAAAAATTTCCTCATGTTATATCGCGTTTTTCTCATGAACGCAAGATATTTTGGATCTGAAACCTTTTCCAAAGGATTCAGCGGAACATTCGACCCCAGAAAAGTGTATACTCAGGCCGAAATATGATAGAAAATTTTCTTATAATCTAACGCGTTTTCCTCGAAAACGCGAGGTATTTCGGATCTGAAACCGTTTCCAACGGATGCGGCGGAACATTCTACCCCAGAAAAGTGTATAATTGAGCCGAAATATGATGAAAAATTTCATCATGTTATAACGCGTTTCTCTCGTAAACGCGAGGTATTTCGGATCTGGAACCTTTTCCAACGGCTTCAGCGGATCAAATTACACCAGAAAAGTGTATAATTGAGCCGAAATATGATGAAAAATTTCGTTATGTTATGACGCGTTTTTCTCGTGAACGCGAGATATTCTGGATCTGAAACCTTCTCCAACGGATTCAGCGGAACATTCTACCCCAGAAAAGTGTATACTCCAGCCGAAATATAATAGAAAATTTTCTCATAATCTAACGCGTTTTTCTCGTAAACGCGAGGTATTTCGGATCTGGAACCTTTTCCAATGGATTCAGCGGATCAAATTACCCCAGAAAAGTGTATATTTGAGCCGGAATATTACAAAAAATTTCCTCATGTTAAAACGCGTTTTTCGCGTAAACGCGAGGTATTTTGGATCTGAAACCGTTTCCAACGGATGCGGCGGAACATTCTACCCCAGAAAAGTGTTTATTCAAGCCGAAATTTGATAGAAAATTTTCTCATAATCTAACGCGTTTTTCTCGTAAACGCGAGGTATTTCGGATGTGGAACCTTTTCCAATGGATTCAGTGGATCAAATTAACCCAGAAAAGTGTATATTTGAGCCGTAATATTACAAAAAATTTCCTCATGTTCAAACGCGTTTTTTGCGTGAACGCAAGGTATTTTGGATCTGAAACCTTTTCCAACGGATTCAGCGGAACATTCGACCCCAGAAAAGTGTATACTCAGGCCGAAATATGATAGAAAATTTTCTTATAATCTAACGCGTTTTCCTCGAAAACGCGAGGTATTTCGGATCTGAAACCGTTTCCAACGGATGCGGCGGAACATTCTACCCCAGAAAAGTGTATAATTGAGCCGAAATATGATGAAAAATTTCATCATGTTATAACGCGTTTCTCTCGTAAACGCGAGGTATTTCGGATCTGGAACCTTTTCCAACGGCTTCAGCGGATCAAATTACACCAGAAAAGTGTATAATTGAGCCGAAATATGATGAAAAATTTCGTTATGTTATGACGCGTTTTTCTCGTGAACGCGAGATATTCTGGATCTGAAACCTTCTCCAACGGATTCAGCGGAACATTCTACCCCAGAAAAGTGTATACTCCAGCCGAAATATAATAGAAAATTTTCTCATAATCTAACGCGTTTTTCTCGTAAACGCGAGGTATTTCGGATCTGGAACCTTTTCCAATGGATTCAGCGGATCAAATTACCCCAGAAAAGTGTATATTTGAGCCGGAATATTACAAAAAATTTCCTCATGTTAAAACGCGTTTTTCGCGTAAACGCGAGGTATTTTGGATCTGAAACCGTTTCCAACGGATGCGGCGGAACATTCTACCCCAGAAAAGTGTTTATTCAAGCCGAAATTTGATAGAAAATTTTCTCATAATCTAACGCGTTTTTCTCGTAAACGCGAGGTATTTCGGATGTGGAACCTTTTCCAATGGATTCAGTGGATCAAATTAACCCAGAAAAGTGTATATTTGAGCCGTAATATTACAAAAAATTTCCTCATGTTCAAACGCGTTTTTTGCGTGAACGCAAGGTATTTTGGATCTGAAACCGTTTCCAACGTATGCGGCGGAACATTCTACCCCAGAAAAGTGTATAATTGAGCCGAAATATGATAAAAAATTTCCTCATGGTATAACGAGTTTTTCTCGTAAACGCGAGGTATTTCGGATCTGGAACCATTTGCAACGGCTTCAGCGGATCAAATTACACCAGAAAAGTGTATAATTGAGCCGAAATATGATGAAGAATTTCCTGATGTCATGACGCGTTTTTTTCGTGAACGAGAGGTATTTCGGATCTGAAACCTTTTTCAACGGATTCAGCAAAACATTCTACCCCAGAAGAGTGTATAATTGAGCCGAAATATAACAAAAAATTTTCTCATGTTATAACGCGTTTTTTCCGTGAACGCGCGGTATTTCGAATCTGAAACCTTTTCCAACGGATTCAGCAAATCGAATTACCCTAGAAAAGTGTATAATTAAGCCGAAATATTACAAAAAATTTCCTCATGTTATATCGCGTTTTTCTCATGAACGCGAAATATTTTGGATCTATAACCTCTTCCAACGGATCCAGCGGAATATTCTCCCCCAGAAAAGTGTATACTCAAGCCGAAATATGATAGAAAATTGTACCATAATCTAACGCGTTTTTCTCGTGAACGCGAGGTATTTCGGATCTGGAACCTTTTCCAATGGATTTAGCGGATCAAATTACCCGAGGAAAGTGTATACTTCAGCCGGAATATTACAAAAAATTTCCTCATGTTGAAACGATTTTTTCGCGTAAACGCAAGGTATTTCGGATCTGAAACCGTTTTCAACGGATGCGGCGGAACATTCTACCCCAGAAAAGTGTATAATTAAGCCGAAATATGATAAAAAATTTCTTCATGTTATAACGCGTTTTTCTCGTAAACGCGAGGTATCTCGGATCTGGAACCTCTTCCAACAGATTCAGCGGAACATTCTACCCCAGAAAAGTGTATAATTTAGCCAGAATATTACAAAAAATTTTCTCATGTTATATCGCGTTTTCCTCATGAACGCGAGATATTTTGGATCTGAAACCTTTTCCAACGCCTTTAGCATATCAAATTACCCCAGAAAAGTGTACAATTGAGCCGGAATATAAAAAAAAATTCCCTCATGTTATAACGCGTTTTTCTCGTAAACGCGAGGTATTCCGGAACTAGAACCTTTTTCAACGGATTCAGCGGAACATTCTACCCCAGAAAAATGTATAATTGAGCCGGAATATAAAAAAAAATTTTTCCATGTTATCACGCGTTTTTCTCGTGAACGCGAGGTATTTCGAATCTGAAACCTTTTTTCAACGGATTCAACGAAACATTTTACCTCAGAAAAGTGTATAATTAAGCCGGAATATAACAAAAACTTTTCTCATGTTATAACGCGTTTTTTTCGTGAACGCGCGGTATTTCGAATCTGAAACCTTTTCTAACGGATTCAGCAAATCAAATTACCCTAGAAAAGTGTATAATTAGGCCGAAATATTACAAAAAATTTCCTCATGTTATATCGCGTTTTTCTCATGAACGCAAGATATTTTGGATCTGAAACCTTTTCCAACGGATTCAGCGGAACATTCGACCCCAGAAAAGTGTATACTCAGGCCGAAATATGATAGAAAATTTTCTTATAATCTAACGCGTTTTCCTCGAAAACGCGAGGTATTTCGGATCTGAAACCGTTTCCAACGGATGCGGCGGAACATTCTACCCCAGAAAAGTGTATAATTGAGCCGAAATATGATGAAAAATTTCATCATGTTATAACGCGTTTCTCTCGTAAACGCGAGGTATTTCGGATCTGGAACCTTTTCCAACGGCTTCAGCGGATCAAATTACACCAGAAAAGTGTATAATTGAGCCGAAATATGATGAAAAATTTCGTTATGTTATGACGCGTTTTTCTCGTGAACGCGAGATATTCTGGATCTGAAACCTTCTCCAACGGATTCAGCGGAACATTCTACCCCAGAAAAGTGTATACTCCAGCCGAAATATAATAGAAAATTTTCTCATAATCTAACGCGTTTTTCTCGTAAACGCGAGGTATTTCGGATCTGGAACCTTTTCCAATGGATTCAGCGGATCAAATTACCCCAGAAAAGTGTATATTTGAGCCGGAATATTACAAAAAATTTCCTCATGTTAAAACGCGTTTTTCGCGTAAACGCGAGGTATTTTGGATCTGAAACCGTTTCCAACGGATGCGGCGGAACATTCTACCCCAGAAAAGTGTTTATTCAAGCCGAAATTTGATAGAAAATTTTCTCATAATCTAACGCGTTTTTCTCGTAAACGCGAGGTATTTCGGATGTGGAACCTTTTCCAATGGATTCAGTGGATCAAATTAACCCAGAAAAGTGTATATTTGAGCCGTAATATTACAAAAAATTTCCTCATGTTCAAACGCGTTTTTTGCGTGAACGCAAGGTATTTTGGATCTGAAACCTTTTCCAACGGATTCAGCGGAACATTCGACCCCAGAAAAGTGTATACTCAGGCCGAAATATGATAGAAAATTTTCTTATAATCTAACGCGTTTTCCTCGAAAACGCGAGGTATTTCGGATCTGAAACCGTTTCCAACGGATGCGGCGGAACATTCTACCCCAGAAAAGTGTATAATTGAGCCGAAATATGATGAAAAATTTCATCATGTTATAACGCGTTTCTCTCGTAAACGCGAGGTATTTCGGATCTGGAACCTTTTCCAACGGCTTCAGCGGATCAAATTACACCAGAAAAGTGTATAATTGAGCCGAAATATGATGAAAAATTTCGTTATGTTATGACGCGTTTTTCTCGTGAACGCGAGATATTCTGGATCTGAAACCTTCTCCAACGGATTCAGCGGAACATTCTACCCCAGAAAAGTGTATACTCCAGCCGAAATATAATAGAAAATTTTCTCATAATCTAACGCGTTTTTCTCGTAAACGCGAGGTATTTCGGATCTGGAACCTTTTCCAATGGATTCAGCGGATCAAATTACCCCAGAAAAGTGTATATTTGAGCCGGAATATTACAAAAAATTTCCTCATGTTAAAACGCGTTTTTCGCGTAAACGCGAGGTATTTTGGATCTGAAACCGTTTCCAACGGATGCGGCGGAACATTCTACCCCAGAAAAGTGTTTATTCAAGCCGAAATTTGATAGAAAATTTTCTCATAATCTAACGCGTTTTTCTCGTAAACGCGAGGTATTTCGGATGTGGAACCTTTTCCAATGGATTCAGTGGATCAAATTAACCCAGAAAAGTGTATATTTGAGCCGTAATATTACAAAAAATTTCCTCATGTTCAAACGCGTTTTTTGCGTGAACGCAAGGTATTTTGGATCTGAAACCGTTTCCAACGTATGCGGCGGAACATTCTACCCCAGAAAAGTGTATAATTGAGCCGAAATATGATAAAAAATTTCCTCATGGTATAACGAGTTTTTCTCGTAAACGCGAGGTATTTCGGATCTGGAACCATTTGCAACGGCTTCAGCGGATCAAATTACACCAGAAAAGTGTATAATTGAGCCGAAATATGATGAAGAATTTCCTGATGTCATGACGCGTTTTTTTCGTGAACGAGAGGTATTTCGGATCTGAAACCTTTTTCAACGGATTCAGCAAAACATTCTACCCCAGAAGAGTGTATAATTGAGCCGAAATATAACAAAAAATTTTCTCATGTTATAACGCGTTTTTTCCGTGAACGCGCGGTATTTCGAATCTGAAACCTTTTCCAACGGATTCAGCAAATCGAATTACCCTAGAAAAGTGTATAATTAAGCCGAAATATTACAAAAAATTTCCTCATGTTATATCGCGTTTTTCTCATGAACGCGAAATATTTTGGATCTATAACCTCTTCCAACGGATCCAGCGGAATATTCTCCCCCAGAAAAGTGTATACTCAAGCCGAAATATGATAGAAAATTGTACCATAATCTAACGCGTTTTTCTCGTGAACGCGAGGTATTTCGGATCTGGAACCTTTTCCAATGGATTTAGCGGATCAAATTACCCGAGGAAAGTGTATACTTCAGCCGGAATATTACAAAAAATTTCCTCATGTTGAAACGATTTTTTCGCGTAAACGCAAGGTATTTCGGATCTGAAACCGTTTTCAACGGATGCGGCGGAACATTCTACCCCAGAAAAGTGTATAATTAAGCCGAAATATGATAAAAAATTTCTTCATGTTATAACGCGTTTTTCTCGTAAACGCGAGGTATCTCGGATCTGGAACCTCTTCCAACAGATTCAGCGGAACATTCTACCCCAGAAAAGTGTATAATTTAGCCAGAATATTACAAAAAATTTTCTCATGTTATATCGCGTTTTCCTCATGAACGCGAGATATTTTGGATCTGAAACCTTTTCCAACGCCTTTAGCATATCAAATTACCCCAGAAAAGTGTACAATTGAGCCGGAATATAAAAAAAAATTCCCTCATGTTATAACGCGTTTTTCTCGTAAACGCGAGGTATTCCGGAACTAGAACCTTTTTCAACGGATTCAGCGGAACATTCTACCCCAGAAAAATGTATAATTGAGCCGGAATATAAAAAAAAATTTTTCCATGTTATCACGCGTTTTTCTCGTGAACGCGAGGTATTTCGAATCTGAAACCTTTTTTCAACGGATTCAACGAAACATTTTACCTCAGAAAAGTGTATAATTAAGCCGGAATATAACAAAAACTTTTCTCATGTTATAACGCGTTTTTTTCGTGAACGCGCGGTATTTCGAATCTGAAACCTTTTCTAACGGATTCAGCAAATCAAATTACCCTAGAAAAGTGTATAATTAGGCCGAAATATTACAAAAAATTTCCTCATGTTATATCGCGTTTTTCTCATGAACGCAAGATATTTTGGATCTGAAACCTTTTCCAACGGATTCAGCGGAACATTCGACCCCAGAAAAGTGTATACTCAGGCCGAAATATGATAGAAAATTTTCTTATAATCTAACGCGTTTTCCTCGAAAACGCGAGGTATTTCGGATCTGAAACCGTTTCCAACGGATGCGGCGGAACATTCTACCCCAGAAAAGTGTATAATTGAGCCGAAATATGATGAAAAATTTCATCATGTTATAACGCGTTTCTCTCGTAAACGCGAGGTATTTCGGATCTGGAACCTTTTCCAACGGCTTCAGCGGATCAAATTACACCAGAAAAGTGTATAATTGAGCCGAAATATGATGAAAAATTTCGTTATGTTATGACGCGTTTTTCTCGTGAACGCGAGATATTCTGGATCTGAAACCTTCTCCAACGGATTCAGCGGAACATTCTACCCCAGAAAAGTGTATACTCCAGCCGAAATATGATAGAAAATTTTCTCATAATCTAACGCGTTTTTCTCGTAAACGCGAGGTATTTCGGATCTGGAACCTTTTCCAATGGATTCAGCGGATCAAATTACCCCAGAAAAGTGTATATTTGAGCCGGAATATTACAAAAAATTTCCTCATGTTAGAACGCGTTTTTCGCGTAAACGCGAGGTATTTTGGATCTGAAACCGTTTCCAACGGATGCGGCGGAACATTCTACCCCAGAAAAGTGTTTATTCAAGCCGAAATTTGATAGAAAATTTTCTCATAATCTAACGCGTTTTTCTCGTAAACGCGAGGTATTTCGGATCTGGAACCTTTTCCAATGGATTCAGTGGATCAAATTAACCCAGAAAAGTGTATATTTGAGCCGTAATATTACAAAAAATTTCCTCATGTTCAAACGCGTTTTTTGCGTGAACGCAAGGTATTTTGGATCTGAAACCGTTTCCAACGTATGCGGCGGAACATTCTACCCCAGAAAAGTGTATAATTGAGCCGAAATATGATAAAAAATTTCCTCATGGTATAACGAGTTTTTCTCGTAAACGCGAGGTATTTCGGATCTGGAACCATTTGCAACGGCTTCAGCGGATCAAATTACACCAGAAAAGTGTATAATTGAGCCGAAATATGATGAAGAATTTCCTGATGTCATGACGCGTTTTTTTCGTGAACGAGAGGTATTTCGGATCTGAAACCTTTTTCAACGGATTCAGCAAAACATTCTACCCCAGAAGAGTGTATAATTGAGCCGAAATATAACAAAAAATTTTCTCATGTTATAACGCGTTTTTTCCGTGAACGCGCGGTATTTCGAATCTGAAACCTTTTCCAACGGATTCAGCAGATCGAATTACCCTAGAAAAGTGTATAATTAAGCCGAAATATTACAAAAAATTTCCTCATGTTATATCGCGTTTTTCTCATGAACGCGAAATATTTTGGATCTATAACCTCTTCCAACGGATCCAGCGGAATATTCTCCCCCAGAAAAGTGTATACTCAAGCCGAAATATGATAGAAAATTGTACCATAATCTAACGCGTTTTTCTCGTGAACGCGAGGTATTTCGGATCTGGAACCTTTTCCAATGGATTTAGCGGATCAAATTACCCGAGGAAAGTGTATACTTCAGCCGGAATATTACAAAAAATTTCCTCATGTTGAAACGATTTTTTCGCGTAAACGCAAGGTATTTCGGATCTGAAACCGTTTTCAACGGATGCGGCGGAACATTCTACCCCAGAAAAGTGTATAATTAAGCCGAAATATGATAAAAAATTTCTTCATGTTATAACGCGTTTTTCTCGTAAACGCGAGGTATCTCGGATCTGGAACCTCTTCCAACGGATTCAGCGGAACATTCTACCCCAGAAAAGTGTATAATTTAGCCAGAATATTACAAAAAATTTTCTCATGTTATATCGCGTTTTCCTCATGAACGCGAGATATTTTGGATCTGAAACCTTTTCCAACGCCTTTAGCATATCAAATTACCCCAGAAAAGTGTACAATTGAGCCGGAATATAAAAAAAAATTCCCTCATGTTATAACGCGTTTTTCTCGTAAACGCGAGGTATTCCGGAACTAGAACCTTTTTCAACGGATTCAGCGGAACATTCTACCCCAGAAAAATGTATAATTGAGCCGGAATATAAAAAAAAATTTTTCCATGTTATCACGCGTTTTTCTCGTGAACGCGAGGTATTTCGAATCTGAAACCTTTTTTCAACGGATTCAACGAAACATTTTACCTCAGAAAAGTGTATAATTGAGCCGGAATATAACAAAAACTTTTCTCATGTTATAACGCGTTTTTTTCGTGAACGCGCGGTATTTCGAATCTGAAACCTTTTCTAACGGATTCAGCAAATCAAATTACCCTAGAAAAGTGTATAATTAGGCCGAAATATTACAAAAAATTTCCTCATGTTATATCGCGTTTTTCTCATGAACGCAAGATATTTTGGATCTGAAACCTTTTCCAACTCATTCAGCGGAACATTCGACCCCAGAAAAGTGTATACTCAGGCCGAAATATGATAGAAAATTTTCTTATAATCTAACGCGTTTTCCTCGAAAACGCGAGGTATTTCGGATCTGAAACCGTTTCCAACGGATGCGGCGGAACATTCTACCCCAGAAAAGTGTATAATTGAGCCGAAATATGATGAAAAATTTCATCATGTTATAACGCGTTTCTCTCGTAAACGCGAGGTATTTCGGATCTGGAACCTTTTCCAACGGCTTCAGCGGATCAAATTACACCAGAAAAGTGTATAATTGAGCCGAAATATGATGAAAAATTTCGTTATGTTATGACGCGTTTTTCTCGTGAACGCGAGATATTCTGGATCTGAAACCTTCTCCAACGGATTCAGCGGAACATTCTACCCCAGAAAAGTGTATACTCCAGCCGAAATATGATAGAAAATTTTCTCATAATCTAACGCGTTTTTCTCGTAAACGCGAGGTATTTCGGATCTGGAACCTTTTCCAATGGATTCAGCGGATCAAATTACCCCAGAAAAGTGTATATTTGAGCCGGAATATTACAAAAAATTTCCTCATGTTAAAACGCGTTTTTCGCGTAAACGCGAGGTATTTTGGATCTGAAACCGTTTCCAACGGATGCGGCGGAACATTCTACCCCAGAAAAGTGTATATTCAAGCCGAAATTTGATAGAAAATTTTCTCATAATCTAACGCGTTTTTCTCGTAAACGCGAGGTATTTCGGATCTGGAACCTTTTCCAATGGATTCAGTGGATCAAATTAACCCAGAAAAGTGTATATTTGAGCCGTAATATTACAAAAAATTTCCTCATGTTCAAACGCGTTTTTTGCGTGAACGCAAGGTATTTTGGATCTGAAACCGTTTCCAACGTATGCGGCGGAACATTCTACCCCAGAAAAGTGTATAATTGAGCCGAAATATGATAAAAAATTTCCTCATGGTATAACGAGTTTTTCTCGTAAACGCGAGGTATTTCGGATCTGGAACCATTTGCAACGGCGTCAGCGGATCAAATTACACCAGAAAAGTGTATAATTGAGCCGAAATATGATGAAGAATTTCCTGATGTCATGACGCGTTTTTTTCGTGAACGAGAGGTATTTCGGACCTGAAACCTTTTTCAACGGATTCAGCAAAACATTCTACCCCAGAAGAGTGTATAATTGAGCCGAAATATAACAAAAAATTTTCTCATGTTATAACGCGTTTTTTCCGTGAACGCGCGGTATTTCGAATCTGAAACCTTTTCCAACGGATTCAGCAAATCGAATTACCCTAGAAAAGTGTATAATTAAGCCGAAATATTACAAAAAATTTCCTCATGTTATATCGCGTTTTTCTCATGAACGCGAAATATTTTGGATCTATAACCTCTTCCAACGGATCCAGCGGAATATTCTCCCCCAGAAAAGTGTATACTCAAGCCGAAATATGATAGAAAATTGTACCATAATCTAACGCGTTTTTCTCGTGAACGCGAGGTATTTCGGATCTGGAACCTTTTCCAATGGATTTAGCGGATCAAATTACCCGAGGAAAGTGTATACTTCAGCCGGAATATTACAAAAAATTTCCTCATGTTGAAACGATTTTTTCGCGTAAACGCAAGGTATTTCGGATCTGAAACCGTTTTCAACGGATGCGGCGGAACATTCTACCCCAGAAAAGTGTATAATTAAGCCGAAATATGATAAAAAATTTCTTCATGTTATAACGCGTTTTTCTCGTAAACGCGAGGTATCTCGGATCTAGAACCTCTTCCAACGGATTCAGCGGAACATTCTACCCCAGAAAAGTGTATAATTTAGCCAGAATATTACAAAAAATTTTCTCATGTTATATCGCGTTTTCCTCATGAACGCGAGATATTTTGGATCTGAAACCTTTTCCAACGCCTTTAGCATATCAAATTACCCCAGAAAAGTGTACAATTGAGCCGGAATATAAAAAAAAATTCCCTTATGTTATAACGCGTTTTTCTCGTAAACGCGAGGTATTCCGGAACTAGAACCTTTTTCAACGGATTCAGCGGAACATTCTACCCCAGAAAAATGTATAATTGAGCCGGAATATAAAAAAAAATTTTTTCATGTTATCACGCGTTTTTCTCGTGAACGCGAGGTATTTCGAATCTGAAACCTTTTTTCAACGGATTCAACGAAACATTTTACCTCAGAAAAGTGTATAATTGAGCCGGAATATAACAAAAACTTTTCTCATGTTATAACGCGTTTTTTTCGTGAACGCGCGGTATTTCGAATCTGAAACCTTTTCTAACGGATTCAGCAAATCAAATTACCCTAGAAAAGTGTATAATTAGGCCGAAATATTACAAAAAATTTCCTCATGTTATATCGCGTTTTTCTCATGAACGCAAGATATTTTGGATCTGAAACCTTTTCCAACGGATTCAGCGGAACATTCGACCCCAGAAAAGTGTATACTCAGGCCGAAATATGATAGAAAATTTTCTTATAATCTAACGCGTTTTCCTCGAAAACGCGAGGTATTTCGGATCTGGAACCTTTTCCAATGGATTCAGCGGATCAAATTACCCCAGAAAAGTGTATATTTGAGCCGGAATATTACAAAAAATTTCCTCATGTTAAAACGCGTTCTTCGCGTAAACGCAAGGTATTCCGGATCTGAAACCGTTTTCAACGGATGCGGCGGAACATTCTACCCCAGAAAAGTGTATAATTAAGCCGAAATATGATAAAAAATTTCCTCATGTTATAACGCGTTTTTCTCGTAAACGCGAGGTATTTCGGATCTGGAACCTTTTCCAACGGATTCAGCAGAACATTCTATTCCAGAAAAATGTATAATTGAGCCGGAATATAACAAAAAATTTTTTCATTTTATAACGCGTTTTCCTCGTGAACGCGAGGTATTTCGAATCTGGAACCTTTCTCAACGGATTCAGCGAAACATTCTACCACAGAAAAGTGTATAATTGAGCCGGAATATAACAAAAAATTTTCTCATGTTAAAACGCGTTTGTTTCGTGAACGCGCGGTATTTTAAATCTGAAACCTTTCCCAACGGATTCAACGAATCAAATTACCCTAGAAAAGTGTATAATTGAGCCGAAATATTACAAAAAATTTCCTCATGTTATATCGCGTTTTTATCATGAATGCGAGATATTTTGGATCTGAAACCTTTCCCAACGGATTCAGCGGAACATTCTACCCCAGAAAAGTGTAAACTCAAGCCGAAATATGATAAAAATTTCCTCATAATCTAACGCGTTTTTCTCGTAAACGCGAGGTATTTCGGATCTGGAACCTTTTCCAACGGATTCAGCGGAATAAATCACCCCAGAAAAGTGTATGATTGACCCGAAATATTACGAGGAATTTCCTCATGTTATAACGCGTTTTTCTCATGAACGCGAGAAATTTCGGATCTGAAACCTTTTCCAACGTCTTCAGCATATCAAATTACCCCAGAAAAGTGTATAATTGAGCCGAAATATGGAAAAAAATTCCCTCATGTTATAACGCGTTTTTTCCGTGAACGCGAGGTATTTCGAATCTGAAACCGTTTCCATCGGATGCGGCGAAACATTCTACCCCAGAAAAGTGTATAATTGAGCCGGAATATAACAAAAAATTTTCTCATGTTAAAACGCGTTTGTTTCGTGAACGCGCGGTATTTTAAATCTGAAACCTTTCCCAACGGATTCAACGAATCAAATTACCCTAGAAAAGTGTATAATTGAGCCGAAATATTACAAAAAATTTCCTCATGTTATATCGCGTTTTTATCATGAATGCGAGATATTTTGGATCTGAAACCTTTCCCAACGGATTCAGCGGAACATTCTACCCCAGAAAAGTGTATACTCAAGCCGAAATATGATAAAAATTTCCTCATAATCTAACGCGTTTTTCTCGTAAACGCGAGGTATTTCGGATCTGGAACCTTTTCCAACGGATTCAGCGGAATAAATCACCCCAGAAAAGTGTATGATTGACCCGAAATATTACAAGGAATTTCCTCATGTTATAACGCGTTTTTCTCATGAACGCGAGAAATTTCGGATCTGAAACCTTTTCCAACGTCTTCAGCATATCAAATTACCCCAGAAAAGTGTATAATTGAGCCGAAATATGGAAAAAAATTCCCTCATGTTATAACGCGTTTTTTCCGTGAACGCGAGGTATTTCGAATCTGAAACCGTTTCCATCGGATGCGGCGGAACATTCTACCCCAGAAAAGTGTATAATTGAGCCGGAATATGATAAAAAATTTTCTCATGTTTTAACTTGTTTTTCTCGTAAACGAGAGGTTTTCGGATCAGGAACCTTCTCCAACGGCTTCAGCGGATCAAATAACACCAGAAAAGTGTATAATTGAGCCGAAATATGATAAAAAATTTCGTCATGTTACAACGCGTTTTTCTCGTAAACGCGAGGTATTTCGGATCTGGAACCTTTTCCAACGGCTACAGCAGATCAAATTACACCAGAAAAGTGTATAATTGAGCCGAAGTATGATGAAAAATTTCCTTATGTTATGACGCGTTTTTCTCGTAAACGCGAGGTATTTCGGATCTGAAACCTTTTCCAGCGGATTCAGCGGAACAAATTACCTCAGAAAAGTGTATAATTGACCCGAAATATTACAAGTAATTTTCTTATGTTATAACGCGTTTTTCCGATGACCGCGAGAAATTTCGGATCTGAAACCTTTTCCAACGTCTTCAGCATATCAAATTACCCCAGAAAAGTGTATAATTGAACCGGAATAAAAAAAAAATTCCCTCATTTTATAACGCGTTTTTCTCGTAAACGCGAGGTATTTCGAATCTGAAACCTTTTTCAACGGATTCAACAAACATTCTACCTCAGAAGAGTGTATAATTGAGCCGGAATATAACAAAAAATTTTCTCATGTTATAACGCGTTTTTTTCGTGAACGCGCGGTATTTCGAATCTGAAACCTTTTCTAACGGATTCAGCAAATCAAATTACCCTAGAAAATAGTATAATTAAGCCGAAATATTACAAAAAATTTCCTCATGTTATATCGCGTTTTTCTCATAAACGCGAGATATTTTGGATCTGAAACCTTTTTTCAACGGATTCAACGAAACATTTTACCTCAGAAAAGTGTATAATTGAGCCGGAATATAACAAAAACTTTTCTCATGTTATAACGCGTTTTTTTCGTGAACGCGCGGTATTTCGAATCTGAAACCTTTTCTAACGGATTCAGCAAATCAAATTACCCTAGAAAAGTGTATAATTAGGCCGAAATATTACAAAAAATTTCCTCATGTTATATCGCGTTTTTCTCATGAACGCAAGATATTTTGGATCTGAAACCTTTTCCAACGGATTCAGCGGAACATTCGACCCCAGAAAAGTGTATACTCAGGCCGAAATATGATAGAAAATTTTCTTATAATCTAACGCGTTTTCCTCGAAAACGCGAGGTATTTCGGATCTGGAACCTTTTCCAATGGATTCAGCGGATCAAATTACCCCAGAAAAGTGTATATTTGAGCCGGAATATTACAAAAAATTTCCTCATGTTAAAACGCGTTCTTCGCGTAAACGCAAGGTATTCCGGATCTGAAACCGTTTTCAACGGATGCGGCGGAACATTCTACCCCAGAAAAGTGTATAATTAAGCCGAAATATGATAAAAAATTTCCTCATGTTATAACGCGTTTTTCTCGTAAACGCGAGGTATTTCGGATCTGGAACCTTTTCCAACGGATTCAGCAGAACATTCTATTCCAGAAAAATGTATAATTGAGCCGGAATATAACAAAAAATTTTTTCATTTTATAACGCGTTTTCCTCGTGAACGCGAGGTATTTCGAATCTGGAACCTTTCTCAACGGATTCAGCGAAACATTCTACCACAGAAAAGTGTATAATTGAGCCGGAATATAACAAAAAATTTTCTCATGTTAAAACGCGTTTGTTTCGTGAACGCGCGGTATTTTAAATCTGAAACCTTTCCCAACGGATTCAACGAATCAAATTACCCTAGAAAAGTGTATAATTGAGCCGAAATATTACAAAAAATTTCCTCATGTTATATCGCGTTTTTATCATGAATGCGAGATATTTTGGATCTGAAACCTTTCCCAACGGATTCAGCGGAACATTCTACCCCAGAAAAGTGTAAACTCAAGCCGAAATATGATAAAAATTTCCTCATAATCTAACGCGTTTTTCTCGTAAACGCGAGGTATTTCGGATCTGGAACCTTTTCCAACGGATTCAGCGGAATAAATCACCCCAGAAAAGTGTATGATTGACCCGAAATATTACGAGGAATTTCCTTATGTTATAACGCGTTTTTCTCATGAACGCGAGAAATTTCGGATCTGAAACCTTTTCCAACGTCTTCAGCATATCAAATTACCCCAGAAAAGTGTATAATTGAGCCGAAATATGGAAAAAAATTCCCTCATGTTATAACGCGTTTTTTCCGTGAACGCGAGGTATTTCGAATCTGAAACCGTTTCCATCGGATGCGGCGAAACATTCTACCCCAGAAAAGTGTATAATTGAGCCGGAATATAACAAAAAATTTTCTCATGTTAAAACGCGTTTGTTTCGTGAACGCGCGGTATTTTAAATCTGAAACCTTTCCCAACGGATTCAACGAATCAAATTACCCTAGAAAAGTGTATAATTGAGCCGAAATATTACAAAAAATTTCCTCATGTTATATCGCGTTTTTATCATGAATGCGAGATATTTTGGATCTGAAACCTTTCCCAACGGATTCAGCGGAACATTCTACCCCAGAAAAGTGTATACTCAAGCCGAAATATGATAAAAATTTCCTCATAATCTAACGCGTTTTTCTCGTAAACGCGAGGTATTTCGGATCTGGAACCTTTTCCAACGGATTCAGCGGAATAAATCACCCCAGAAAAGTGTATGATTGACCCGAAATATTACAAGGAATTTCCTCATGTTATAACGCGTTTTTCTCATGAACGCGAGAAATTTCGGATCTGAAACCTTTTCCAACGTCTTCAGCATATCAAATTACCCCAGAAAAGTGTATAATTGAGCCGAAATATGGAAAAAAATTCCCTCATGTTATAACGCGTTTTTTCCGTGAACGCGAGGTATTTCGAATCTGAAACCGTTTCCATCGGATGCGGCGGAACATTCTACCCCAGAAAAGTGTATAATTGAGCCGGAATATGATAAAAAATTTTCTCATGTTTTAACTTGTTTTTCTCGTAAACGAGAGGTTTTCGGATCAGGAACCTTCTCCAACGGCTTCAGCGGATCAAATAACACCAGAAAAGTGTATAATTGAGCCGAAATATGATAAAAAATTTCGTCATGTTACAACGCGTTTTTCTCGTAAACGCGAGGTATTTCGGATCTGGAACCTTTTCCAACGGCTACAGCAGATCAAATTACACCAGAAAAGTGTATAATTGAGCCGAAGTATGATGAAAAATTTCCTTATGTTATGACGCGTTTTTCTCGTAAACGCGAGGTATTTCGGATCTGAAACCTTTTCCAGCGGATTCAGCGGAACAAATTACCTCAGAAAAGTGTATAATTGACCCGAAATATTACAAGTAATTTTCTTATGTTATAACGCGTTTTTCCGATGACCGCGAGAAATTTCGGATCTGAAACCTTTTCCAACGTCTTCAGCATATCAAATTACCCCAGAAAAGTGTATAATTGAACCGGAATAAAAAAAAAATTCCCTCATTTTATAACGCGTTTTTCTCGTAAACGCGAGGTATTTCGAATCTGAAACCTTTTTCAACGGATTCAACAAACATTCTACCTCAGAAGAGTGTATAATTGAGCCGGAATATAACAAAAAATTTTCTCATGTTATAACGCGTTTTTTTCGTGAACGCGCGGTATTTCGAATCTGAAACCTTTTCTAACGGATTCAGCAAATCAAATTACCCTAGAAAATAGTATAATTAAGCCGAAATATTACAAAAAATTTCCTCATGTTATATCGCGTTTTTCTCATAAACGCGAGATATTTTGGATCTGAAACCTTTCCCAACGGATTCAGCGGAACATTCTACCCCAGAAAAGTGTATACTCAAGCCGAAATATGATAGAAAATTTTATCATAATCTAACGCGTTTTTCTCGTAAACGCGAGGTATTTCGGATCTGGAACCTTTTCCAATGGATTCAGCGGATCAAATTACCCCAGAAAGGTGTATATTTGAGCCGGAATATTACAAAAAATTTCCTCATGTTAAAACGCGTTTGCGCGGAAACGCAAGGTATTTCGGATCTGAAACCGTTTCCAACGGATGCGGCGAAACATTCTACCCCAAAAAAGTGTATAATTGAGCCGAAATATGATAAAAAATTTCCTCATGTTGTAACGCGTTTTTTTCGTAAACGCGAGGTATTTCGGATGTGGAACCTTTTTCAACGGCTTCAGCGGATCAAATTACACCAGAAAAGTGTATAATTGAGCCGAAATATGATGAAAAATTTCCGTATGTTATGACGCGTTTTTCTCGTAAACGCGAGGTATTTCGAATCTGAAACCTCTGTCAACGGATTCAGCGAAACATTTCACCCCAGAAAAGTGTATAATTGAGCCGGAATATAACAAAAAATTTCCTATGTTATAACGCGTTTTTTGCGTGAACGCGCGGTATTTCGAATCTGAAACCTTTTCCAACGGATTCAGTGGAACATTCTACCCCAGAAAAGTGTATACTCAAGCCGAAATATGATAAAGAAATTTCTCATAATCTAACGCCTTTTTCTCGTAAACGCGAGGTATTTCGGATCTGCAACCTTTTCCAATGGATTCAGTGGATCAAATTATCCCAGAAAAGTGTCTATTTGATACGGAATATTACAAAAAATTTCCTCATGTTAAAACGCGTTTTTCGCGTAAACGCAAGGTATTTCGGATCTGAAACCGTTTCCAACGGATGCGGCGAAACATTCTACCCCAAAAAAGTGTATAATTGAGCCGAAATATGATAAAAAATTTCCTCATGTTGTAACGCGTTTTTTTCGTAAACGCGAGGTATTTCGGATGTGGAACCTTTTTCAACGGCTTCAGCGGATCAAATTACACCAGAAAAGTGTATAATTGAGCCGAAATATGATAAAAAATTTCCGTATGTTATAACGCGTTTTTTCCGTAAACGCGAGGTATTTCGGATCACGAACCTTTTCCAACGGCTTCAGCGGATCAAATTACACCAGAAAAGTGTATAATCAAGCCGAAATATTGCAAAAAATTTCCTCATGTTATATCGCGTTTTTCTCATGAACGCCAGATATTTTGGATCTGAAACCTTTTCCAACGGATTCAGCGCAACATTCTACCCCAGAAAAGTGTGATCTCAAGCAGAAATATGATAGAAAATTTTCTCATAATCTAACGCGTTTTTCTCGTAAACGCGAGGTATGTCGGATCTGGAACCTTTTCCAATGGATTCAGCGGATCAAATTACCACAGAAAAGTGTATATTTGAGCCGGAATATTACAAAAAATTTTCTCATGTTAGGAGCGTTTTTTGCGTAAACGCAAGGTATTTCGGATCTGAAACCGTTTTCAACGCATGCGGCGAAACATTCTACCCCAGAAAAGTGCATAATTGAGCCGCAATATAAAAAAAATTCCCTCATGTTATAACGCGTTTTTCTCGTGAACGCGAGGTATTCAGGAACTGGAACCTTCTTAACGGATTCAGCGGAACATTCTACCCCAGAAAAATGTATAATTGAGCTGGAATATAACGCAGAATTTTTCCATGTTATAACGCGTTTTTTTCATGAACGCGAGGTATTTCGGATCTGGAACCTTTTTTAACGGCTTCAGCGGATCAAATTACACCAGAAAAGTGTATAATTGAGCCGAAATATGATGAAAAATTTCCGTATGTTATGACGCGTTTTTCTCGTAAACGCGAGGTATTTCGGATCTGAAACCTTCTCCAACGGATTCAGCGGATTATTCTACCCCAGAAAAATCTATAATCGAGCCGGAATATAACAAAAAATTTTCTCATGTTATAACGCGTTTTTTCCGTGAACGCGCGGTATTTCGGATCTGAAACCTTTTCCAACGGATTCAGCAAATCAAATTCCCCTTGAAAAGTGTATAATTAAGCCGAAATATTACAAAAAATTTTCTCATGTTATATCGCGTTTTTCTCATGAGCGCGAGATATTTTGGATCTGAAACCTTTTCCAACGGATTCAGCGGAATAAATCACCCCAGAAAAGTGTATAATTGACCCGAAATATTACAAGGAATTTCCCTATGTTATAATGCGTTTTTTTCATGAACGCGAGAAATTTCGGATCTGAAACCTTTTCCAACGTCTTTAGCATATCAAATTACCCCAGAAAAGTGAATAATTGAGCCGAAATATGGAAAAAAATTCCCTTATGTTAAAACGCGTTTTTTTCGTGAACGCGAGGTATTTCAAATCTGAAACCGTTTCCAACGGATGCGGCGGAACATTCTACCCCAGAAAAGTGTATAATTGAGCCGAAATATAATAAAAAATTTCCTTATGTTATAACGCGTTTTTCTCGTAAAAGCGAGGTATTTCGGATCTGGAACCTTTTCCAACGGCTTCAGCGGATCAAATTACACCAGAAAAGTGTATAACTGAGCCGAAATATGATGAAAAATTTCCTTATGTTATGACGCGTTTTTCTCGTAAACGCGAGGTATTTCGGATCTGAAACCTTTTTCAACGGATTCAGCGAAACATTCTCCCCCAGAAAAGTGTATAATTGAGCCGGAATATGATAAAAAATTTCCTCATGTTACAACGCGTTTTTCTCGTAAACGCGAGGTATTAGGGAACTGGAACCTTTTCCAACGGATTCAGCGGAACATTCTACCCCAGAAAAATGTATAATTGAGCTGGAATATAACGCAAAATTTTTCCATGTAATAACGCGTTTTTTTCGTGAACGCGAGGTATTTCGAATCTGAAACCTCTGTCAACGGATTCAGCGAAACATTTCACCCCAGAAAAGTGTATAATTGAGCCGGAATATGATGAAAAATTTCTTCATGTTATAACGCGTTTTTTCCGTAAACGCGAGGTATTTCGGATCTGGAACCTTTTCCAACGGCTTCAGCGGATCAAATCTCACCAGAAAAGTGTATAACTGAGCCGAAATATGATGAAAAATTTCCTTATGTTATGACGCGTTTTTCTCGTAAACGCGAGGTATTTCGGATCTGAAACCTTTTTCAACGGATTCAGCGAAACATTCTCCCCCAGTAAAGTGTATAATTGAATCGAAATATGATGAAAAATTTCTTCATGTTATAACGCGTTTTTTCCGTAAACGCGAGGTATTTCGGATCTGGAACCTTTTCCAACGGCTTCAGCGGATCAAATTACACCAGAACAGTGTATAATCAAGCCGAAATATTACGAAAAATTTCCTCATGTTATATCGCGTTTTTCTCATGAACGCCAGATATTTTGGATCTGAAACCTTTTCCAACGGATTCAGCGGAACATTCTACCCCAGAAAAGTGTGAACTCAAGCAGAAATATGATAGAAAATTTTCTCATAATCTAACGCGTTTTTCTCGTAAACGCGAGGTATGTCGGATCTGGAACCTTTTCCAATGGACTCAGCGGATCAAATTACCACAGAAAAGTGTATATTTGAGCCGGAATATTACAAAAAATTTTCTCATGTTAGGAGCGTTTTTCGCGTAAACGCAAGGTATTTCGGATCTGAAACCGTTTTCAACGCATGCGGCGGAACATTCTACCCCAGAAAAGTGCATAATTGAGCCGCAATATAAAAAAAAATTCCCTCATGTTATAACGCGTTTTTCTCGTGAACGCGAGGTATTCAGGAACTGGAACCTTTTTAACGGATTCAGCGGAACATTCTACCCCAGAAAAATGTATAATTGAGCTGGAATATAACGCAGAATTTTTCCATGTTATAACGCGTTTTTTTCGTGAACGCGAGGAATTTCGAATCTGAAACCTCTTTCAACGGATTCAGCGAAACATTTCACCTCAGAAAAGTGTATAATTGAGCCGGAATATAACAAAAAATTTTCTTATGTTATAACGCGTTTTTTTCGTGGAATCGCGGTATTTCGAATCTGAAACCTTTTCCAACGGATGCAGTGGAACATTCTACCCTAGAAAAGTGTATACTCAAGCCGAAATATGATAAAAAAATTTCTCGTAATCTAACGCGTTTTTCTCGTAAACGCGAGGTATTTCGGATCTGTAACCTTTTCCAATGGATTCAGTGGATCAAATGACCCCAGAAAAGTGTATATTTGAGCCGGAATATGACAAAAAATTTCCTCATGTTAAAACGCGTTTTTCGCGTAAACGCAAGGTATTTTGCATCTGAAACCGTTTCCAACGGATGCGGCGGAACATTCTACCCCAGAAAAGTGTATAATTGAGCCGAAATACGATAAACAATTTCCTCATGTTATAACGCGTTTTTCTCGTAAACGCAAGGAATTTCGGATCTGGAACCTTTTCCAACGGCTTCAGCGGATCAAATTACACCAGAAAAGTGTATAATTGAGCCGAAATATGATGAAAAATTTCCTTATGTTATGACGCGTTTTTCTCGTAAACGCGAGGTATTTCGGATCTGGAACCTTTTTCAACGGATTCAGCGAAACATTCTACCCCAGAAAAGTGTATAATTGAGCCGGAATATAACAAAAAATTTCATCATGTTATAACGCTTTTATTTTGTGAACGCGCGGTATTTCGAATCTGAAACCTCTTCCAACGGATTCAGCAGATCAAATTACCCCAGAAAAGTGTATAATTGAGCCGCAATATGATAAAAAATTTTCTCTTGTTATAACGCGTTTTTCACGTAAACGCGAGGTATTTTGGATCTAAAACCTTTTCCAACGGATTCAGCGGAACATTCTATCCCAGAAAAGTGTATAACTGATCCGAAATATGATAAAAAATTTTCTCATGTTATAACGCGTTAATCTCGCAAACGCGAGGTATTCCGGATCTGGAACCTTTTCCAACGGATTCAGCGGAACATTCTACTGCAGATAATTGAGCCGGAATATAACCAAAAATTTTCTCATGTTATAACGAATTTTTCTTGTAAACGCGAGGTATTCCAGATCTAAAACCTTTTTCAACGGATTCAGCGAAACATTCTACCCCAGAAAAGTGTATAATTGAGCCGGAATATAACAAAAAATTTTCTCATGTCATAACGCGTTTTTTTCGTGATCGCGCGGTATTTCGAATTTGAAACCTTTTCCAACGGATTCAGCAAATCAAATTACCCTAGAAAAGTGTATAATCAAGCCGAAATATTAAAAAAAAATTCCTCATGTTATATCGCGTTTTTCTCATGAACGCGAGATATTTTGGATCTGAAACCTTTTCCAACGGATTCAGCGGAACATTCTACTCCAGAAAAGTGTGAACTCAAGCCAAAATATGATAGAAAATTTTCGCATAATCTAACTCGTTTTTCTCGTGAACGCGAGCTATTTCGGATCTGGAACCTTTTCCAATGGATTCACCGGATCAAATTACCCCAGAAAGGTGTATATTTGAGCCGGAATATGAAAAAAAAATTTCCTCATGTTATAACGCGTTTTTCTTGTAAACGCGAGGTATTCCGGATCGGGAACCTTTTCTAACGGATTCAGCGGAACATTCTACTGCAGAAAAGTGTATCATTGAGCCGGAATATAACCAAAAATTTTCTCATGTTATAACGCGTTTTTCTCGTAAACGCGAGGTATTCCAGATCTGAAACCTTTTTCAACGGATTCAGCGAAACATTCTACCTCAGAAAAGTGTATAATTGAGCCGGAATATAACAAAAAATTTTCTCATGTTATAAGGCGTTTTTTTCGTGAACGCGCGGTATTTCGAATTTGAAACCTTTTCCAACGGTTTCAGCAAATCAAATTACCCTAGAAAAGTGTATAATCAAGCCAAAATATTACAAAAAATTTCCTCATGTTATATCGCGTTTTTCTTATGAACGCGAGATATTTTAAATCTGAAACCTTCTCCAACGGATTCAGCGGAACATTCTACCCCAGAAAAGTGTGAACTCAAGCCGAAATATGATAGAAAATTTTCTCGTAATCTAACGCGTTTTTCTCGTAAACGCGAGGTATTTCGGATTTGGAACCTTTTCCAATGGATTCAGCGGATCAAATTACCCCAGAAAGGTGTATATTTGAGCCGGAATATTACGAAAAATTTCCTCATGTTGAAACGCGTTTTTCGCGTAAACGCGAGGTATTTTGGATCTGAAACCGTTTCCAATGGATGCGGCGGAACATTCTACCCTAGAAAAGTGTATAATTGAGCCGAAATATGATAAAAAATTTCCTCCCGTTATAACGCGTTTTTCTCGTAAACGCGAGGTATTTCGGATCTGGAACCTTTTCCAACGGATTCAGCGGAACATTCTACCCCAGAAAAGTGTATAACTGATCCGAAATATGATAAAAAATTTTCTCATGTTATAACGCGTTAATCTCTTAAACGCGAGGTATTTTGGATCTGAGACCTTTACCAACGGGTTCAGCTAATCAAATTACCCCAGAAAAGTGTGTAATTGAGCCGGAATATAAAAAAAAATTTCCTCATGTTATAACGCGTTTTTCTTGTAAACGCGAGGTATTCCGGATCTGGAACCTTTTCCAACGGATTCAGCGGAACATTCTACTGCAGAAAAGTGTATAATTGAGCCGGAATATGACCAAAAATTTTCTCATGTTATAACGAATTTTTCTCGTAAACGCGAGGTATTCCAGATCTAAAACCTTTTTCAACGGATTCAGCGAAACATTCTACCCCAGAAAAGTGTATAATTGAGCCGGAATATAACAGAAAATTTTCTCATGTCATAACGCGTTTTTTTCGTGAACGCGCGGTATTTCGAATTTGAAACCTTTTCCAACGGTTTCAGCAAATCAAATTACCCTAGAAAAGTGTATAATCAAGCCAAAATATTACAAAAAATTTCCTCATGTTATATCGCGTTTTTCTTATGAACGCGAGATATTTTAAATCTGAAACCTTCTCCAACGGATTCAGCGGAACATTCTACCCCAGAAAAGTGTGAACTCAAGCCGAAATATGATAGAAAATTTTCTCGTAATCTAACGCGTTTTTCTCGTAAACGCGAGGTATTTCGGATTTGGAACCTTTTCCAATGGATTCAGCGGATCAAATTACCCCAGAAAGGTGTATATTTGAGCCGGAATATTACGAAAAATTTCCTCATGTTGAAACGCGTTTTTCGCGTAAACGCGAGGTATTTTGGATCTGAAACCGTTTCCAATGGATGCGGCGGAACATTCTACCCTAGAAAAGTGTATAATTGAGCCGAAATATGATAAAAAATTTCCTCCCGTTATAACGCGTTTTTCTCGTAAACGCGAGGTATTTCGGATCTGGAACCTTTTCCAACGGATTCAGCGGAACATTCTACCCCAGAAAAGTGTATAACTGATCCGAAATATGATAAAAAATTTTCTCATGTTATAACGCGTTAATCTCTTAAACGCGAGGTATTTTGGATCTGAGACCTTTACCAACGGGTTCAGCTAATCAAATTACCCCAGAAAAGTGTGTAATTGAGCCGGAATATAAAAAAAAATTTCCTCATGTTATAACGCGTTTTTCTTGTAAACGCGAGGTATTCCGGATCTGGAACCTTTTCCAACGGATTCAGCGGAACATTCTACTGCAGAAAAGTGTATAATTGAGCCGGAATATGACCAAAAATTTTCTCATGTTATAACGAATTTTTCTCGTAAACGCGAGGTATTCCAGATCTAAAACCTTTTTCAACGGATTCAGCGAAACATTCTACCCCAGAAAAGTGTATAATTGAGCCGGAATATAACAGAAAATTTTCTCATGTCATAACGCGTTTTTTTCGTGAACGCGCGGTATTTCGAATTTGAAACCTTTTCCAACGGTTTCAGCAAATCAAATTACCCTAGAAAAGTGTATAATCAAGCCAAAATATTACAAAAAATTTCCTCATGTTATATCGCGTTTTTCTTATGAACGCGAGATATTTTAAATCTGAAACCTTCTCCAACGGATTCAGCGGAACATTCTACCCCAGAAAAGTGTGAACTCAAGCCGAAATATGATAGAAAATTTTCTCGTAATCTAACGCGTTTTTCTCGTAAACGCGAGGTATTTCGGATCTGGAACCTTTTCCAATGGATTCAGCGGATCAAATTACCCCAGAAAGGTGTATATTTGAGCCGGAATATTACGAAAAATTTCCTCATGTTGAAACGCGTTTTTCGCGTAAACGCAAGGTATTTTGGATCTGAAACCGTTTTCAATGGATGCGGCGGATCATTCTACCCTAGAAAAGTGTATAATTGAGCCGAAATATGATGAAAAATTTCCGCACGTTATAACGCGTTTTTCTCGTAAACGCGAGGTATTTCGGATCTGGAACCTTTTCCAACGGATTCAGCGGAACATTCTACCCCAGAAAAGTGTATAACTGATCCGAAATATGATAAAAAATTTTCTCATGTTATACCGCGTTAATCTCGCAAACGCGAGGTATTTTGGATCTGAGACCTTTCCCAACGGGTTCAGCTAATCAAATTACCCCAGAAAAGTGTGTAATTGAGCCGGAATATAAAAAAAAATTTCCTCATGTTATAACGCGTTTTTCTTGTAAACGCGAGGTATTCCGGATCTGGAACCTTTTCCAACGGATTCAGCGGAACATTCTACTGCAGAAAAGTGTATAATTGAGCCGGAATATAACCAAAAATTTTCTCATGTTATAACGAATTTTTCTCGTAAACGCGAGGTATTCCAGATCTAAAACCTTTTTCAACGGATTCAGCGAAACATTCTACCCCAGAAAAGTGTATATTTGAGCCGGAATATGACAAAAAATTTCCTCATGTTAAAACGCGTTTTTCGCGTCAACGCAAGGTATTTTGGATCTGAAACCGTTTCCAACGGATGCGGCGGAACATTCTACCCCACAAAAGTGTATAATTGAGCCGAAATACGATAAACAATTTCTTCATGTTATAACGCGTTTTTCTCGTAAACGCGAGGAATTTCGGATCTGGAACCTTTTCCAACGGCTTCAGCGGATCAAATTACACCAGAAAAGTGTATAATTGAGCCGAAATATGATGAAAAATTTCCTTATGTTATGACGCGTTTTTCTCGTAAACGCGAGGTATTTCGGATCTGGAACCTTTTTCAACGGATTCAGCGAAACATTCTACCCCAGAAAAGTGTATAATTGAGCCGGAATATAACAAAAAATTTCATCATGTTATAACGCGTTTTTTTCGTGAACGCGCGGTATTTCGAATCTGAAACCTTTTCCAACGGATTCAGCAGATCAAATTACCCCAGAAAAGTGTATAATTGAGCCGAAATATGATAAAAAATTTCCTCTTGTTATAACGCGTTTTTCACGTAAACGCGAGGTATTTCGGATCTAAAACCTTTTGCAACGGATTCAGCGGAACATTCTATCCCAGAAAAGTGTATAACTGATCCGAAATATGATAAAAAATTTTCTCATGTTATAACGCGTTAATCTCGCAAACGCGAGGTATTTTGGATCTGAGACCTTTCCCAACGGGTTCAGCTAATCAAATTACCCCAGAAAAGTGTGTAATTGAGCCGGAATATAAAAAAAAATTTCCTCATGTTATAACGCGTTTTTCTTGTAAACGCGAGGTATTCCGGATCTGGAACCTTTTCCAACGGATTCAGCGGAACATTCTACTGCAGAAAAGTGTATAATTGAGCCGGAATATAACCAAAAATTTTCTCGTGTTATAACGAATTTTTCTCGTAAACGCGAGGTATTTAAGATCTAAAACCTTTTTCAACGGATTCAGCGAAACGTTCTACCCCAGAAAAGTGTATAATTGAGCCGGAATATAACAAAAAATTTTCTCATGTCATAACGCGTTTTTTTCGTGAACGCGCGGTATTTCGAATTTGAAACCTTTTCCAACGGATTCAGCAAATCAAATTACCCTAGAAAAGTGTATAATCAAGCCGAAATATTACAAAAAATTTCCTCATGTTATATCGCGTTTTTCTCATGAACGCGAGATATTTTGGATCTGAAACCTTTTCCAACGGATTCAGCGGAACATTCTACTCCAGAAAAGTGTGAACTCAAGCCGAAATATGATAGAAAATTTTCGCATAATCTAACGCGTTTTTCTCGTGAACGCGAGGTATTTCGGATCTGGAACCTTTTCCAATGGATTCAGCGGATCAAATTACCCCAGAAAGGTGTATATTTGAGCCGGAATATTACGAAAAATTTCCTCATGTTGAAACGCGTTTTTCGCGTAAACGCAAGGTATTTTGGATCTGAAACCGTTTTCAATGAATGCGGCGGAACATTCTACCCTAGAAAAGTGTATAATTGAGCCGAAATATGATAAAAAATTTCCGCACGTTATAACGCGTTTTTCTCGTAAACGCGAGGTATTTCGGATCTGGAACCTTTTCTAACGGATTCAGCGGAACATTCTACCCCAGAAAAGTGTATAACTGATCCGAAATATGATACAAAATTTTCTCATGTTATAACGCGTTAATCTCGCAAACGCGAGGTATTTTGGATCTGAGACCTTTCCCAACGGGTTCAGCTAATCAAATTACCCCAGAAAAGTGTATATTTGAGCCGGAATATTACAAAAAATTTCCTCATGTTAAAACGCGTTTTTCGCGTAAACGCGAGGTATTTTGGATCTGAAACCGTTTCCAACGGATGCGGCGGAACATTCTACCCCAGAAAAGTGTATATTCAAGCCGAAATTTGATAGAAAATTTTCTCATAATCTAACGCGTTTTTCTCGTAAACGCGAGGTATTTCGGATCTGGAACCTTTTCCAATGGATTCAGTGGATCAAATTAACCCAGAAAAGTGTATATTTGAGCCGTAATATTACAAAAAATTTCCTCATGTTCAAACGCGTTTTTTGCGTGAACGCAAGGTATTTTGGATCTGAAACCGTTTCCAACGTATGCGGCGGAACATTCTACCCCAGAAAAGTGTATAATTGAGCCGAAATATGATAAAAAATTTCCTCATGGTATAACGAGTTTTTCTCGTGAACGCGAGGTATTTCGGATCTGGAACCATTTGCAACGGCTTCAGCGGATCAAATTACACCAGAAAAGTGTATAATTGAGCCGAAATATGATGAAGAATTTCCTGATGTCATGACGCGTTTTTTTCGTGAACGAGAGGTATTTCGGATCTGAAACCTTTTTCAACGGATTCAGCAAAACATTCTACCCCAGAAGAGTGTATAATTGAGCCGAAATATAACAAAAAATTTTCTCATGTTATAACGCGTTTTTTCCGTGAACGCGCGGTATTTCGAATCTGAAACCTTTTCCAACGGATTCAGCAAATCGAATTACCCTAGAAAAGTGTATAATTAAGCCGAAATATTACAAAAAATTTCCTCATGTTATATCGCGTTTTTCTCATGAACGCGAAATATTTTGGATCTATAACCTCTTCCAACGGATCCAGCGGAATATTCTCCCCCAGAAAAGTGTATACTCAAGCCGAAATATGATAGAAAATTGTACCATAATCTAACGCGTTTTTCTCGTGAACGCGAGGTATTTCGGATCTGGAACCTTTTCCAATGGATTTAGCGGATCAAATTACCCGAGGAAAGTGTATACTTCAGCCGGAATATTACAAAAAATTTCCTCATGTTGAAACGATTTTTTCGCGTAAACGCAAGGTATTTCGGATCTGAAACCGTTTTCAACGGATGCGGCGGAACATTCTACCCCAGAAAAGTGTATAATTAAGCCGAAATATGATAAAAAATTTCTTCATGTTATAACGCGTTTTTCTCGTAAACGCGAGGTATCTCGGATCTGGAACCTCTTCCAACGGATTCAGCGGAACATTCTACCCCAGAAAAGTGTATAATTTAGCCAGAATATTACAAAAAATTTTCTCATGTTATATCGCGTTTTCCTCATGAACGCGAGATATTTTGGATCTGAAACCTTTTCCAACGCCTTTAGCATATCAAATTACCCCAGAAAAGTGTACAATTGAGCCGGAATATAAAAAAAAATTCCCTCATGTTATAACGCGTTTTTCTCGTAAACGCGAGGTATTCCGGAACTAGAACCTTTTTCAACGGATTCAGCGGAACATTCTACCCCAGAAAAATGTATAATTGAGCCGGAATATAAAAAAAAATTTTTCCATGTTATCACGCGTTTTTCTCGTGAACGCGAGGTATTTCGAATCTGAAACCTTTTTTCAACGGATTCAACGAAACATTTTACCTCAGAAAAGTGTATAATTGAGCCGGAATATAACAAAAACTTTTCTCATGTTATAACGCGTTTTTTTCGTGAACGCGCGGTATTTCGAATCTGAAACCTTTTCTAACGGATTCAGCAAATCAAATTACCCTAGAAAAGTGTATAATTAGGCCGAAATATTACAAAAAATTTCCTCATGTTATATCGCGTTTTTCTCATGAACGCGAGATATTTTGGATCTGAAACCTTTTCCAACGGATTCAGCGGAACATTCTACTCCAGAAAAGTGTGAACTCAAGCCGAAATATGATAGAAAATTTTCGCATAATCTAACGCGTTTTTCTCGTGAACGCGAGGTATTTCGGATCTGGAACCTTTTCCAATGGATTCAGCGGATCAAATTACCCCAGAAAGGTGTATATTTGAGCCGGAATATTACGAAAAATTTCCTCATGTTGAAACGCGTTTTTCGCGTAAACGCAAGGTATTTTGGATCTGAAACCGTTTTCAATGAATGCGGCGGAACATTCTACCCTAGAAAAGTGTATAATTGAGCCGAAATATGATAAAAAATTTCCGCACGTTATAACGCGTTTTTCTCGTAAACGCGAGGTATTTCGGATCTGGAACCTTTTCTAACGGATTCAGCGGAACATTCTACCCCAGAAAAGTGTATAACTGATCCGAAATATGATAAAAAATTTTCTCATGTTATAACGCGTTAATCTCGCAAACGCGAGGTATTTTGGATCTGAGACCTTTCCCAACGGGTTCAGCTAATCAAATTACCCCAGAAAAGTGTATATTTGAGCCGGAATATTACAAAAAATTTCCTCATGTTAAAACGCGTTTTTCGCGTAAACGCGAGGTATTTTGGATCTGAAACCGTTTCCAACGGATGCGGCGGAACATTCTACCCCAGAAAAGTGTATATTCAAGCCGAAATTTGATAGAAAATTTTCTCATAATCTAACGCGTTTTTCTCGTAAACGCGAGGTATTTCGGATCTGGAACCTTTTCCAATGGATTCAGTGGATCAAATTAACCCAGAAAAGTGTATATTTGAGCCGTAATATTACAAAAAATTTCCTCATGTTCAAACGCGTTTTTTGCGTGAACGCAAGGTATTTTGGATCTGAAACCGTTTCCAACGTATGCGGCGGAACATTCTACCCCAGAAAAGTGTATAATTGAGCCGAAATATGATAAAAAATTTCCTCATGGTATAACGAGTTTTTCTCGTGAACGCGAGGTATTTCGGATCTGGAACCATTTGCAACGGCTTCAGCGGATCAAATTACACCAGAAAAGTGTATAATTGAGCCGAAATATGATGAAGAATTTCCTGATGTCATGACGCGTTTTTTTCGTGAACGAGAGGTATTTCGGATCTGAAACCTTTTTCAACGGATTCAGCAAAACATTCTACCCCAGAAGAGTGTATAATTGAGCCGAAATATAACAAAAAATTTTCTCATGTTATGACGCGTTTTTTCCGTGAACGCGCGGTATTTTGAATCTGAAACCTTTTCCAACGGATTCAGCAAATCGAATTACCCTAGAAAAGTGTATAATTAAGCCGAAATATTACAAAAAATTTCCTCATGTTATATCGCGTTTTTCTCATGAACGCGAAATATTTTGGATCTATAACCTCTTCCAACGGATCCAGCGGAATATTCTCCCCCAGAAAAGTGTATACTCAAGCCGAAATATGATAGAAAATTGTACCATAATCTAACGCGTTTTTCTCGTGAACGCGAGGTATTTCGGGTCTGGAACCTTTTCCAATGGATTTAGCGGATCAAATTACCCGAGGAAAGTGTATACTTCAGCCGGAATATTACAAAAAATTTCCTCATGTTGAAACGATTTTTTCGCGTAAACGCAAGGTATTTCGGATCTGAAACCGTTTTCAACGGATGCGGCGGAACATTCTACCCCAGAAAAGTGTATAATTAAGCCGAAATATGATAAAAAATTTCTTCATGTTATAACGCGTTTTTCTCGTAAACGCGAGGTATCTCGGATCTGGAACCTCTTCCAACGGATTCAGCGGAACATTCTACCCCAGAAAAGTGTATAATTTAGCCAGAATATTACAAAAAATTTTCTCATGTTATATCGCGTTTTCCTCATGAACGCGAGATATTTTGGATCTGAAACCTTTTCCAACGCCTTTAGCATATCAAATTACCCCAGAAAAGTGTACAATTGAGCCGGAATATAAAAAAAAATTCCCTCATGTTATAACGCGTTTTTCTCGTAAACGCGAGGTATTCCGGAACTAGAACCTTTTTCAACGGATTCAGCGGAACATTCTACCCCAGAAAAATGTATAATTGAGCCGGAATATAAAAAAAAATTTTTCCATGTTATCACGCGTTTTTCTCGTGAACGCGAGGTATTTCGAATCTGAAACCTTTTTTCAACGGATTCAACGAAACATTTTACCTCAGAAAAGTGTATAATTGAGCCGGAATATAACAAAAACTTTTCTCATGTTATAACTCGTTTTTTTCGTGAACGCGCGGTATTTCGAATCTGAAACCTTTTCTAACGGATTCAGCAAATCAAATTACCCTAGAAAAGTGTATAATTAGGCCGAAATATTACAAAAAATTTCCTCATGTTATATCGCGTTTTTCTCATGAACGCAAGATATTTTGGATCTGAAACCTTTTCCAACGGATTTAGCGGAACATTCGACCCCAGAAAAGTGTATACTCAGGCCGAAATATGATAGAAAATTTTCTTATAATCTAACGCGTTTTCCTCGAAAACGCGAGGTATTTCGGATCTGAAACCGTTTCCAACGGATGCGGCGGAACATTCTACCCCAGAAAAGTGTATAATTGAGCCGAAATATGATGAAAAATTTCATCATGTTATAACGCGTTTCTCTCGTAAACGCGAGGTATTTCGGATCTGGAACCTTTTCCAATGGATTCAGTGGATCAAATTAACCCAGAAAAGTGTATATTTGAGCCGTAATATTACAAAAAATTTCCTCATGTTCAAACGCGTTTTTTGCGTGAACGCAAGGTATTTTGGATCTGAAACCGTTTCCAACGTATGCGGCGGAACATTCTACCCCAGAAAAGTGTATAATTGAGCCGAAATATGATGAAAAATTTCCTCATGGTATAACGAGTTTTTTTCGTGAACGCGAGGTATTTCGGATCTGGAACCATTTGCAACGGCTTCAGCGGATCAAATTACACCAGAAAAGTGTATAATTGAGCCGAAATATGATGAAGAATTTCCTGATGTCATGACGCGTTTTTTTCGTGAACGAGAGGTATTTCGGATCTGAAACCTTTTTCAACGGATTCAGCAAAACATTCTACCCCAGAAGAGTGTATAATTGAGCCGAAATATAACAAAAAATTTTCTCATGTTATAACGCGTTTTTTCCGTGAACGCGCGGTATTTCGAATCTGAAACCTTTTCCAACGGATTCAGCAAATCGAATTACCCTAGAAAAGTGTATAATTAAGCCGAAATATTACAAAAAATTTCCTCATGTTATATCGCGTTTTTCTCATGAACGCGAAATATTTTGGATCTATAACCTCTTCCAACGGATCCAGCGGAATATTCTCCCCCAGAAAAGTGTATACTCAAGCCGAAATATGATAGAAAATTGTACCATAATCTAACGCGTTTTTCTCGTGAACGCGAGGTATTTCGGATCTGGAACCTTTTCCAATGGATTTAGCGGATCAAATTACCCGAGGAAAGTGTATACTTCAGCCGGAATATTACAAAAAATTTCCTCATGTTGAAACGATTTTTTCGCGTAAACGCAAGGTATTTCGGATCTGAAACCGTTTTCAACGGATGCGGCGGAACATTCTACCCCAGAAAAGTGTATAATTAAGCCGAAATATGATAAAAAATTTCTTCATGTTATAACGCGTTTTTCTCGTAAACGCGAGGTATCTCGGATCTGGAACCTCTTCCAACGGATTCAGCGGAACATTCTACCCCAGAAAAGTGTATAATTTAGCCAGAATATTACAAAAAATTTTCTCATGTTATATCGCGTTTTCCTCATGAACGCGAGATATTTTGGATCTGAAACCTTTTCCAACGCCTTTAGCATATCAAATTACCCCAGAAAAGTGTACAATTGAGCCGGAATATAAAAAAAAATTCCCTCATGTTATAACGCGTTTTTCTCGTAAACGCGAGGTATTCCGGAACTAGAACCTTTTTCAACGGATTCAGCGGAACATTCTACCCCAGAAAAATGTATAATTGAGCCGGAATATAAAAAAAAATTTCCTTATGTTATAACGCGTTTTTCTCGTAAAAGCGAGGTATTTCGGATCTGGAACCTTTTCCAACGGCTTCAGCGGATCAAATTACACCAGAAAAGTGTATAACTGAGCCGAAATATGATGAAAAATTTCCTTATGTTATGACGCGTTTTTCTCGTAAACGCGAGGTATTTCGGATCTGAAACCTTTTTCAACGGATTCAGCGAAACATTCTCCCCCAGAAAAGTGTATAATTGAGCCGGAATATGATAAAAAATTTCCTCATGTTACAACGCGTTTTTCTCGTAAACGCGAGGTATTAGGGAACTGGAACCTTTTCCAACGGATTCAGCGGAACATTCTACCCCAGAAAAATGTATAATTGAGCTGGAATATAACGCAAAATTTTTCCATGTAATAACGCGTTTTTTTCGTGAACGCGAGGTATTTCGAATCTGAAACCTCTGTCAACGGATTCAGCGAAACATTTCACCCCAGAAAAGTGTATAATTGAGCCGGAATATGATGAAAAATTTCTTCATGTTATAACGCGTTTTTTCCGTAAACGCGAGGTATTTCGGATCTGGAACCTTTTCCAACGGCTTCAGCGGATCAAATTACACCAGAAAAGTGTATAACTGAGCCGAAATATGATGAAAAATTTCCTTATGTTATGACGCGTTTTTCTCGTAAACGCGAGGTATTTCGGATCTGAAACCTTTTTCAACGGATTCAGCGAAACATTCTCCCCCAGTAAAGTGTATAATTGAATCGAAATATGATGAAAAATTTCTTCATGTTATAACGCGTTTTTTCCGTAAACGCGAGGTATTTCGGATCTGGAACCTTTTCCAACGGCTTCAGCGGATCAAATTACACCAGAACAGTGTATAATCAAGCCGAAATATTACGAAAAATTTCCTCATGTTATATCGCGTTTTTCTCATGAACGCCAGATATTTTGGATCTGAAACCTTTTCCAACGGATTCAGCGGAACATTCTACCCCAGAAAAGTGTAAACTCAAGCAGAAATATGATAGAAAATTTTCTCATAATCTAACGCGTTTTTCTCGTAAACGCGAGGTATGTCGGATTTGGAACCTTTTCCAATGGACTCAGCGGATCAAATTACCACAGAAAAGTGTATATTTGAGCCGGAATATTACAAAAAATTTTCTCATGTTAGGAGCGTTTTTCGCGTAAACGCAAGGTATTTCGGATCTGAAACCGTTTTCAACGCATGCGGCGGAACATTCTACCCCAGAAAAGTGCATAATTGAGCCGCAATATAAAAAAAAATTCCCTCATGTTATAACGCGTTTTTCTCGTGAACGCGAGGTATTCAGGAACTGGAACCTTTTTAACGGATTCAGCGGAACATTCTACCCCAGAAAAATGTATAATTGAGCCGGAATATAAAAAAAAATTTTTCCATGTTATCACGCGTTTTTCTCGTGAACGCGAGGTATTTCGAATCTGAAACCTTTTTTCAACGGATTCAACGAAACATTTTACCTCAGAAAAGTGTATAATTGAGCCGGAATATAACAAAAACTTTTCTCATGTTATAACGCGTTTTTTTCGTGAACGCGCGGTATTTCGAATCTGAAACCTTTTCTAACGGATTCAGCAAATCAAATTACCCTAGAAAAGTGTATAATTAGGCCGAAATATTACAAAAAATTTCCTCATGTTATATCGCGTTTTTCTCATGAACGCAAGATATTTTGGATCTGAAACCTTTTCCAACGGATTCAGCGGAACATTCGACCCCAGAAAAGTGTATACTCAGGCCGAAATATGATAGAAAATTTTCTTATAATCTAACGCGTTTTCCTCGAAAACGCGAGGTATTTCGGATCTGAAACCGTTTCCAACGGATGCGGCGGAACATTCTACCCCAGAAAAGTGTATAATTGAGCCGAAATATGATGAAAAATTTCATCATGTTATAACGCGTTTCTCTCGTAAACGCGAGGTATTTCGGATCTGGAACCTTTTCCAACGGCTTCAGCGGATCAAATTACACCAGAAAAGTGTATAATTGAGCCGAAATATGATGAAAAATTTCGTTATGTTATGACGCGTTTTTCTCGTGAACGCGAGATATTCTGGATCTGAAACCTTCTCCAACGGATTCAGCGGAACATTCTACCCCAGAAAAGTGTATACTCCAGCCGAAATATGATAGAAAATTTTCTCATAATCTAACGCGTTTTTCTCGTAAACGCGAGGTATTTCGGATCTGGAACCTTTTCCAATGGATTCAGCGGATCAAATTACCCCAGAAAAGTGTATATTTGAGCCGGAATATTACAAAAAATTTCCTCATGTTAAAACGCGTTTTTCGCGTAAACGCGAGGTATTTTGGATCTGAAACCGTTTCCAACGGATGCGGCGGAACATTCTACCCCAGAAAAGTGTATATTCAAGCCGAAATTTGATAGAAAATTTTCTCATAATCTAACGCGTTTTTCTCGTAAACGCGAGGTATTTCGGATCTGGAACCTTTTCCAATGGATTCAGTGGATCAAATTAACCCAGAAAAGTGTATATTTGAGCCGTAATATTACAAAAAATTTCCTCATGTTCAAACGCGTTTTTTGCGTGAACGCAAGGTATTTTGGATCTGAAACCGTTTCCAACGTATGCGGCGGAACATTCTACCCCAGAAAAGTGTATAATTGAGCCGAAATATGATAAAAAATTTCCTCATGGTATAACGAGTTTTTCTCGTAAACGCGAGGTATTTCGGATCTGGAACCATTTGCAACGGCTTCAGCGGATCAAATTACACCAGAAAAGTGTATAATTGAGCCGAAATATGATGAAGAATTTCCTGATGTCATGACGCGTTTTTTTCGTGAACGAGAGGTATTTCGGATCTGAAACCTTTTTCAATGGATTCAGCAAAACATTCTACCCCAGAAGAGTGTATAATTGAGCCGAAATATAACAAAAAATTTTCTCATGTTATAACGCGTTTTTTCCGTGAACGCGCGGTATTTCGAATCTGAAACCTTTTCCAACGGATTCAGCAAATCGAATTACCCTAGAAAAGTGTATAATTAAGCCGAAATATTACAAAAAATTTCCTCATGTTATATCGCGTTTTTCTCATGAACGCGAAATATTTTGGATCTATAACCTCTTCCAACGGATCCAGCGGAATATTCTCCCCCAGAAAAGTGTATACTCAAGCCGAAATATGATAGAAAATTGTACCATAATCTAACGCGTTTTTCTCGTGAACGCGAGGTATTTCGGATCTGGAACCTTTTCCAATGGATTTAGCGGATCAAATTACCCGAGGAAAGTGTATACTTCAGCCGGAATATTACAAAAAATTTCCTCATGTTGAAACGATTTTTTCGCGTAAACGCAAGGTATTTCGGATCTGAAACCGTTTTCAACGGATGCGGCGGAACATTCTACCCCAGAAAAGTGTATAATTAAGCCGAAATATGATAAAAAATTTCTTCATGTTATAACGCGTTTTTCTCGTAAACGCGAGGTATCTCGGATCTGGAACCTCTTCCAACGGATTCAGCGGAACATTCTACCCCAGAAAAGTGTATAATTTAGCCAGAATATTACAAAAAATTTTCTCATGTTATATCGCGTTTTCCTCATGAACGCGAGATATTTTGGATCTGAAACCTTTTCCAACGCCTTTAGCATATCAAATTACCCCAGAAAAGTGTACAATTGAGCCGGAATATAAAAAAAAATTCCCTCATGTTATAACGCGTTTTTCTCGTAAACGCGAGGTATTCCGGAACTAGAACCTTTTTCAACGGATTCAGCGGAACATTCTACCCCAGAAAAATTTATAATTGAGCCGGAATATAAAAAAAAATTTTTCCATGTTATCACGCGTTTTTCTCGTGAACGCGAGGTATTTCGAATCTGAAACCTTTTTTCAACGGATTCAACGAAACATTTTACCTCAGAAAAGTGTATAATTGAGCCGGAATATAACAAAAACTTTTCTCATGTTATAACGCGTTTTTTTCGTGAACGCGCGGTATTTCGAATCTGAAACCTTTTCTAACGGATTCAGCAAATCAAATTACCCTAGAAAAGTGTATAATTAGGCCGAAATATTACAAAAAATTTCCTCATGTTATATCGCGTTTTTCTCATGAACGCAAGATATTTTGGATCTGAAACCTTTTCCAACTGATTCAGCGGAACATTCGACCCCAGAAAAGTGTATACTCAGGCCGAAATATGATAGAAAATTTTCTTATAATCTAACGCGTTTTCCTCGGAAACGCGAGGTATTTCGGATCTGGAACCTTTTCCAATGGATTCAGCGGATCAAATTACCCCAGAAAAGTGTATATTTGAGCCGGAATATCACAAAAAATTTCCTCATGTTAAAACGCGTTCTTCGCGTAAACGCAAGGTATTTCGGATCTGAAACCGTTTTCAACGGATGCGGCGGAACATTCTACCCCAGAAAAGTGTATAATTAAGCCGAAATATGATAAATAATTTCCTCATGTTATAACGCGTTTTTCTCGTAAACGCGAGGTATTTCGGATCTGGAACCTTTTCCAACGGATTCAGCAGAACATTCTATTCCAGAAAAATGTATAATTGAGCCGGAATATAACAAAAAATTTTTTCATTTTATAACGCGTTTTCCTCGTGAACGCGAGGTATTTCGAATCTGGAACTTTTCTCAACGGATTCAGCGAAACATTCTACCCCAGAAAAGTGTATAATTGAGCCGGAATATAACAACAAATTTTCTCATGTTAAAACGCGTTTGTTTCGTGAACGCGCGGTATTTTAAATCTGAAACCTTTCCCAACGGATTCAACGAATCAAATTACCCTAGAAAAGTGTATAATTGAGCCGAAATATTACAAAAAATTCCCTCATGTTATATCGCGTTTTTATCATGAATGCGAGATATTTTGGATCTGAAACCTTTCCCAACGGATTCAGCGGAACATTCTACCCCAGAAAAGTGTATACTCAAGCCGAAATATGATAAAAATTTCCTGATAATCTAACGCGTTTTTCTCGTAAACGCGAGGTATTTCGGATCTGGAACCTTTTCCAACGGATTCAGCGGAATAAATCACCCCAGAAAAGTGTATGATTGACCCGAAATATTACAAGGAATTTCCTCATGTTATAACGCGTTTTTCTCGTAAACGCGAGGTATTTCGGATCATAACCTTTTCCAACGGCTACAGCAGATCAAATTACACCAGAAAAGTGTATAATTGAGCCGAAATATGATGAAAAATTTCCTTATGTTATGACGCGTTTTTCTCGTAAACGCGAGGTATTTCGGATCTGAAACCTTTTCCAGCGGATTCAGCGGAACAAATTACCTCAGAAAAGTGTATAATTGACCCGAAATATTACAAGTAATTTTCTTATGTTATAACGCGTTTTTCCGATGACCGCGAGAAATTTCGGATCTGAAACCTTTTCCAACGTCTTCAGCATATCAAATTACCCCAGAAAAGTGTATAATTGAACCGGAATAAAAAAAAAATTCCCTCATTTTATAACGCGTTTTTCTCGTAAACGCGAGGTATTTCGAATCTGAAACCTTTTTCAACGGATTCAACAAACATTCTACCTCAGAAGAGTGTATAATTGAGCCGAAATATAACAAAAAATTTTCTCATGTTATAACGCGTTTTTTCCGTGAACGCGCGGTATTTCGAATCTGAAACCTTTTCCAACGGATTCAGCAAATCGAATTACCCTAGAAAAGTGTATAATTAAGCCGAAATATTACAAAAAATTTCCTCATGTTATATCGCGTTTTTCTCATGAACGCGAAATATTTTGGATCTATAACCTCTTCCAACGGATCCAGCGGAATATTCTCCCCCAGAAAAGTGTATACTCAAGCCGAAATATGATAGAAAATTGTACCATAATCTAACGCGTTTTTCTCGTGAACGCGAGGTATTTCGGATCTGGAACCTTTTCCAATGGATTTAGCGGATCAAATTACCCGAGGAAAGTGTATACTTCAGCCGGAATATTACAAAAAATTTCCTCATGTTGAAACGATTTTTTCGCGTAAACGCAAGGTATTTCGGATCTGAAACCGTTTTCAACGGATGCGGCGGAACATTCTACCCCAGAAAAGTGTATAATTAAGCCGAAATATGATAAAAAATTTCTTCATGTTATAACGCGTTTTTCTCGTAAACGCGAGGTATCTCGGATCTGGAACCTCTTCCAACGGATTCAGCGGAACATTCTACCCCAGAAAAGTGTATAATTTAGCCAGAATATTACAAAAAATTTTCTCATGTTATATCGCGTTTTCCTCATGAACGCGAGATATTTTGGATCTGAAACCTTTTCCAACGCCTTTAGCATATCAAATTACCCCAGAAAAGTGTACAATTGAGCCGGAATATAAAAAAAAATTCCCTCATGTTATAACGCGTTTTTCTCGTAAACGCGAGGTATTCCGGAACTAGAACCTTTTTCAACGGATTCAGCGGAACATTCTACCCCAGAAAAATTTATAATTGAGCCGGAATATAAAAAAAAATTTTTCCATGTTATCACGCGTTTTTCTCGTGAACGCGAGGTATTTCGAATCTGAAACCTTTTTTCAACGGATTCAACGAAACATTTTACCTCAGAAAAGTGTATAATTGAGCCGGAATATAACAAAAACTTTTCTCATGTTATAACGCGTTTTTTTCGTGAACGCGCGGTATTTCGAATCTGAAACCTTTTCTAACGGATTCAGCAAATCAAATTACCCTAGAAAAGTGTATAATTAGGCCGAAATATTACAAAAAATTTCCTCATGTTATATCGCGTTTTTCTCATGAACGCAAGATATTTTGGATCTGAAACCTTTTCCAACTGATTCAGCGGAACATTCGACCCCAGAAAAGTGTATACTCAGGCCGAAATATGATAGAAAATTTTCTTATAATCTAACGCGTTTTCCTCGGAAACGCGAGGTATTTCGGATCTGGAACCTTTTCCAATGGATTCAGCGGATCAAATTACCCCAGAAAAGTGTATATTTGAGCCGGAATATCACAAAAAATTTCCTCATGTCAAAACGCGTTCTTCGCGTAAACGCAAGGTATTTCGGATCTGAAACCGTTTTCAACGGATGCGGCGGAACATTCTACCCCAGAAAAGTGTATAATTAAGCCGAAATATGATAAATAATTTCCTCATGTTATAACGCGTTTTTCTCGTAAACGCGAGGTATTTCGGATCTGGAACCTTTTCCAACGGATTCAGCAGAACATTCTATTCCAGAAAAATGTATAATTGAGCCGGAATATAACAAAAAATTTTTTCATTTTATAACGCGTTTTCCTCGTGAACGCGAGGTATTTCGAATCTGGAACTTTTCTCAACGGATTCAGCGAAACATTCTACCCCAGAAAAGTGTATAATTGAGCCGGAATATAACAAAAAATTCTCTCATGTTAAAACGCGTTTGTTTCGTGAACGCGCGGTATTTTAAATCTGAAACCTTTCCCAACGGATTCAACGAATCAAATTACCCTAGAAAAGTGTATAATTGAGCCGAAATATTACAAAAAATTCCCTCATGTTATATCGCGTTTTTATCATGAATGCGAGATATTTTGGATCTGAAACCTTTCCCAACGGATTCAGCGGAACATTCTACCCCAGAAAAGTGTATACTCAAGCCGAAATATGATAAAAATTTCCTCATAATCTAACGCGTTTTTCTCGTAAGCGCGAGGTATTTCGGATCTGGAACCTTTTCCAACGGACCCAGCGGAATAAATCACCCCAGAAAAGTGTATGATTGACCCGAAATATTACAAGGAATTTCCTCATGTTATAACGCGTTTTTCTCGTAAACGCGAGGTATTTCGGATCATAACCTTTTCCAACGGCTACAGCAGATCAAATTACACCAGAAAAGTGTATAATTGAGCCGAAATATGATGAAAAATTTCCTTATGTTATGACGCGTTTTTCTCGTAAACGCGAGGTATTTCGGATCTGAAACCTTTTCCAGCGGATTCAGCGGAACAAATTACCTCAGAAAAGTGTATAATTGACCCGAAATATTACAAGTAATTTTCTTATGTTATAACGCGTTTTTCCGATGACCGCGAGAAATTTCGGATCTGAAACCTTTTCCAACGTCTTCAGCATATCAAATTACCCCAGAAAAGTGTATAATTGAACCGGAATAAAAAAAAAATTCCCTCATTTTATAACGCGTTTTTCTCGTAAACGCGAGGTATTTCGAATCTGAAACCTTTTTCAACGGATTCAACAAACATTCTACCTCAGAAGAGTGTATAATTGAGCCGGAATATAACAAAAAATTTTCTCATGTTATAACGCGTTTTTTTCGTGAACGCGCGGTATTTCGAATCTGAAACCTTTTCTAACGGATTCAGCAAATCAAATTACCCTAGAAAATAGTATAATTAAGCCGAAATATTACAAAAAATTTCCTCATGTTATATCGCGTTTTTCTCATAAACGCGAGATATTTTGGATCTGAAACCTTTCCCAACGGATTCAGCGGAACATTCTACCCCAGAAAAGTGTATACTCAAGCCGAAATATGATAGAAAATTTTATCATAATCTAACGCGTTTTTCTCGTAAACGCGAGGTATTTCGGATCTGGAACCTTTTCCAATGGATTCAGCGGATCAAATTACCCCAGAAAGGTGTATATTTGAGCCGGAATATTACAAAAAATTTCCTCATGTTAAAACGCGTTTGCGCGGAAACGCAAGGTATTTCGGATCTGAAACCGTTTCCAACGGATGCGGCGAAACATTCTACCCCAAAAAAGTGTATAATTGAGCCGAAATATGATAAAAAATTTCCTCATGTTGTAACGCGTTTTTTTCGTAAACGCGAGGTATTTCGGATGTGGAACCTTTTTCAACGGCTTCAGCGGATCAAATTACACCAGAAAAGTGTATAATTGAGCCGAAATATGATGAAAAATTTCCGTATGTTATGACGCGTTTTTCTCGTAAACGCGAGGTATTTCGAATCTGAAACCTCTGTCAACGGATTCAGCGAAACATTTCACCCCAGAAAAGTGTATAATTGAGCCGGAATATAACAAAAAATTTCCTATGTTATAACGCGTTTTTTGCGTGAACGCGCGGTATTTCGAATCTGAAACCTTTTCCAACGGATTCAGTGGAACATTCTACCCCAGAAAAGTGTATACTCAAGCCGAAATATGATAAAGAAATTTCTCATAATCTAACGCGTTTTTCTCGTAAACGCGAGGTATTTCGGATCTGCAACCTTTTCCAATGGATTCAGTGGATCAAATTATCCCAGAAAAGTGTCTATTTGATACGGAATATTACAAAAAATTTCCTCATGTTAAAACGCGTTTTTCGCGTAAACGCAAGGTATTTCGGATCTGAAACCGTTTCCAACGGATGCGGCGAAACATTCTACCCCAAAAAAGTGTATAATTGAGCCGAAATATGATAAAAAATTTCCTCATGTTGTAACGCGTTTTTTTCGTAAACGCGAGGTATTTCGGATGTGGAACCTTTTTCAACGGCTTCAGCGGATCAAATTACACCAGAAAAGTGTATAATTGAGCCGAAATATGATGAAAAATTTCCGTATGTTATAACGCGTTTTTTCCGTAAACGCGAGGTATTTCGGATCACGAACCTTTTCCAACGGCTTCAGCGGATCAAATTACACCAGAAAAGTGTATAATCAAGCCGAAATATTGCAAAAAATTTCCCCATGTTATATCGCGTTTTTCTCATGAACGCCAGATATTTTGGATCTGAAACCTTTTCCAACGGATTCAGCGGAACATTCTACCCCAGAAAAGTGTGATCTCAAGCAGAAATATGATAGAAAATTTTCTCATAATCTAACGCGTTTTTCTCGTAAACGCGAGGTATGTCGGATCTGGAACCTTTTCCAATGGATTCAGCGGATCAAATTACCACAGAAAAGTGTATATTTGAGCCGGAATATTACAAAAAATTTTCTCATGTTAGGAGCGTTTTTTGCGTAAACGCAAGGTATTTCGGATCTGAAACCGTTTTCAACGCATGCGGCGAAACATTCTACCCCAGAAAAGTGCATAATTGAGCCGCAATATAAAAAAAATTCCCTCATGTTATAACGCGTTTTTCTCGTGAACGCGAGGTATTCAGGAACTGAAACCTTCTTAACGGATTCAGCGGAACATTCTACCCCAGAAAAATGTATAATTGAGCTGGAATATAACGCAGAATTTTTCCATGTTATAACGCGTTTTTTTCATGAACGCGAGGTATTTCGGATCTGGAACCTTTTTTAACGGCTTCAGCGGATCAAATTACACCAGAAAAGTGTATAATTGAGCCGAAATATGATGAAAAATTTCCGTATGTTATGACGCGTTTTTCTCGTAAACGCGAGGTATTTCGGATCTGAAACCTTCTCCAACGGATTCAGCGGATTATTCTACCCCAGAAAAATCTATAATCGAGCCGGAATATAACAAAAAATTTTCTCATGTTATAACGCGTTTTTTCCGTGAACGCGCGGTATTTCGGATCTGAAACCTTTTCCAACGGATTCAGCAAATCAAATTCCCCTTGAAAAGTGTATAATTAAGCCGAAATATTACAAAAAATTTTCTCATGTTATATCGCGTTTTTCTCATGAGCGCGAGATATTTTGGATCTGAAACCTTTTCCAACGGATTCAGCGGAATAAATCGGCCCAGAAAAGTGTATAATTGACCCGAAATATTACAAGGAATTTCCCTATGTTATAATGCGTTTTTTTCATGAACGCGAGAAATTTCGGATCTGAAACCTTTTCCAACGTCTTTAGCATATCAAATTACCCCAGAAAAGTGAATAATTGAGCCGAAATATGGAAAAAAATTCCCTCATGTTGAAACGCGTTTTTTTCGTGAACGCGAGGTATTTCAAATCTGAAACCGTTTCCAACGGATGCGGCGGAACATTCTACCCCAGAAAAGTGTATAATTGAGCCGAAATATAATAAAAAATTTCCTTATGTTATAACGCGTTTTTCTCGTAAAAGCGAGGTATTTCGGATCTGGAACCTTTTCCAACGGCTTCAGCGGATCAAATTACACCAGAAAAGTGTATAACTGAGCCGAAATATGATGAAAAATTTCCTTATGTTATGACGCGTTTTTCTCGTAAACGCGAGGTATTTCGGATCTGAAACCTTTTTCAACGGATTCAGCGAAACATTCTCCCCCAGAAAAGTGTATAATTGAGCCGGAATATGATAAAAAATTTCCTCATGTTACAACGCGTTTTTCTCGTAAACGCGAGGTATTAGGGAACTGGAACCTTTTCCAACGGATTCAGCGGAACATTCTACCCCAGAAAAATGTATAATTGAGCTGGAATATAACGCAAAATTTTTCCATGTAATAACGCGTTTTTTTCGTGAACGCGAGGTATTTCGAATCTGAAACCTCTGTCAACGGATTCAGCGAAACATTTCACCCCAGAAAAGTGTATAATTGAGCCGGAATATGATGAAAAATTTCTTCATGTTATAACGCGTTTTTTCCGTAAACGCGAGGTATTTCGGATCTGGAACCTTTTCCAACGGCTTCAGCGGATCAAATTACACCAGAAAAGTGTATAACTGAGCCGAAATATGATGAAAAATTTCCTTATGTTATGACGCGTTTTTCTCGTAAACGCGAGGTATTTCGGATCTGAAACCTTTTTCAACGGATTCAGCGAAACATTCTCCCCCAGTAAAGTGTATAATTGAATCGAAATATGATGAAAAATTTCTTCATGTTATAACGCGTTTTTTCCGTAAACGCGAGGTATTTCGGATCTGGAACCTTTTCCAACGGCTTCAGCGGATCAAATTACACCAGAACAGTGTATAATCAAGCCGAAATATTACGAAAAATTTCCTCATGTTATATCGCGTTTTTCTCATGAACGCCAGATATTTTGGATCTGAAACCTTTTCCAACGGATTCAGCGGAACATTCTACCCCAGAAAAGTGTAAACTCAAGCAGAAATATGATAGAAAATTTTCTCATAATCTAACGCGTTTTTCTCGTAAACGCGAGGTATGTCGGATCTGGAACCTTTTCCAATGGACTCAGCGGATCAAATTACCACAGAAAAGTGTATATTTGAGCCGGAATATTACAAAAAATTTTCTCATGTTAGGAGCGTTTTTCGCGTAAACGCAAGGTATTTCGGATCTGAAACCGTTTTCAACGCATGCGGCGGAACATTCTACCCCAGAAAAGTGCATAATTGAGCCGCAATATAAAAAAAAATTCCCTCATGTTATAACGCGTTTTTCTCGTGAACGCGAGGTATTCAGGAACTGGAACCTTTTTAACGGATTCAGCGGAACATTCTACCCCAGAAAAATGTATAATTGAGCTGGAATATAACGCAGAATTTTTCCATGTTATAACGCGTTTTTTTCGTGAACGCGAGGAATTTCGAATCTGAAACCTCTTTCAACGGATTCAGCGAAACATTTCACCTCAAAAAAGTGTATAATTGAGCCGGAATATAACAAAAAATTTTCTTATGTTATAACGCGTTTTTTTCGTGGAATCGCGGTATTTCGAATCTGAAACCTTTTCCAACGGATTCAGTGGAACATTCTACCCTAGAAAAGTGTATACTCAAGCCGAAATATGATAAAAAAATTTCTCGTAATCTAACGCGTTTTTCTCGTAAACGCGAGGTATTTCGGATCTGTAACCTTTTCCAATGGATTCAGTGAATCAAATGACCCCAGAAAAGTGTATATTTGAGCCGGAATATGACAAAAAATTTCCTCATGTTAAAACGCGTTTTTCGCGTAAACGCAAGGTATTTTGCATCTGAAACCGTTTCCAACGGATGCGGCGGAACATTCTACCCCAGAAAAGTGTATAATTGAGCCGAAATACGATAAACAATTTCCTCATGTTATAACGCGTTTTTCTCGTAAACGCAAGGAATTTCGGATCTGGAACCTTTTCCAACGGCTTCAGCGGATCAAATTACACCAGAAAAGTGTATAATTGAGCCGAAATATGATGAAAAATTTCCTTATGTTATGACGCGTTTTTCTCGTAAACGCGAGGTATTTCGGATCTGGAACCTTTTTCAACGGATTCAGCGAAACATTCTACCCCAGAAATGTGTATAATTGAGCCGGAATATAACAAAAAATTTCATCATGTTATAACGCGTTTTTTTTGTGAACGCGCGGTATTTCGAATCTGAAACCTTTTCCAACGGATTCAGCAGATCAAATTACCCCAGAAAAGTGTATAATTGAGCCGCAATATGATAAAAAATTTTCTCTTGTTATAACGCGTTTTTCACGTAAACGCGAGGTATTTTGGATCTAAAACCTTTTCCAACGGATTCAGCGGAACATTCTATCCCAGAAAAGTGTATAACTGATCCGAAATATGATAAAAAATTTTCTCATGTTATAACGCGTTAATCTCGCAAACGCGAGGTATTCCGGATCTGGAACCTTTTCCAACGGATTCAGCGGAACATTCTACTGCAGAAAAGTGTATAATTGAGCCGGAATATAACCAAAAATTTTCTCGTGTTATAACGAATTTTTCTCGTAAACGCGAGGTATTTAAGATCTAAAACCTTTTTCAACGGATTCAGCGAAACGTTCTACCCCAGAAAAGTGTATAATTGAGCCGGAATATAACAAAAAATTTTCTCATGTCATAACGCGTTTTTTTCGTGAACGCGCGGTATTTCGAATTTGAAACCTTTTCCAACGGATTCAGCAAATCAAATTACCCTAGAAAAGTGTATATTAAAGCCGAAATATTACAAAAAATTTCCTCATGTTATATCGCGTTTTTCTCATGAACGCGAGATATTTTGGATCTGAAACCTTTTCCAACAGATTCAGCGGAACATTCTACTCCAGAAAAGTGTGAACTCAAGCCGAAATATAATAGAAAATTTTCGCATAATCTAACGCGTTTTTCTCGTGAACGCGAGCTATTTCGGATCTGGAACCTTTTCCAATGGATTCACCGGATCAAATTACCCCAGAAAGGTGTATATTTGAGCCGGAATATAAAAAAAAATTTCCTCATGTTATAACGCGTTTTTCTTGTAAACGCGAGGTATTCCGGATCGGGAACCTTTTCTAACGGATTCAGCGGAACATTCTACTGCAGAAAAGTGTATCATTGAGCCGGAATATAACCAAAAATTTTCTCATGTTATAACGCGTTTTTCTCGTAAACGCGAGGTATTCCAGATCTGAAACCTTTTTCAACGGATTCAGCGAAACATTCTACCTCAGAAAAGTGTATAATTGAGCCGGAATATAACAAAAAATTTTCTCATGTTATAACGCGTTTTTTTCGTGAACGCGCGGTATTTCGAATTTGGAACCTTTTCCAACGGTTTCAGCAAATCAAATTACCCTAGAAAAGTGTATAATCAAGCCAAAATATTACAAAAAATTTCCTCATGTTATATCGCGTTTTTCTTATGAACGCGAGATATTTTAAATCTGAAACCTTCTCCAACGGATTCAGCGGAACATTCTACCCCAGAAAAGTGTGAACTCAAGCCGAAATATGATAGAAAATTTTCTCGTAATCTAACGCGTTTTTCTCGTAAACGCGAGGTATTTCGGATTTGGAACCTTTTCCAATGGATTCAGCGGATCAAATTACCCCAGAAAGGTGTATATTTGAGCCGGAATATTACGAAAAATTTCCTCATGTTGAAACGCGTTTTTCGCGTAAACGCGAGGTATTTTGGATCTGAAACCGTTTCCAATGGATGCGGCGGAACATTCTACCCTAGAAAAGTGTATAATTGAGCCGAAATATGATAAAAAATTTCCTCCCGTTATAACGCGTTTTTCTCGTAAACGCGAGGTATTTCGGATCTGGAACCTTTTCCAACGGATTCAGCGGAACATTCTACCCCAGAAAAGTGTATAACTGATCCGAAATATGATAAAAAATTTTCTCATGTTATAACGCGTTAATCTCTTGAACGCGAGGTATTTTGGATCTGAGACCTTTACCAACGGGTTCAGCTAATCAAATTACCCCAGAAAAGTGTGTAATTGAGCCGGAATATAAAACAAAATTTCCTCATGTTATAACGCGTTTTTCTTGTAAACGCGAGGTATTCCGGATCTGGAACCTTTTCCAACGGATTCAGCGGAACATTCTACTGCAGAAAAGTGTATAATTGAGCCGGAATATAACCAAAAATTTTCTCATGTTATAACGAATTTTTCTCGTAAACGCGAGGTATTCCAGATCTAAAACCTTTTTCAACGGATTCAGCGAAACATTCTACCCCAGAAAAGTGTATATTTGAGCCGGAATATGACAAAAAATTTCCTCATGTTAAAACGCGTTTTTCGCGTCAACGCAAGGTATTTTGGATCTGAAACCGTTTCCAACGGATGCGGCGGAACATTCTACCCCAGAAAAGTGTATAATTGAGCCGAAATACGATAAACAATTTCTTCATGTTATAACGCGTTTTTCTCGTAAACGCGAGGTATTTCGGATCTGGAACCTTTTTCAACGGATTCAGCGAAACATTCTACCCCAGAAAAGTGTATAATTGAGCCGGAATATAACAAAAAATTTCATCAGGTTATAACGCGTTTTTTTCGTGAACGCGCGGTATTTCGGATCTGGAACCTTTTCCAACGGATTCAGCGGAACATTCTACCCCAGAAAAGTGTATAACTGATCCGAAATATGATAAAAAATTTTCTCATGTTATAACGCGTTAATCTCTTGAACGCGAGGTATTTTGGATCTGAGACCTTTACCAACGGGTTCAGCTAATCAAATTACCCCAGAAAAGTGTGTAATTGAGCCGGAATATAAAACAAAATTTCCTCATGTTATAACGCGTTTTTCTTGTAAACGCGAGGTATTCCGGATCTGGAACCTTTTCCAACGGATTCAGCGGAACATTCTACTGCAGAAAAGTGTATAATTGAGCCGGAATATAACCAAAAATTTTCTCATGTTATAACGAATTTTTCTCGTAAACGCGAGGTATTCCAGATCTAAAACCTTTTTCAACGGATTCAGCGAAACATTCTACCCCAGAAAAGTGTATATTTGAGCCGGAATATGACAAAAAATTTTCTCATGTTAAAACGCGTTTTTCGCGTCAACGCAAGGTATTTTGGATCTGAAACCGTTTCCAACGGATGCGGCGGAACATTCTACCCCAGAAAAGTGTATAATTGAGCCGAAATACGATAAACAATTTCTTCATGTTATAACGCGTTTTTCTCGTAAACGCGAGGTATTTCGGATCTGGAACCTTTTTCAACGGATTCAGCGAAACATTCTACCCCAGAAAAGTGTATAATTGAGCCGGAATATAACAAAAAATTTCATCAGGTTATAACGCGTTTTTTTCGTGAACGCGCGGTATTTCGAATCTGAAACCTTTTCCAACGGATTCAGCAGATCAAATTACCCCAGAAAAGTGTATAATTGAGCCGAAATATGATGAAAAATTTCCTCTTGTTATAACGCGTTTTTCACGTAAACGCGAGGTATTTCGGATCTAAAACCTTTTCCAACGGATTCAGCGGAACATTCTATCCCAGAAAAGTGTATAACTGATCCGAAATATGATAAAAAATTTTCTCATGTTATAACGCGTTAATCTCGCAAACGCGAGGTATTTTGGATCTGAGACCTTTCCCAACGGGTTCAGCTAATCAAATTACCCCAGAAAAGTGTGTAATTGAGCCGGAATATAAAAAAAAATTTCCTCATGTTATAACGCGTTTTTCTTGTAAACGCGAGGTATTCCGGATCTGGAACCTTTTCCAACGGATTCAGCGGAACATTCTACTGCAGAAAAGTGTATAATTGAGCCGGAATATGACCAAAAATTTTCTCGTGTTATAACGAATTTTTCTCGTAAACGCGAGGTATTTAAGATCTAAAACCTTTTTCAACGGATTCAGCGAAACGTTCTACCCCAGAAAAGTGTATAATTGAGCCGGAATATAACAAAAAATTTTCTCATGTCATAACGCGTTTTTTTCGTGAACGCGCGGTATTTCGAATTTGAAACCTTTTCCAACGGATTCAGCAAATCAAATTACCCTAGAAAAGTGTATAATCAAGCCGAAATATTACAAAAAATTTCCTCATGTTATATCGCGTTTTTCTCATGAACGCGAGATATTTTGGATCTGAAACCTTTTCCAACGGATTCAGCGGAACATTCTACTCCAGAAAAGTGTGAACTCAAGCCGAAATATGATAGAAAATTTTCGCATAATCTAACGCGTTTTTCTCGTGAACGCGAGGTATTTCGGATCTGGAACCTTTTCCAATGGATTCAGCGGATCAAATTACCCCAGAAAGGTGTATATTTGAGCCGGAATATTACGAAAAATTTCCTCATGTTGAAACGCGTTTTTCGCGTAAACGCAAGGTATTTTGGATCTGAAACCGTTTTCAATGAATGCGGCGGAACATTCTACCCTAGAAAAGTGTATAATTGAGCCGAAATATGATAAAAAATTTCCGCACGTTATAACGCGTTTTTCTCGTAAACGCGAGGTATTTCGGATCTGGAACCTTTTCTAACGGATTCAGCGGAACATTCTACCCCAGAAAAGTGTATAACTGATCCGAAATATGATAAAAAATTTTCTCATGTTATAACGCGTTAATCTCGCAAACGCGAGGTATTTTGGATCTGAGACCTTTCCCAACGGGTTCAGCTAATCAAATTACCCCAGAAAAGTGTGTAATTGAGCCGGAATATAAAAAAAAATTTCCTCATGTTATAACGCGTTTTTCTTGTAAACGCGAGGTATTCCGGATCTGGAACCTTTTCCAACGGATTCAGCGGAACATTCTACTGCAGAAAAGTGTATAATTGAGCCGGAATATAACCAAAAATTTTCTCATGTTATAACGAATTTTCCTCGTAAACGCGAGGTATTCCAGATCTAAAACCTTTTTCAACGGATTCAGCGAAACATTCTACCCCAGAAAAGTGTATATTTGAGCCGGAATATGACAAAAAATTTCCTCATGTTAAAACGCGTTTTTCGCGTCAACGCAAGGTATTTTGGATCTGAAACCGGTTCCAACGGATGCGGCGGAACATACTACCCCAGAAAAGTGTATAATTGAGCCGGAATATAACAAAAAATTTCATCAGGTTATAACGCGTTTTTTTCGTGAACGCGCGGTATTTCGAATCTGAAACCTTTTCCAACGGATTCAGCAGATCAAATTACCCCAGAAAAGTGTATAATTGAGCCTAAATATGATGAAAAATTTCCTCTTGTTATAACGCGTTTTTCACGTAAACGCGAGGTATTTCGGATCTAAAACCTTTTCCAACGGATTCAGCGGAACATTCTATCCCAGAAAAGTGTATAACTGATCCGAAATATGATAAAAAATTTTCTCATGTTATAACGCGTTAATCTCGCAAACGCGAGGTATTTTGGATCTGAGACCTTTCCCAACGGGTTCAGCTAATCAAATTACCCCAGAAAAGTGTGTAATTGAGCCGGAATATAAAAAAAAATTTCCTCATGTTATAACGCGTTTTTCTTGTAAACGCGAGGTATTCCGGATCTGGAACCTTTTCCAACGGATTCAGCGGAACATTCTACTGCAGAAAAGTGTATAATTGAGCCGGAATATGACCAAAAATTTTCTCGTGTTATAACGAATTTTTCTCGTAAACGCGAGGTATTTAAGATCTAAAACCTTTTTCAACGGATTCAGCGAAACGTTCTACCCCAGAAAAGTGTATAATTGAGCCGGAATATAACAAAAAATTTTCTCATGTCATAACGCGTTTTTTTCGTGAACGCGCGGTATTTCGAATTTGAAACCTTTTCCAACGGATTCAGCAAATCAAATTACCCTAGAAAAGTGTATAATCAAGCCGAAATATTACAAAAAATTTCCTCATGTTATATCGCGTTTTTCTCATGAACGCGAGATATTTTGGATCTGAAACCTTTTCCAACGGATTCAGCGGAACATTCTACTCCAGAAAAGTGTGAACTCAAGCCGAAATATGATAGAAAATTTTCGCATAATCTAACGCGTTTTTCTCGTGAACGCGAGGTATTTCGGATCTGGAACCTTTTCCAATGGATTCAGCGGATCAAATTACCCCAGAAAGGTGTATATTTGAGCCGGAATATTACGAAAAATTTCCTCATGTTGAAACGCGTTTTTCGCGTAAACGCAAGGTATTTTGGATCTGAAACCGTTTTCAATGAATGCGGCGGAACATTCTACCCTAGAAAAGTGTATAATTGAGCCGAAATATGATAAAAAATTTCCGCACGTTATAACGCGTTTTTCTCGTAAACGCGAGGTATTTCGGATCTGGAACCTTTTCTAACGGATTCAGCGGAACATTCTACCCCAGAAAAGTGTATAACTGATCCGAAATATGATAAAAAATTTTCTCATGTTATAACGCGTTAATCTCGCAAACGCGAGGTATTTTGGATCTGAGACCTTTCCCAACGGGTTCAGCTAATCAAATAACCCCAGAAAAGTGTGTAATTGAGCCGGAATATAAAAAAAAATTTCCTCATGTTATAACGCGTTTTTCTTGTAAACGCGAGGTATTCCGGATCTGGAACCTTTTCCAACGGATTCAGCGGAACATTCTACTGCAGAAAAGTGTATAATTGAGCCGGAATATAACCAAAAATTTTCTCATGTTATAACGAATTTTCCTCGTAAACGCGAGGTATTCCAGATCTAAAACCTTTTTCAACGGATTCAGCGAAACATTCTACCCCAGAAAAGTGTATATTTGAGCCGGAATATGACAAAAAATTTCCTCATGTTAAAACGCGTTTTTCGCGTCAACGCAAGGTATTTTGGATCTGAAACCGGTTCCAACGGATGCGGCGGAACATTCTACCCCAGAAAAGTGTATAATTGAGCCGAAATACGATAAACAATTTCTTCATGTTATAACGCGTTTTTCTCGTAAACGCGAGGAATTTCGGATCTGGAACCTTTTCCAACGGCTTCAGCGGATCAAATTACACCAGAAAAGTGTATAATTGAGCCGAAATATGATGAAAAATTTCCTTATGTTATGACGCGTTTTTCTCGTAAACGCGAGGTATTTCGGATCTGGAACCTTTTTCAACGGATTCAGCGAAACATTCTACCCCAGAAAAGTGTATAATTGAGCCGGATATAACAAAAAATTTCATCATGTTATAACGCGTTTTTTTCGTGAACGCGCGGTATTTCGAATCTGAAACCTTTTCCAACGGATTCAGCAGATCAAATTACCCCAGAAAAGTGTATAATTGAGCCGAAATATGATAAAAAATTTCCTCTTGTTATAACGCGTTTTTCACGTAAACGCGAGGTATTTCGGATCTAAAACCTTTTCCAACGGATTCAGCGGAACATTCTATCCCAGAAAAGTGTATAACTGATCCGAAATATGATAAAAAATTTTCTCATGTTATAACGCGTTAATCTCGCAAACGCGAGGTATTTTGGATCTGAGACCTTTCCCAACGGGTTCAGCTAATCAAATTACCCCAGAAAAGTGTGTAATTGAGCCGGAATATAAAAAAAAATTTCCTCATGTTATAACGCGTTTTTCTTGTAAACGCGAGGTATTCCGGATCTGGAACCTTTTCCAACGGATTCAGCGGAACATTCTACTGCAGAAAAGTGTATAATTGAGCCGGAATATAATCAAAAATTTTCTCGTGTTATAACGAATTTTTCTCGTAAACGCGAGGTATTTCAGATCTAAAACCTTTTTCAACGGATTCAGCGAAACATTCTACCCCAGAAAAGTGTATAATTGAGCCGGAATATAACAAAAAATTTTCTCATGTCATAACGCGTTTTTTTCGTGAACGCGCGGTATTTCGAATTTGAAACCTTTTCCAACGGATTCAGCAAATCAAATTACCCTAGAAAAGTGTATAATCAAGCCGAAATATTACAAAAAATTTCCTCATGTTATATCGCGTTTTTCTCATGAACGCGAGATATTTTGGATCTGAAACCTTTTCCAACGGATTCAGCGGAACATTCTACTCCAGAAAAGTGTGAACTCAAGCCGAAATATGATAGAAAATTTTCGCATAATCTAACGCGTTTTTCTCGTGAACGCGAGGTATTTCGGATCTGGAACCTTTTCCAATGGATTCACCGGATCAAATTACCCCAGAAAGGTGTATATTTGAGCCGGAATATTACAAAAAATTTCCTCATGTTAAAAGAGATTTTTTCGCGTAAACGCAAGCTATTTCGGATCTGAAACCGTTTTCAACGGATGCGGCGGAACATTCTACCCCAGAAAAGTGTATAATTGAGCCGAAATATGATAAAAAATTTCCTCATGTTATAACGCGTTTTTCTCGTAAACGCGAGGTATTCCAGATCTGAGACCTTTCCCAACGGGTTCAGCTAATCAAATTACCCCAGAAAAGTGTGTAATTGAGCCGGAATATAAAAAAAAATTTCCTCATGTTATAACGCGTTTTTCTTGTAAACGCGAGGTATTCCGGATCTGGAACCTTTTCCAACGGATTCAGCGAAACATTCTACCCCAGAAAAGTGTATATTTGAGCCGGAATATGACAAAAAATTTCCTCATGTTAAAACGCGTTTTTCGCGTCAACGCAAGGTATTTTGGATCTGAAACCGTTTCCAACGGATGCGGCGGAACATTCTACCCCAGAAAAGTGTATAATTGAGCCGAAATACGATAAACAATTTCTCCATGTTATAACGCGTTTTTCTCGTAAACGCGAGGAATTTCGGATCTGGAACCTTTTCCAACGGCTTCAGCGGATCAAATTACACCAGAAAAGTGTATAATTGAGCCGAAATATGATGAAAAATTTCCTTATGTTATGACGCGTTTTTCTCGTAAACGCGAGGTATTTCGGATCTGGAACCTTTTTCAACGGAATCAGCGAAACATTCTACCCCAGAAAAGTGTATAATTGAGCCGGAATATAACAAAAAATTTCATCATGTTATAACGCGTTTTTTTCGTGAACGCGCGGTATTTCGAATCTGAAACCTTTTCCAACGGATTCAGCAGATCAAATTACCCCAGAAAAGTGTATAATTGAGCCGGAATATGATAAAAAATTTCCTCTTGTTATAACGCGTTTTTCACGTAAACGCGAGGTATTTCGGATCTAAAACCTTTTCCAACGGATTCAGCGGAACATTCTATCCCAGAAAAGTGTATAACTGATCCGAAATATGATAAAAAATTTTCTCATGTTATAACGCGTTAATCTCGCTAACGCGAGGTATTTCTGATCTGAGACCTTTCCCAACGGGTTCAGCTAATCAAATTACCCCAGAAAAGTGTGTGATTGAGCCGGAATATAAAAAAAAATTTCCTCATGTTATAACGCGTTTTTCTTGTAAACGCGAGGTATTCCGGATCTGGAACCTTTTCCAACGGATTCAGCGGAACATTCTACTGCAGAAAAGTGTATAATTGAGCCGGAATATAACCAAAAATTTTCTCGTGTTATAACGAATTTTTCTCGTAAACGCGAGGTATTTCAGATCTAAAACCTTTTTCAACGGATTCAGCGAAACATTCTACCCCAGAAAAGTGTATAATTGAGCCGGAATATAACAAAAAATTTTCTCATGTCATAACGCGTTTTTTTCGTGAACGCGCGGTATTTCGAATTTGAAACCTTTTCCAACGGATTCAGCAAATCAAATTACCCTAGAAAAGTGTATAATCAAGCCGAAATATTACAAAAAATTTCCTCATGTTATATCGCGTTTTTCTCATGAACGCGAGATATTTTGGATCTGAAACCTTTTCCAACGGATTCAGCGGAACATTCTACTCCGGAAAAGTGTGAACTCAAGCCGAAATATGATAGAAAATTTTCGCATAATCTCACGCGTTTTTCTCGTGAACGCGAGGTATTTCGGATCTAGAACCTTTTCCAATGGATTCACCGGATCAAATTACTCCAGAAAGGTGTATATTTGAGCCGGAATATAAAAAAAAATTTCCTCATGTTATAACGCGTTTTTCTTGTAAACGCGAGGTATTCCGGATCGGGAACCTTTTCTAACGGATTCAGCGGAACATTCTACTGCAGAAAAGTGTATCATTGAGCCGGAATATAACCAAAAATTTTCTCATGTTATAACGCGTTTTTCTCGTAAACGCGAGGTATTCCAGATCTGAAACCTTTTTCAACGGATTCAGCAAAACATTCTACCTCAGAAAAGTGTATAATTGAGCCGGAATATTACAAAAAATTTCCTCATGTTATAACGCGTTTTTTTCGTGAACGCGCGGTATTTCGAATTTAAAACCTTTTCCAACGGATGCGGCGGAACATTCTACCCCAGAAAAGTGTATAATTGAGCCGAAATATGATGAAAAATTTCATCATGTTATAACGCGTTTCTCTCGTAAACGCGAGGTATTTCGGATCTGGAACCTTTTCCAACGGCTTCAGCGGATCAAATTACACCAGAAAAGTGTATAATTGAGCCGAAATATGATGAAAAATTTCGTTATGTTATGACGCGTTTTTCTCGTGAACGCGAGATATTCTGGATCTGAAACCTTCTCCAACGGATTCAGCGGAACATTCTACCCTAGAAAAGTGTATACTCCAGCCGAAATATGATAGAAAATTTTCTCATAATCTAACGCGTTTTTCTCGTAAACGCGAGGTATTTCGGATCTGGAACCTTTTCCAATGGATTCAGCGGATCAAATTACCCCAGAAAAGTGTATATTTGAGCCGGAATATTACAAAAAATTTCCTCATGTTAAAACGCGTTTTTCGCGTAAACGCGAGGTATTTTGGATCTGAAACCGTTTCCAACGGATGCGGCGGAACATTCTACCCCAGAAAAGTGTATATTCAAGCCAAAATTTGATAGAAAATTTTCTCATAATCTAACGCGTTTTTCTCGTAAACGCGAGGTATTTCGGATCTGGAACCTTTTCCAATGGATTCAGTGGATCAAATTAACCCAGAAAAGTGTATATTTGAGCCGTAATATTACAAAAAATTTCCTCATGTTCAAACGCGTTTTTTGCGTGAACGCAAGGTATTTTGGATCTGAAACCGTTTCCAACGTATGCGGCGGAACATTCTACCCCAGAAAAGTGTATAATTGAGCCGAAATATGATAAAAAATTTCCTCATGGTATAACGAGTTTTTCTCGTAAACGCGAGGTATTTCGGATCTGGAACCATTTGCAACGGCTTCAGCGGATCACATTACACCAGAAAAGTGTATAATTGAGCCGAAATATGATGAAGAATTTCCTGATGTCATGACGCGTTTTTTTCGTGAACGAGAGGTATTTCGGATCTGAAACCTTTTTCAATGGATTCAGCAAAACATTCTACCCCAGAAGAGTGTATAATTGAGCCGAAATATAACAAAAAATTTTCTCATGTTATAACGCGTTTTTTCCGTGAACGCGCGGTATTTCGAATCTGAAACCTTTTCCAACGGATTCAGCAAATCGAATTACCCTAGAAAAGTGTATAATTAAGCCGAAATATTACAAAAAATTTCCTCATGTTATATCGCGTTTTTCTCATGAACGCGAAATATTTTGGATCTATAACCTCTTCCAACGGATCCAGCGGAATATTCTCCCCCAGAAAAGTGTATACTCAAGCCGAAATATGATAGAAAATTGTACCATAATCTAACGCGTTTTTCTCGTGAACGCGAGGTATTTCGGATCTGGAACCTTTTCCAATGGATTTAGCGGATCAAATTACCCGAGGAAAGTGTATACTTCAGCTGGAATATTACAAAAAATTTCCTCATGTTGAAACGATTTTTTCGCGTAAACGCAAGGTATTTCGGATCTGAAACCGTTTTCAACGGATGCGGCGGAACATTCTACCCCAGAAAAGTGTATAATTAAGCCGAAATATGATAAAAAATTTCTTCATGTTATAACGCGTTTTTCTCGTAAACGCGAGGTATCTCGGATCTGGAACCTCTTCCAACGGATTCAGCGGAACATTCTACCCCAGAAAAGTGTATAATTTAGCCAGAATATTACAAAAAATTTTCTCATGTTATATCGCGTTTTCCTCATGAACGCGAGATATTTTGGATCTGAAACCTTTTCCAACGCCTTTAGCATATCAAATTACCCCAGAAAAGTGTACAATTGAGCCGGAATATAAAAAAAAATTCCCTCATGTTATAACGCGTTTTTCTCGTAAACGCGAGGTATTCCGGAACTAGAACCTTTTTCAACGGATTCAGCGGAACATTCTACCCCAGAAAAATTTATAATTGAGCCGGAATATGAAAAAAAAATTTTTCCATGTTATCACGCGTTTTTCTCGTGAACGCGAGGTATTTCGAATCTGAAACCTTTTTTCAACGGATTCAACGAAACATTTTACCTCAGAAAAGTGTATAATTGAGCCGGAATATAACAAAAACTTTTCTCATGTTATAACGCGTTTTTTTCGTGAACGCGCGGTATTTCGAATCTGAAACCTTTTCTAACGGATTCAGCAAATCAAATTACCCTAGAAAAGTGTATAATTAGGCCGAAATATTACAAAAAATTTCCTCATGTTATATCGCGTTTTTCTCATGAACGCAAGATATTTTGGATCTGAAACCTTTTCCAACTGATTCAGCGGAACATTCGACCCCAGAAAAGTGTATACTCAGGCCGAAATATGATAGAAAATTTTCTTATAATCTAACGCGTTTTCCTCGGAAACGCGAGGTATTTCGGATCTGGAACCTTTTCCAATGGATTCAGCGGATCAAATTACCCTAGAAAAGTGTATATTTGAGCCGGAATATCACAAAAAATTTCCTCATGTTAAAACGCGTTCTTCGCGTAAACGCAAGGTATTTCGGATCTGAAACCGTTTTCAACGGATGCGGCGGAACATTCTACCCCAGAAAAGTGTATAATTAAGCCGAAATATGATAAATAATTTCCTCATGTTATAACGCGTTTTTCTCGTAAACGCGAGGTATTTCGGATCTGGAACCTTTTCCAACGGATTCAGCAGAACATTCTATTCCAGAAAAATGTATAATTGAGCCGGAATACAACAAAAAATTTTTTCATTTCATAACGCGTTTTCCTCGTGAACGCGAGGTATTTCGAATCTGGAACTTTTCTCAACGGATTCAGCGAAACATTCTACCCCAGAAAAGTGTATAATTGAGCCGGAATATAACAAAAAATTTTCTCATGTTAAAACGCGTTTGTTTCGTGAACGCGCGGTATTTCAAATCTGAAACCTTTCCCAACGGATTCAACGAATCAAATTACCCTAGAAAAGTGTATAATTGAGCCGAAATATTACAAAAAATTTCCTCATGTTATATCGCGTTTTTATCATGAATGCGAGATATTTTGGATCTGAAACCTTTCCCAACGGATTCAGCGGAACATTCTACCCCAGAAAAGTGTATACTCAAGCCGAAATATGATAAAAATTTCCTCATAATCTAACGCGTTTTTCTCGTAAACGCGAGGTATTTCGGATCTGGAACCTTTTCCAACGGATTCAGCGGAATAAATCACCCCAGAAAAGTGTATGATTGACCCGAAATATTACAAGGAATTTCCTCATGTTATAACGCGTTTTTCTCGTAAACGCGAGGTATTTCGGATCTGGAACCTTTTCCAACGGCTACAGCAGATCAAATTACACCAGAAAAGTGTATAATTGAGCCGAAATATGATGAAAAATTTCCTTATGTTATGACGCGTTTTTCTCGTAAACGCGAGGTATTTCGGATCTGAAACCTTTTCCAGCGGATTCAGCGGAACAAATTACCTCAGAAAAGTGTATAATTGACCCGAAATATTACAAGTAATTTTCTTATGTTATAACGCGTTTTTCCGATGACCGCGAGAAATTTCGGATCTGAAACCTTTTCCAACGTCTTCAGCATATCAAATTACCCCAGAAAAGTGTATAATTGAACCGGAATAAAAAAAAAATTCCCTCATTTTATAACGCGTTTTTCTCGTAAACGCGAGGTATTTCGAATCTGAAACCTTTTTCAACGGATTCAACAAACATTCTACCTCAGAAGAGTGTATAATTGAGCCGGAATATAACAAAAAATTTTCTCATGTTATAACGCGTTTTTTTCGTGAACGCGCGGTATTTCGAATCTGAAACCTTTTCTAACGGATTCAGCAAATCAAATTACCCTAGAAAATAGTATAATTAAGCCGAAATATTACAAAAAATTTCCTCATGTTATATCGCGTTTTTCTCATAAACGCGAGATATTTTGGATCTGAAACCTTTCCCAACGGATTCAGCGGAACATTCTACCCCAGAAAAGTGTATACTCAAGCCGAAATATGATAGAAAATTTTATCATAATCTAACGCGTTTTTCTCGTAAACGCGAGGTATTTCGGATCTGGAACCTTTTCCAATGGATTCAGCGGATCAAATTACCCCAGAAAGGTGTATATTTGAGCCGAAATATTACAAAAAATTTCCTCATGTTAAAACGCGTTTGCGCGGAAACGCAAGGTATTTCGGATCTGAAACCGTTTCCAACGGATGCGGCGAAACATTCTACCCCAAAAAAGTGTATAATTGAGCCGAAATATGATAAAAAATTTCCTCATGTTGTAACGCGTTTTTTTCGTAAACGCGAGGTATTTCGGATGTGAAACCTTTTTCAACGGCTTCAGCGGATCAAATTACACCAGAAAAGTGTATAATTGAGCCGAAATATGATGAAAAATTTCCGTATGTTATGACGCGTTTTTCTCGTAAACGCGAGGTATTTCGAATCCGAAACCTCTGTCAACGGATTCAGCGAAACATTTCACCCCAGAAAAGTGTATAATTGAGCCGGAATATAACAAAAAATTTCCTATGTTATGACGCGTTTTTTGCGTGAACGCGCAGTATTTCGGATCACGAACCTTTTCCAACGGCTTCAGCGGATCAAATTACACCAGAAAAGTGTATAATCAAGCCGAAATATTGCAAAAAATTTCCCCATGTTATATCGCGTTTTTCTCATGAACGCCAGATATTTTGGATCTGAAACCTTTTCCAACGGATTCAGCGGAACATTCTACCCCAGAAAAGTGTGATCTCAAGCAGAAATATGATAGAAAATTTTCTCATAATCTAACGCGTTTTTCTCGTAAACGCGAGGTATGTCGGATCTGGAACCTTTTCCAATGGATTCAGCGGATCAAATTACCACAGAAAAGTGTATATTTGAGCCGGAATATTACAAAAAATTTTCTCATGTTAGGAGCGTTTTTTGCGTAAACGCAAGGTATTTCGGATCTGAAACCGTTTTCAACGCATGCGGCGAAACATTCTACCCCAGAAAAGTGCATAATTGAGCCGCAATATAAAAAAAATTCCCTCATGTTATAACGCGTTTTTCTCGTGAACGCGAGGTATTCAGGAACTGAAACCTTCTTAACGGATTCAGCGGAACATTCTACCCCAGAAAAATGTATAATTGAGCTGGAATATAACGCAGAATTTTTCCATGTTATAACGCGTTTTTTTCATGAACGCGAGGTATTTCGGATCTGGAACCTTTTTTAACGGCTTCAGCGGATCAAATTACACCAGAAAAGTGTATAATTGAGCCGAAATATGATGAAAAATTTCCGTATGTTATGACGCGTTTTTCTCGTAAACGCGAGGTATTTCGGATCTGAAACCTTCTCCAACGGATTCAGCGGATTATTCTACCCCAGAAAAATCTATAATCGAGCCGGAATATAACAAAAAATTTTCTCATGTTATAACGCGTTTTTTCCGTGAACGCGCGGTATTTCGGATCTGAAACCTTTTCCAACGGATTCAGCAAATCAAATTCCCCTTGAAAAGTGTATAATTAAGCCGAAATATTACAAAAAATTTTCTCATGTTATATCGCGTTTTTCTCATGAGCGCGAGATATTTTGGATCTGAAACCTTTTCCAACGGATTCAGCGGAATAAATCACCCCAGAAAAGTGTATAATTGACCCGAAATATTACAAGGAATTTCCCTATGTTATAATGCGTTTTTTTCATGAACGCGAGAAATTTCGGATCTGAAACCTTTTCCAACGTCTTTAGCATATCAAATTACCCCAGAAAAGTGAATAATTGAGCCGAAATATGGAAAAAAATTCCCTTATGTTGAAACGCGTTTTTTTCGTGAACGCGAGGTATTTCAAATCTGAAACCGTTTCCAACGGATGCGGCGGAACATTCTACCCCAGAAAAGTGTATAATTGAGCCGAAATATAATAAAAAATTTCCTTATGTTATAACGCGTTTTTCTCGTAAAAGCGAGGTATTTCGGATCTGGAACCTTTTCCAACGGCTTCAGCGGATCAAATTACACCAGAAAAGTGTATAACTGAGCCGAAATATGATGAAAAATTTCCTTATGTTATGACGCGTTTTTCTCGTAAACGCGAGGTATTTCGGATCTGAAACCTTTTTCAACGGATTCAGCGAAACATTCTCCCCCAGAAAAGTGTATAATTGAGCCGGAATATGATAAAAAATTTCCTCATGTTACAACGCGTTTTTCTCGTAAACGCGAGGTATTAGGGAACTGGAACCTTTTCCAACGGATTCAGCGGAACATTCTACCCCAGAAAAATGTATAATTGAGCTGGAATATAACGCAAAATTTTTCCATGTAATAACGCGTTTTTTTTCGTGAACGCGAGGTATTTCGAATCTGAAACCTCTGTCAACGGATTCAGCGAAACATTTCACCCCAGAAAAGTGTATAATTGAGCCGGAATATGATGAAAAATTTCTTCATGTTATAACGCGTTTTTTCCGTAAACGCGAGGTATTTCGGATCTGGAACCTTTTCCAACGGCTTCAGCGGATCAAATTACACCAGAAAAGTGTATAACTGAGCCGAAATATGATGAAAAATTTCCTTATGTTATGACGCGTTTTTCTCGTAAACGCGAGGTATTTCGGATCTGAAACCTTTTTCAACGGATTCAGCGAAACATTCTCCCCCAGTAAAGTGTATAATTGAATCGAAATATGATGAAAAATTTCTTCATGTTATAACGCGTTTTTTCCGTAAACGCGAGGTATTTCGGATCTGGAACCTTTTCCAACGGCTTCAGCGGATCAAATTACACCAGAACAGTGTATAATCAAGCCGAAATATTACGAAAAATTTCCTCATGTTATATCGCGTTTTTCTCATGAACGCCAGATATTTTGGATCTGAAACCTTTTCCAACGGATTCAGCGGAACATTCTACCCCAGAAAAGTGTAAACTCAAGCAGAAATATGATAGAAAATTTTCTCATAATCTAACGCGTTTTTCTCGTAAACGCGAGGTATGTCGGATCTGGAACCTTTTCCAATGGACTCAGCGGATCAAATTACCACAGAAAAGTGTATATTTGAGCCGGAATATTACAAAAAATTTTCTCATGTTAGGAGCGTTTTTCGCGTAAACGCAAGGTATTTCGGATCTGAAACCGTTTTCAACGCATGCGGCGGAACATTCTACCCCAGAAAAGTGCATAATTGAGCCGCAATATAAAAAAAAATTCCCTCATGTTATAACGCGTTTTTCTCGTGAACGCAAGGTATTCAGGAACTGGAACCTTTTTAACGGATTCAGCGGAACATTCTACCCCAGAAAAATGTATAATTGAGCTGGAATATAACGCAGAATTTTTCCATGTTATAACGCGTTTTTTTCGTGAACGCGAGGAATTTCGAATCTGAAACCTCTTTCAACGGATTCAGCGAAACATTTCACCTCAGAAAAGTGTATAATTGAGCCGGAATATAACAAAAAATTTTCTTATGTTATAACGCGTTTTTTTCGTGGAATCGCGGTATTTCGAATCTGAAACCTTTTCCAACGGATTCAGTGGAACATTCTACCCTAGAAAAGTGTATACTCAAGCCGAAATATGATAAAAAAATTTCTCGTAATCTAACGCGTTTTTCTCGTAAACGCGAGGTATTTCGGATCTGTAACCTTTTCCAATGGATTCAGTGGATCAAATGACCCCAGAAAAGTGTATATTTGAGCCGGAATATGACAAAAAATTTCCTCATGTTAAAACGCGTTTTTCGCGTAAACGCAAGGTATTTTGCATCTGAAACCGTTTCCAACGGATGCGGCGGAACATTCTACCCCAGAAAAGTGTATAATTGAGCCGAAATACGATAAACAATTTCCTCATGTTATAACGCGTTTTTCTAGTAAACGCAAGGAATTTCGGATCTGGAACCTTTTCCAACGGCTTCAGCGGATCAAATTACACCAGAAAAGTGTATAATTGAGCCGAAATATGATGAAAAATTTCCTTATGTTATGACGCGTTTTTCTCGTAAACGCGAGGTATTTCGGATCTGGAACCTTTTTCAACGGATTCAGCGAAACATTCTACCCCAGAAAAGTGTATAATTGAGCCGGAATATAACAAAAAATTTCATCATGTTATAACGCGTTTTTTTTGTGAACGCGCGGTATTTCGAATCTGAAACCTTTTCCAACGGATTCAGCAGATCAAATTACCCCAGAAAAGTGTATAATTGAGCCGCAATATGATAAAAAATTTTCTCTTGTTATAACGCGTTTTTCACGTAAACGCGAGGTATTTTGGATCTAAAACCTTTTCCAACGGATTCAGCGGAACATTCTATCCCAGAAAAGTGTATAACTGATCCGAAATATGATAAAAAATTTTCTCATGTCATAACGCGTTAATCTCGCAAACGCGAGGTATTCCGGATCTGGAACCTTTTCCAACGGATTCAGCGGAACATTCTACTGCAGAAAAGTGTATAATTGAGCCGGAATATAACCAAAAATTTTCTCGTGTTATAACGAATTTTTCTCGTAAACGCGAGGTATTTAAGATCTAAAACCTTTTTCAACGGATTCAGCGAAACGTTCTACCCCAGAAAAGTGTATAATTGAGCCGGAATATAACAAAAAATTTTCTCATGTCATAACGCGTTTTTTTCGTGAACGCGCGGTATTTCGAATTTGAAACCTTTTCCAACGGATTCAGCAAATCAAATTACCCTAGAAAAGTGTATAATAAAGCCGAAATATTACAAAAAATTTCCTCATGTTATATCGCGTTTTTCTCATGAACGCGAGATATTTTGGATCTGAAACCTTTTCCAACGGATTCAGCGGAACATTCTACTCCAGAAAAGTGTGAACTCAAGCCGAAATATGATAGAAAATTTTCTCATAATCTAACGCGTTTTTCTCGTGAACGCGAGCTATTTCGGATCTGGAACCTTTTCCAATGGATTCACCGGATCAAATTACCCCAGAAAGGTGTATATTTGAGCCGGAATATAAAAAAAAATTTCCTCATGACATAACGCGTTTTTCTTGTAAACGCGAGGTATTCCGGATCGGGAACCTTTTCTAACGGATTCAGCGGAACATTCTACTGCAGAAAAGTGTATCATTGAGCCGGAATATAACCAAAAATTTTCTCATGTTATAACGCGTTTTTCTCGTAAACGCGAGGTATTCCAGATCTGAAACCTTTTTCAACGGATTCAGCGAAACATTCTACCTCAGAAAAGTGTATAATTGAGCCGGAATATAACAAAAAATTTTCTCATGTTATAACGCGTTTTTTTCGTGAACGCGCGGTATTTCGAATTTGAAACCTTTTCCAACGGTTTCAGCAAATCAGATTACCCTAGAAAAGTGTATAATCAAGTCAAAATATTACAAAAAATTTCCTCATGTTATATCGCGTTTTTCTTATGAACGCGAGATATTTTAAATCTGAAACCTTCTCCAACGGATTCAGCGGAACATTCTACCCCAGAAAAGTGTGAACTCAAGCCGAAATATGATAGAAAATTTTCTCGTAATCTAACGCGTTTTTCTCGTAAACGCGAGGTATTTCGGATTTGGAACCTTTTCCAATGGATTCAGCGGATCAAATTACCCCAGAAAGGTGTATATTTGAGCCGGAATATTACGAAAAATTTCCTCATGTTGAAACGCGTTTTTCGCGTAAACGCGAGGTATTTTGGATCTGAAACCGTTTCCAATGGATGCGGCGGAACATTCTACCCTAGAAAAGTGTATAATTGAGCCGAAATATGATAAAAAATTTCCTCCCGTTATAACGCGTTTTTCTCGTAAACGCGAGGTATTTCGGATCTGGAACCTTTTCCAACGGATTCAGCGGAACATTCTACCCCAGAAAAGTGTATAACTGATCCGAAATATGATAAAAAATTTTCTCATGTTATAACGCGTTAATCTCTTGAACGCGAGGTATTTTGGATCTGAGACCTTTACCAACGGGTTCAGCTAATCAAATTACCCCAGAAAAGTGTGTAATTGAGCCGGAATATAAAAAAAAATTTCCTCATGTTATAACGCGTTTTTCTTGTAAACGCGAGGTATTCCGGATCTGGAACCTTTTCCAACGGATTCAGCGGAACATTCTACTGCAGAAAAGTGTATAATTGAGCCGGAATATAACCAAAAATTTTCTCATGTTATAACGAATTTTTCTCGTAAACGCGAGGTATTCCAGATCTAAAACCTTTTTCAACGGATTCAGCGAAACATTCTACCCCAGAAAAGTGTATATTTGAGCCGCAATATGACAAAAAATTTCCTCATGTTAAAACGCGTTTTTCGCGTCAACGCAAGGTATTTTGGATCTGAAACCGTTTCCAACGGATGCGGCGGAACATTCTACCCCAGAAAAGTGTATAATTGAGCCGAAATACGATAAACAATTTCTTCATGTTATAACGCGTTTTTCTCGTAAACGCGAGGTATTTCGGATCTGGAACCTTTTTCAACGGATTCAGCGAAACATTCTACCCCAGAAAAGTGTATAATTGAGCCGGAATATAACAAAAAATTTCATCAGGTTATAACGCGTTTTTTTCGTGAACGCGCGGTATTTCGAATCTGAAACCTTTTCCAACGGATTCAGCAGATCAAATTACCCCAGAAAAGTGTATAATTGAGCCGAAATATGATGAAAAATTTCCTCTTGTTATAACGCGTTTTTCACGTAAACGCGAGGTATTTCGGATCTAAAACCTTTTCCAACGGATTCAGCGGAACATTCTATCCCAGAAAAGTGTATAACTGATCCGAAATATGATAAAAAATTTTCTCATGTTATAACGCGTTAATCTCGCAAACGCGAGGTATTTTGGATCTGAGACCTTTCCCAACGGGTTCAGCTAATCAAATTACCCCAGAAAAGTGTGTAATTGAGCCGGAATATAAAAAAAAATTTCCTCATGTTATAACGCGTTTTTCTTGTAAACGCGAGGTATTCCGGATCTGGAACCTTTTCCAACGGATTCAGCGGAACATTCTACTGCAGAAAAGTGTATAATTGAGCCGGAATATAACCAAAAATTTTCTCGTGTTATAACGAATTTTTCTCGTAAACGCGAGGTATTTAAGATCTAAAACCTTTTTCAACGGATTCAGCGAAACGTTCTACCCCAGAAAAGTGTATAATTGAGCCGGAATATAACAAAAAATTTTCTCATGTCATAACGCGTTTTTTTCGTGAACGCGCGGTATTTCGAATTTGAAACCTTTTCCAACGGATTCAGCAAATCAAATTACCCTAGAAAAGTGTATAATCAAGCCGAAATATTACAAAAAATTTCCTCATGTTATATCGCGTTTTTCTCATGAACGCGAGATATTTTGGATCTGAAACCTTTTCCAACGGATTCAGCGGAACATTCTACTCCAGAAAAGTGTGAACTCAAGCCGAAATATGATAGAAAATTTTCGCATAATCTAACGCGTTTTTCTCGTGAACGCGAGGTATTTCGGATCTGGAACCTTTTCCAATGGATTCAGCGGATCAAATTACCCCAGAAAGGTGTATATTTGAGCCGGAATATTACGAAAAATTTCCTCATGTTGAAACGCGTTTTTCGCGTAAACGCAAGGTATTTTGGATCTGAAACCGTTTTCAATGAATGCGGCGGAACATTCTACCCTAGAAAAGTGTATAATTGAGCCGAAATATGATAAAAAATTTCCGCACGTTATAACGCGTTTTTCTCGTAAACGCGAGGTATTTCGGATCTGGAACCTTTTCTAACGGATTCAGCGGAACATTCTACCCCAGAAAAGTGTATAACTGATCCGAAATATGATAAAAAATTTTCTCATGTTATAACGCGTTAATCTCGCAAACGCGAGGTATTTTGGATCTGAGACCTTTCCCAACGGGTTCAGCTAATCAAATTACCCCAGAAAAGTGTGTAATTGAGCCGGAATATAAAAAAAAATTTCCTCATGTTATAACGCGTTTTTCTTGTAAACGCGAGGTATTCCGGATCTGGAACCTTTTCCAACGGATTCAGCGGAACATTCTACTGCAGAAAAGTGTATAATTGAGCCGGAATATAACCAAAAATTTTCTCATGTTATAACGAATTTTCCTCGTAAACGCGAGGTATTCCAGATCTAAAACCTTTTTCAACGGATTCAGCGAAACATTCTACCCCAGAAAAGTGTATATTTGAGCCGGAATATGACAAAAAATTTCCTCATGTTAAAACGCGTTTTTCGCGTCAACGCAAGGTATTTTGGATCTGAAACCGTTTCCAACGGATGCGGCGGAACATTCTACCCCAGAAAAGTGTATAATTGAGCCGAAATACGATAAACAATTTCTCCATGTTATAACGCGTTTTTCTCGTAAACGCGAGGAATTTCGGATCTGGAACCTTTTCCAACGGCTTCAGCGGATCAAATTACACCAGAAAAGTGTATAATTGAGCCGAAATATGATGAAAAATTTCCTTATGTTATGACGCGTTTTTCTCGTAAACGCGAGGTATTTCGGATCTGGAACCTTTTTCAACGGAATCAGCGAAACATTCTACCCCAGAAAAGTGTATAATTGAGCCGGAATATAACAAAAAATTTCATCATGTTATAACGCGTTTTTTTCGTGAACGCGCGGTATTTCGAATCTGAAACCTTTTCCAACGGATTCAGCAGATCAAATTACCCCAGAAAAGTGTATAATTGAGCCGGAATATGATAAAAAATTTCCTCTTGTTATAACGCGTTTTTCACGTAAACGCGAGGTATTTCGGATCTAAAACCTTTTCCAACGGATTCAGCGGAACATTCTATCCCAGAAAAGTGTATAACTGATCCGAAATATGATAAAAAATTTTCTCATGTTATAACGCGTTAATCTCGCTAACGCGAGGTATTTTGGATCTGAGACCTTTCCCAACGGGTTCAGCTAATCAAATTACCCCAGAAAAGTGTGTAATTGAGCCGGAATATAAAAAAAAATTTCCTCATGTTATAACGCGTTTTTCTTGTAAACGCGAGGTATTCCGGATCTGGAACCTTTTCCAACGGATTCAGCGGAACATTCTACTGCAGAAAAGTGTATAATTGAGCCGGAATATAACCAAAAATTTTCTCGTGTTATAACGAATTTTTCTCGTAAACGCGAGGTATTTCAGATCTAAAACCTTTTTCAACGGATTCAGCGAAACATTCTACCCCAGAAAAGTGTATAATTGAGCCGGAATATAACAAAAAATTTTCTCATGTCATAACGCGTTTTTTTCGTGAACGCGCGGTATTTCGAATTTGAAACCTTTTCCAACGGATTCAGCAAATCAAATTACCCTAGAAAAGTGTATAATCAAGCCGAAATATTACAAAAAATTTCCTCATGTTATATCGCGTTTTTCTCATGAACGCGAGATATTTTGGATCTGAAACCTTTTCCAACGGATTCAGCGGAACATTCTACTCCAGAAAAGTGTGAACTCAAGCCGAAATATGATAGAAAATTTTCGCATAATCTCACGCGTTTTTCTCGTGAACGCGAGGTATTTCGGATCTGGAACCTTTTCCAATGGATTCACCGGATCAAATTACTCCAGAAAGGTGTATATTTGAGCCGGAATATAAAAAAAAATTTCCTCATGTTATAACGCGTTTTTCTTGTAAACGCGAGGTATTCCGGATCGGAAACCTTTTCTAACGGATTCAGCGGAACATTCTACTGCAGAAAAGTGTATCATTGAGCCGGAATATAACCAAAAATTTTCTCATGTTATAACGCGTTTTTCTCGTAAACGCGAGGTATTCCAGATCTGAAACCTTTTTCAACGGATTCAGCAAAACATTCTACCTCAGAAAAGTGTATAATTGAGCCGGAATATTACAAAAAATTTCCTCATGTTATAACGCGTTTTTTTCGTGAACGCGCGGTATTTCGAATTTGAAACCTTTTCCAACGGTTTCAGCAAATCAAATTACCCTAGAAAAGTGTATAATCAAGCCAAAATATTACAAAAAATTTCCTCATGTTATATCGCGTTTTTCTTATGAACGCGAGATATTTTAAATCTGAAACCTTCTCCAACGGATTCAGCGGAACATTCTACCCCAGAAAAGTGTGAACTCAAGCCGAAATATGATAGAAAATTTTCTCGTAATCTAACGCGTTTTTCTCGTAAACGCGAGGTATTTCGGATTTGGAACCTTTTCCAATGGATTCAGCGGATCAAATTACCCCAGAAAGGTGTATATTTGAGCCGGAATATTACGAAAAATTTCCTCATGTTGAAACGCGTTTTTCGCGTAAACGCGAGGTATTTTGGATCTGAAACCGTTTCCAATGGATGCGGCGGAACATTCTACCCTAGAAAAGTGTATAATTGAGCCGAAATATGATAAAAAATTTCCTCCCGTTATAACGCGTTTTTCTCGTAAACGCGAGGTATTTCGGATCTGGAACCTTTTCCAACGGATTCAGCGGAACATTCTACCCCAGAAAAGTGTATAACTGATCCGAAATATGATAAAAAATTTTCTCATGTTATAACGCGTTAATCTCGCAAACGCGAGGTATTTTGGATCTGAGACCTTTACCAACGGGTTCAGCTAATCAAATTACCCCAGAAAAGTGTGTAATTGAGCCGGAATATAAAAAAAAAATTTCCTCATGTTATAACGCGTTTTTGTTGTAAACGCGAGGTATTCCGGATCTGGAACCTTTTCCAACGGATTCAGCGGAACATTCTACCCCAGAAAAGTGTATATTTGAGCCGGAATATGACAAAAAATTTTCTCATGTTAAAACGCTTTTTTCGCGTCAACGCAAGGTATTTTGGATCTGAAACCGTTTCCAACGGATGCGGCGGAACATTCTACCCCAGAAAAGTGTATAATTGAGCCGAAATACGATAAACAATTTCCTCATGTTATAACGCGTTTTTCTCGTAAACGCGAGGAATTTCGGATCTGGAACCTTTTCCAACGGCTTCAGCGGATCAAATTACACCAGAAAAGTGTATAATTGAGCCGAAATATGATGAAAAATTTCCTTATGTTATGACGCGTTTTTCTCGTAAACGCGAGGTATTTCGGATCTGGAACCTCTTTCAACGGATTCAGCGAAACATTCTACCCCAGAAAAGTGTATAATTGAGCCAGAATATAACAAAAAATTTCATCATGTTATAACGCGTTTTTTTCGTGAACGCGCGGTATTTCGAATCTGAAACCTTTTCCAACGGATTCAGCAGATCAAATTACCCCAGAAAAGTGTATAATTGAGCCGAAATATGATAAAAAATTTCCTCTTGTTATAACGCGTTTTTCACGTAAACGCGAGGTATTTCGGATCTAAAACCTTTTCCAACGGATTCAGCGGAACATTCTATCCCAGAAAAGTGTATAACTGATCCGAAATATGATAAAAAATTTTCTCATGTTATAACGCGTTAATCTCGCAAACGCGAGGTATTTTGGATCTGAGACCTTTCCCAACGGGTTCAGCTAATCAAATTACCCCAGAAAAGTGTGTAATTGAGCCGAAATATAGAAAAAAATTTCCTCATGTTATAACGCGTTTTTCTTGTAAACGCGAGGTATTCCGGATCTGGAACCTTTTCCAACGGATTCAGCGGAACATTCTACTGCAGAAAAGTGTATATTTGAGCCGGAATATAACCAAAAATTTTCTCGTGTTATAACGAATTTTTCTCGTAAACGCGAGGTATTTCAGATCTAAAACCTTTTTCAACGGATTCAGCGAAACGTTCTACCCCAGAAAAGTGTATAATTGAGCCGGAATATAACAAAAAATTTTCTCATGTCATAACGCGTTTTTTTCGTGAACGCGCGGTATTTCGAATTTGAAACCTTTTCCAACGGATTCAGCAAATCAAATTACCCTAGAAAAGTGTATAATCAAGCCGAAATATTACAAAAAATTTCCTCATGTTATATCGCGTTTTTCTCATGAACGCGAGATATTTTGGATCTGAAACCTTTTCCAACGGATTCAGCGGAACATTCTACTCCAGAAAAGTGTGAACTCAAGCCGAAATATGATAGAAAATTTTCGCATAATCTAACGCGTTTTTCTCGTGAACGCGAGGTATTTCGGATCTGGAACCTTTTCCAATGGATTCAGCGGATCAAATTACCCCAGAAAGGTGTATATTTGAGCCGGAATATTACGAAAAATTTCCTCATGTTGAAACGCGTTTTTCGCGTAAACGCAAGGTATTTTGGATCTGAAACCGTTTTCAATGGATGCGGCGGAACATTCTACCCTAGAAAAGTGTATAATCGAGCCGAAATATGATAAAAAATTTCCGCACGTTATAACGCGTTTTTCTCGTAAACGCGAGGTATTTCGGATCTGGAACCTTTTCTAACGGATTCAGCGGAACATTCTACCCCAGAAAAGTGTATAACTGATCCGAAATATGATAAAAAATTTTCTCATGTTATAACGCGTTAATCTCGCAAACGCGAGGTATTTTGGATCTGAGACCTTTCCCAACGGGTTCAGCTAATCAAATTACCCCAGAAAAGTGTGTAATTGAGCCGGAATATAAAAAAAAATTTCCTCATGTTATAACGCGTTTTTCTTGTAAACGCGAGGTATTCCGGATCTGGAACCTTTTCCAACGGATTCAGCGGAACATTCTACTGCAGAAAAGTGTATAATTGAGCCGGAATATAACCAAAAATTTTCTCATGTTATAACGAATTTTTCTCGTAAACGCGAGGTATTCCAGATCTAAAACCTTTTTCAACGGATTCAGCGAAACATTCTACCCCAGAAAAGTGTATATTTGAGCCGGAATATGACAAAAAATTTCCTCATGTTAAAACGCGTTTTTCGCGTCAACGCAAGGTATTTTGGATCTGAAACCGTTTCCAACGGATGCGGCGGAACATTCTACCCCAGAAAAGTGTATAATTGAGCCAAAATACGATAAACAATTTCCTCATGTTATAACGCGTTTTTCTCGTAAACGCGAGGAATTTCGGATCTGGAACCTTTTCCAACGGCTTCAGCGGATCAAATTACACCAGAAAAGTGTATAATTGAGCCGAAATATGATGAAAAATTTCCTATTTTATGACGCGTTTTTCTCGTAAACGCGAGGTATTTCGGATCTGGAACCTTTTTCAACGGATTCAGCGAAACATTCTACCCCAGAAAAGTGTATAATTGAGCCGGAATATAACAAAAAATTTCATCATGTTATAACGCGTTTTTTTCGTGAACGCGCGGTATTTCGAATCTGAAACCTTTTCCAACGGATTCAGCAGATCAAATTACCCCAGAAAAGTGTATAATTGAGCCGAAATATGATAAAAAATTTCCTCTTGTTATAACGCGTTTTTCACGTAAACGCGAGGTATTTCGGATCTAAAACCTTTTCCAACGGATTCAGCGGAACATTCTATCCCAGAAAAGTGTATAACTGATCCGAAATATGATAAAAAATTTTCTCATGTTATAACGCGTTAATCTCGCAAACGCGAGGTATTTTGGATCTGAGACCTTTCCCAACGGGTTCAGCTAATCAAATTACCCCAGAAAAGTGTGTTATTGAGCCGGAATATAAAAAAAAATTTCCTCATGTTATAACGCGTTTTTCTTGTAAACGCGAGGTATTCCGGATCTGGAACCTTTTTCAACGGATTCAGCGGAACATTCTACTGCAGAAAAGTGTATAATTGAGCCGGAATATAACCAAAAATTTTCTCGTGTTATAACGAATTTTTCTCGTAAACGTGAGGTATTTCAGATCTAAAACCTTTTTCAACGGATTCAGCGAAACATTCTACCCCAGAAAAGTGTATAATTGAGCCGGAATATAACAAAAAATTTTCTCATGTCATAACGCGTTTTTTTCGTGAACGCGCGGTATTTCGAATTTGAAACCTTTTCCAACGGATTCAGCAAATCAAATTACTCTAGAAAAGTGTATAATCAAGCCGAAATATTACAAAAAATTTCCTCATGTTATATCGCGTTTTTCTCACGAACGCGAGATATTTTGGATCTGAAACCTTTTCCAACGGATTCAGCGGAACATTCTACTCCAGAAAAGTGTGAACTCAAGCCGAAATATGATAGAAAATTTTCGCATAATCTAACGCGTTTTTCTCGTGAACGCGAGGTATTTCGGATCTGGAACCTTTTCCAATGGATTTACCGGATCAAATTACCCCAGAAAGGTGTATATTTGAGCCGGAATATGAAAAAAAATTTCCTCATGTTATAACGCGTTTTTCTTGTAAACGCGAGGTATTCCGGATCTGGAACCTTTTCCAACGGATTCAGCGGAACATTCTACTGCAGAAAAGTGTATAATTGAGCCGGAATATAACAAAAAATTTTCTCATGTCATAACGCGTTTTTTTCGTGAACGCGCGGTATTTCGAATTTGAAACCTTTTCCAACGGTTTCAGCAAATCAAATTACCCTAGAAAAGTGTATAATCAAGCCAAAATATTACAAAAAATTTCCTCATGTTATATCGCGTTTTTCTCATGAACGCGAGATATTTTAAATCTGAAACCTTCTCCAACGGATTCAGCGGAACATTCTACCCCAGAAAAGTGTATAACTGATCCGAAATATGATAAAAAATTTTCTCATGTTATAACGCGTTAATCTCGCAAACGCGAGGTATTTTGGATCTGAGACCTTTCCCAACGGGTTCAGCTAATCAAATTACCCCAGAAAAGTGTGTATTTGAGCCGGAATATTACGAAAAATTTCCTCATGTTGAAACGCGTTTTTCGCGTAAACGCAAGGTATTTTGGATCTGAAACCGTTTCCAATGGATGCGGCGGAACATTCTACCCTAGAAAAGTGTATAATTGAGCCGAAATATGATAAAAAAATTTCACGTAATCTAACGCGTTTTTTTCGTAAACGCGAGGTATTTCGGATCTGGAACCTTTTCCAATGGATGCGGCGGAACATTCTACCCCAGAAAAGTGTATAATTGAGCCGAAATACGATAAACAATTTCCTCATGTTATAACGCGTTTTTCTCGTAAACGCGAGGAATTTCGGATCTGGAACCTTTTCCAACGGCTTCAGCGGATCAAATTACACCAGAAAAGTGTATAACGGAGCCAAAATATGATGAAAAATTTCCTTATGTTATGACGCGTTTTTCTCGTAAACGCGAGGTATTTCGGATCTGAAACCTTTTTCAACGGATTCAGCGAAACATTCTCCCCCAGAAAAGTGTATACTTGAGCCGGAATATGATAAAAAATTTCCTCATGTTACAACGCGTTTTTCTCGTAAACGCAAGGTATTAGGGAACTGGAACCTTTTCCAACGGATTTAGCGGAACATTCTACCCCAGAAAAATGTATAATTGAGCTGGAATATAACGCAAAATTTTTAAATGTTATAACGCGTTTTTTTCGTGAACGCGAGGTATTTCGAATCTGAAACCTTTTCCAATGGATTCAGTGGATCAAATTACCTCAGAAAAGTGTATGTTTGAGCCGGAATATCACGAAAAATTTCCTCATGTTAAAACGCGTTTTTTGCGTGAACGCAAGGTATTTTGTATCTGAAACCGTTTCCAACGGATGCGGCGGAACATTCTACCCCAGAAAAGTGTATAATTGAGCCGAAATATGATAAAAAATTTCCTCATGTTATAACGCGTTTTTCTCGTAAACGCCAGTTGTTTCGGATCTGGAACCTTTTCCAACGGCTTCAGCGGATCAAATTACACCAGAAAAGTGTATAATTGAGCCGAAATATGATGAAAAATTTTCTTATGTTATGACGCGTTTTTCTCGTAAACGCGAGGTATTTCGGATCTGGAACCTTTTCCAACGGATTCAGCGGAATATATCACCCCAGAAAAGTGTATAATTGACCCGAAATATCACAAGGAATTTCCCTATGTTATAACGCGTTTTTCTCATGAACGCGAGAAATTTCGGATCTGAAACCTTTTCCAACGTCTTTAGCATATCAAATTACCCCAGAAAAGTGAATAATTGAGCCGAAATATGGAAAAAAATTCCCTTATGTTATAACGCGTTTTTTTCGTGAACGCGAGGTATTTCAAATCTGAAACCGTTTCCAACGGATGCGGCGGAACATTCTACCCCAGAAAAGTGTATAATTAGGCCGAAATATAATAAAAAATTTCCTTATGTTATAACGCGTTTTTCTCGTAAAAGCGAGGTATTTCGGATCTGGAACCTTTTCCAACGGCTTCAGCGGATCAAATTACACCAGAAAAGTGTATAACTGAGCCGAAATATGATGAAAAATTTCCTTATGTTATGACGCGTTTTTCTCGTAAACGCGAGGTATTTCGGATCTGAAACCTTTTTCAACGGATTCAGCGAAACATTCTTCCCCAGAAAAGTGTATAATTGAGCCGGAATATGATAAAAAATTTCCTCATGTTACAACGCGTTTTTCTCGTAAACGTGAGGTATTTCAGATCTAAAACCTTTTTCAACGGATTCAGCGAAACATTCTACCCCAGAAAAGTGTATAATTGAGCCGGAATATAACAAAAAATTTTCTCATGTCATAACGCGTTTTTTTCGTGAACGCGCGGTATTTCGAATTTGAAACCTTTTCCAACGGATTCAGCAAATCAAATTACCCTAGAAAAGTGTATAATCAAGCCGAAATATTACAAAAAATTTCCTCATGTTATATCGCGTTCTTCTCATGAACGCGAGATATTTTGGATCTGAAACTTTTTCCAACGGATTCAGCGGAACATTCTACTCCAGAAAAGTGTGAACTCAAGCCGAAATATGATAGAAAATTTTCGCATAATCTAACGCGTTTTTCTCGTGAACGCGAGGTATTTCGGATCTGGAACCTTTTCCAATGGATTCACCGGATCAAATTACCCCAGAAAGGTGTATATTTGAGCCGGAATATAAAAAAAAATTTCCTCATGTTATAACGCGTTTTTCTTGTAAACGCGAGGTATTCCGGATCGGGAACCTTTTCTAACGGATTCAGCGGAACATTCTACTGCAGAAAAGTGTATCATTAAGCCGGAATATAACCAAAAATTTTCTCATGTTATAACGCGTTTTTCTCGTAAACGCGAGGTATTCCAGATTTGAAACCTTTTTCAACGGATTCAGCGAAACATTCTACCTCAGAAAAGTGTATAATTGAGCCGGAATATAACAAAAAATTTCCTTATGTTATGACGCGTTTTTCTCGTAAACGCGAGGTATTTCGGATCTGAAACCTTTTTCAACGGATTCAGCGAAACATTCTTCCCCAGAAAAGTGTATAATTGAGCCGGAATATGATAAAAAATTTCCTCATGTTACAACGCGTTTTTCTCGTAAACGTGAGGTATTTCAGATCTAAAACCTTTTTCAACGGATTCAGCGAAACATTCTACCCCAGAAAAGTGTATAATTGAGCCGGAATATAACAAAAAATTTTCTCATGTCATAACGCGTTTTTTTCGTAAACGCGCGGTATTTCGAATTTGAAACCTTTTCCAACGGATTCAGCAAATCAAATTACCCTAGAAAAGTGTATAATCAAGCCGAAATATTACAAAAAATTTTCTCATGTTATATCGCGTTTTTCTCATGAACGCGAGATATTTTGGATCTGAAACCTTTTCCAACGAATTCAGCGGAACATTCTACTCCAGAAAAGTGTGAACTCAAGCCGAAATATGATAGAAAATTTTCGCATAATCTAACGCGTTTTTCTCGTGAACGCGAGGTATTTCGGATCTGGAACCTTTTCCAATGGATTCACCGGATCAAATTACCCCAGAAAGGTGTATATTTGAGCCGGAATATAAAAAAAAATTTCCTCATGTTATAACGCGTTTTTCTTGTAAACGCGAGGTATTCCGGATCGGGAACCTTTTCTAACGGATTCAGCGGAACATTCTACTGCAGAAAAGTGTATCATTAAGCCGGAATATAACCAAAAATTTTCTCATGTTATAACGCGTTTTTCTCGTAAACGCGAGGTATTCCAGATTTGAAACCTTTTTCAACGGATTCAGCGAAACATTCTACCTCAGAAAAGTGTATAATTGAGCCGGAATATAACAAAAAATTTCCTTATGTTATCACGCGTTTTTCTCGTAAACGCGAGGTATTTCGGATCTGAAACCTTTTTCAACGGATTCAGCGAAACATTCTTCCCCAGAAAAGTGTATAATTGAGCCGGAATATGATAAAAAATTTCCTTATGTTATCACGCGTTTTTCTCGTAAACGCGAGGAATTTCGGATCTGGAACCTTTTCCAACGGCTTCAGCGGATCAAATTACACCAGAAAAGTGTATAATTGAGCCGAAATATGATGAAAAATTTCCTTATGTTATGACGCGTTTTTCTCGTAAACGCGAGGTATTTCGGATCTGGAACCTTTTTCAACGGATTCAGCGAAACATTCTACCCCAGAAAAGTGTATAATTGAGCCGGAATATAACAAAAAATTTCATCATGTTATAACGCGTTTTTTTCGTGAACGCGCGGTATTTCGAATCTGAAACCTTTTCCAACGGATTCAGCAGATCAAATTACCCCAGAAAAGTGTATAATTGAGCCGAAATATGATAAAAAATTTCCTCTTGTTATAACGCGTTTTTCACGTAAACGCGAAGTATTTCGGATCTAAAACCTTTTCCAACGGATTCAGCGGAACATTCTATCCCAGAAAAGTGTATAACTGATCCGAAATATGATAAAAAATTTTCTCATGTTATAACGCGTTAATCTCGCAAACGCGAGGTATTTTGGATCTGAGACCTTTCCCAACGGGTTCAGCTAATCAAATTACCCCAGAAAAGTGTGTAATTGAGCCGGAATATAAAAAAAAATTTCCTCATGTTATAACGCGTTTTTCTTGTAAACGCGAGGTATTCCGGATCTGGAACCTTTTCCAACGGACCCAGCGGAACATTCTACTGCAGAAAAGTGTATAATTGAGCCGGAATATAACCAAAAATTTTCTCATGTTATAACGAATTTTTCTCGTAAACGAGAGGTATTTCAGATCTAAAACCTTTTTCAACGGATTCAGCGAAACATTCTACCCCAGAAAAGTGTATAATTGAGCCGGAATATAACAAAGAATTTTCTCATGTCATAACGCGTTTTTTTCGTGAACGCGCGGTATTTCGAATTTGAAACCTTTTCCAACGGATTCAGCAAATCAAATTACCCTAGAAAAGTGTATAATCAAGCCGAAATATTACAAAAAATTTCCTCATGTTATATCGCATTTTTCTCATGAACGCGAGATATTTTGGATCTGAAACCTTTTCCAACGGATTCAGCGGAACATTCTACTCCAGAAAAGTGTGAACTCAAGCCGAAATATGATAGAAAATTTTCTCATAATCTAACGCGTTTTTCTCGTGAACGCGAGGTATTTCGGATCTGGAACCTTTTCCAATGGATTCACCGGATCAAATTACCCCAGAAAGGTGTATATTTGAGCCGGAATATAAAAAAAAATTTCCTCATGTTATAACGCGTTTTTCTTGTAAACGCGAGGTATTCCGGATCGGGAACCTTTTCTAACGGATTCAGCGGAACATTCTACTGCAGAAAAGTGTATAATTGAGCCGGAATATAACCAAAAATTTTCTCATGTTATAACGCGTTTTTCTCGTAAACGCGAGGTATTCCAGATCTGAAACGTTTTTCAACGGATTCAGCGAAACATTCTACCTCAGAAAAGTGTATAATTGAGCCGGAATATAACAAAAAATTTTCTCATGTTATAACGCGTTTTTTTCGCGAACGCGCGGTATTTCGAATTTGAAACCTTTTCCAACGGTTTCAGCAAATCAAATTACCCTAGAAAAGTGTATAATCAAGCCAAAATATTACAAAAAATTTCCTCATGTTATATCGCGTTTTTCTTATGAACGCGAGATATTTTAAATCTGAAACCTTCTCCAACGGATTCAGCGGAACATTCTACCCCAGAAAAGTGTGAACTCAAGCCGAAATATGATAGAAAATTTTCTCGTAATCTAACGCGTTTTTCTCGTAAACGCGAGGTATTTCGGATCTGGAACCTTTTCCAATGGATTCAGCGGATCAAATTACCCCAGAAAGGTGTATATTTGAGCCGGAATATTACGAAAAATTTCCTCATGTTGAAACGCGTTTTTCGCGTAAACGCAAGGTATTTTGGATCTGAAACCATTTCCAATGGATGCGGCGGAACATTCTACCCTAGAAAAGTGTATAATTGAGCCGAAATATGATAAAAAATTTCCTCCCGTTATAACGCGTTTTTCTCGTAAACGCGAGGTATTTCGGATCTGGAACCTTTTCCAACGGATTCAGCGGAACATTCTACCCCAGAAAAGTGTATAACTGATCCTAAATATGATAAAAAATTTTCTCATGTTATAACGCGTTAATCTCGCAAACGCGAGGTATTTTGGATCTGAGACCTTTACCAACGGGTTCAGCTAATCAAATTACCCCAGAAAAGTGTGTAATTGAGCCGGAATATAAAAAAAAATTTCCTCATGTTATAACGCGTTTTTCTTGTAGACGCGAGGTATTTTGCATCGGGAACCTTTTCTAACGGATTCAGTGGAACATTCTACCCTAGAAAAGTTTATACTCAAGCCGAAATATGATAAAAAAATTTCACGTAATCTAACGCGTTTTTCTCGTGAACGCGAGGTATTTCGGATCTGGAACCTTTTCCAATGGATTCAGTGGATCAAATTACCCCAGAAAAGTGTATATTTGAGCCGGAATATGACAAAAAATTTCCTCATGTTGAAACGCGTTTTTCGCGTAAACGCAAGGTATTTTGGATCTGAAACCGTTTCCAACGGATGCGGCGGAACATTCTACCCCAGAAAAGTGTATAATTGAGCCGAAATACGATAAACAATTTCCTCATGTTATAACGCGTTTTTCTCGTAAACGCGAGGAATTTTGGATCTGAAACCTTTCCCAACGGCTTCAGCGGATCAAATTACACCAGAAAAGTGTATAATTGAGCCGAAATATGATGAAAATTTCCTCATGTTATGACGCGTTTTTCTCGTAAACACGAGGTATTTCGGATCTGGAACCTTTTTCAACGGATTCAGCGAAACATTCTACCCCAGAAAAGTGTATAATTGAGCCGGAATATAACAAAAAATTTCATCATGTTATAACGCGTTTTTCCCGTGAACGCGCGGTATTTCGAATCTGAAACCTCTTTCAACGGATTCAGCGAAACATTTCACTTCAGAAAAGTGTATAATTGAGCCGAAATATAACAAAAAAATTTCTTATGTTATAACGCGTTTTTTTCGTGGACGCGCGGTATTTCGAATCTGAAACCTTTTCCAACGGATTCAGTGGAACATTCTACCCTGGAAAAGTGTATACTCAAGCCGGAATATGATAAAAAAATTTCACGTAATCTAACGCGTTTTTCTCGTAAACGCGAGGTATTTCGGATCTGTAACCTTTTCCAATGGATTCAGTGGATCAAATTACCCCAGAAAAGTGTATATTTGAGCCGGAATATGACAAAAAATTTCCTCATGTTATATCGCGTTTTTCTCATGAACGCGAGATATTTTGGATCTGAAACCTTTTCCAACGGATTCAGCGGAACATTCTACTCCAGAAAAGTGTGAACTCAAGCCGAAATATGATAAAAAATTTTCGCATCATCTAACGCGTTTTTCATGTAAACGCGAGGTATTTCGGATCTGGAACCTTTTCCAATGGATTCACCGGATCAAATTACCCCAGAAAGGTGTATATTTGAGCCGGAATATAAAAAAAAATTTCCTCATGTTATAACGCGTTTTTCTTGTAAACGCGAGGTATTCCGAATCGGGAACCTTTTCTAACGGATTCAGCGGAACATTCTACTGCAGAAAAGTGTATAATTGAGCCGGAATATAACCAAAAATTTTCTCATGTTATAACGCGTTTTTCTCGTAAACGCGAGGTATTCCAGATCTGAAACCTCTTTCAACGGATTCAGCGAAACATTCTACCTCAGAAAAGTGTATAATTGAGCCGGAATATAACAAAAAATTTTCTCATGTTATAACGCGTTTTTTTCGTGAACGCGCGGTATTTCGAATTTGAAACCTTTTCCAACGGTTTCAGCAAATCAAATTACCCTAGAAAAGTGTATAATCAAGCCAAAATATTACAAAAAATTTCCTCATGTTATATCGCGTTTTTCTTATGAACGCGAGATATTTTAAATCTGAAACCTTCTCCAACGGATTCAGCGGAACATTCTACCCCAGAAAAGTGTGAACTCAAGCCGAAATATGATAGAAAATTTTCGCGTAATCTAACGCGTTTTTCTCGTAAACGCGAGGTGTTTCGGATCTGGAACCTTTTCCAATGGATTCAGCGGATCAAATTACCCCAGAAAGGTGTATATTTGAGCCGGAATATTACGAAAAATTTCCTCATGTTGAAACGCGTTTTTCGCGTAAACGCAAGGTATTTTGGATCTGAAACCGTTTCCAATGGATGCGGCGGAACATTCTACCCTAGAAAAGTGTATAATTGAGCCGAAATATGATAAAAAATTTCCTCTCGTTATAACGCGTTTTTCTCGTAAACGCGAGGTATTTCGGATCTGGAACCTTTTCCAACGGATTCAGCGGAACATTCTACCCCAGAAAAGTGTATAACTGATCCGAAATATGATAAAAAATTTTCTCATGTTATAACGCGTTAATCTCGCAAACGCGAGGTATTTTGGATCTGAGACCTTTACCAACGGGTTCAGCTAATCAAATTACCCCAGAAAAGTGTGTAATTGAGCCGGAATATAAAAAAAAATTTCCTCATGTTATAACGCGTTTTTCTTGTAAACGCGAGGTATTTCGGATCTGGAACCTTTTCCAACGGATTCAGCGGAACATTCTACTGCAGAAAAGTGTATAATTGAGCCGGAATATAACCAAAAATTTTCTCATGTTATAACGAATTTTTCTCGTAAACGCGAGGTATTCCAGATCTAAAACCTTTTTCAACGGATTCAGCGAAACATTCTACCCCAGAACAGTGTATAATTGAGCCGGAATATAACAAAAAATTTTCTCATGTCATAACGCGTTTTTTTCGTGAACGCGCGGTATTTCGAATTTGAAACCTTTTCCAACAGATTCAGCAAATGAAATTACCCTAAAAGAGTGTATAATCAAGCCGAAATATTACAAAAAATTTCCTCATGTTATATCGCGTTTTTCTCATGAACGCGAGATATTTTGGATCTGAAACCATTTCCAACGGATTCAGCGGAACATTCTACTCCAGAAAAGTGTGAACTCAAACCGAAATATGATAGAAAATTTTCGCATAATCTAACGCGTTTTTCTCGTAAACGCGAGGTATTTCGGATCTGAAACCTTTTCCAATGGATTCACCGAATCAAATTACCCCAGAAAGGTGTATATTTGAGCCGGAATATAAAAAAAAATTTCCTCATGTTATAACGCGTTTTTCTTGTAGACGCGAGGTATTCCGGATCGGGAACCTTTTCTAACGGATTCAGTGGAACATTCTACCCTAGAAGAGTGTATACTCAAGCCGAAATATGATAACAAAATTTCACGTAATCTAACGCGTTTTTCTCGTAAACGCGAGGTATTTCGGATCTGGAACCTTTTCCAATGGATTCAGTGGATCAAATTACCCCAGAAAAGTGTATATTTGAGCCGGACTATGACAAAAAATTTCCTCATGTTAAAACGCGTTTTTCGCGTAAACGCAAGGTATTTTGGATCTGAAACCGTTTCCAACGGATGCGGCGGAACATTCTACCCCAGAAAAGTGTATAATTGAGCCGAAATACGATAAACAATTTCCTCATGTTATAACGCGTTTTTCTCGTAAACGCGAGGAATTTCGGATCTGGAACCTTTTCCAACGTCTTTAGCATATCAAATTACCCCAGAAAAGTGAATAATTGAGCCGAAATATGGAAAAAAATTCCCTTATGTTATAACGCGTTTTTTTCGTGAACGCGAGGTATTTCAAATCTGAAACCGTTTCCAACGGATGCGGCGGAACATTCTACCCCAGAAAAATGTGTAATTGAGCTGGAATATAACGCAAAATTTTTCCATGTTATAACGCGTTTTTTTCGTGAACGCGAGGTATTTTGAATCTGAAACCTCTGTCAACGGATTCAGCGAAACATTTCACCCCAGAAAAGTGTATAATTGAGCCGGAATATAACAAAAAATTTCCTATGTTATAACGCGTTTTTTGCGTGAACGCGCGGTATTTCGAATCTGAAACCTTTTCCAACGGATTCAATGGAACATTCTACCCCAGAAAAGTGTATACTCGAGCCGAAATATGATAAAGAAATTTCTCATAATCTAACGCGTTTTTCTCGTAAACGCGAGGTATTTCGGATCTGTAACCTTTTCCAATGGATTCAGTGGATCAAATTATCCCAGAAAAGTGTCTATTTGATACGGAATATTACAAAAAATTTCCTCATGTTAAAACGCGTTTTCCTCGTAAACGCGAGGTATTTCGGATCTGGAACCTTTTCCAATGGATGCGGCGGAACATTCTACCCCAGAAAAGTGTATAATTGAGCCGAAATACGATAAACAATTTCCTAATGTTATAACGCGTTTTTCTCGTGAACGCGAGGAATTTCGGATCTGGAACCTTTTCCAACGGCTTCAGCGGATCAAATTACACCAGAAAAGTGTATAATTGAGCCGAAATATGATGAAAATTTCCTTATGTTATGACGCGTTTTTCTCGTAAACGCGAGGTATTTCGGATCTGGAACCTTTTTCAACGGATTCAGCGAAACATTCTACCCCAGAAAAGTGTATAATTGAGCCGGAACATAACAAAAAATTTCATCATGTTATAACGCGTTTTTTCCGTGAACGCGCGGTATTTCGAATCTGAAACCTCTTTCAACGGATTCAGCGAAACATTTCACCTCAGAAAAGTGTATAATTGAGCCGGAATATAACAAAAAATTTTCTTATGTTATAACGCGTTTTTTTCGTGGACGCGCGGTATTTCGAATCTGAAACCTTTTCCAACGGATTCAGTGGAACATTCTACCCTGGAAAAGTGTATACTCAAGCCGAAATATGATAAAAAAATTTCACGTAATCTAACGCGTTTTTCTCGTAAGCGCGAGGTATTTCGGATCTGTAACCTTTTCCAATGGATTCAGTGGATCAAATTACCCCAGAAAAGTGTATATTTGAGCCGGAATATGACAAAAAATTTCCTCATGTTAAAACGCGTTTTTCGCGTAAACGCAAGGTATTTTGGATCTGAAACCGTTTCCAATGGATGCGGCGGAACATTCTACCCTAGAAAAGTGTATAATTGAGCCGAAATATGATAAAAAATTTCCTCACGTTATAACGCGTTTTTCTCGTAAACGCGAGGTATTTCGGATCCGGAACCTTTTCCAACGGCTTCAGCGGACCAAATTACACCAGAAAAGTGTATAACGGAGCCGAAATATGATGAAAAATTTCCTTATGTTATGACGCGTTTTTCTCGTAAACGCGAGGTATTTCGGATCTGAAACCTTTTTCAACGGATTCAGCGAAACATTCTCCCCCAGAAAAGTGTATACTTGAGCCGGAATATGATAAAAAATTTCCTCATGTTACAACGCGTTTTTCTCGTAAACGCAAGGTATTAGGGAACTGGAACCTTTTCCAACGGATTCAGCGGAACATTCTACCCCAGAAAAATGTATAATTGAGCTGGAATATAACGCAAAATTTTTAAATGTTATAACGCGTTTTTTTCGTGAACGCGAGGTATTTTGAATCTGAAACCTTTTCCAATGGATTCAGTGGATCAAATTACCTCAGAAAAGTGTATGTTTGAGCCGGAATATTACGAAAAATTTCCTCATGTTAAAACGCGTTTTTTGCGTGAACGCAAGGTATTTTGTATCTGAAACCGTTTCCAACGGATGCGGCGGAACATTCTACCCCAGAAAAGTGTATAATTGAGCCGAAATATGATAAAAAATTTCCTCATGTTATAACGCGTTTTTCTCGTAAACGCCAGTTGTTTCGGATCTGAAACCTTTTCCAACGGCTTCAGCGGATCAAATTACACCAGAAAAGTGTATAATTGAGCCGAAATATGATGAAAAATTTTCTTATGTTATGACGCGTTTTTCTCGTAAACGCGAGGTATTTCGGATCTGGAACCTTTTCCAACGGATTCAGCGGAATAAATCACCCCAGAAAAGTGTATAATTGACCCGAATTATCACAAGGAATTTCCCTATGTTATAACGCGTTTTTCTCATGAACGCGAGAAATTTCGGATCTGAAACCTTTTCCAACGTCTTTAGCATATCAAATTACCCCAGAAAAGTGAATAATTGAGCCGAAATATGGAAAAAAATTCCCTTATGTTATAACGCGTTTTTTTCGTGAACGCGAGGTATTTCAAATCTGAAACCGTTTCCAACGGATGCGGCGGAACATTCTACCCCAGAAAAGTGTATAATTAGGCCGAAATATAATAAAAAATTTCCTTATGTTATAACGCGTTTTTCTCGTAAAAGCGAGGTATTTCGGATCTGGAACCTTTTCCAACGGCTTCAGCGGATCAAATTACACCAGAAAAGTGTATAACTGAGCCGAAATATGATGAAAAATTTCCTTATGTTATGACGCGTTTTTCTCGTAAACGCGAAGTATTTCGGATCTGAAACCTTTTTCAACGGATTCAGCGGAACATTCTTCCCCAGAAAAGTGTATAATTGAGCCGGAATATGATAAAAAATTTCCTCATGGTACAACGCGTTTTTCTCGTAAACGCGAGGTATTAGGGAACTGGAACCTTTTTCAACGGATTCAGCGGAACATTCTACCCCAGAAAAGTGTATAACTGATCCGAAATATGATAAAAAATTTTCTCATGTTATAACGCGTTAATCTCGCAAACGCGAGGTATTTTGGATCAGAGACCTTTCCCAACGGGTTCAGCTAATCAAATTACCCCAGAAAAGTGTGTAATTGAGCCGAAATATAAAAAAAAATTTCCTCATGTTATAACGCGTTTTTCTTGTAAACGCGAGGTATTCCGGATCTGGAACCTTTTCCAACGGATTCAGCGGAACATTCTACTGCAGAAAAGTGTATAATTGAGCCGGAATATAACCATAAATTTTCTCATGTTATAACGAATTTTTCTCGTAAACGCGAGGTATTCCAGATCTAAAACCTTTTTCAACGGATTCAGCGAAACATTCTACCCCAGAAAAGTGTATATTTGAGCCGGAATATGACAAAAAATTTCCTCATGTTAAAACGCGTTTTTCGCGTCAACGCAAGGTATTTTGGATCTGAAACCGTTTCCAACGGATGCGGCGGAATATTCTACCCCAGAAAAGTGTATAATTGAGCCGAAATACGATAAACAATTTCCTCATGTTATAACGCGTTTTTCTCGTAAACGCGAGGAATTTCGGATCTGGAACCTTTTCCAACGGCTTCAGCGGATCAAATTACACCAGAAAAGTGTATAATTGAGCCGAAATATGATGAAAAATTTCCTTATGTTATGACGCGTTTTTCTCGTAAACGCGAGGTATTTCGGATCTGGAACCTTTTTCAACGGATTCAGCGAAACATTCTACCCCAGAAAAGTGTATAATTGAGCCGGAATATAACAAAAAATTTCATCATGTTATAACGCGTTTTTTTCGTGAACGCGCGGTATTTCGAATCTGAAACCTTCTCCAACGGATTCAGCAGATCAAATTACCCCAGAAAAGTGTATAATTGAGCCGAAATATGATAAAAAATTTCCTCTTGGTATAACGCGTTTTTTACGTAAACGCGGAGTATTTCGGATCTAAAACCTTTTCCAACGGATTCAGCGGAACATTCTATCCCAGAAAAGTGTATAACTGATCCGAAATATGATGAAAAATTTTCTCATGTTATAACGCGTTAATCTCGCAAACGCGAGGTATTTTGGATCTGAGACCTTTCCCAACGGGTTCAGCTAATCAAATTACCCCAGAAAAGTGTGTAATTGAGCCGGAATATAAAAAAAAATTTCCTCATGTTATAACGCGTTTTTCTTGTAAACGCGAGGTATTCCGGATCTGGAACCTTTTCCAACGGATTCAGCGGAACATTCTACTGCAGAAAAGTGTATAATTGAGCCGGAATATAACCAAAAATTTTCTCATGTTATAACGAATTTTTCTCGTAAACGCGAGGTATTTCAGATCTAAAACCTTTTTCAACGGATTCAGCGAAACATTCTACCCCAGAAAAGTGTATAATTGAGCCGGAATATAACAAAAAATTTCATCATGTTATAACGCGTTTTTTCCGTGAACGCGCGGTATTTCGAATCTGAAACCTCTTTCAACGGATTCAGCGAAACATTTCACCTCAGAAAAGTGTATAATTGAGCCGGAATATAACAAAAAATTTTCTTATGTTATAACGCGTTTTTTTCGTGGACGCGCGGTATTTCGAATCTGAAACCTTTTCCAACGGATTCAGTGGAACATTCTACCCTGGAAAAGTGTATACTCAAGCCGAAATATGATAAAAAAATTTCACGTAATCTAACGCGTTTTTCTCGTAAGCGCGAGGTATTTCGGATCTGTAACCTTTTCCAATGGATTCAGTGGATCAAATTACCCCAGAAAAGTGTATATTTGAGCCGGAATATGACAAAAAATTTCCTCATGTTAAAACGCGTTTTTCGCGTAAACGCAAGGTATTTTGGATCTGAAACCGTTTCCAATGGATGCGGCGGAACATTCTACCCTAGAAAAGTGTATAATTGAGCCGAAATATGATAAAAAATTTCCTCACGTTATAACGCGTTTTTCTCGTAAACGCGAGGTATTTCGGATCCGGAACCTTTTCCAACGGCTTCAGCGGATCAAATTACACCAGAAAAGTGTATAACGGAGCCGAAATATGATGAAAAATTTCCTTATGTTATGACGCGTTTTTCTCGTAAACGCGAGGTATTTCGGATCTGAAACCTTTTTCAACGGATTCAGCGAAACATTCTCCCCCAGAAAAGTGTATACTTGAGCCGGAATATGATAAAAAATTTCCTCATGTTACAACGCGTTTTTCTCGTAAACGCAAGGTATTAGGGAACTGGAACCTTTTCCAACGGATTCAGCGGAACATTCTACCCCAGAAAAATGTATAATTGAGCTGGAATATAACGCAAAATTTTTAAATGTTATAACGCGTTTTTTTCGTGAACGCGAGGTATTTCGAATCTGAAACCTTTTCCAATGGATTCAGTGGATCAAATTACCTCAGAAAAGTGTATGTTTGAGCCGGAATATTACGAAAAATTTCCTCATGTTAAAACGCGTTTTTTGCGTGAACGCAAGGTATTTTGTATCTGAAACCGTTTCCAACGGATGCGGCGGAACATTCTACCCCAGAAAAGTGTATAATTGAGCCGAAATATGATAAAAAATTTCCTCCCGTTATAACGCGTTTTTCTCGTGAACGCGAGGTATTTCGGATCTGGAACCTTTTCCAACGGCTTCAGCGGATCAAATTACACCAGAAAAGTGTATAATTGAGCCGAAATATGATGAAAAATTTCCTTATGTTATGACGCGTTTTTCTCGTAAACGCGAGGTATTTCGGATCTGGAACCTTTTTCAACGGATTCAGCGAAACATTCTACCCCAGAAAAGTGTATAATTGAGCCGGAATATAACAAAAAATTTCATCATGTTATAACGCGTTTTTTTCGTGAACGCGCGGTATTTCGAATCTGAAACCTTTTCCAACGGATTCAGCAGATCAAATTACCCCAGAAAAGTGTATAATTGAGCCGAAATATGATAAAAAATTTCCTCTTGTTATAACGCGTTTTTTACGTAAACGCGAAGTATTTCGGATCTCAAACCTTTTCCAACGGATTCAGCGGAACATTCTATCCCAGAAAAGTGTATAACTGATCCGAAATATGATAAAAAATTTTCTCATGTTATAACGCGTTCATCTCGCAAACGCGAGGTATTTTGGATCTGAGACCTTTCCCAACGGGTTCAGCTGATCAAATTACCCCAGAAAAGTGTGTAATTGAGCCGGAATATAAAAAAAAATTTCCTCATGTTATAACGCGTTTTTCTTGTAAACGCGAGGTATTCCGGATCTGGAACCTTTTCCAACGGATTCAGCGGAACATTCTACTGCAGAAAAGTGTATAATTGAGCCGGAATATAACCAAAAATTTTCTCATGTTATAACGAATTTTTCTCGTAAACGCGAGGTATTTCAGATCTAAAACCTTTTTCAACGGATTCAGCGAAACATTCTACCCCAGAAAAGTGTATAATTGAGCCGGAATATAACAAAAAATTTTCTCATGTCATAACGCGTTTTTTTCGTGAACGCGCGGTATTTCGAATTTGAAACCTTTTCCAACGGATTCAGCAAATCAAATTACCCTAGAAAAGTGTATAATCAAGCCGAAATATTACAAAAAATTTCCTCATGTTATATCGCATTTTTCTCATGAACGCGAGATATTTTGGATCTGAAACCTTTTCCAACGAATTCAGCGGAACATTCTACTCCAGAAAAGTGTGAACTCAAGCCGAAATATGATAGAAAATTTTCTCATAATCTAACGCGTTTTTCTCGTGAACGCGAGGTATTTCGGATCTGGAACCTTTTCCAATGGATTCACCGGATCAAATTACCCCAGAAAGGTGTATATTTGAGCCGGAATATGAAAAAAAAATTTCCTCATGTTATAACGCGTTTTTCTTGTAAACGCGAGGTATTCCGGATCGGGAACCTTTTCTAACGGATTCAGCGGAACATTCTACTGCAGAAAAGTGTATAATTGAGCCGGAATATAACCAAAAATTTTCTCATGTTATAACGCGTTTTTCTCGTAAACGCGAGGTATTCCAGATCTGAAACCTTTTTCAACGGATTCAGCGAAACATTCTACCTCAGAAAAGTGTATAATTGAGCCGGAATATAACAAAAAATTTTCTCATGTTATAACGCGTTTTTTTCGTGAACGCGTGGTATTTCGAATTTGAAACCTTTTCCAACGGTTTCAGCAAATTAAATTACCCTAGAAAAGTGTATAATCAAGCCAAAATATTACAAAAAATTTCCTCATGTTATATCGCGTTTTTCTTATGAACGCGAGATATTTTAAATCTGAAACCTTCTCCAACGGATTCAGCGAAACATTCTACCCCAGAAAAGTGTGAACTCAAGCCGAAATATGATAGAAAATTTTCTCGTAATCTAACGCGTTTTTCTCGTAAACGCGAGGTATTTCGGATCTGGAACCTTTTCCAATGGATTCAGCGGATCAAATTACCCCAGAAAGGTGTATATTTGAGCCGGAATATTACGAAAAATTTCCTCATGTTGAAACGCGTTTTTCGCGTAAACGCAAGGTATTTTGGATCTGAAACCGTTTCCAACGGATGCGGCGGAACATTCTACCCCAGAAAAGTGTATAATTGAGCCGAAATACGATAAACAATTTCCTCATGTTATAACGCGTTTTTCTCGTAAACGCGAGGAATTTCGAATCTGGAACCTTTTCCAACGGCTTCAGCGGATCAAATTACACCAGAAAAGTGTATAATTGAGCCGAAATATGATGAAAATTTCCTTATGTTATGACGCGTTTTTCTCGTAAACGCGAGGTATTTCGGATCTGGAACCTTTTTCAACGGATTCAGCGAAACATTCTACCCCAGAAAAGTGTATAATTGAGCCGGAATATAACAAAAAATTTCATCATGTTATAACGCGTTTTTTTCGTGAACGCGCGGTATTTCGAATCTGAAACCTCTTTCAACGGATTCAGCGAAACATTTCACCTCAGAAAAGTGTATAATTGAGCCGAAATATAACAAAAAAATTTCTTATGTTATAACGCGTTTTTTTCGTGGACGCGCGGTATTTCGAATCTGAAACCTTTTCCATCGGATTCAGTGGAACATTCTACCCTGGAAAAGTGTATACTCAAGCCGAAATATGATAAAAAAATTTCACGTAATCTAACGCGTTTTTCTCGTAAACGCGAGGTATTTCGGATCTGTAACCTTTTCCAATGGATTCAGTGGATCAAATTACCCCAGAAAAGTGTATATTTGAGCCGGAATATGACAAAAAATTTCCTCATGTTATATCGCGTTTTTCTCATGAACGCGAGATATTTTGGATCTGAAACCTTTTCCAACGGATTCAGCGGAACATTCTACTCCAGAAAAGTGTGAACTCAAGCCGAAATATGATAGAAAATTTTCGCATCATCTAACGCGTTTTTCATGTAAACGCGAGGTATTTCGGATCTGGAACCTTTTCCAATGGATTCACCGGATCAAATTACCCCAGAAAGGTGTATATTTGAGCCGGAATATAAAAAAAAATTTCCTCATGTTATAACGCGTTTTTCTTGTAAACGCGAGGTATTCCGGATCGGGAACCTTTTCTAACGGATTCAGCGGAACATTCTACTGCAGAAAAGGTTATTATTGAGCAGAATATAACCAAAAATTTTCTCATGTTATAACGCGTTTTTCTCGTAAACGCGAGGTATTCCAGATCTGAAACCTTTTTCAACGGATTCAGCGAAACATTCTACCTCAGAAAAGTGTTTAATTGAGCTGGAATATAACAAAAAATTTTCTCATGTTATAACGCGTTTTTTTCGTGAACGCGCGGTATTTCGAATTTGAAACCTTTTCCAACGGTTTCAGCAAATCAAATTACCCTAGAAAAGTGTATAATCAAGCCAAAATATTACAAAAAATTTCCTCATGTTATATCGCGTTTTTCTTATGAACGCGAGATATTTTAAATCTGAAACCTTCTCCAACGGATGCAGCGGAACATTCTACCCCAGAAAAGTGTGAACTCAAGCCGAAATATGATAGAAAATTTTCTCGTAATCTAACGCGTTTTTCTCGTAAACGCGAGGTATTTCGGATCTGGAACCTTTTCCAATGGATTCAGCGGATCAAATTACCCCAGAAAGGTGTATATTTGAGCCGGAATATTACGAAAAATTTCCTCATGTTGAAACGCGTTTTTCGCGTAAACGCAAGGTATTTTGGATCTGAAACCGTTTTCAATGGATGCGGCGGAACATTCTACCCTAGAAAAGTGTATAATTGAGCCGAAATATGATAAAAAATTTCCTCCCGTTATAACGCGTTTTTTTCGTAAACGCGAGGTATTTCGGATCTGGAACCTTTTCCAACGGATTCAGCGGAACATTCTACCCCAGAAAAGTGTATAACTGATCCGAAATATGATAAAAAATTTTCTCATGTTATAACGCGTTAATCTCGCAAACGCGAGGTATTTTGAATCTGAGACCTTTACCAACGGGTTCAGCTAATCAAATTACCCCAGAAAAGTGTGTAATTGAGCCGGAATATAAAAAAAAATTTCCTCATGTTATAACGCGTTTTTCTTGTAAACGCGAGGTATTCCGGATCTGGAACCTTTTCCAACGGATTCAGCGGAACATTCTACTGCAGAAAAGTGTATAATTGAGCCGGAATATAACCAAAAATTTTCTCATGTTATAACGAATTTTTCTCGTAAACGCGAGGTATTCCAGATCTAAAACCTTTTTCAACGGATTCAGCGAAACATTCTACCCCAGAACAGTGTATAATTGAGCCGGAATATAACAAAAAATTTTCTCATGTCATAACGCGTTTTTTTCGTGAACGCGCGGTATTTCGAATTTGAAACCTTTTCCAACGGATTCAGCAAATCAAATTACCCTAGAAAAGTGTATAATCAAGCCGAAATATTACAAAAAATTTCCTCATGTTATATCGCGTTTTTCTCATGAACGCGAGATATTTTGGATCTGAAACCATTTCCAACGGATTCAGCGGAACATTCTACTCCAGAAAAGTGTGAACTCAAACCGAAATATGATAAAAAAATTTCGCACAATCTAACGCGTTTTTCTCGTAAACGCGAGGTATTTCGGATCTGAAACCTTTTCCAATGGATTCACCGGATCAAATTACCCCAGAAAGGTGTATATTTGAGCCGGAATATAAAAAAAAATTTCCTCATGTTATAACGCGTTTTTCTTGTAGACGCGAGGTATTCCGGATCGGGAACCTTTTCTAACGGATTCAGTGGAACATTCTACCCTAGAAAAGTGTATACTCAAGCCGAAATATGATAAAAAAATTTCACGTAATCTAACGCGTTTTTCTCGTAAACGCGAGGTATTTCGGATCTGGAACCTTTTCCAATGGATTCAGTGGATCAAATTACCCCAGAAAAGTGTATATTTGAGCCGGAATATGACAAAAAATTTCCTCATGTTAAAACGCGTTTTTCGCGTAAACGCAAGGTATTTTGGATCTGAAACCGTTTCCAACGGATGCGGCGGAACATTCTACCCCAGAAAAGTGTATAATTGAGCCGAAATACGATAAACAATTTCCTCATGTTATAACGCGTTTTTCTCGTAAACGCGAGGAATTTCGGATCTGGAACCTTTTCCAACGTCTTTAGCATATCAAATTACCCCAGAAAAGTGTATAATTGAGCCGGAATATAACAAAAAATTTCCTATTTTATAACGCGTTTTTTGCGTGAACGCGCGGTATTTCGAATCTGAAACCTTTTCCAACGGATTCAATGGAACATTCTACCCCAGAAAAGTGTATACTCAAGCCGAAATATGATAAAGAAATTTCTCATAATCTAACGCGTTTTTCTCGTAAACGCGAGGTATTTCGGATCTGTAACCTTTTCCAATGGATTCAGTGGATCAAATTATCCCAGAAAAGTGTCTATTTGATACGGAATATTACAAAAAATTTCCTCATGTTAAAACGCGTTTTTCGCGTAAACGCAAGGTATTTCGGATCTGAAACCGTTTCCAACGGATGCGGCGGAACATTCTACCCCAGAAAAGTGTATTATTGAGTCGAAATATGATAAAAAATTTCTTCATGTTATAACGCGTTTTTTCCGTAAACGCGAGGTATTTCGGATCTGGAACCTTTTCCAACGGCTTCAGCGGATCAAATTACACCAGAAAAGTGTATAATTGAGCCGAAATATGATAAAAAATTTCCTCATGTTATAACGCGTTTTTCTCGTAAACGCGAGGTATTTCGGATCACGAACCTTTTCCAACGGCTTCAGCGGATCAAATTACACCAGAAAAGTGTATAATCAAGCCGAAATATTACAAAAAATTTCCTGATGTTATATCGCGTTTTTCTCATGAACGCCAGATATTTTGGATCTGAAACCTTTTCCAACGGATTTAGCGGAACATTCTACCCCAGAAAAGTGTGAACTCAAGCAGTAATATGATAGAAAATTTTCTCCTAATTTAACGCGTTTTTCTCGTAAACGCGAGGTATGTCGGATCTGGAACCTTTTCCAATGAATTCAGCGGATCAAATTACCACAGAAAAGTGTATATTTGAGCCGGAATCTTACAAAAAATTTTCTCATGTTTGGAGCGTTTTTCGCGTAAACGCAAGGTATTTCGGATCTGAAACCGTTTTCAACGCATGCGGCGGAACATTCTACCCCAGAAAAGTGCATAATTGAGCCGCAATATAAAAAAAAATTCCCTCATGTTATAACACGTTTTTCTCGTGAACGCGAGGCATTCAGGAACTGGAACCTTTTTAACGGATTCAACGGAACATTCTACCCCAGAAAAATGTATAATTGAGCTGGAATATAACGCAGAATTTTTCCATGTTATAACGCGTTTTTTTCGTGAACGCGAGGTATTTCGAATCTGAAACCTCTTTCAACGGATTCAGCGAAACATTTCACCTCAGAAAAGTGTATAATTGAGCCGGAATATAACAAGAAATTTTCTTATGTTATAACGCGTTTTTTTCGTGGACGCGCGGTATTTCGAATCTGAAACCTTATCCAACGGATTCAGTGGAACATTCTACCCTAGAAAAGTGTATACTCAAGCCGAAATATGATAAAAAAATTTCACGTAATCTAACGCGTTTTTCTCGTAAACGCGAGGTATTTCGGATCTGTAACCTTTTCCAATGGATTCAGTGGATCAAATTACCCCAGAAAAGTGTATATTTGAGCTGGAATATGACAAAAAATTTCCTCATGTTAGAACGCGTTTTTCGCGTAAACGCAAGGTATTTTGGATCTGAAACCGTTTCCAACGGATGCGGCGGAACATTCTACCCCAGAAAAGTGTTTAATTGAGCCGAAATACGATAAACAATTTCCTCATGTTATAACGCGTTTTTCTCGTAAACGCGAGGAATTTCGGATCTGGAACCTTTTCCAACGGCTTCAGCGGATCAAATTACACCAGAAAAGTGTATAATTGAGCCGAAATATGATGAAAATTTCCTTATGTTATGACGCGTTTTTCTCGTAAACGCGAGGTATTTCGGATCTGGAACCTTTTTCAACGGATTCAGCGAAACATTCTACCCCAGAAAAATGTATAATTGAGCCGGAATATAACAAAAAATTTTCTCATGTCATAACGCGTTTTTTTCGTGAACGCGCGGTATTTCGAATTTGAAACCTTTTCCAACGGATTCAGCAAATCAAATTACCCCAGAAAAGTGTATAATCAAGCCGAAATATTACAAAAAATTTCCTCATGTTATATCGCGTTTTTCTCATGAACGCGAGATATTTTGGATCTGAAACCTTTTCCAACGGATTCAGCGGAACATTCTACTCCAGAAAAGTGTGAACTCAAGCCGAAATATGATAGAAAATTTTCGCATAATCTAACGCGTTTTTCTCGTAAACGCGAGGTATTTCGGATCTGGAACCTTTTCCAATGGATTCACCGAATCAAATCACCCCAGAAAGGTGTATATTTGAGCCGGAATATAAAAAAAAATTTCCTCATGGTATAACGCGTTTTTCTTGTAAACGCGAGGTATTCCGGATCGGGAACCTTTTCTAACGGATTCAGTGGAACATTCTACCCTAGAAAAGTGTATACTCAAGCCGAAATATGATAAAAAAATTTCACGTAATCTAACGCGTTTTTCTCGTAAACGCGAGGTATTTCGGATCTGGAACCTTTTCCAATGGATTCAGTGGATCAAATCACCCCAGAAAAGTGTATATTTGAGCCGGAATATGACAAAAAATTTCCTCATGTTAAAACGCGTTTTTCGCGTAAACGCAAGGTATTTTGGATCTGAAACCGTTTCCAACGGATGCGGCGGAACATTCTACCCCAGAAAAGTGTATACTCAAGCCGAAATATGATGTAAAATTTTCTCATAATCTAACGCGTTTTTCTTGTAAACGCGAGGTATTTCGGATCTGGAACCTTTTCCAATGGATTCAGCGAATCAAATTACCCCAGGAAAGTGTATATTTTAGCCGGAATATTACAAAAAATTTCCCCATGTTAAAATGATTTTTCCGCGTGAACGCAAGGTATTTCGGATCTGAAACCGTTTTCAACGGATGCGGCGGAACATTCTACCCCAGAAAAGTGTATAATTAAGCCGAAATATGATAAAAAATTTCCTCATGTTATAACGCGTTTTCCTCGTAAACGCGAGGTATTTCGGATCTGGAACCTTTTCCAACGGCTTCAGCGGATCAAATTACACCAGAAAAGTGTATAATTCAGCCGAAATATTACAAAAAATTTTCTCATGTTATATCGTGTTTTTCTCATGAACGCAAGATATTTTGGATCTGAAACCTTTTCCAACGGATTCAGCGGAACATTCTACCCCAGAAAAGTGTATACTCAAGCCGAAATATGATAGAAAAGTTTCTCATAATCCAACGGGTTTTTCTCGTAAACGCGAGGTATTTCGGATCTGGAACCTTTTCCAACGGATTCAGCGGAATAAATCACCCCAGAAAAGTGTATAATTGACCAGAAATATTACAAGGAATTTCCTCATGTTATAACGCGTTTTTCTCATGAACGCGAGAAAATTCGGATCTGGAACCTTTTCCAACGGATTCAGCGGAATAAATCACCCCAGAAAAGTGTATAATTGACCCGAAATATTACAAGGAATTTCCTGATGTTATAACGCGTTTTTCTCATGAACGCGAGAAATTTCGGATCTGAATCCTTTTCCAACGTCTTCAGCATATTAAATTACCCCAGAAAAGTGTATAATTGAGCCGAAATATAGAAAAAAATTCCCTCATGTTATAACGCGTTTTTCTCGTAAACGCGAGGTATTTCGGATCAGGAACCTTTTCCAACGGCTTCAGCGGATCAAATTACCCCAGAAAAGTGTATAATTGAGCCGAAATATAGAAAAAAATTCCCTCATGTTATAACGCGTTTTTCTCGTAAACGCGAGGTATTTCGGATCTGGAACCTTTACCAATGGATTCAGCGGATCAAATTACCCCAGAAAAGTGTATATTTGAGCCGGAATATTACAAAAAATTTCCTTATGTTGAAACGCGTTTTTCGCGTAAATGCGAGGTATTTCGGATCTGAAACCGTTTCCAACGGATGCGGCGGAACATTCTACCCCAGAAAAGTGTATAATTGAGCCGAAATATGATGAAAAATTTCATCATGTTATATCGCGTTTCTCTCGTAAACGCGAGGTATTTCGGATCTGGAACCTTTTCCAACGGCTTCAGCGGATCAAATTACACCGGAAAAGTGTATAATTGAGCCGAAATATGATGAAAAATTTCCTTATGTTATGACGCGTTTTTCTCGTAAACGCGAGGTATTTCAGATCTGGAACCTTTTCCAACGGATTCAGCGGAACAAATTACCCCAGAAAAGTGTATATTTGAGCCGGAATATTACAAAAAATTCCCTCATGTTGAAACGCGTTTTTCGCGTAAATGCGAGGTATTTCGGATCTGAAACCGTTTCCAACGGATGCGGCGGAACATTCTACCCCAGAAAAGTGTATAATTGAGCCGAAATATGATGAAAAATTTCATCATGTTATAACGCGTTTCTCTCGTAAACGCGAGGTATTTCGGATCTGGAACCTTTTCCAACGGCTTCAGCGGATCAAATTACACCAGAAAAGTGTATAATTGAGCCGAAATATGATGAAAAATTTCGTTATGTTATGACGCGTTTTTCTCGTGAACGCGAGATATTCTGGATCTGAAACCTTTTCCAACGGATTCAGCGGAACATTCTACCCCAGAAAAGTGTATACTCAAGCCGAAATATGATAGAAAATTTTCTCATAATCTAACGCGTTTTTCTCGTAAACGCGAGGTATTTCGGATCTGGAACCTTTTCCAATGGATTCAGCGGATCAAATTACCCCAGAAAAGTGTATATTTGAGCCGGAATATTACAAAAAATTTCCTCATGTTAAAACGCGTTTTTCGCGTAAACGCGAGGTATTTTGGATCTGAAACCGTTTCCAACGGATGCGGCGGAACATTCTACCCCAGAAAAGTGTATATTCAAGCCGAAATATGATAGAAAATTTTCTCATAATCTAACGCGTTTTTCTCGTAAACGCGAGGTATTTCGGATCTGGAACCTTTTCCAATGGATTCAGTGGATCAAATTACCCCAGAAAAGTGTATATTTGAGCCGTAATATTACAAAAAATTTCCTCATGTTCAAACGCGTTTTTTGCGTGAACGCAAGGTATTTTGGATCTGAAACCGTTTCCAACGTATGCGATGAAACATTCTACCCCAGAAAAGTGTATAATTGAGCCGAAATATGATAAAAAATTTCCTCATGGTATAACGCGTTTTTCTCGTAAACGCGAGGTATTTCGGATCTGGAACCATTTGCAACGGCTTCAGCGGATCAAATTACACCAGAAAAGTGTATAATTGAGCCGAAATATGATGAAGAATTTCCTGATGTCATGACGCGTTTTTTTCGTGAACGCGAGGTATTTCGAATCTAAAACCTTTTTCAACGGATTCAGCAAAACATTCTACCCCAGAAAAGTGTATAATTGAGCCGAAATATCACAAAAAATTTTCTCATGTTATAACGCGTTTTTTCCGTGAACGCGCGGTATTTCGAATCTGAAACCTTTTCCAACGGATTCAGCAAATCGAATTACCCTAGAAAAGTGTATAATTAAGCCGAAATATTACAAAAAATTTCCTCATGTTATATCGCGTTTTTCTCATGAATGCGAAATATTTTGGATCTATAACCTTTTCCAACGGATCCAGCGGAATATTCTCCCCCAGAAAAGTGTATACTCAAGCCGAAATATGATAGAAAATTGTACCATAATCTAACGCGTTTTTCTCGTGAACGCGAGGTATTTCGGATCTGGAACCTTTTCCAATGGATTTAGCGGATCAAATTACCCCAGAAAAGTGTATAATTGAGCCGAAATATAATAAAAAATTTCCTTATGTTATAACGCGTTTTTCTCGTAAAAGCGAGGTATTTCGGATCTGGAACCTTTTCCAACGGCTTCAGCGGATCAAATTACACTAGAAAAGTGTATAACTGAGCCGAAATATGATGAAAAATTTCCTTATGTTATGACGCGTTTTTCTCGTAAACGCGAGGTATTTCGGATCTGAAACCTTTTTAACGGATTCAGCGAAACATTCTCCCCCAGAAAAGTGTATAATTGAGCCGGAATATGATAAAAAATTTCCTCATGTTACAACGCGTTTTTCTCGTAAACGCGAGGTATTAGGGAACTGGAACCTTTTCCAACGGATTCAGCGGAACATTCTACCCCAGAAAAATGTATAATTGAGCTGGAATATAACGCAAAATTTTTCCATGTAATAACGCGTTTTTTTCGTGAACGCGAGGTATTTCGAATCTGAAACCTCTGTCAACGGATTCAGCGAAACATTTCACCCCAGAAAAGTGTATAATTGAGCCGGAATATAACAAAAAATTTCCTATGTTATAACGCGTTTTTTGCGTGAACGCGCGGTATTTCGAATCTGAAACCTTTTCCAACGGATTCAGTGGATCAAATTATCCCAGAAAAGTGTCTATTTGATACGGAATATTACAAAAAATTTCCTCATGTTAGAACGCGTTTTTTGCGTGAACGCAAGGTATTTTGGATGTGAAACCGTTTCCAACGGATGCGGCGGAACATTCTACCCCGGAAAAGTGTATAATTGAGCCGAAATATGATAAAAAATTTCCTTATGTTATAACGCGTTTTTCTCGTAAACGCGAGGTATTTCGGATCACGAACCTTTTCCAACGGCTTCAGCGGATCAAATTACACCAGAAAAGTGTATAATCAAGCCGAAATATTGCAAAAAATTTCCTCATGTTATATCGCGTTTTTCTCATGAACGCCAGATATTTTGGATCTGAAACCTTTTCCAACGGATACAGCGGAACATTCTACCCCAGAAAAGTGTGATCTCAAGCAGAAATATGATAGAAAATTTTCTCATAATCTAACGCGTTTTTCTCGTAAACGCGAGGTATGTCGGATCTGGAACCTTTTCCAATGGACTCAGCGGATCAAATTACCACAGAAAAGTGTATATTTGAGCCGGAATATTACAAAAAATTTTCTCATGTTAGGAGCGTTTTTCGCGTAAACGCAAGGTATTTCGGATCTGAAACCGTTTTCAACGCATGCGGCGGAACATTCTACCCCAGAAAAGTGCATAATTGAGCCGCAATATAAAAAAAAATTCCCTCATGTTATAACGCGTTTTTCTCGTGAACGCGAGGTATTCAGGAACTGGAACCTTTTTAACGGATTCAGCGGAACATTCTACCCCAGAAAAATGTATAATTGAGCTGGAATATACCGCAGAATTTTTCCATGTTATAACGCGTTTTTTTCGTGAACGCGAGGTATTTCGGATCTGGAACCTTTTTTAACGGCTTCAGCGGATCAAATTACACCAGAAAAGTGTATAATTGAGCCGAAATATGATGAAAAATTTCCGTATGTTATGACGCGTTTTTCTCGTAAACGCGAGGTATTGCGGATCTGAAACCTTCTCCAACGGATTCAGCGGATTATTCTACCCCAGAAAAATCTATAATCGAGCCGGAATATAACAAAAAATTTTCTCATGTTATAACGCGTTTTTTCCGTGAACGCGCGGTATTTCGGATCTGAAACCTTTCCCAACGGATTCAGCAAATCAAATTCCCCTTGAAAAGTGTATAATTAAGCCGAAATATTACAAAAAATTTTCTCATGTTATATCGCGTTTTTCTCATGAACGCGAGATATTTTGGATCTAAAACCTTTTCCAACGGATTCAGCGGAATAAATCACCCCAGAAAAGTGTATAATTGACCCGAAATATTACAAGGAATTTCCCTATGTTATAACGCGTTTTTCTCATGAACGCGAGAAATTTCGGATCTTAAACCGTTTTCAACGGATGCGGCGGAACATTCTACCCCAGAAAAGTGTATAATTGAGCCGAAATATAATAAAAAATTTCCTTATGTTATAACGCGTTTTTCTCGTAAAAGCGAGGTATTTCGGATCTGGAACCTTTTCCAACGGCTTCAGCGGATCAAATTACACCAGAAAAGTGTATAACTGAGCCGAAATATGATGAAAAATTTCCTTATGTTATGACGCGTTTTTCTCGTAAACGCGAGGTATTTCGGATCTGAAACCTTTTTCAACGGATTCAGCGAAACATTCTCCCCCAGAAAAGTGTATAATTGAGCCGGAATATGATAAAAAATTTCCTCATGTTACAACGCGTTTTTCTCGTAAACGCGAGGTATTAGGGAACTGGAACCTTTTCCAACGGATTTAGCGGAACATTCTACCCCAGAAAAATGTATAATTGAGCTGGAATATAACGCAAAATTTTTCCATGTAATAACGCGTTTTTTTCGTGAACGCGAGGTATTTCGAATCTGAAACCTCTGTCAACGGATTCAGCGAAACATTTCACCCCAGAGAAGTGTATAATTGAGCCGGAATATAACAAAAAATTTCCTATGTTATAACGCGTTTTTTGCGTGAACGCGCGGTATTTCGAATCTGAAACCTTTTCCAACGGATTCAGTGGATCAAATTATTCCAGGAAAGTGTCTATTTGATACGGAATATTACAAAAGATTTCCTCATGTTAAAACGCGTTTTTCGCGTAAACGCAAGGTATTTCGGATCTGAAACCGTTTCCAACGAATGCGGCGGAACATTCTACCCCAGAAAAGTGTATTATTGAGTCGAAATATGATGAAAAATTTCTTCATGTTATAACGCGTTTTTTCCGTAAACGCGAGGTATTTCGGATCTGGAACCTTTTCCAACGGCTTCAGCGGATCAAATTACACCAGAACAGTGTATAATCAAGCCGAAATATTACAAAAAATTTCCTCATGTTATATCGCGTTTTTCTCATGAACGCCAGATATTTTGGATCTGAAACCTTTTCCAACGGATTCAGCGGAACATTCTACCCCAGAAAAGTGTGAACTCAAGCAGAAATATGATAGAAAATTTTCTCATAATCTAACGCGTTTTTCTCGTAAACGCGAGGTATGTCGGATCTGGAACCTTTTCCAATGGACTCAGCGGATCAAATTACCACAGAAAAGTGTATATTTGAGCCGGAATATTACAAAAAATTTTCTCATGTTAGGAGCGTTTTTCGCGTAAACGCAAGGTATTTCGGATCTGAAACCGTTTTCAACGCATGCGGCGGAACATTCTACCCCAGAAAAGTGCATAATTGAGCCGCAATATAAAAAAAAATTCCCTCATGTTATAACGCGTTTTTCTCGTGAACGCGAGGTATTCAGGAACTGGAACCTTTTTAACGGATTCAGCGGAACATTCTACCCCAGAAAAATGTATAATTGAGCTGGAATATAACGCAGAATTTTTCCATGTTATAACGCGTTTTTTTCGTGAACGCGAGGTATTTCGGATCTGGAACCTTTTTTAACGGCTTCAGCGGATCAAATTACACCAGAAAAGTGTATAATTGAGCCGAAATATGATGAAAAATTTCCGTATGTTATGACGCGTTTTTCTCGTAAACGCGAGGTATTTCGGATCTGAAACCTTCTCCAACGGATTCAGCGGATTATTCTACCCCAGAAAAATCTATAATCGAGCCGGAATATAACAAAAAATTTTCTCATGTTATAACGCGTTTTTTCCGTGAACGCGCGGTATTTCGGATCTGTAACCTTTTCCAATGGATTCAGTGGATCAAATTACCCCATAAAAGTGTATATTTGAGCCGGAATATGACAAAAAATTTCCTCATGTTGAAACGCGTTTTTCGCGTAAACGCAAGGTATTTTGGATCTGAAACCGTTTCCAACGGATGCGGCGGAACATTTTACCCCAGAAAAGTGTATAATTGAGCCGAAATACGATAAACAATTTCCTCATGTTATAACGCGTTTTTCTCGTAAACGCGAGGAATTTCGGATCTGGAACCTTTTCCAACGGCTTCAGCGGATCAAATTACACCAGAAAAGTGTATAATTGAGCCGAAATATGATGAAAAATTTCCTTATGTTATGACGCGTTTTTCTCGTAAACGCGAGGTATTTCGGATCTGGAACCTTTTTCAACGGATTCAGCGAAACATTCTACCCCAGAAAAGTGTATAATTGAGCCGGAATATAACAAAAAATTTCATCATGTTATAACGCGTTTTTTTCGTGAACGCGCGGTATTTCGTATCTGAAACCTTTTCCAACGGATTCAGCAGATCAAATTACCCCAGAAAAGTGTATAATTGAGCCGGAATATGATAAAAAATTTTCTCTTGTTATAACGCGTTTTTCACGTAAACGCGAGGTATTTCGGATCTAAAACCTTTTCCAACGGATTCAGCGGAACATTCTATCCCAGAAAAGTGTATAACTGATCCGAAATATGATAAAAAATTTTCTCATGTTATAACGCGTTAATCTCGCATACGCGAGGTATTTTGGATCTGAGACCTTTCCCAACGGGTTCAGCTAATCAAATTACCCCAGAAAAGTGTGTAATTGAGCCGGAATATAAAAAAAAATTTCCTCATGTTATAACGCGTTTTTCTTGTAAACGCGAGGTGTTCCGGATCTGGAACCTTTTCCAACGGATTCAGCTGAACATTCTACTGCAGAAAAGTGTATAATTGAGCCGGAATATAACCAAAAATTTTCTCATGTTATAACGAATTTTTCTCGTAAACGCGAGGTATTCCAGATCTAAAACCTTTTTCAACGGATTCAGCGAAACATTCTACCCCAGAAAAGTGTATAATTGAGCCGGAATATAACAAAAAATTTTCTCATGTCATAACGCGTTTTTTTCGTGATCGCGCGGTATTTCGAATTTGAAACCTTTTGCAACGGATTCAGCAAATCAAATTACCCTGGAGAAGTGTATATTCAAGCCGAAATATTAAAAAAAATTCCCTCATGTTATATCGCGTTTTTCTCATGAACGCGAGATATTTTGGATCTGAAACCTTTTCCAACGGATTCAGCGGAACATTCTACTCCAGAAAAGTGTGAACTCAAGCCGAAATATGATAGAAAATTTTCGCATAATCTAACGCGTTTTTCTCGTGAACGCGAGGTATTTCGGATCTGGAACCTTTTCCAATGGATTCACCGGATCGAATTACCCCAGAAAGGTGTATATTTGAGCCGGAATATAAAAAAAAATTTCCTCATGTTATAACGCGTTTTTCTTGTAAACGCGAGGTATTCCGGATCGGGAACCTTTTCTAACGGATTCAGCGAAACATTCTACTGCAGAAAAGTGTATCATTGAGCCGGAATATAACCAAAAATTTTCTCATGTTATAACGCGTTTTTCTCGTAAACGCGAGGTATTCTAGATCTGGAACCTTTTTCAACGGATTCAGCGAAACATTCTACCTCAGAAAAGTGTATAATTGAGCCGGAATATGACAAAAAATTTCCTCATGTTAAAACGCGTTTTTCGCGTGAACGCAAGGTATTTTGGATCTGGAACCGTTTCCAACGGATGCGGCGGAACATTTTACCCCAGAAAAGTGTATAATTGAGCCGAAATACGATAAACAATTTTCTCATGTTATAACGCGTTTTTCTCGTAAACGCGAGGAATTTCGGATCTGGAACCTTTTCCAACGGCTTCAGCGGATCAAATTACACCAGAAAAGTGTATAATTGAGCCGAAATATGATGAAAATTTCCTCATGTTATGACGCGTTTTTCTCGTAAACGCGAGGTATTTCGGATCTGGAACCTTTTTCAACGGATTCAGCGAAACATTCTACCCCAGAAAAGTGTATAATTGAGCCAGAATATAACAAAAAATTTCATCATGTTATAACGCGTTTTTTCCGTGAACGCGCGGTATTTCGAATCTGAAACCTCTTTCAACGGATTCAGCGAAACATTTCACCTCAGAAAAGTGTATAATCGAGCCGGAATATAACAAAAAATTTTCTTATGTTATAACGCGTTTTTCTCGTGGACGCGCGGTATTTCGAATCTGAAACCTTTTCCAACGGATTTAGTGGAACATTCTACCCTGGAAAAGTGTATACTCAAGCCGAAATATGATAAAAAAATTTCACGTAATCTAACGCGTTTTTCTCGTAAACGCGAGGTATTTCGGATCTGTAACCTTTTCCAATGGATTCAGTGGATCAAATTACCCCAGAAAAGTGTATATTTGAGCCGGAATATGACAAAAAATTTCCTTATGTTAAAACGCGTTTTTCGCGTAAACGCAAGGTATTTTGGATCTGAAACCGTTTCCAATGGATGCGGCGGAACATTCTACCCTAGAAAAGTGTATAATTGAGCCGAAATATGATAAAAAATTTCCTCACGTTATAACGCGTTTTTCTCGTAAACGCGAGGTATTTCGGATCTGAAACCTTTTTCAACGGATTCAGCGAAACATTCTCCCCCAGAAAAGTGTATAATTGAGACGGAATATGATAAAAAATTTCCTCATGTTACAACGCGTTTTTCTCGTAAACGCAAGGTATTAGGAAACTGGAACCTTTTCCAACGGATTCAGCGGAACATTCTACCCCAGAAAAATGTATAATTGAGCTGGAATATACCGCAAAATTTTTAAATGTTATAACGCGTTTTTTTCGTGAACGCGAGGTATTTCGGATCTGAAACCTTTTCCAATGGATTCAGTGGATCAAATTACCTCAGAAAAGTGTATGTTTGAGCCGGAATATTACGAAAAATTTCCTCATGTTAAAACGCGTTTTTTGCGTGAACGCAAAGTATTTTGTATCTGAAACCGTTTCCAACGGATGCGGCGGAACATTCTACCCCAGAAAAGTGTATAATTGAGCCGAAATATGATGAAAAATTTCCTCATGTTATAACGCGTTTTTCTCGTAAACGCCAGTTGTTTCGGATCTGAAACCTTTTCCAACGGCTTTAGCGGATCAAATTACACCAGAAAAGTGTATAATTGAGCCGAAATATGATGAAAAATTTTCTTATGTTATGACGCGTTTTTCTCGTAAACGCGAGGTATTTCGGATCTGGAACCTTTTCCAACGGATTCAGCGGAATAAATCACCCCAGAAAAGTGTATAATTGACCCGAAATATCACAAGGAATTTCCCTATGTTATAACGCGTTTTTCTCATGAACGCGAGAAATTTCGGATCTGAAACCTTCTCCAACGTCTTTAGCATATCAAATTACCCCAGAAAAGTGAATAATTGAGCCGAAATATGGAAAAAAATTCCCTTATGTTATAACGCGTTTTTTTCGTGAACGCGAGTTTTTCAAATCTGAAACCGTTTCCAACGGATGCGGCGGAACATTCTACCCCAGAAAAGTGTATAATTAGGCCGAAATATAATGAAAAATTTCCTTATGTTATAACGCGTTTTTCTCGTAAAAGCGAGGTATTTCGGATCTGGAACCTTTTCCAACGGCTTCAGCGGATCAAATTACACCAGAAAAGTGTATAACTGAGCCGAAATATGATGAAAAATTTCCTTATGTTATGACGCGTTTTTCTCGTAAACGCGAGGTATTTCGGATCTGAAACCTTTTTCAACGGATTCAGCGAAACATTCTTCCCCAGAAAAGTGTATAATTGAGCCGGAATATGATAAAAAATTTCCTAATGTTACAACGCGTTTTTCTCGTAAACGCGAGGTATTAGGGAACTGGAACCTTTTCCAACGGATTCAGCGGAACATTCTACCCCAGAAAAGTGTATAACTGATCCGAAATATGATAAAAAATTTTCTCATGTCATAACGCGTTAATCTCGCAAACGCGAGGTATTTTGGATCTGAGACCTTTCCCAACGGGTTCAGCTAATCAAATTACCCCAGAAAAGTGTGTAATTGAGCCGGAATATAAAAAAAAATTTCCTCATGTTATAACGCGTTTTTCTTGTAAACGCGAGGTATTCCGGATCTGGAACCTCTTCCAACGGATTCAGCGGAACATTCTACTGCAGAAAAGTGTATAATTGAGCCGGAATATAACCAAAAATTTTCTCATGTTATAACGAATTTTTCTCGTAAACGCGAGGTATTACAGATCTAAAACCTTTTTCAACGGATTCAGCGAAACATTCTACCCCAGAAAAGTGTATATTTGAGCCGGAATATGACAAAAAATTTCCTCATGTTAAAACGCGTTTTTCGCGTAAACGCAAGGTATTTTGGATCTGAAACCGTTTCCAACGGATGCGGCGGAACATTCTACCCCAGAAAAGTGTATAATTGAGCCGAAATACGATAAACAATTTCCTCATGTTATAACGCGTTTTTCTCGTAAACGCGAGGAATTTCGGATCTGGAACCTTTTCCAACGGCTTCAGCGGATCAAATTACACCAGAAAAGTGTATAATTGAGCCGAAATATGATGAAAAATTTCCTCATGTTATGACGCGTTTTTCTCGTAAACGCGAGGTATTTCGGATCTGGAACCTTTTTCAACGGATTCAGCGAAACATTCTACCCCAGAAAAGTGTATAATTGAGCCGGAATATAACAAAAAATTTCATCATGTTATAACGCGTTTTTTTCGTGAACGCGCGGTATTTCGTATCTGAAACCTTTTCCAACGGATTCAGCAGATCAAATTACCCCAGAAAAGTGTATAATTGAGCCGGAATATGATAAAAAACTTTCTCTTGTTATAACGCGTTTTTCACGTAAACGCGAGGTATTTCGGATCTAAAACCTTTTCCAACGGATTCAGCGGAACATTCTATCCCAGAAAAGTGTATAACTGATCCGAAATATGATAAAAAATTTTCTCATGTTATAACGCGTTAATCTCGCAAACGCGAGGTATTTTGGATCTGAGACCTTTCCCAACGGGTTCAGCTAATCAAATTACCCCAGAAAAGTGTGTAATTGAGCCGGAATATAAAAAAAAATTTCCTCATGTAATAACGCGTTTTTCTTGTAAACGCGAGGTATTCCGGATCTGGAACCTTTTCCAACGGATTCAGCTGAACATTCTACTGCAGAAAAGTGTATAATTGAGCCGGAATATAACCAAAAATTTTCTCATGTTATAACGAATTTTTCTCGTAAACGCGAGGTATTCCAGATCTAAAACCTTTTTCAACGGATTCAGCGAAACATTCTACCCCAGAAAAGTGTATAATTGAGCCGGAATATAACAAAAAATTTTCTCATGTCATAACGCGTTTTTTTCGTGATCGCGCGGTATTTCGAATTTGAAACCTTTTCCAACGGATTCACCAAATCAAATTACCCTAGAGAAGTGTATAATCAAGCCGAAATATTAAAAAAAATTCCCTCATGTTATATCGCGTTTTTCTCATGAACGCAAGATATTTTGGATCTGAAACCTTTTCCAACGGATTCAGCGGAACATTCTACTCCAGAAAAGTGTGAACTCAAGCCGAAATATGATAGAAAATTTTCGCATAATCTAACGCGTTTTTCTCGTGAACGCGAGGTATTTCGGATCTGGAACCTTTTCCAATGGATTCACCGGATCGAATTACCCCAGAAAGGTGTATATTTGAGCCGGAATATAAAAAAAAATTTCCTCATGTTATAACGCGTTTTTCTTGTAAACGCGAGGTATTCCGGATCGGGAACCTTTTCTAACGGATTCAGCGGAACATTCTACTGCAGAAAAGTGTATCATTGAGCCGGAATATAACCAAAAATTTTCTCATGTTATAACGCGTTTTTCTCGTAAACGCGAGGTATTCCAGATCTGGAACCTTTTTCAACGGATTCAGCGAAACATTCTACCTCAGAAAAGTGTATAATTGAGCCGGAATATGACAAAAAATTTCCTTATGTTAAAACGCGTTTTTCGCGTAAACGCAAGGTATTTTGGATCTGAAACCGTTTCCAACGGATGCGGCGGAACATTCTACCCCAGAAAAGTGTATAATTGAGCCGAAATACGATAAACAATTTCCTCATGTTATAACGCGTTTTTCTCGTAAACGCGAGGAATTTCGGATCTGGAACCTTTTCCAACGGCTTCAGCGGATCAAATTACACCAGAAAAGTGTATAATTCAGCCGAAATATGATGAAAATTTCCTTATGTTATGACGCGTTTTTCTCGTAAACGCGAGGTATTTCGGATCTGGAACCTTTTTCAACGGATTCAGCGAAACATTCTACCCCAGAAAAGTGTATAATTGAGCCAGAATATAACAAAAAATTTCATCATGTTATAACGCGTTTTTTCCGTGAACGCGCGGTATTTCGAATCTGAAACCTCTTTCAACGGATTCAGCGAAACATTTCACCTCAGAAAAGTGTATAATCGAGCCGGAATATAACAAAAAATTTTCTTATGTTATAACGCGTTTTTCTCGTGGACGCGCGGTATTTCGAATCTGAAACCTTTTCCAACGGATTTAGTGGAACATTCTACCCTGGAAAAGTGTATACTCAAGCCGAAATATGATAAAAAAATTTCACGTAATCTAACGCGTTTTTCTCGTAAACGCGAGGTATTTCGGATCTGGAACCTTTTCCAACGGATTCAGCGGAATAAATCACCCCAGAAAAGTGTGTAATTGACCCGAAATATCACAAGTATTTTCCCTATGTTATAACGCGTTTTTCTCATGAACGCGAGAAATTTCGGATCTGGAACCTTTTCCAACGTCTTTAGCATATCAAATTACCCCAGAAAAGTGAATAATTGAGCTGAAATATGGAAAAAAATTCCCTTATGTTATAACGCGTTTTTTTCGTGAACGCGAGGTATTTCAAATCTGAAACCGTTTCCAACGGATGCGGCGGAACATTCTACCCCAGAAAAGTGTATAATTAGGCCGAAATATAATAAAAAATTTCCTTATGTTATAACGCGTTTTTCTCGTAAAAGCGAGGTATTTCGGATCTGGAACCTTTTCCAACGGCTTCAGCGGATCAAATTACACCAGAAAAGTGTATAACTGAGCCGAAATATGATGAAAAATTTCCTTATGTTATGACGCGTTTTTCTCGTAAACGCGAGGTATTTCGGATCTGAAACCTTTTTCAACGGATTCAGCGAAACATTCTTCCCAAGAAAAGTGTATAATTGAGCCGGAATATGATAAAAAATTTCCTCATGTTACAACGCGTTTTTCTCGTAAACGCGAGGTATTAGGGAACTGGAACCTTTTTCAACGGATTCAGCGGAACATTCTACCCCAGAAAAATGTGTAATTGAGCTGGAATATAACGCAAAATTTTTCCATGTTATAACGCGTTTTTTTCGTGAACGCGAGGTATTTTGAATCTGAAACCTCTGTCAACGGATTCAGCGAAACATTTCACCCCAGAAAAGTGTATAATTGAGCCGGAATATAACAAAAAATTTCCTATGTTATAACGCGTTTTTTGCGTGAACGCGCGGTATTTCGAATCTGAAACCTTTTTCAACGGATTCAATGGAACATTCTACCCCAGAAAAGTGTATACTCAAGCCGAAATATGATAAAGAAATTTCTCATAATCTAACGCGTTTTTCTCGTAAACGCGAGGTATTTCGGATCTGTAACCTTTTCCAATGGATTCAGTGGATCAAATTATCCCAGAAAAGTGTCTATTTGATACGGAATATTACAAAAAATTTCCTCATGTTAAAACGCGTTTTTCGCGTAAACGCAAGGTATTTCGGATCTGAAACCGTTTCCAACGGATGCGGCGGAACATTCTACCCCAGAAAAGTGTATTATTGAGTCGAAATATGATAAAAAATTTCTTCATGTTATAACGCGTTTTTTTCGTAAACGCGAGGTATTTCGGATCTGGAACCTTTTCCAACGGCTTCAGCGGATCAAATTACACCAGAAAAGTGTATAATTGAGCCGAAATATGATAAAAAATTTCCTCATGTTATAACGCGTTTTTCTCGTAAACGCGAGGTATTTCGGATCACGAACCTTTTCCAACGGCTTCAGCGGATCAAATTACACCAGAAAAGTGTATAATCAAGCCGAAATATTACAAAAAATTTCCTCATGTTATATCGCGTTTTTCTCATGAACGCCAGATATTTTGGATCTGAAACCTTTTCCAACGGATTTAGCGGAACATTCTACCCCAGAAAAGTGTGAACTCAAGCAGTAATATGATAGAAAATTTTCTCCTAATTTAACGCGTTTTTCTCGTAAACGCGAGGTATGTCGGATCTGGAACCGTTTCCAATGAATTCAGCGGATCAAATTACCACAGAAAAGTGTATATTTGAGCCGGAATATTACAAAAAATTTTCTCATGTTTGGAGCGTTTTTCGCGTAAACGCAAGGTATTTCGGATCTGAAACCGTTTTCAACGCATGCGGCGGAACATTCTACCCCAGAAAAGTGCATAATTGAGCCGCAATATAAAAAAAAATTCCCTCATGTTATAACACGTTTTTCTCGTGAACGCGAGGTATTCAGGAACTGGAACCTTCTTAACGGATTCAGCGGAACATTCTACCCCAGAAAAATGTATAATTGAGCTGGAATATAACGCAGAATTTTTCCATGTTATAACGAGTTTTTTTCGTGAACGCGAGGTATTTCGAATCTGAAACCTCTTTCAACGGATTCAGCGAAACATTTCACCTCAGAAAAGTGTATAATTGAGCCGGAATATAACAAGAAATTTTCTTATGTTATAACGCGTTTTTTTCGTGGACGCGCGGTATTTCGAATCTGAAACCTTTTCCAACGGATTCAGTGGAACATTCTACCCTAGAAAAGTGTATACTCAAGCCGAAATATGATAAAAAAATTTCACGTAATCTAACGCGTTTTTCTCGTAAACGCGAGGTATTTCGGATCTGTAACCTTTTCCAATGGATTCAGTGGATCAAATTACCCCAGAAAAGTGTATATTTGAGCCGGAATATGACAAAAAATTTCCTCATGTTAAAACGCGTTTTTCGCGTAAACGCAAGGTATTTTGGATCTGAAACCGTTTTCAACGGATGCGGCGGAACATTCTACCCCAGAAAAGTGTATAATTGAGCCGAAATATGATAAAAAATTTCCTCATGTTATAACGCGTTTTTCTCGTAAACGCCAGTTGTTTCGGATCTGAAACCTTTTCCAACGGCTTCAGCGGATCAAATTACACCAGAAAAATGTATAACTGTGCCGAAATATGATGAAAAATTTCCTTATGTTATGACGCGTTTTTCTCGTAAACGCGAGGTATTTCGGATCTGAAACCTTTTTCAACGGATTCAGCGAAACATTCTTCCCAAGAAAAGTGTATAATTGAGCCGGAATATGATAAAAAATTTCCTCATGTTACAACGCGTTTTCCTCGTAAACGCGAGGTATTAGGGAACTGGAACCTTTTTCAACGGATTCAGCGGAACATTCTACCCCAGAAAAATGTGTAATTGAGCTGGAATATAACGCAAAATTTTTCCATGTTATAACGCGTTTTTTTCGTGAACGCGAGGTATTTTGAATCTGAAACCTCTGGCAACGGATTCAGCGAAACATTTCACCCCAGAAAAGTGTATAATTGAGCCGTATTATAACAAAAAATTTCCTATGTTATAACGCGTTTTTTGCGTGAACGCGCGGTATTTCGAATCTGAAACCTTTTCCAACGGATTCAATGGAACATTCTACCCCAGAAAAGTGTATACTCAAGCCGAAATATGATAAAGAAATTTCTCATAATCTAACGCGTTTTTCTCGTAAACGCGAGGTATTTCGGATCTGTAACCTTTTCCAATGGATTCAGTGGATCAAATTATCCCAGAAAAGTGTCTATTTGATACGGAATATTACAAAAAATTTCCTCATGTTAAAACGCGTTTTTCGCGTAAACGCAAGGTATTTCGGATCTGAAACCGTTTCCAACGGATGCGGCGGAACATTCTACCCCAGAAAAGTGTATTATTGAGTCGAAATATGATAAAAAATTTCTTCATGTTATAACGCGTTTTTTCCGTAAACGCGAGGTATTTCGGATCTGGAACCTTTTCCAACGGCTTCAGCGGATCAAATTACACCAGAAAAGTGTATAACGGAGCCGAAATATGATGAAAAATTTCCTTATGTTATGACGCGTTTTTCTCGTGAACGCGAGGTATTTCGGATCTGAAACCTTTTTCAACGGATTCAGCGAAACATTCTCCCCCAGAAAAGTGTATAATTGAGCCGGAATATGATAAAAAATTTCCTCATGTTACAACGCGTTTTTCTCGTAAACGCAAGGTATTAGGGAACTGGAACCTTTTCCAACGGATTCAGCGGAACCTTCTACCCCAGAAAAATGTATAATTGAGCTGGAATATAACGCAAAATTTTTAAATGTTATAACGCGTTTTTTTCGTGAACGCGAGGTATTTCGAATCTGAAACCTTTTCCAATGGATTCAGTGGATCAAATTAACTCAGAAAAGTGTATGTTTGAGCCGGAATATTACGAAAAATTTCCTCATGTTGAAACGCGTTTTTTGCGTGAACGCAAGGTATTTTGTATCCGAAACCGTTTCCAACGGATGCGGCGGAACATTCTACCCCAGAAAAGTGTATAATTGAGCCGAAATATGATAAAAAATTTCCTCATGTTATAACGCGTTTTTCTCGTAAACGCCAGTTGTTTCGGATCTGAAACCTTTTCCAACGGCTTCAGCGGATCAAATTACACCAGAAAAATGTATAATTGAGCCGAAATATGATGAAAAATTTTCTTATGTTATGACGCGTTTTTCTCGTAAACGCGAGGTATTTCGGATCTGGAACCTTTTCCAACGGATTCAGCGGAATAAATCACCCCAGAAAAGTGTGTAATTGACCCGAAATATCACAAGGAATTTCCCTATGTTATAACGCGTTTTTCTCATGAACGCGAGAAATTTCGGATCTTAAACCTTTTCCAACGTCTTTAGCATATCAAATTACCCCAGAAAAGTGAATAATTGAGCCGAAATATGGAAAAAAATTCCCTTATGTTATAACGCGTTTTTTTCGTGAACGCGAGGTATTTCAAATCTGAAACCGTTTCCAACGGATGCGGCGGAACATTCTACCCCAGAAAAGTGTATAATTAGGCCGAAATATAATAAAAAATTTCCTTATGTTATAACGCGTTTTTCTCGTAAAAGCGAGGTATTTCGGATCTGGAACCTTTTCCAACGGCTTCAGCGGATCAAATTACACCAGAAAAGTGTATAACTGAGCCGAAATATGATGAAAAATTTCCTTATGTTATGACGCGTTTTTCTCGTAAACGCGAGGTATTTCGGATCTGAAACCTTTTTCAACGGATTCAGCGGAACATTCTTCCCAAGAAAAGTGTATAATTGAGCCGGAATATGATAAAAAATTTCCTCATGTTACAACGCGTTTTTCTCGTAAACGCGAGGTATTAGGGAACTGGAACCTTTTTCAACGGATTCAGCGGAACATTCTACCCCAGAAAAATGTGTAATTGAGCTGGAATATAACGCAAAATTTTTCCATGTTATAACGCGTTTTTTTCGTGAACGCGAGGTATTTTGAATCTGAAACCTCTGTCAACGGATTCAGCGAAACATTTCACCCCAGAAAAGTGTATAATTGAGCCGGAATATAACAAAAAATTTCCTATGTTATAACGCGTTTTTTGCGTGAACGCGCGGTATTTCGAATCTGAAACCTTTTCCAACGGATTAAATGGAACATTCTACCCCAGAAAAGTGTATACTCAAGCCGAAATATGATAAAGAAATTTCTCATAATCTAACGCGTTTTTCTCGTAAACGCGAGGTATTTCGGATCTGTAACCTTTTCCAATGGATTCAGTGGATCAAATTATCCCAGAAAAGTGTCTATTTGATACGGAATATTACAAAAAATTTCCTCATGTTAAAACGCGTTTTTCGCGTAAACGCGAGGTATTTCGGATCTGAAACCGTTTCCAACGGATGCGGCGGAACATTCTACCCCAGAAAAGTGTATTATTGAGTCGAAATATGATAAAAAATTTCTTCATGTTATAACGCGTTTTTTCCGTAAACGCGAGGTATTTCGGATCTGGAACCTTTTCCAACGGCTTCAGCGGATCAAATTACACCAGAAAAGTGTATAATTGAGCCGAAATATGATAAAAAATTTCCTCATGTTATAACGCGTTTTTCTCGTAAACGCGAGGTATTTCGGATCACGAACCTTTTCCAACGGCTTCAGCGGATCAAATTACACCAGAAAAGTGTATAATCAAGCCGAAATATTACAAAAAATTTCCTCATGTTATATCGCGTTTTTCTCATGAACGCCAGATATTTTGGATCTGAAACCTTCTTAACGGATTCAGCGGAACATTCTACCCCAGAAAAATGTATAATTGAGCTGGAATATAACGCAGAATTTTTCCATGTTATAACGAGTTTTTTTCGTGAACGCGAGGTATTTCGAATCTGAAACCTCTTTCAACGGATTCAGCGAAACATTTCACCTCAGAAAAGTGTATAATTGAGCCGGAATATAACAAGAAATTTTCTTATGTTATAACGCGTTTTTTTCGTGGACGCGCGGTATTTCGAATCTGAAACCTTTTTCAACGGATTCAGTGGAACATTCTACCCTAGAAAAGTGTATAATTGAGCCGGAATATGATAAAAAATTTCCTCATGTTACAACGCGTTTTTCTCGTAAACGCAAAGTATTAGGGAACTGGAACCTTTTCCAACGGATTCAGCGGAACCTTCTACCCCAGAAAAATGTATAATTGAGCTGGAATATAACGCAAAATTTTTAAATGTTATAACGCGTTTTTTTCGTGAACGCGAGGTATTTCGAATCTGAAACCTTTTCCAATGGATTCAGTGGATCAAATTACCTCAGAAAAGTGTATGTTTGAGCCGGAATATTACGAAAAATTTCCTCATGTTAAAACGCGTTTTTTGCGTGAACGCAAGGTATTTTGTATCCGAAACCGTTTCCAACGGATGCGGCGGAACATTCTACCCCAGAAAAGTGTATAATTGAGCCGAAATATGATAAAAAATTTCCTCACGTTATAACGCGTTTTTCTCGTAAACGCGAGGTATTTCGGATCTGGAACCTTTTCCAACGGCTTCAGCGGATCAAATTACACCAGAAAAGTGTATAACGGAGCCGAAATATGATGAAAAATTTCCTTATGTTATGACGCGTTTTTCTCGTGAACGCGAGGTATTTCGGATCTGAAACCTTTTTCAACGGATTCAGCGAAACATTCTCCCCCAGAAAAGTGTATAATTGAGCCGGAATATGATAAAAAATTTCCTCATGTTACAACGCGTTTTTCTCGTAAACGCAAGGTATTAGGGAACTGGAACCTTTTCCAACGGATTCAGCGGAACCTTCTACCCCAGAAAAATGTATAATTGAGCTGGAATATAACGCAAAATTTTTAAATGTTATAACGCGTTTTTTTCGTGAACGCGAGGTATTTCGAATCTGAAACCTTTTCCAATGAATTCAGTGGATCAAATTACCTCAGAAAAGTGTATGTTTGAGCCGGAATATTACGAAAAATTTCCTCATGTTAAAACGCGTTTTTTGCGTGAACGCAAGGTATTTTGTATCCGAAACCGTTACCAACGGATGCGGCGGAACATTCTACCCCAGAAAAGTGTATAATTGAGCCGAAATATGATAAAAAATTTCCTCATGTTATAACGCGTTTTTCTCGTAAACGCCAGTTGTTTCGGATCTGAAACCTTTTCCAACGGCTTCAGCGGATCAAATTACACCAGAAAAATGTATAATTGAGCCGAAATATGATGAAAAATTTTCTTATGTTATGACGCGTTTTTCTCGTAAACGCGAGGTATTTCGGATCTGGAACCTTTTCCAACGGATTCAGCGGAATAAATCACCCCAGAAAAGTGTGTAATTGACCCGAAATATCACAAGGAATTTCCCTATGTTATAACGCGTTTTTCTCATGAACGCGAGAAATTTCGGATCTGAAACCTTTTCCAACGTCTTTAGCATATCAAATTACCCCAGAAAAGTGAATAATTGAGCCGAAATATGGAAAAAAATTCCCTTATGTTATAACGCGTTTTTTTCGTGAACGCGAGGTATTTCAAATCTGAAACCGTTTCCAACGGATGCGGCCAAACATTCTACCCCAGAAAAGTGTATAATTAGGCCGAAATATAATAAAAAATTTCCTTATGTTATAACGCGTTTTTCTCGTAAAAGCGAGGTATTTCGGATCTGGAACCTTTTCCAACGGCTTCAGCGGATCAAATTACACCAGAAAAGTGTATAACTGAGCCGAAATATGATGAAAATTTCCTTATGTTATGACGCGTTTTTCTCGTAAACGCGAGGTATTTCGGATCTGAAACCTTTTTCAACGGATTCAGCGAAACATTCTACCCCAGAAAAATGTATAATTGAGCCGGAATATAACAAAAAATTTTCTCGAGTCATAACGCGTTTTTTTCGTGAACGCGCGGTATTTCGAATTTGAAACCTTTTCCAACGGATTCAGCAAATCAAATTACCCCAGAAAAGTGTATAATCAAGCCGAAATATTACAAAAAATTTCCTCATGTTATATCGCGTTTTCCCATGAACGCGAGATATTTTGGATCTGAAACCTTTTCCAACGGATTCAGCGGAACACTCTACCCCAGAAAAGTGTATACTCAAGTCGAAATATGATAGAAAATTTTTTCATAATCTAACGCGTTTTTTTCGTGAACCCGAGGTATTTCGGATCTAAAACCTTTTCCAATGGATTCAGTGGATCAAATTACCCCAGAAAAGTGTATATTTAAGCCGGATTATTACAAAAAATTTCCTCATGTTCAAACGCGTTTTTCGCGTAAACGCAATGTATTTCGGATCTGAAACCGTTTCCAACGGATGCGGCAAAACATTCTACCTCAGAAAAGTGTATAATTGAGCCGAAATATGATAAAAAATTTCCACATGATATAACGCTTTTTTCTCGTAAACAGGAGGTATTCGGATCTGGAACCTTTTCCAACGGCTTCAGCGGATCAAATTACACCAGAAAAGTGTATAATTGAGCCGAAATATGATAGAAAATTTTCTCATAATCTGAAGCGTTTTTTTCGTAAACGCGAGGTATTTCGGATCTGGAACCTTTTCCAATGGATTCAGTGGATCAAATTACCCCAGAAAAGTGTATATTTAAGCCGGATTATTACAAAAAATTTCCTCATGTTCAAACGCGTTTTTCGCGTAAACGCAATGTATTTCGGATCTGAAACCGTTTCCAACGGATGCGGCAAAACATTCTACCTCAGAAAAGTGTATAATTGAGCCGAAATATGATAAAAAATTTCCACATGATATAACGCTTTTTTCTCGTAAACAGGAGGTATTCGGATCTGGAACCTTTTCCAACGGCTTCAGCGGATCAAATTACACCAGAAAAGTGTATAATTGAGCCGAAATATGATAGAAAATTTTCTCATAATCTGAAGCGTTTTTTTCGTAAACGCGAGGTATTTCGGATCTGGAACCTTTTTCAACGAATTCAGCGAAACATTCTACCCCAGAAAAGTTTATAATTAAGCCGGAATATAACAGAAAATTTTCTAATGTTATAACGCGTTTTTTTCGTTAACGCGCGGTATTTCGAATCTGGAACCTTTTCCAACGGATTCAGCAAATCAAATTTCCCTAGAAAAGTGTATCATTAAGCCGAAATATTACGAAAAATTTCCTCATGTTATAACGCGTTTTTCTCATGAACGCGAGAAATTTCGGATCTGAAACCGTTTCCAACGGATGCGGCGGATCATTCTACCCCAGAAAAGTGTATAATTGAGCCGAAATATGATAAAAAATTTCCTCATGTTATAACGCGTTTTTCTCGTGAACGCGAGGTATTTCGAATCTGGAACCTTTTCCAACGGCTTCAGCAGATAAAATTACACCAGAAGAGTGTATAATCGAGCCGAAATATGATGAAAAATTTCCTTGTGTTATGACGCGTTTTTCTCGTAAACGCGAGAAATTTCGGATCTGAAACCTTTTCCAATGGATTCAGTGGATCAAATCACCCCAGAAGAGTGTATATTCAAGCCGGAATATGACAAAAAATTTCCTCATGTTAAAACGCGTTTTTCGCGTAAACGCAAGGTATTTTGGATCTGAAACCGTTTCCAATGGATGCGGCGGAACATTCTACCCTAGAAAAGTGTATAATTGAGCCGAAATATGATAAAAAATTTCCTCACGTTATAACGCGTTTTTCTCGTAAACGCGAGGTATTTCGGATCTGGAACCTCTTCCAACGGCTTCAGCGGATCAAATTACACCAGAAAAGTGTATAATTGAGCCGAAATATGATAGAAAATTTTCTCGTAATCTAACGCGTTTTTCTCGTAAACGCGAGGTATTTCGGATCTGGAACCTTTTCCAACGCATTCAGCGGAACAAATTACCCCGGAAAAGTGTATAATTGACCCGAAATATTACCAGGAATTTCATCATGTTATAACGCGTTTTTCTCATGAACGCGAGAAATTTCGGATCTGAAACCCTTTCCAACGGATTTAGCATATCGAATTACCCTAGCAAAGTGTATAATTAAGTCGAAATATTACAAAAATTTCCTCATGTTATATCGCGTTTTTCTCATAAACGCGAGATATTTTGGATCTGAAACCTTTTCCAACGGATTCAGAGGAATATTCTACCCCAGAAAAGTGTATACTTTAGCCGGAATATGATAGAAAATTTTCTCATAATCTAACGCGTTTTTCTCGTAAACGCGAGGTATTTTGGATCTGGAACCTTTTCCAACGGATTCAGCGGAACAAATTACCCCAGAAAAGTGTATAATTGGTCCGAAATATTACAAGGAATTTCCTTATGTTATAACGCGTTTTTCTCGTGAACGCGAGGTATTTCGAATTTGGAACCTTTTCCAACGGCTTCAGCAGACAAAATTACACCAGAAGAGTGTATAATCGAGCCGAAATATGATGAAAAATTTTCTTGTGTTATGACGCGTTTTTCTCGTAAACGCGAGAAATTTCGGATCTGAAACCTTTTCCAACGTCTTCAGCAAATCAAATTACCCTAGAAAAGTGTATAATTGAGCCGAAATATAAAAAAAAATTCCCTATTGTTATAACGCGTTTTTCTCGTAAACGCAAGGTATTCAGGAACTGGAACCTTTTCCAACAGATTCAGCGGAACATTCTACCCCAGAAAAATGTATAATTGAGCCGGAATATAACAAAAAATTTGTTTATGTTATAACGCGTTTTTTTCGTGAACGCGAGGTATTTCGAATCTGAAACCTCTTTCAACGGATTCAGCGTAACATTCTACCCCAGAAAAGTGTATAATTGAGCCGGAATATAACAAAAAATTTTCTCATATTTTAACGCGTTTTTCTCGTAAACGCGAGGTATTTCGGATCTGAAACCTTTTCCAACGTCTTCAGCATATCAAATTACCCTAGAAAAGTTTATAATTGATCCGGAATATGAAAAAAAATTCCCTCATGTTATAACGCGTTTTTCTCGTAAACGCGAGGTATCACGGAACTGGAACCTTTTGCAACGGATTCAGCGAAACATTGTACCCCAAAAAAGTGTATAATTGAGCCGGAATATAACAAAAAATTTTCTAATGTTATGAAGCGTTTTTTTCGTGAACGCGCGTTATTTCGAATCTGAAACCTTTTCCAACGGATTCAGCAAATCAAATTACCCTAGAAAGGTGTATAATTGAGCCGGAATATTACAAAAAATTTCCTCGTGTCATATCGCGTTTTTCTCATGAACGCGGGATATTTTGGCTTTGAAACCTTCTCCAACGGATTCAGTGGAACATTCTACCCCAGAAAAGTGTATACTTAAGCCGAAATATGATAGAAAATTTTCCCATGATCTAACGCGTTCATCGCGTGAACGCAAGGTATTTCGGATCTGAAACCGTTTCTAACGGATGCGGCGGAACATTCTACCCCAGAAAAGTGTATAATTGAGCCGACATATGACAAAAAATTTCCTCATGTTATAACGCGTTTTTCTCGTGAACGCGAAGTATTTCGAATCTGGAACCTCTTCCAACGGCTTCAGCAGATCTAATTACACCAGAAAAGTGTATAATTGAACCGAATTATGATGAAAAATTTCCTTATGTTATGACGCGTTTTTCTCGTAAACGCGAGGTCTTTCGGATCTGGAACCTTTTCCAACGGATTCAGCGGAACAAATTACCCCAGAAAAGTGTATAATTGACCCGAAATATGACAAGGAATTTCCTCATGTTATAACGCGTTTTTCTCATGAACGCGAAAAATTTCGGATCTGAAACCCCTTTCCAACGTCTTCAGCATATCAAATTACCACAGAAAAGTGTATAATTGAGCCGGAATATAAAAAAAAATTCCCTCATGTTATAACGCGTTTTTCTCGTAAACGCGCGGTATTTAGGAACTGGAACCTTCTCAAACGGATTCAGCGGAACATTCTACCCCAGAAAAATGTATAATTGAGCCGGAATATAACAAAAAATTTTTCCATGTTATAACGCGTTTTTCTCGTAAACGCAAGGTATTACGGAACTGGAACCTTTTGCAACGGATTCAGCGAAACATTCTACCCCAGAAAAGTGTATAATTGAGCCGGAATATAACAAAAATCTTTCTCATGTTATAAAGCGTTTTTTTCGTGAACGCGCGTTATTTCGAATCTGAAACCTTTTCCAACGGATTCAGTGGAACATTCTACCCCAGAAAAGTGTATACTCAAGCCGAAATATGATAAAAAAATTTCTCATAATCTAACGCGTTTTTCTCGTAAACGCGAGGTATTTCGGATCTGTAACCTTTTCCAATGGATTCAGTGGATCAAATTATCCCAGAAAAGTGTCTATTTGATACGGAATATTACAAAAAATTTCCTCATGTTAAAACGCGTTTTTCGCGTAAACGCAAGGTATTTCGGATCTGAAACCGTTTCCAACGGATGCGGCGGAACATTCTACCCCAGAAAAGTGTATTATTGAGTCGAAATATGATAAAAAATTTCTTCATGTTATAACGCGTTTTTTCCGTAAACGCGAGGTATTTCGGATCTGGAACCTTTTCCAACGGCTTCAGCGGATCAAATTACACCAGAAAAGTGTATAACGGAGCCGAAATATGATGAAAAATTTCCTTATGTTATGACGCGTTTTTCTCGTGAACGCGAGGTATTTCGGATCTGAAACCTTTTTCAACGGATTCAGCGAAACATTCTCCCCCAGAAAAGTGTATAATTGAGCCGGAATATGATAAAAAATTTCCTCATGTTACAACGCGTTTTTCTCGTAAACGCAAGGTATTAGGGAACTGGAACCTTTTCCAACGGATTCAGCGGAACCTTCTACCCCAGAAAAATGTATAATTGAGCTGGAATATAACGCAAAATTTTTAAATGTTATAACGCGTTTTTTTCGTGAACGCGAGGTATTTCGAATCTGAAACCTTTTCCAATGGATTCAGTGGATCAAATTAACTCAGAAAAGTGTATGTTTGAGCCGGAATATTACGAAAAATTTCCTCATGTTGAAACGCGTTTTTTGCGTGAACGCAAGGTATTTTGTATCCGAAACCGTTTCCAACGGATGCGGCGGAACATTCTACCCCAGAAAAGTGTATAATTGAGCCGAAATATGATAAAAAATTTCCTCATGTTATAACGCGTTTTTCTCGTAAACGCCAGTTGTTTCGGATCTGAAACCTTTTCCAACGGCTTCAGCGGATCAAATTACACCAGAAAAATGTATAATTGAGCCGAAATATGATGAAAAATTTTCTTATGTTATGACGCGTTTTTCTCGTAAACGCGAGGTATTTCGGATCTGGAACCTTTTCCAACGGATTCAGCGGAATAAATCACCCCAGAAAAGTGTGTAATTGACCCGAAATATCACAAGGAATTTCCCTATGTTATAACGCGTTTTTCTCATGAACGCGAGAAATTTCGGATCTTAAACCTTTTCCAACGTCTTTAGCATATCAAATTACCCCAGAAAAGTGAATAATTGAGCCGAAATATGGAAAAAAATTCCCTTATGTTATAACGCGTTTTTTTCGTGAACGCGAGGTATTTCAAATCTGAAACCGTTTCCAACGGATGCGGCGGAACATTCTACCCCAGAAAAGTGTATAATTAGGCCGAAATATAATAAAAAATTTCCTTATGTTATAACGCGTTTTTCTCGTAAAAGCGAGGTATTTCGGATCTGGAACCTTTTCCAACGGCTTCAGCGGATCAAATTACACCAGAAAAGTGTATAACTGAGCCGAAATATGATGAAAAATTTCCTTATGTTATGACGCGTTTTTCTCGTAAACGCGAGGTATTTCGGATCTGAAACCTTTTTCAACGGATTCAGCGGAACATTCTTCCCAAGAAAAGTGTATAATTGAGCCGGAATATGATAAAAAATTTCCTCATGTTACAACGCGTTTTTCTCGTAAACGCGAGGTATTAGGGAACTGGAACCTTTTTCAACGGATTCAGCGGAACATTCTACCCCAGAAAAATGTGTAATTGAGCTGGAATATAACGCAAAATTTTTCCATGTTATAACGCGTTTTTTTCGTGAACGCGAGGTATTTTGAATCTGAAACCTCTGTCAACGGATTCAGCGAAACATTTCACCCCAGAAAAGTGTATAATTGAGCCGGAATATAACAAAAAATTTCCTATGTTATAACGCGTTTTTTGCGTGAACGCGCGGTATTTCGAATCTGAAACCTTTTCCAACGGATTCAATGGAACATTCTACCCCAGAAAAGTGTATACTCAAGCCGAAATATGATAAAGAAATTTCTCATAATCTAACGCGTTTTTCTCGTAAACGCGAGGTATTTCGGATCTGTAACCTTTTCCAATGGATTCAGTGGATCAAATTATCCCAGAAAAGTGTCTATTTGATACGGAATATTACAAAAAATTTCCTCATGTTAAAACGCGTTTTTCGCGTAAACGCAAGGTATTTCGGATCTGAAACCGTTTCCAACGGATGCGGCGGAACATTCTACCCCAGAAAAGTGTATTATTGAGTCGAAATATGATAAAAAATTTCTTCATGTTATAACGCGTTTTTTCCGTAAACGCGAGGTATTTCGGATCTGGAACCTTTTCCAACGGCTTCAGCGGATCAAATTACACCAGAAAAGTGTATAATTGAGCCGAAATATGATAAAAAATTTCCTCATGTTATAACGCGTTTTTCTCGTAAACGCGAGGTATTTCGGATCACGAACCTTTTCCAACGGCTTCAGCGGATCAAATTACACCAGAAAAGTGTATAATCAAGCCGAAATATTACAAAAAATTTCCTCATGTTATATCGCGTTTTTCTCATGAACGCCAGATATTTTGGATCTGAAACCTTCTTAACGGATTCAGCGGAACATTCTACCCCAGAAAAATGTATAATTGAGCTGGAATATAACGCAGAATTTTTCCATGTTATAACGAGTTTTTTTCGTGAACGCGAGGTATTTCGAATCTGAAACCTCTTTCAACGGATTCAGCGAAACATTTCACCTCAGAAAAGTGTATAATTGAGCCGGAATATAACAAGAAATTTTCTTATGTTATAACGCGTTTTTTTCGTGGACGCGCGGTATTTCGAATCTGAAACCTTTTTCAACGGATTCAGTGGAACATTCTACCCTAGAAAAGTGTATAATTGAGCCGGAATATGATAAAAAATTTCCTCATGTTACAACGCGTTTTTCTCGTAAACGCAAGGTATTAGGGAACTGGAACCTTTTCCAACGGATTCAGCGGAACCTTCTACCCCAGAAAAATGTATAATTGAGCTGGAATATAACGCAAAATTTTTAAATGTTATAACGCGTTTTTTTCGTGAACGCGAGGTATTTCGAATCTGAAACCTTTTCCAATGGATTCAGTGGATCAAATTACCTCAGAAAAGTGTATGTTTGAGCCGGAATATTACGAAAAATTTCCTCATGTTAAAACGCGTTTTTTGCGTGAACGCAAGGTATTTTGTATCCGAAACCGTTTCCAACGGATGCGGCGGAACATTCTACCCCAGAAAAGTGTATAATTGAGCCGAAATATGATAAAAAATTTCCTCACGTTATAACGCGTTTTTCTCGTAAACGCGAGGTATTTCGGATCTGGAACCTTTTCCAACGGCTTCAGCGGATCAAATTACACCAGAAAAGTGTATAACGGAGCCGAAATATGATGAAAAATTTCCTTATGTTATGACGCGTTTTTCTCGTGAACGCGAGGTATTTCGGATCTGAAACCTTTTTCAACGGATTCAGCGAAACATTCTCCCCCAGAAAAGTGTATAATTGAGCCGGAATATGATAAAAAATTTCCTCATGTTACAACGCGTTTTTCTCGTAAACGCAAGGTATTAGGGAACTGGAACCTTTTCCAACGGATTCAGCGGAACCTTCTACCCCAGAAAAATGTATAATTGAGCTGGAATATAACGCAAAATTTTTAAATGTTATAACGCGTTTTTTTCGTGAACGCGAGGTATTTCGAATCTGAAACCTTTTCCAATGGATTCAGTGGATCAAATTACCTCAGAAAAGTGTATGTTTGAGCCGGAATATTACGAAAAATTTCCTCATGTTAAAACGCGTTTTTTGCGTGAACGCAAGGTATTTTGTATCCGAAACCGTTTCCAACGGATGCGGCGGAACATTCTACCCCAGAAAAGTGTATAATTGAGCCGAAATATGATAAAAAATTTCCTCATGTTATAACGCGTTTTTCTCGTAAACGCCAGTTGTTTCGGATCTGAAACCTTTTCCAACGGCTTCAGCGGATCAAATTACACCAGAAAAATGTATAATTGAGCCGAAATACGATGAAAAATTTTCTTATGTTATGACGCGTTTTTCTCGTAAACGCGAGGTATTTCGGATCTGGAACCTTTTCCAACGGATTCAGCGGAATAAATCACCCCAGAAAAGTGTGTAATTGACCCGAAATATCACAAGGAATTTCCCTATGTTATAACGCGTTTTTCTCATGAACGCGAGAAATTTCGGATCTGAAACCTTTTCCAACGTCTTTAGCATATCAAATTACCCCAGAAAAGTGAATAATTGAGCCGAAATATGGAAAAAAATTCCCTTATGTTATAACGCGTTTTTTTCGTGAACGCGAGGTATTTCAAATCTGAAACCGTTTCCAACGGATGCGGCGAAACATTCTACCCCAGAAAAGTGTATAATTAGGCCGAAATATAATAAAAAATTTCCTTATGTTATAACGCGTTTTTCTCGTAAAAGCGAGGTATTTCGGATCTGGAACCTTTTCCAACGGCTTCAGCGGATCAAATTACACCAGAAAAGTGTATAACTGAGCCGAAATATGATGAAAATTTCCTTATGTTATGACGCGTTTTTCTCGTAAACGCGAGGTATTTCGGATCTGGAACCTTTTTCAACGGATTCAGCGAAACATTCTACCCCAGAAAAATGTATAATTGAGCCGGAATATAACAAAAAATTTTCTCGAGTCATAACGCGTTTTTTTCGTGAACGCGCGGTATTTCGAATTTGAAACCTTTTCCAACGGATTCAGCAAATCAAATTACCCCAGAAAAGTGTATAATCAAGCCGAAATATTACAAAAAATTTCCTCATGTTATATCGCGTTTTCCCATGAACGCGAGATATTTTGGATCTGAAACCTTTTCCAACGGATTCAGCGGAACACTCTACCCCAGAAAAGTGTATACTCAAGTCGAAATATGATAGAAAATTTTTTCATAATCTAACGCGTTTTTTTCGTGAACCCGAGGTATTTCGGATCTAAAACCTTTTCCAATGGATTCAGTGGATCAAATTACCCCAGAAAAGTGTATATTTAAGCCGGATTATTACAAAAAATTTCCTCATGTTCAAACGCGTTTTTCGCGTAAACGCAATGTATTTCGGATCTGAAACCGTTTCCAACGGATGCGGCAAAACATTCTACCTCAGAAAAGTGTATAATTGAGCCGAAATATGATAAAAAATTTCCACATGATATAACGCTTTTTTCTCGTAAACAGGAGGTATTCGGATCTGGAACCTTTTCCAACGGCTTCAGCGGATCAAATTACACCAGAAAAGTGTATAATTGAGCCGAAATATGATAGAAAATTTTCTCATAATCTGAAGCGTTTTTTTCGTAAACGCGAGGTATTTCGGATCTGGAACCTTTTCCAATGGATTCAGTGGATCAAATTACCCCAGAAAAGTGTATATTTAAGCCGGATTATTACAAAAAATTTCCTCATGTTCAAACGCGTTTTTCGCGTAAACGCAATGTATTTCGGATCTGAAACCGTTTCCAACGGATGCGGCAAAACATTCTACCTCAGAAAAGTGTATAATTGAGCCGAAATATGATAAAAAATTTCCACATGATATAACGCTTTTTTCTCGTAAACAGGAGGTATTCGGATCTGGAACCTTTTCCAACGGCTTCAGCGGATCAAATTACACCAGAAAAGTGTATAATTGAGCCGAAATATGATAGAAAATTTTCTCATAATCTGAAGCGTTTTTTTCGTAAACGCGAGGTATTTCGGATCTGGAACCTTTTTCAACGAATTCAGCGAAACATTCTACCCCAGAAAAGTTTATAATTAAGCCGGAATATAACAGAAAATTTTCTAATGTTATAACGCGTTTTTTTCGTTAACGCGCGGTATTTCGAATCTGGAACCTTTTCCAACGGATTCAGCAAATCAAATTTCCCTAGAAAAGTGTATCATTAAGCCGAAATATTACGAAAAATTTCCTCATGTTATAACGCGTTTTTCTCATGAACGCGAGAAATTTCGGATCTGAAACCGTTTCCAACGGATGCGGCGGATCATTCTACCCCAGAAAAGTGTATAATTGAGCCGAAATATGATAAAAAATTTCCTCATGTTATAACGCGTTTTTCTCGTGAACGCGAGGTATTTCGAATCTGGAACCTTTTCCAACGGCTTCAGCAGATAAAATTACACCAGAAGAGTGTATAATCGAGCCGAAATATGATGAAAAATTTCCTTGTGTTATGACGCGTTTTTCTCGTAAACGCGAGAAATTTCGGATCTGAAACCTTTTCCAATGGATTCAGTGGATCAAATCACCCCAGAAGAGTGTATATTCAAGCCGGAATATGACAAAAAATTTCCTCATGTTAAAACGCGTTTTTCGCGTAAACGCAAGGTATTTTGGATCTGAAACCGTTTCCAATGGATGCGGCGGAACATTCTACCCTAGAAAAGTGTATAATTGAGCCGAAATATGATAAAAAATTTCCTCACGTTATAACGCGTTTTTCTCGTAAACGCGAGGTATTTCGGATCTGGAACCTCTTCCAACGGCTTCAGCGGATCAAATTACACCAGAAAAGTGTATAATTGAGCCGAAATATGATAGAAAATTTTCTCGTAATCTAACGCGTTTTTCTCGTAAACGCGAGGTATTTCGGATCTGGAACCTTTTCCAACGCATTCAGCGGAACAAATTACCCCGGAAAAGTGTATAATTGACCCGAAATATTACCAGGAATTTCATCATGTTATAACGCGTTTTTCTCATGAACGCGAGAAATTTCGGATCTGAAACCCTTTCCAACGGATTTAGCATATCGAATTACCCTAGCAAAGTGTATAATTAAGTCGAAATATTACAAAAATTTCCTCATGTTATATCGCGTTTTTCTCATAAACGCGAGATATTTTGGATCTGAAACCTTTTCCAACGGATTCAGAGGAACATTCTACCCCAGAAAAGTGTATACTTTAGCCGGAATATGATAGAAAATTTTCTCATAATCTAACGCGTTTTTCTCGTAAACGCGAGGTATTTTGGATCTGGAACCTTTTCCAACGGATTCAGCGGAACAAATTACCCCAGAAAAGTGTATAATTGGTCCGAAATATTACAAGGAATTTCCTTATGTTATAACGCGTTTTTCTCGTGAACGCGAGGTATTTCGAATTTGGAACCTTTTCCAACGGCTTCAGCAGACAAAATTACACCAGAAGAGTGTATAATCGAGCCGAAATATGATGAAAAATTTTCTTGTGTTATGACGCGTTTTTCTCGTAAACGCGAGAAATTTCGGATCTGAAACCTTTTCCAACGTCTTCAGCAAATCAAATTACCCTAGAAAAGTGTATAATTGAGCCGAAATATAAAAAAAAATTCCCTATTGTTATAACGCGTTTTTCTCGTAAACGCAAGGTATTCAGGAACTGGAACCTTTTCCAACAGATTCAGCGGAACATTCTACCCCAGAAAAATGTATAATTGAGCCGGAATATAACAAAAAATTTGTTTATGTTATAACGCGTTTTTTTCGTGAACGCGAGGTATTTCGAATCTGAAACCTCTTTCAACGGATTCAGCGTAACATTCTACCCCAGAAAAGTGTATAATTGAGCCGGAATATAACAAAAAATTTTCTCATATTTTAACGCGTTTTTCTCGTAAACGCGAGGTATTTCGGATCTGAAACCTTTTCCAACGTCTTCAGCATATCAAATTACCCTAGAAAAGTTTATAATTGATCCGGAATATGAAAAAAAATTCCCTCATGTTATAACGCGTTTTTCTCGTAAACGCGAGGTATCACGGAACTGGAACCTTTTGCAACGGATTCAGCGAAACATTGTACCCCAAAAAAGTGTATAATTGAGCCGGAATATAACAAAAAATTTTCTAATGTTATGAAGCGTTTTTTTCGTGAACGCGCGTTATTTCGAATCTGAAACCTTTTCCAACGGATTCAGCAAATCAAATTACCCTAGAAAGGTGTATAATTGAGCCGGAATATTACAAAAAATTTCCTCGTGTCATATCGCGTTTTTCTCATGAACGCGGGATATTTTGGCTTTGAAACCTTCTCCAACGGATTCAGTGGAACATTCTACCCCAGAAAAGTGTATACTTAAGCCGAAATATGATAGAAAATTTTCCCATGATCTAACGCGTTCATCGCGTAAACGCAAGGTATTTCGGATCTGAAACCGTTTCTAACGGATGCGGCGGAACATTCTACCCCAGAAAAGTGTATAATTGAGCCGACATATGACAAAAAATTTCCTCATGTTATAACGCGTTTTTCTCGTGAACGCGAAGTATTTCGAATCTGGAACCTCTTCCAACGGCTTCAGCAGATCTAATTACACCAGAAAAGTGTATAATTGAACCGAATTATGATGAAAAATTTCCTTATGTTATGACGCGTTTTTCTCGTAAACGCGAGGTCTTTCGGATCTGGAACCTTTTCCAACGGATTCAGCGGAACAAATTACCCCAGAAAAGTGTATAATTGACCCGAAAT